>CM060904.1:1088484634-1089734634 GCA_030737815.1 Allium fistulosum | reverse complement strand
CACGAGCATGTCATCCACATATACCTCCATGATATTTTCGATCTGGTTAGCGAACATTCGATTAACTAATCGTTGATAAGTTGCTCTAGCGTTCTTGAGTCCGAAAGGCATAACTTTGTAGCAGTAAAGTCCCAGTTCGGTTACGAAGCTGGTATGCTCCTGGTCATGTAAGTTCATGGGTATCTGGTTGTAGCCAGAATACGCATCCATGAAGGATAAGAGTTTATGTCCAGCCGTTGAGTCTACGAGTTGATCGATTCAGGGAAGTGAAAAACTGTCTTTAGGGCAAGCTTTATTCAGGTTTGAGTAGTCAACACATGTTCTCCATTTCCCATTTGGCTTTCGGACGAGTATAGGATTGGATACCCATTCCGGGTATAATGCATCTTAAATAAAACCGTTCGATTTGTGCTTATCTACCTCTTCCTTAAGGGTGGCAGATCTCTTTGGATCCATACCGCGCCTTTTCTGCTTGATCGGGACATACCGCGGGTCAATATTCAATGTGTGGCTTGCGATGTCCGTGGAAATTCCACATATGTCAGAATGTGTCCAGGCAAACACGTCAAGATTTTCCTAGAGAAATTCAACCAATTCCCCTTACATTTGTTGGCTTAGCTGAGATCCAATCTTTATCATTTTAGAATCATCATTATCGTCGATCGGGACATCGATCGTCAGTTCGACCGAGGAAGCTTGACCGCCTTTACTTTTGTCTTCACTTTCAGTATCTCTCAGGTCAAGATCCCTTGGGAATTGGTTAGGGTGCCCGGGCCTAGGCCCAGGCGTTAGCTGTCAATTTTCCACAAAGCGGACGCAGAGAGATTCCGCTATGCCCTTTCCTTTTTCCTTTCGCTGCACCTCCCGCAGCTCAGCAACATAACATGCTCGTCCAGCAGCCTCGTCTCCCTGAACAACTCTGACTCCACTGTCGGTAGGGAATTTTAAAGTCAGACACCAAGGGGCAATGGCAGCCCTAAATTCAGCTAGGGTCGGTCGGCCCAAGAAGGCATTGTATGGCGAGTCTATATCCAACACAAAAAACTGTAATATTCGGACTCTCCGGCGTTCTCTAATTCCCAACTCCACTGGTAGTTCCACCACTCCAACGGGTATAGTTCCGCTCCCATTGAAGCCATGTATACGGGACTGACAAGGCTTCAAGTATTTTGTTTCCATTTTAATCTGGTCATAAGCTCGCTTAAACAATATATTTACTGAACTTCCACTGTCCACTAGGATCCTCTTCATCCAATCAGGATCTATTTGAGCTGAAATGACAAGTGGATCAATGGTCGGGGATTCGACTCTGTCGGGATCTCTATCTCGAAATACGATGTCGTCAGTCATCGTTTTCTGTTGCTTGGTCGGAGCCCCGTCTTCTAAACTACTACAACATTCGAAGCTCGCATGCCTAACAGAACTGGCATACGACTCCATTTCCTTCCAGCTTCGGTCTACTGGATGAGGACCACCACTGACAGTATTTATCACCAACCTCCCGTCGGTACGAGCGGGTTCCTCTGGTCTCGCCTGATTTGGTATTCGGTTCTGATTCGATGGGCCCGCTCCTCCAGACTGCGGTGCTCGCACGAACTGCTCCAACTTTCTTTCACATATCAACTTTTCAAATAATATCTTGCAAATGACGGCACTCATTCTTGTTATGGCCATAGTTATCATGAAATCTGCAAAACTTTCCTGTCTAAATCTGTTTTTTCGATGACTGCTTCGGAGCAAGTTTCTTATACTAGATAGTATTGCCGGTCTGTAAATACACATTTTCCAACGACGTATTCAAAGGCGTATAATTGTCAAACATAGGAGCCCTACGTCATGGCCCACGATTCTGATTCCGTTTCCTGTTTTGGTTTCCATTGCCTTTCTGTTGATTCTGTTTATTCTGTATATTCAGTTGCACTTTTCCGGAACTCTCCCCGATTTGTTTAACAGCCACATTGCTTTGAATTCCTTCCATACCGGGTCCTACATCATCCTTCTTCCTAGACTGTTTCGCATCCTCCCTTCTCAAGAATTGGGCTGCCTTGGAATAGAAACGGTCCAATGATGTAGGAGGTTTTCCGACCAACCAGTTGCCGAACTCGGAATCGGGATCGATCCCTTTAGTTAGTGCCATCAGAATTGAGTTATCATTGGGGTTACTAATTTCACGCATGCAGCATGAAATCTCTCCAAATAACATCTGAGTGTCTCTCCGGGAGCTTGAGTAACACTGGGAAAAGTATTAACATCTTTCGGCCTTGCGTCATACATGCAAAACTGCTCAATAAACTTTGTTGCCAACTGGTCAAAACACGAGATAGATCGAGGTGATTAACGGGTAAACCACATAGTTGCTATGCCCCCTAGGGAAATCGGGAAACTTCGACATTTGACTGCATCATCAGCCCGTGCAGCTTTCATTAACCATTCGTAATTTAAGATATGCTGATTAGGATCGGATCTTCCTTCATAAACGGGTAGAGTTGGCATCCTGAATCACTGAGGTGGTTTAGCATAGAGTATATCATCAGTGAAAGGGGCATGACTCCGAGAGATTCCCCAGTCGTCGTTAGTAAGGCCCTGACTTTCACGGATCATTTGACGGATCATTGTAGGGAAATCCAACATCTGGACGTTCTGGGCATGTTGAGCCAAGGTGTGGTCGGGTTCCACAATGTGAGAAGGGACCGGTCGCGGTCGACGGTCCATGTCTCGCCTCCTTGGTTCTATGTCTTCAGGGACATAAGGCTCATGAGTATGATTGCGTTGGCGGTGGGTCGGATCCGTCCGATTCCGGGCATCAACTCCCAATTCAGCAGCAGTGGTAGTGCGGTTGTCGGTAATATGATATGGGGCAGTACCTCCTCGGGAGGAGGGTCTAGTCTGATGGCTGGTTGACGGGCCAACTCTCGGTTGTCCAAGATTCAATGTGTGCTGATGCCCAGTGGCTTGTGTGTAACTTCCGTCCAGTCGTGGGCACGTGGATCTATGATTAAAGTCAAAAGAGGCTGAACTTTCGGTGGATGAATAGGAAGCCTGATCCCTTCTGGATTTCCTTCGTCTTTGACGATTCAGTTGATTGGTCAGTTCCGCGTTGGCACGCAGTTGCTGAGTAAGCTGTTGGCGGCTTTGAGTAAGCTCTTGCATTAGCAATTGGAATTCTTCCCTGGTGATAGGGCCTTGCGGATCTGATGGTTTGGCAGCATTCTGATCGGCAGGAGGTAGTTGTACGGGGTTCTGTCTGTCCCGTCCTTTTGGATCTGCGGCAATTGAAGTAGTCATAGTGTTAACCATGATGGATAGCAAAGCTCTTTCCTAGACTTGATGCAAATCTGAATAGGATGGAAGACTTTAAACTTGAAATTTCGATCTTCTTTTAGATTTACGCAATCCGATATCGATAGTAGATCCAATGAGCAGGAGAAAAACTGGGTTCTCTCAGTGAATGCACCAAAGTATTTGTACCAAAATTGGGCACAACACTCTTCGGATGTGTTTGAGAGATAAAATGAAGAATATAAATGGAAAAGGAGGAAAATCTAACAAACACACCAATAATAAGCGAGAAAAGCACACAAAAACACACGGATTTAGAGTGGTTTGGCGTATGGCCTACGTTCACTATGAAATGATTGACTTTATTGATTTTTGGTTACTGGTTACAACGTGTTATGACAGTAAAATTCGATTACAATGGTGATTTCGGCAGAGTCTGGACGTGGAAGAGCCAAAAGTCATTTTTTCAGTAGGTCCTGAGCTGCTATTTATAGGCGTAGGCTGCAAATATCTCGCTCGGATCTCGGAAGACCTTTTCTCTCACATGGGTGGGCCCACGTGATCGATCCTTGACCATTTGGAGTCGATACGTGATTGATACGAACACAATTCATATCGATCAGGATTTAGTCCAATCGAGTCGGGATCGATAATGAACATTCCTGAAGATGTACGCAAGCTCCTTTGAAAATTTGGTGGCATTTGGACTTGTAGATTTTGAGTAATGATCGATGCAAGCTAGGATTTTCAAAACACTGTTGCCTTCGTATCGTTACTGTTCGTATCGATTGCTTAGTGTCGATGGTTCTGCACGTGATGTTGGTTGACGTGGCGCTAACCTTTAAGATCGATCCACTTTTCATGCCGAGTTATCGAGTCTTCTACTTGAATGTTCTTTCTTCGTATCGATCTTGTGCATTCCACTTCGTATCGCTTCTATTGCACTCCACTTTGTATCGATATCCTATGCTCCACTTCGTATCGATGCCTTGTGTTCCACTTCATATCGATCGTCGAGTATTTGGTTTCGTATCGATGGGAGGTGTTGATTTCGTATCGATCTGTGGCCGATCGATACGAAGCATGCTTGAAACTAGATCAATATGAAATGGACTACCATGCCACTGCTGATGGATACAAAATGGGTGGTTGTGAATGGACACGAAGTGGGTCAATTCCGATGGATACGAAGGAAGCCGTTGTTGATATTTTCGAACAGAACCAATGCGGAAGAAGATTGACCGATAGATACGAACGTGTGTATTTTCTTGGCTTGCATTGATCATATCTTGAGCATATGAACTCGAATTGACTTGAAATTTGGAACGTTGGCTTTCATAGCTATGCTTGTCGTGCCTTGTCAATTGTAGCTTGATCCAAACTCGGACAAAATTCGCCAGTATCCATAGTGAACCTGTGTATAATTGATCTTCAAGACGTACTGTCCTTTGTTTCCGGTTAAGTTCTTGGTGTGACGGTCTTGCCAAAAGGCGGGATAACAAAATGCAGTCTAGTCCAATTTAACCAGAATTACAATTTAAACATACCAAACATCAATCAATTGATTTCTAATCACTTCATAATTTAAAATCCAAAATATGGCCTAAAATTCAACCATCTCAGAATTTTCCCAAACCAACGTTAAAATGTCCGGAATTTTGATACGATCCCAGCGGATTAAACCGCGTGTAAATCCGAGTTTGTATGAGAAAATTATGATCATTAGAGGTCATATGATATAAAATAAAATAAAATAAAGAAAAAGAAAGACACGTCACGCACCTTCCACTCTCCTAGAAAATCGAACGTGAACTCTCAGCACGCACGCACTAAACCCTAGCCGCCTACCCCATCGTCGCTCGCCGTCGCCTGACAAGACCGCGACCGCCTCTATGCCCCGCCGCCAACCTCTACCACCATCCACGACCCCCCTCGGCCAACCTCGACGTCGATCAGAGCCTACAAACACAGCCGCCGCCACTTTGCATCGAACCCTAATCGAATTTTTGTATGAAATCAACCATTGAAACGTCAAACAAACTGCACCGCTGAACTCCACTCACGAATCTCTACAACCCAGCAACATCGATTCGACGATCAGGCAAAGTTGATTGTGATACGACGAACGACCGAGGTTTATTCCTCGAATTCCGAACACATAGAAACCCAAATCGAAAAACCGACTGCAGATCTAACTTGCGCTCGTCGAGAGCTTCAAATCAATATATAATTCGATATATTTTGAGGAGTTTAAATTTTTGATTTAATTTTTGATTTGCAATTGAATTGGGAATTTGGTTTTGGTTTGTCTGCCATTGAAAAGAGGAGATGGAAAAGAATTGTACGTAAAGACAATAGAAAAAAAAAGGCTGCTAGGGTTTATAATGGACTATTTATAGGCAGATTAGAAATAGAAATGAATGGGTTAGATCGCTTTGAAGATTGAACGATAAACGACCCGAAAAGCCCGTTCTGTCTCCGGAATGAAAATAGGTCATCCCATATATCAAAATAGATGTTTTCGATAATTTTAAAATCAATGGAATAGGTTTCAAGTCCTAATTCCATCGTATGAAGAAGTTATGTTAAAATTAGCATTTTAAATTGATTTCAATTAAATTAATTTCTAGGCGTTTCAAGCCCGTACGATCAAACGACAAGTCCGATCATTACGAAACTTGAAATCCTAAATAATTCACTGTTACAGATTCGATGAAACTGGTTTCGTCGAAATCCAAGACAGTGGCCAAAATGGCTATTTTTCACGTTAATTAAATAAATTAATAATTAATTAATTAAATCACTTTTTCATTCGAATTTGATGGTTAACAGATTTCATCAATTTTAATCACTTAGACATTTACAATGACTTAATACAAGTTTATATAACAATTCAGTGTTGGTTATTACACTAATTACAGTGTTCAATTTCAAATGTAATTAAATCTAATTAATTAAAATTTAATCTCAATAAATTGATTTAATTTGATTTAAATCTTTATATTCAATCAATTATTACTCTAATAGCATAGTTAATATTTGTTTTATATTTTATTACATTAATATTCTCCCATTTCCACCTTTTATTTGTATTAGTTACTATATTTCCTTATATTGAATTTTTGTCAATTTCACACATTAATTATAATTTAAAATCCCAATTAATTATTTTATCTTGGTTTCATTCTTTTGATTACATCAATTGTTGTCCTGTAAATATAATTAGCATTTCCATACATTTTATAATATTCAAAATTTACAGTTATCGTATTAACTTACATTATTGTAACATTTATTTACATTTAATTGCAATTGATTAATTATATTGGTAACAAATAACAATTGTCACCATTTCTACATTTAATAACATTTGTAAGTTTATTATTTACCACCAACGGTTATCACAACTTATACTATACAAATTCCATCCAATTTCTATTTATTGCACACTATGTAATTAAT
Source organism: Allium fistulosum (assembly GCA_030737815.1). Classification (NCBI taxonomy): domain Eukaryota; kingdom Viridiplantae; phylum Streptophyta; class Magnoliopsida; order Asparagales; family Amaryllidaceae; genus Allium; species Allium fistulosum. The sequence goes on along the minus strand of CM060904.1, from coordinate 1,089,727,893 downwards.
TAATACATCCTTTATATTATCAATTTCTTCTTAAATCCAATTATCAATTAATGCATACATTACTATAATTTATTTACAACCTATATCAATTATAACTCTTTAATTCTTTTAATTAATTGGAATTACATTTAAAGCAGTGATCAGTTACCTTAAATTAATACTATTTCACTTTATTTCAGTTATATTCTATTTCATTAATTAATCCAATATTTATCTTTGTTTTCCTATATTCACTTTATAACCAAGTATAACTTTTAAGTCATTTCAATTGATTGGAATTTCATTCAAATTGTTAATAATTAACTTAAATTAACATTATTACATTTCATTTTAGTTATTATTTCATTAGTGCATCACAAATTTTTATTTCTTTCAACACAAAATGATAAAACTTTATTAAATTTACAATTTTTAATTATCGAAAATTATGGGTCGTTACATTGGACATGCGATTTGCATGCGTTAAGAAGAACAAAAACAGAAAACATGCATACAAAAAAAGGAAAAGAAGAGAAAATGAGATAGTGATCAAGAAAAGGAGCACAAGTATTCATGCACAGGAAGTATTAAATGGAAAGGAAGAAAGAAAGAGAATGAGCGATGATGTGGCAAGTGCATATTCATGCATAGAAGTATAAAATCAAAATAATGAATTGGTTAATTTCATGACTTGGAAAGTTTCATTAATATATTTAATTCTTTTGAGATGAAATAATGTAAGAATTTTGAATTATTCTATAAAATAATGGAATTTAAAATTTAATTTAAATCTTTTTTAAAATGAAAATTGACATGAATAAAATTAACGTGTGATCATTTACGAATGTGTTTATGATGCTACACTAGTTTGTTTGGGTATAAATTTAAAGTTCATTGATAAATGCAAGTCATTTAATTTAAAATGTTCCAATGAAATTTTTCTATGACATTTTTAAAAGTGTTTATTATATAGAATGATATAAATTGCAAGTTAATGATATGGTGCACAAAAACGATGTGATATAAAATGTGACACCTGTGCAGTTAATGCCCCGCTATTACCCCGCTATAACCCTGCTATATCTCATAGCAGATTTCTACCGCTACGATTTTTCCATATAGCCCCAAATATAGCCTTTCCGCTTTAAGCCCCGATATTTCCGCTATATCCCGTTATTCCCGCTATATTCCGCTATTTCCACTATATCTTCTTTAAAAGAAATAAATTGAAAAATGGCATTTATACATTATAAAAATTATGAAATTAATTTATTTAATTGAATTTTTAAGATAATTTTCAGAAATGAAAATACTCTAATATTCTACTAAATTCAATTATGTCATATAACAGCTTTATGTTTATTTACAGTATATTCGCACATGTTTTTATTTAATATTATTTATGTATTAATTATAATTTGATTGAATGTTAATTTTTCATTTAATTACCATTTATATATTTGTAAAAACATTAAGTACAAGTTTTATATGCTATTTTAGAGTCACCCACTATATCCCGCTATATCCTCGCTGTATCTCCGCTATGACTTTTTGCACCTCCGTCGCATTAAATCTACTGAGCGCTTTAACTGCACAGTGTGACACGATACCATTTCGAGAATAAATGGTATATTTAGAGGTCAAATATAAATGAATTTAACCAATGAAGCAAATGAGATGAGGTGAGACTACTAGATGTTAAAATTCATCCTTTTGGACATATTCGGGATTGCACCCTGAATCGTGATGACCCGGTCCCTCGTCACTTATTTTCCAAATGATCTATTGCAGGATACAACCATGATGATAGGCATGGTGTAAATAAGAAACGTGAAAGAGTTAAAAGTAATCTCATTGATGGATATGTTGTGGAAAGAAGATGAAGATTACAAGGTGAGTGCCAACGGTGAACGGTAGAAAATGGTGCAACTAATAGATCATGTGGGGGTACCCACAATGTTTGATTGGAAGGTATACGGATGAAAAGGGTCGTGATATCGGTTCGAGGCAGTGTCTAATAAGAGTGAATAATGAGTAGGATTCACTAGTGATTACAGACCTCGTATATGAATAACTTGATAGTGAAAGGTCTGTTGAATAATGATTGCAACTGATAAATGTAAATAGAGTGTGATATCTCAATTGACTAGAGTTGCGGCAGTGAGTCACGATAAATAGAGCCATGATGTGTGTGTTAGCACATATCTATGAAAATGAATGTGGGCGGGATATTGTATGGTGTGAGTGACATATATGTGTTTAATTAAAATGTCACGTATTTATACCCAGCGGCACACTTGTATGTTATGATTATGCACGATTATACCCACAGCTTGATTTCAAGCCCGACTGGAGGTTTTTCATGTTTATGACGACGCCTCAGGTAAGACTAAGGTGTTATATTTCTAGGTTTAGCTCCTATTGGATGTTATTTTGTTTTATTTAGTTAATCGTCCTTAGGATATGTATATAATTTTGGAGTTCTAAAAGGTTTGAGTCCAACAACCATCGTTTAAAAGTGAAGATCTGTAGCACTTTCTTGTATATACAGAGATACGATGAAGATGAGGTTATTTAAGTAGCTATGGATATATGAAGACGATTGCAAGAAGATTTATTACACGGATAATTATAGTCGATAGTTTTGGAGTGTAATTAGTCGGTCGAGTTTTAAGTGATGTATTTTTGGTAGTCCATGTATCATACAAGTTGTGACATAGACATATATTTTCATTTCCATGGTGATAACGCTGCCTGTGTCAACCTTTACTTACATGTGTTCCAGGTATGTGAGTTATTCAATTCTAGAACTCATGTATATCGCCTTGTGTCGAGATAAGATATGTACTATTTCAGATGTATTCAGGTATTGAAACGTATCCGTGTTGACCCAAAGTAGTGCATATAAGAAATGGCTCCTTCCGTGCCCATTAATCAGAGCTATCGAACGGTAAATTCCCTCTGATATTTCGATCACTGGAGCTAGGGCATCACATTGTGGTATCAGAGCTGATGCTGAACTAGAATTGAGTAAATCGGAAATCTAAGCACATTTGACCATAGAAAAGTCAAACATACGTTGTTACCCTATTAGTGTAACAGGGGTAGAGTTTGGAATAATTCATGTATGTAATATACAAGTTAATATTGGGTTTCTAAGGAATGAACACTGGGATAGGGATTATCTATGTATTTATGATGTATACGTATTTGTTAGTAATCTTATGAGACATTTTTCTAATAAGTGATGAATGTTGTTTGTCAAAAAATGGTTGGACCTAGCAGACCTAGAACAGGTGTATCTTCTAGATCACCAAATGGTCAAAAAAGTAGGTCAGAGAACCCAAGTGTCTAATTAACACCTGACCAATGGATAGAAGCTATAAAGCATGTTCAAGATATAAATGATGCTATTATACCGAATCCAAATCCCAAATAAGAATTTATCGATTTCTACAATAATTATAGTTGCTTGGAAGCCAAGCCATTCTCGGGAAATGAAGAAGTAATGGGTGCACACTTTTGGTTGAGATCTTGTAAGAGGATTTTTAATTATTTGGGATTAATAGACCCAAAAAAAAAAGATTAGCGTCTCGTCAATTGGTACGAAGCCATCATTCAACAATACCAGAAGAAGAAATTAATTGACAAAAACCGAAAGAAATGTTATTATTGTGGAAACTAAGGTCATTATGCGAACGAATGTAGAAAGAGAAAATATGACCATTTGAAGAATGTTATAACTATGAGGAAATTAGTTAGATGGACAGACAATGCAAGAAGCCCAAAATACAGACCGAAGCAAATATACTCATAGTTAATGAACCTAGTTCATTACCCGATAAGGGATGCAAGTCTTAGTCTTAAAAGGTACGCTTTCTTAAGAATGAAATTTCAAGATATTTGGATTACCGATTTTAATAGAAGAAAAATATTGTTGCTTAAATGGATTTTAAAATATGAAATGATTAGGGAAGTTATATAAGACCCTGATCTAAATACCTTAATGGAGATACATCACAAAGATAAATGTGATGAAATGGGTTTGAGTAGAAAGATCCTAAAGTGATAAGAGTGCGCAGTGAAAACTAATATATTTGTTTATTGCTGTATGTGGTAAATCATTTATAGTTCTTAATTTTGTTTCATAAAAGAAAGTGGATTTATAAAAAAGAATTATCACTCAAAAGAGTAAGAACCATGTTAAATCTAAAGGAAATTGATTGAGTTGAAATTATCACTCGATATTAATTAACTCGTCTAAATGAAGCAGAAGCTTGTAGTTTTTGAGTTAAACTACAAGGGAATTAAATAAGTCTGGTTTGTCAAAAAAGAATAATATTGGGAATTTTATTGTGTTAACTTATCCGTTGAGTGGTTATAAATTATATTCGATGCATCTGATCAACTTTATTGATAGGGATTTCTAAACACTAAAAAGAGATATTTCAACATAGCAGTATTCCAAGCAAAAAGTATTATTCCTAGAATGAATTGATTTAAATTTCATACAACTCAATTATTGTGTGATAATAAAATAACTACCTTTTTGTAATTCGATCACATAGAAAGATTGCACTTAAAGTGATCCAAGTTATTATTTGTAACCTATGGAATCTCCGGAGAATGAAAATTGATATATTTTAGTAATAAGATATTTTATATTTGGATCAATTATCAATTTACCATTTAAAAGGAATGGAAATCAAGTTTGATTAAATCCCTGGTTTGGATTAAGAATTTAGTTGAAGAACTTTGAACAAAGTAAAAGACCTTGGAATTAGAGTACTCTGATATCTTTGTTTTAAAATAATAAAGAAGGAAAGTTATAATAACCACTTAAGATTCGACCAAACTTGATTGATCGAATCTAAATCAGACAGAATGATGACTCGATTTCAATAAACTAAATTTGAAACTTATAAATCAAAGATAGTTCTAAAAACTTCTGTAGACTTGAGAAAACTCGAGTGAGAGTTGGACATATGAAAGGCTGGGTATCCTCAATATATCCAAAAATATTCTCGATGAGTAAAATTGATTAATTTATGCATAATGAGGTAAAGAGGAAATATTCGATCAAATCCCTAAGGGTATAACAGTTTAAGTACACCGAACTGTAAAATATATAAAAATTCAAGAATAAGAATGTGCATTTTAGAATTTGGATGTCCATAGGAAGAATACCTCCATTTAGTCGAATTCTCCTATAATAATATTTTTCAATCTAGTATTAACATGGCACCATTTGAAGCTTGGTATGAAAGGCTATGTCAATCACCGGCCTGTTGGTTAAAAAAAAAGAGATAAATTAATATTAGGTCAAGAACTGGTAAAAGAAACGACTGAGAAGATAGAAATCATTGGAGATAAAATGAAAACAGCTCAGTCAGGGCAGAAGAGTTATGTTGATAAGCGATGAAGAGATTTGGAATTTTCTATTTGAAGATACAATATTTTCTGAAAATACCCCTAACAAAAGGCATAGTCATATTTGGCAAAGCTGGAAAGCTTGCATGTCGATTTATCCGTACTTGTCCTATTATCGAACGAGTATGACCACTTGCTTATAAATTGAAAATACCTGAATATCTATCTAGTGTCCATAATGTGTTTCATGTTTCATAAATAAGGAAACGTATCAAGACCCGTACAGTATAATGGAGCCTAGAGAGATCCGAGAATTAGAATTGCAACCCAATCTGTCATAATATATGCAACCTTCATGAATTTTAGATTCGAAGGTGAAGCAATTAAGGAAGAAGCAAGTTCCACTAGTTAAAATATAGTGATCATGTAATCCCAAAGATTGCACTTGAAAAATAGAAAATCAAATTAGAAAATCACATCTAGAGTAATTTGAAACTCAATAGGTATGATTTAATGATTTAACTTTGCTAAGTCATGGATGTTTGAATTCAATTGATTATTTTGTGCATATATAGAAAAGACAGTACTCTCGGATAAATTGCAAGGATGTAATTTCTTTAAGGATGAGAGTTTGTAACATCTCGCTACTTAGTTAATTATGTATTTTGGATTTATTGGAAAATGAAGATTTAAAATTCAAAGTTTGATTTAGTCTAAAAGTAGCAAGTAAAATTATTTTATCCAAAGAAATCGTTAGATTAGCTAAAGTGAGCCGTGCTGCTAGTGATAGACCCAAATAGGCCTCGTTAGGTGCACCAGGCATAACTCGTGTACTACCATTTGTCCTAATCCTATCGGCATATCTAGAGTACTACCACTTCGCCCAGTATAAACATTGGCATCTGTCTGTTCCGAATCAGTAGGACCCAGGATAATATTAGTGAAATTTTGGAATTTATTTGGAAATAAAACAAATATTATAATTATTGAAAATTGAAAAGTTATATTTTATTAAAAGAAAAATTGCTATAGATATAAAATAAAGTTGGAGCAAAATGCCTCAATCGAAATTATAATCGAAGACCGAATTGCGGTAGGACAATAACGTGGTTAAGGATGTAAAATTATTTAAGGAAAAATAAAATAAATAAACTATTCGTTTGATCGCCACGTGGATGCTTATTTGTTTTCATCCCTATCTTTTTTTCATCATTAATTTAACGTATGTATTTTCTTAATCACAAAGTAAACTTATTTCTAAATCTATATAAGCCCTCCGCTCTGCTGCATTTTATTCATTCTAAAATTCAACCGCAGTCCATTTTCTTCTTCTCTAACTTTATATACTTTTTAGCAAGGTGCAAAACAGGAAGTGAGTATACTTATTTTTTTCTGGTTAATGTAAATATACTTTAGTCTCATTTTCTTCTGTTCATATGTTGTAACGACCCGTAAATTTTTAATAAATTTTATTTGTTTTATTTATTTAATTAATTGAATTTTGTAAAATTTTAAATGGTAATATTTTGAAATAAAAAGTTAATATTTGAAATACGTCTATTAAAACATAACAAATAGTAAATTTTCAAATTTTAATGTAGAAGTTTATTTTTCTTGTGTAATTCTATTTCAATTTAAATCGGTTAATATTTGGTGATAATAAAATGTTTTCCAAATCTGAATATTTTTCTATAGAAAATTTGTAAATCATCTTCTGAGTGAGACATAATATTTCGTTTTTTCAAACTTGGACAGCTATTGCTTCGTTTATCTTATTTCTGATAGATTAGCAGCATTTTCGGTACCGATTATCGACTTTTGATCGGATGATCCTATCGCTGATATCTGTGTACCGTTTTGATCGTCTCGTCGTGCTGATCTTCGCAGTATATTTATTTTTGTGTTTCGGAGTTCGAGACATGACGAAAGCGGCGCAGTCGGACCTTTTAGCTTCCCATGTCCATTCATTTGTCCACCGTATTATACCGGTATTATACATGTCACTAGCATTTATATTTATGACAAATCCAACCCGTGACTTTTTATTTTCCTACGGGTTCCAATTATATTTGCCGGTTCGCTCTGTCTTCCTCTATTCGTTTATTTGAGAAATAAATGTATATTATCATAATCCATTCTTTTACATTCATGCGTATCTGCATGCTTTTGAATCTCACCTGTAAACCAAATTTGTCTGAGCATGCATCACCTCCCCTCTTCCAAACGTGCGGCCTCTCGTCAAACCCTCCGTTCGTCCCACCGATGGTCGCACCACCTCACCACCTTTTCCCCTTGAAACCACCCAGCTCCTTCTTCTAAAAAAATAAATAAAATTAAAAATAAAATGGTTGCTCGATTTGTTCACTAGCTTTTGTTAGATCTGTTCATTTTATTTATATTGGCATTAGGAGCTGCTCCCATTTCCCCATGCTCTACCCATATTTTGAACGCAACCTCCTAGCACCGACCACCTCCACATCCACTTCGCACTGCCCATCACCCTACCGCAGCCAGCTGCTCCGCCCTAGGCCGGCCTTCCCACTACCGTACTAGCACCCTTCCTCCAACGTCAAACCCACTTGAGCAACCACACAGCACCTCACGCGGCCTATATCCCTTCCCTCCCTTCCTCATTGCGCCTGCAACCCGAGCCTCCCATGCCTTGTCACCAATTGCTTCCCTGGCAGCCGATCATTGTAGAAGCTTTCTTGCCCTTTTATAGGAAAGGTAAAAATATATATACAATATATTTCGGTTATTTGTTTGAAGAGGATTCTTTGTTTTGAAATTACATATATTATGTTTGAATAAATAGTGCTATTTATACCTGGTTTCGAAAATATTTTGATTTTAAACATTTCCTTATATGTAATATATGGATATGGTGATTTAGCATATATATGTATATAAGTATACTGCGTATATATACTTAATTGATTTTTTTGCAAATGCTTGTTTGTTTATATATATATTCTATTATAAACTTTAGTCTGATTGGGTTGATGTATAAAGTTATAAAAGTTATATTAGTTTTACTATTGGATTTATAAGTTATATATATGCTAGTTTATACATATATTTTACAGTTTGTTAAGATATATATAATTGTTTCGTTAAAGGTTTATATGGCAGCTTTATATAATATATATGTTTATACGGTACTTAGAAGTTACAATATATACTTTACAACATTTGGGTTATGACTTTCTGTTTTGAGAAGGATATGTATAAATTTTATATATTTTATGCATTAGTTATATACTTTTATATATTAGTTTATACATATCAGTTTACCTAAGTCAATCTGCAAATGTATATTATGTATGCGGTACTGAATATTCATACTTTGTTTTATATTACATATATATATTAGACTATAGTATAAATACTGTTTTGTATAACTTTGTTTATAACCTGATTTTATATGATCTGTAGGTTTGTAGTGTATATGTATAGTAGCATGGTTTAATTTATGGTAAACAATAATATATTTTTATAACCTGTGTATAAACTTGTGTACATGTGTATATACATTTGCTTTATATATATATAGGTGAATTTGGTTTTAATTATATATGCATTGGTATTGTATGTGTTGGGATTTAACAATGATTTTTAAATTACATATATATTTAATTTGAAAATGTTTTTTTTTTTTTTTCAAAGAAAAGTATATAAACAAAAGGAGAATAAAAGCCATTCTCCGGAAGCTTACAGAAAAGGCTAGCATCAAACGACACCACCCATAGGCCCAAATTTAAAACAGTATAAGAAAACCAGAAATACAAACACTCAGCGGCAGCTATACCGCCCTGTACAGAGAAAGGAACAAAGAAAAAGAGACCACCAGCAAACCACCAACCCGTCTTTACCATCAGTAAAGACCAGACCTCCACTCAGAACTACAGAAGCGATTGCTATGCAAACAACCAAAACTGGGAAACCAACGCAGACTACCTCCAGGAGAGGTGGCTAATACTGGCCAACAGGATCGACCAGAACAGAAGACCCTGGCCGATGAAGAAGGCGACGAAACCACGGGCTGAGCCCAGCGAAGTGGAAGCTAGTCTAAGCCATACCAATGAAACCAATACAAGAAGACCAGGCGAGGAGCAGCAGCGATCCAAAGGAGGAAATAAAACAACCCGCTCTACCTGCCTAGAAGAAACCAGCAAAAACCCACCAGGCAAGCACAAGAGATAGCCAGACAATGAAAAACCGCACAAACCTGAACAGATGCTAGCAAACACATTAAAGTAAAAAGAGGGGGAATGGGAATAAGGCGGTGTGTGAAAGGCACCACCTTACTGTGTAGGCTCAACCAACTCCGAGTCTGGCGGCCGACTGCACGCAAGTGATCGATAGGAGTCCAACTAACCGCCGGGATCTATGGCTCATGGAACCCTTGAACGGTCTACCCCGAAATGCCATGAACACATCATTCCTCACGCGATGGATGATGGAAAGCGGATCCATAGGAACGTTGTCGAAAATGGCCTTATTCCTTGCGCACCAGACGTGCCAGCAGACAAGACACGGGATTATTCTGAACACGATAGCCCGAAGGGATTTTCCTGAATTCCCGGCCCACCAGGAAGCAAGAAGATCAGTAGTCATGCTAGTATTACTCCGAGCCCCAACCAGGTTACCGAAGTAATTCCAGCAAGCTTTGACAGTGAAGCCTTCGAAAAACAAATGGCTCGAAGATTCCCTTTCCCCATTGCCGCAGCAATGACAACGGGACACCAAAGGGATGCCGATATGTTGGATATTTTCGTCGAGTGGCAAACCATCGTGTAGGAGACGCCACATAAGCAATGAAACCTTGGGTGGAGTCCGAGTATCCCAAAAGAAAGAGAATTCAGGACGGATAGGGGAAGGAACTCTGATAGAAGACCAGGCTTTCAGAATGGAGAAGGAGTCGCCATCCCAGCCTGTCATGCCGCCGTGAGCGTCAGAGAGAGCCTTAACCGACTGCATATGCTTCCAGGTTTCACTAGCAAAAGAAGGAGAGCCTGAGAAGTTAGCTCCCGCAAGTCTATGATATTTAGCACGGAGGAAAGAAGCACAGAGGGAGTTGTTAGCCCCAAACCGTTGCCACAGTTTACACGCAAAGGCCTTGCACAGGTCGGACGGGTTACGCAGCCCTAAACTACCTTCAGATTTGGGGCGACAAACCATGTTCCACGACACCCAATGGTGGCGACGGCCGCTTTCCTTGTTTCCCCAGAGGAAGGAAGAGGCCAAGGACCGGTAAGAACGGAAGAAAGAGGCAGTAGGGGTCATAGTCGCGAAGATATGAGTTCCCATGGAATCCAACACAGATTTGATGAGAACAAGCCTGCCGGCCTGAGATAGAAGAGACGCGTTCCAGCGTAATATCTTTCCCCTCACTCTGTCAAGCAAGGGATCGAAAATAGCATTTAGTTTCCTGCCCCGATAAAGGACAATACCAAGGTAAGGAAGCGGAAGGGAAGATTCCTTGAAACCAGAGGTAGCCTCGATCCAAGAAGCGCTAGCAGGAGACAAATCCTTAGAATGAACGAAGCAGCATTTGGAGGGGTTAACAAGCTGACCCGAGGATCTCTCGTATTGATGGATAAAACTAAGGAGCCGCCTAACAGAGGAGCGGCTGCCGTTAGAGAAAATAACAATGTCATCAGCGAACGATAAAGAAGAAATAAGGGGACAACCCCTCGGGATACCGAAGCGTTGGATTTGACCATAAATGGTTAAGGATTGAAGACCACGAACAAACCCCTCAGCCGCAATCACAAATAATGAAGGCGAGAGAGGATCCCCCTGACGCAAACCCCTCCCTGCTTTGAAGTACCCATGGGCAGAGCCATTGATGAGGACAGAGAACCAGGCGTTGGAAATAAGCCGCCAGACCATGTCAATCAAACCCTCCGGAAACCCAAAAGTCCGAAGGACCTTGATGACGAAGAACCAAGACATGCGATCGTAGGCCTTAGCCATGTCTAGTTTAAAAACGACATTGGAACCCCTAACTTTCCGATCAATTTGAGAAATCAGTTCCTGGGCGAGGAGGACGTTATCAGAGATAAGACGACCTCTAACAAAGCCTGCCTGCGAAGTGGAGATGATACGTTCAAGGAAAGGCGCCAAACGAGTGGCTAGAATTTTTGAGATTACCTTGTTAGAGAAGTTACAGAGGCTAATGGGACGAAAGTCCGAACAAGCCCGAGGGTTGTCGCACTTCGGAATGAGAATCAGATTGGTGGAGGTCCAACCAGTGGGAAGATTCCCCCCGAGAAGAAGGATTGAACAGCCAGACAAAAATCGGCCTGGATAATAGACCAAGTAGTCCTATAAAAAACACCATTAAAGCCGTCAGGACCACTGGCACTGTCCTTGCTCAAAGCAAACGCACAAGAACGAATCTCCTCGGGGGCCGGGATGTCCGTGAGCACGGCGCTCTCCGAGGGGAGGACCAACGGAGGAATGAAAGCCAAAAGGGCTGGGTCAGTAACTGAAGCTGACGGGGAGCCCAGGAAGGATTGGAAGTGGGAAAGGATGACATCTTTAACTTCCTCGGGCGCAGAGGCCATCGTGAGATCAGGACGTAAAATTTCACGGATCGATAAAAGACTATTCTTCTTACGAATAGAAGAGTGGAAGAATTTGGAGTTCGCATCACCGTGGATAGCCCACTTGACCCTCGCCTTTTGACGGAGGTAGTCATTCTCGACACGAAGTTCGGAGGAGAAAGAAACTTGGGCAAGGGCCCACGTCTCCTTGTTTGAAGCGGATGGATGTTCGTCAAACAAAGATTCTGCAACGATTAGAGCCTCTTCGGCAGATCGAACGCGGTCAAAAATGTTCCTGAAAAATTCAACGTTCCACACCTTAAGGCACGCCTTGAGACGCAATAGCTTGCGCCCAAAAGCCGAGCAGGGAGTAGCAGAAACAGGGGAGCTCCAAGAGTTAGAAACCACTTGAAGGAAAGAGTGGTGGGACCTCCACATGCTCTGGAATCTAAAAGAAGAGGGTCCCGAGAACGAGAGAGGAGAGCACCGAAGGATCATGGGAGCGTGGTCCGAGAAGGACCGATGGAGATGAGAAATAGAGAAAGAGAATGGAAGCCGAAACCAATCCTCCGATCCGAAAACCCGATCCAGTCTAGAAAGAATACGATTCGGGCCTTCTTGGTTGTTGGACCAGGTGAAAGCCGATCCCACGAAGGGGATTTCCGAAAGGCTTGAGGAGACGATGAACGAGTTGAAATCAGCCATCGCCCCTCGGTTAATGGCCGCCCCACCCCTTTTCTCCTCTTGGGTAGCTACGATATTGAAGTCTCCGCCAACCACTGAAGAGGAGAAGCCAAACGAATCGAGAGCAAGAATATCAGACCACAGAGCCAATCTACCCAATCGATCACATTTGGCGTAGACAGCCGAAAAGATAAAAGAGGGAGCAAAAAAGGAGGACGAACAAATCACAGAGAGGAGCTGAGATGAGTCGAAAAGGGGTAGAATCACAAACGATTTGGACCATAAAATCCAAATCTTGCCCGAGACGTTCGCCGAGCCACCACCGAATCCTAGGGATAGAATGATTCGGGGAAGGTTCGCCGGCTCAATCATGGGCTCCAGGATCGCAACCAACCCAATCGAGTGCTTCTTAACAATGCGCTTTAGCCTAGCTAGAGACGCATCGTTGCCAACTCCACGAATATTCCAGAAAAGAAAATTCGCCATGAGAAATGAGGGCCAAAAGCGAGGAGACCGGGTCGAAAACACCCTAGCCTCAGACCAGATACAGAGAATACCGAGCCGATCGGTCGATCTGCTCGGACGCCGCTATAGAGCGTGTGCGAATGGTGCGAGGAGTGGAAATGGCTCTCCGCGACCTACGCCGAGACGAGCGCTGAGGAGGGACGGCCGCCTCGCCTCTCCCTCAGACCCTATCGAAGAGAGCGAAGAAGAGCTATCCGATATGGATGAGGGAGAAGAGTTCCTAGCCAAACAATCCAGCCGCTCATTAAGGAGCGCAATCTCTGCCTTGCTCATCAGAGGAATGGAGATGGAGATAGGGCACAAAGAAGAAGAACGAGAACACACCGAAGAGCAATGAGAGGACGAGGGGACTTCCCGGCCTAACAAAATAGAAGGAGACCGCAAGCAAGACGGGATACGATCCACACAAAATGTGTTTGTATTTAGAATATGATTATATATATAAATATAATTATATATAGTTATATATATGTGCTTAATTAAAACAATGATTTTAATTATATATTTAAATATTGATTTCATGGTAATAATATATATATATTCTGTATATATCAAGATGATTCTGATTTATTTGATCAATTTCGATTTATTAGCTGTCTATCGAACTCGGGTCCATCATGCTTTGCTTTGAAAATATTAAATGAATGGAATTGGGATATAGATGGAATATAATGAAATAGAGCCACTTTGAGGTTCCCTATGAAATGAGGCATGGAACCGAGCCACTACGAAAAAGTTCCGGGAGTTACGAAGGAAGCTTCAGACTCATGGGTTGAGAACGGGAGAGTTGTATTCGTGCTTGGATCCAAAACTCATTCCATCGTCAAATCTCTCTAGCCTCGAAAGGTGAGCAATCATTCACGATTTACGTTCTTATCTTTATTAAATTTGGTTTCAATTGAAACGACAATTGAAATATGCTGCTGTTAGTTATTTACATTTCCATATATATGCTGTTATCTGTATCTGTTCATCTGTGACATCCGACACCATTATCTATTAATGATATGCATGTTATATTATTATCATATCTGTTACCACTCTGCAAGTTCCCTGTTAGTATAGAATCACTATGGGTTGAAATGATACATACCCGAACGATTTATAGAATAGGAGAAAATCGTTATGGATTGAAATGATAAACCCAAGCGATTTTCATTGACATTGAATTTGGGATTGCGGGTTGAAAAGATATATACCCGAATATATTTAAATTACGGATTGAAATTATAAATATCTGTATCACTTGACCATAGGGTAGAGAATTATATACAAACACTGTTGGTCTATATATAAATATTTTGAAAAATGATTTCTATGGTTTTGAAAAGAAATATATGGGTTTTAATAAATATTGATTTTAAAGATTTATTAAAGTTGGTTTAATAAGGTTGATATATAATATGTTTAAGTATTTATTTAAAATATATATATATATTTAAATATAGAATTTATAATGATTCAGGTTGGAAAGATAATTTGAAATTTATATTTATTTAAGGATTTTACTTAAATAAGTTTGATTTGAAATTTGTTAATTTGAAATTTTAAAGATATGTTTTATAACTTGCATTTGATTAAAATTGACTTAAATGAATATTTCAAATTTATATGAATTTAAATGGGATATTTTGTTTATTTAAATTTGTAAATTGAAGTTGTATTTAAATTATATTGAAATGATCAAGTAAAGATTTCAAAACTAAATAATAGTAAAGTTAATTTGATATATATATATATATATATATATATATATGAAATTATCGAATTTAGTTTTGAAATGTTGAATATTTAAAGCTTTGAAATATATTGAAATTTAAATGGTTTATTTGTGGTTCAAATCGGTATTTGAAATCGATATAATTTGAAATGTTTAATTGAATTGAAATTGAAATTGATGATTTGAGATTGGATTAAATTGGAATTTGAAATTCGAATTGATTTGAATCGATTTGTGAAGTTGAGCAAGCTATTCTATTATATAAAGCAATTTTAAATTATACTTAAAACTACTTATATATTTTAACTTAATTATTTTAATATAAACTATTTATTTATAAACTATTTTAATATACTAACTATTTATTATAAACTATTTTAACTTATTATTTTATTATAAACTATTTTAATTTATAACTATTTTATATAAACTATTTTATTTTATATACTATTATTAATGTCTAAACTGTTTAAGGGTGGAAGTTATGATTTCAAAGTTATGGTTTTCAAAAAATAAATATTATGATTTTAAAGTGTTTGGTTTCTGAAGTGTTATAACCTTGAAAACTGCTATGATTTTTGGAAATAGATATTTGAAGTGAAGATGATATCGTTTTGATATGGTTCTAAAAATGGAAATGATGTTTTGGTTTTGAAGTACAAACTATTTTGAAATGACCGCGGTTTTATAATAACGTTTGGTTGTTGAAGAGACCGGGATCGGGTATCGGCATACTCTCTGTCGATACCGAAAACCACTTTAACAACTGTATACACGGTGGAGATTCCAGAATGAAGTAGGATGGTGACAATGATCTTAAAGGTTTATTTATACGGACCTAACTCCCATGAGTTAGGATAAGGTGGTTAAAACAGGAGCGATTCCGGGCTAATGAGGTAGCTCCTCTTATCGGACACACTCCATCGTATGCCATTCTATTACTTTGTGATTGATTTGGTGCGCACCTTTGATTCGGGAGTGTGGCTCGAGTTGGGCGATTGCTGCGGCTTTGCGTTACCAACAGTCCGGATGTGTAATTGGTATATCTACCCTGGCAGTGCCTTGTTGTGCCGTGTCACCTACCATAGCACGCCTTACTACGAGTTTGATTTGTGTCGTACCTATGGAGTATCCTCTGGTAGCTCCAGTTTACGGGGTATTACGGTACTGTATAGACTACTGGCACTATAAAATGTGTTAAGGGGGATATGGGTAATGCCTTAACGCTATTTTAATAGTTTACTTTACTTTAGACATATTATAATAGCATATATTACTACATAGTAAATAGTTTAACGGATCCTTAGAGGATGGTTATCCCAAACATCCTTTAAGTTACTTGTATTTCAGTTGATATTTCACTTGGGTTGGATTTATTGATATAAGAATGTTAATCCTGACTCGAGTGTTTTTTGTTTTGCTTTACGCTCGGGTCAGACTGAGTGGCTCAGTGTTCGAGACTCACCTTTGGAGTTGGAGCTTCGCTTGGAGATCCAGCTATATCGATTTCGCTTTTAGTTGTTCAGTTGATTCCAGTGATGTATTCATATCTTGTATTTGACTATTGTATTGAGATATCTATGTATTCGAGACCTCTGTTGTATCTTATTTAACTCTGTTACATATATATATATATATATATATAGTAGTTTCATGAACTACTATTCTTTTGTTTCCGCTGCATTATTGTTATATTACTCTGTGTCTGTGATTTTGTTATTACTTATTTACTGTATATGTTGAGTTTTGCCAAATTTAAATTAACAATCTGATATTGAGCAATTCAAAATCCGACATGTATGGATGCGAATGGTTGAAAATTTTAGGCTATTACATATGTACATTAATATCAGTACATATATTTCATTGTTTACGTTCATTATTTTAGGTGCGTTGTTTTAGATATTGTTTCACAACATCAGTACATTTACTATTTTCGATATATAAATTAGTTGAATATGAAATACGCTAATGAAAATATGAACTGGGTTGATATATATATATATATATATATATATATATATATTAAGTTTAATACGTTGGCTGCATTCGAAAATATTTTGTAGGAAATATGTAGATAAATATATATAAATTCTCTTCAAAACTTCAATCATTTACAACTCCTAATATATGTTGAATTTACATATGAAACCAAAAGGTAAATATGTAGAGGAAAGTGAGACGAACATAACAGATAGCTTTTGCCTTGTTGACAATCTAAGTGGTCATCAGAATAGACACCGCCATGTTCGCGTTCGGTGAATGGATGAGCTACGGTTAGAACAGAAGCTACCGGTAGAATCGTAGTGTGTAATTGAGTGCGATGGTGGTCTCGATCTGGTAGCGGTTGATTTGAGGAGGCGGACCATGGCTAAAAAGCCAACAAAAATCATATGTTAAGGGGAAAAAGAAAGAAGAAAACGTGAGTATAGTTTCCATTTTTGGTTGCTGTGTAAATATAGTTTAGTTTCACTTTCTGTTCACATGTAACGACCCGTAAATTTCAACTGTTTTAATAACGTAATTAGTTAAAATTTTGTGAAATTTTAAACGATAAAATTTTGAAATATAAATTTGATATTTGGAATACGTCTAGTTAAACATAGCTACTGGTAAATTTTCGTCCGAAATTATGAAAGTTTATTTCGCACGTAAATTCACTTCAATTTAATCAGTTAAAAAGCGATGAAAATAAAATGTTTTCAAAACCTAAATATTTTTATATAGAAAAATTCTAAACCATCTTCTGAGCAAGATGTCAGTTTGTCGTTTTTCCAAATTCGAACATGTATTGCTCCGTCGATCTTATTTTCGGCAAAATAGCAGCATTTCATACCGATATCGATTTTGATCGGATGATCATACCACGAATATCTGTATACCGTTTTGATCATCTCGTCATGCTGATCTCTGCGGTATATTTCATCATGTGTTTGAAGTACGGTACGCAGCGAAACTGCGTAACGGTCCAATGCATCAGTGTCTGTTTTAACACTTTGATTAATGCATCCATTGATTTCCCATCAACTATTCATTTATTTATTTGCCATGTAATTCAATTCAATGTTTACTTCCTTTTTATATTCCCGAAGTGTTTAACTATTACTATTCTTATTGATACAAATATATGTGATGGTTGGTTATCTACCTTTATTGGTTTTGCCGTTCAGAAATATTTACAGCTGCATTTTCTTATTCCAGAGACTGTTCACACTCACCCCCTTCCTCTTCTTTTTTTTTCTTTTCATCTAAGATCTCTGCTCATCCACTTCCCCTTGCTCGTAACTTTCCTCCACCTCCCTTCTGAAAATAGAAGCTTGTATTTTTGCTTGAACTTGGCTGTGCCATCAACTTTTGCAGCAAACTTGCTCACGTTCATCCCTAGCTTCCTACCTTCCATCATTGTCTATCACCACCGAGCCGCCTACCTTCACCCGATCTCCTCCCATCATTCTCCTCACCCATGACCACCCACGTGACACGCTGCCAACAGCCAGCACACAATCATCTACCGGCTTCAGAGGCGAACACCCATCGCACCGGCCCTCTTCCATCACTGCTCCGTCCCCAAAGCCGACCACCGTACGCCGAGCTCACTACCCACACCGAACCACCGCTCCACCCCATCCAACCCGTGCCTACCCCAGCTCCGCCCATCACCACCGAAGCACCCACGTCAGCAGCCACTCTACCTCCTCTCGGTCCATCGACCAATCCCAAGCTCAGCCAACCGAGCTTCCTTCTCTTGCTACCGAGCCCAAGCCTATAGCCTTCACTCTTTTCTCACGTCGGTACCTGTTATACTTTATTGTGGTATGTATATCAGGGTTAGTTTATATAAGTTTTATAATTATATTAGTTCTCTGTTATATATGTAAGTATATATATTATACTGTTAGCAGTTATATACTTTTGTTTATACAATACATATATTTTCACGTGGTATGGATTGATTCTTTTTGCATTTTGGTTGTAAGGAAATGCAAAATATTTTGGTCATGTGTAAATGTTTGCTTATATAAATTATAAAATTAAGGCTACAGTTTATAAAGTTTACTTATATATATAAATATGTTGTACATATGTATGGGTTAATCTGGCTTTAAATATATCTATGCATGAATTTTATTTTTAAAAGTAATATTATCTACATATGCACATATACAGGATACTCATGGGCTGTCGCATATGTATATGAGTACATTGTTTTATGACAGTCGTTGTAGATATTTGGCTTTTGAAAGTGCTTGTCCCATTTATAATATGAAGATGAGTGTACTGTACATGCGTGGTTAAGCTATATCAGAATTTGTGGTCTGCATACGTTATAGTGATATTTATGTATACTGTTTATATTAGTTTTGCAAGCATTTGTCAGTTTTGATTATAAAAGTCTATATAAACACATTTATACCCATATCTGTTAGTTTAAAGAAGTTACAATATATATATATATATTACTGTGTATATAAGTTATAGTATGTTTACAGTATAAATAAAAATATATATTTTATGTTAGTTATATACAAAGGTATATATATATATGAGTTTATATGAAGCTGTTACAGTGAATATAATAAATATTATGTTTTATTTTGGTCAGTAAATATATAGTTTAATATGTATTGTCATTGTCAGGGATATGTGCTTTGAGTGGGTTACCTTTAAAGAGAGATATATATACGTTATTTTAATAAGTCATATGGAAAAAAAAAGTTTTAATCTATTATATATATGCATAGAGTTTATTGAGTTTAGATATACATGTATATTTAATTTAAATTATGTTTGGATTTAGAATACTATTTTATCTATATAGTTGTATATAAAGCTCACGCATCCTATTCATCTTCCTCGATCCAATCCTGATTTGAATTCGTTTATCCCCATTATCAGCTTCGACCGTCGAATCGTGTCCATCTAGCTTTGTTTGGAATTCGTGCCTGGATATTTCAGTGTCCGTATCAATGTGCGTATCCGTGTCATCTTCTGTTCTATCTAGCCTCGAAAGGTGAGCACTCACTCACGATTAACGTTCTTTTATTTATTAAATTTGATTTCAATTGAAACGACAATTGAAATATGCTGCTGTTTGATATTTACACTGTTATATATGCTATTGCCTGTATCAGTTCACCTGTGACATCTGACACCATTATCTGTTAATTATTTATGCAATAATAGTACAGTTTGGCTGAAATTGATAGATTGTTGATGTTTATATTGGACGGTAAATTGTTAATGTTAAAATGTTAAATAGTGTGAAATTGAACTTGATATAGGATAATTAATGGTTAAATTTGATTAACTGACATTTGTATAATATGATCCCTTTAACTGTTGAATTTATTGACACGTAGGATTTGTTTAATTACACTTTGAACCACCGAATGTACGTTGTTAAATTGATGATGTATGAAATTGAAATTGAATGACAAGTGAAAACCGTAATGTAATAATCTTTAATCTACATGAAATGATAATGTAGATTCTAGAAATAATTATATTAATTTGCACAAATAAAAATGCGAATTAATACGGTTATTTCGGGATTATTTGAATTGATTATTGGATTGATATTGATTGTTGTTATTGCTTGTTTATTTACTTTGACACCATCCCAGTTATCACACTGCAAGTTCCCTTTGTTATGTTTTGATTTTGAATTGGATTGGAATCGGGTTGAAATGATAAATACCCAAATTGAATTTTGACCTAGGATAGAGAATTAAATAAAACCCGATTGGTCAAATAATTTGTTTTAAAAATAAAACAAAGATTCTATTTGAATAAATAATATGGTTTTGAAATGAAGTCGAAAATTTAAATTTTTATTGAAAGGAAAGTGTTAATATTTAAAAATCTGAAAACAGAATATTAACAATGTAATTGATGAAAGAACGATGTTTAATTTGAAAAATGATTGAATTAAGTTTGAAATGATTTAATAATTAAGTTGAAATTATTAAACTTTGAAATGATTTAATAATTAAGTTTGAAATTATTAAACTTTGAAATTATTTAATAATTAAGTTTTGAATTATTTAATCATTAAATAAGATTGAATTATTTAATGATTAAATTAAATTGAATTTTGAATAAGTAAATTTTTACTTCGTAAATAATTGAAATTGAGTTTCTTTATTAATTAAGTTTTGAAAAATTATTTAAGAGAGTAAATAAGTGAAATTGAATTTCTTTAACAAGAAATAAAATGTGATTTATTGAAATTAATATAAGACTTGAAATTTAAAGAATTTGGTTTGACGAATTTAGTTTAATTCAAAATTGTAAGTTTTGATTTAATGAAGTTGAACTTAAGAATTGATTTAATGAATTGGAAATTTAATAGAGATTGTTTGAATGATAAAGTAACTTAACAAATATTGAATGAAATCGATAAATGAGTTTAAATGGATTTGAAAGTTAAGTAAAATTTATATAAAAGATTTTCGGAACGAAACTTATATTCGAACTTGAATCAATATTTGAATGGTTTTAAATAAAAGATTGAAATTGAATTATAAGGTTTTGAAATGAAAATTTGGAAGTTTTGAAACGTAAATTATTGGAAATGGGTTTTGAAAGACAAATGAATGTTGATGTACAAATTCTAATTGAAATTGAAATTGAAATTTATTTGGTTTTGAAATAAACGACCAATCGGTGTAATAATTACGGAAGTTATTAAAGAGACCGGAATTCGGTTATGGATATACTCTCTATCTAAACCGAAAACCACTTTAATAACTATACGCGGAGTGATGATCCAGAATGAAGTGGTTGGAATGATGTATGTGATGACTGAAGAAAGAGAACGATAATGGATAGCCTTGACACTTGTGTCAAATTGGAAATGACTAAAACAGGAGCTGTGCCGGGCCAATGGAGGATTAGCTACCTCAAGTGGACACACTTCTTCGAACTACTTATACTTGTTGTCGATTGGTGCACCCTTGATTTTGGGAGTGTTGTTTCACGGTGTTGCGGGCGCTGCGGCGTTGCGTTCTCACCAGTCCGGATCAGGCGAACGGTAGTATCACTACCTTGGGTATTGCCTCATGTGCCTTGTCATACTTGTATTCCATTTATACGCGACCACTACGATTTTGATTTGTACCTTTAGTATATGGATTTCCCTCTGGTGACTTCCGGTTTTGGGGAAACTACGGTCTTGTATATGCTTTTGGGAATAAAAATGTGTTAAGGGTGGAATGGGCCATGACTTAACGCTATTTTGATATCTTTACATATTACTGATAGACATTATCTACTTAGCGTACATTACTACCTAGTAGATAGTTTAACGGATCCTTGAAGGATGGTTATTCCAAACATCCTTTGAGTTACTTGTATTTCAATTGCTATTTCACTTGAGTTGGATTTATTAATATAAGAATGTTAATCCTGACTCGAGTGTTTTGTATTTTGCTTTACGCTCGGGTCAGACTGAGTGGTCCAGCTTTCGAGACTCACCTTTGGAGTTGGAGCTTTGCTTGGAGATCCAGCTATCTATCCAGCTTTCAGATATTCGATGATTCCAGTGATGTATTCTGATTTGTGTCTGATGTATCGTGTTACCCTTCCGTTGTATCTGGTTTAACTCTGATGTATCGTATTACTCTTCTGTTGTAAACTCTGATGTATTTTATATATTCATATAGTAGCTTCATGAACTACTATCTCTTTTATTTCCGCTGCATTTATTACTCTGTGTCTGTGATCTGTGATTATTTTATTTACTGTATATGTTCAGTTTTGCCAAATTTAAATTAACAACGCGGTATTTTGAGCAATTCAACTCCGGCATGAGTGTCTACCTATACACTTATAATGGACGCGAATGGTCCAAAATATCGGGTCGTTACAGTTGGTATCAGAGCTTTGGTAGCTCTAGGCAAAACTTAACATATAGGGTAAATGTATTTACAGAATCACTCTCATTTGAGTTTCAATCTCTTCCTTTGACTCAATTCCTTTGAATTTTGGAATGTTCCCCTCGGTTCCGAAATTCATTCGTGTCCCTCACTATTCATCTTCTTTCAATCATGGAGCACCCCATAACTCCATTCTGAATGTTATCTATAATAGATCGGCGGTCTCGCCAATCTTAGAATGATTCGTAAAGGAGTAAACTCCTTTATAATAGGCATCGATTTACCGGAGATTTCTGTATCCTCGGTTTACGATGCTATCTATTCCCTGCTATACCTGAATCCCATCTCTTGAGATCGAGTGTTGATTTACCTCGGAATTTAGCATCGATCTTATTCTTGAGGTTACGGACGACCCGGTTAAGGTTGCTCGTGAATTAAATAAACTCATCCATCTCCCGATTGTGGTGATTGAATTATCTTATCTTCTGTTTCAAACCTATCTTCGAATCGAAATTATCTTTGATTTGAGTCTATCAAAAATTTGAATCCCTATCCTTGCTTTGAAATCCATTCTTGTATCGGCAAGTGAGGAAGTGTATTGTAAATTAATTTTAAAAATATTATTTTCAAATTTGGAAAATGGAATAAAATTTGTTTGATTATATTGTGAAAATATAAGTAAAAAAAAATTCTGGAATTTAATAGGTAAATTAAATTGTTTGAAATGATAATATTTGGTTATCATTTATTGTTCTAATTAAATTTATAAATACGGTTTATAAATTGATTTGGAATTTGAAATGAATTTAATTCAGAAATTTGAGAATTTAGTTTCCGATGATTTCGAACTTTGGTTTTAAAATTTTAAAGTATATATTATTGAAAGTATTTTCGAATAGAAATCGTTTCCAAAGAATTTTAAAATGTTGAAATCAGTGCTCTTCTCTTTGTCGCTGGAAAATAATTTCGGTGATGGCGGCCGCATCATCGACATTCATTTTCGAGTTTCGAAGTGGAGATAATATTCTGTAGCTTTGCTACGGTTTTGTTTTGAAAAATATTTTGATTTGAATTTCTTTAGTATAATTTTATTTATATATATATAGGTATCTTATTTTAAAATTTAATTTGATTTGATATAAATATATTATATATATCTCTAAATTATTTAAAGTTAATCGGAAATCAAATTCTTAAATTTTGTTAAAGGATGATTTTAAATTATAAATAAAACCAAAATTTGGAATAAATATTTAATCTTGAATAATTGAATTGGGAAAATTTTATTTGTATATTGTTCAACTGCATTCTAATACAACTTACCTAAATCATTCAGAAGTTGAATATGTAATTGGATAATATATAAGATAAATTGAATTTATAAGTAAATTTTGAGTGTTTATAATAAATGTTATACACTAAATTTTGATTATAAGGATGTTAATAGAGTTAGATAGGATAATTAGTAAACTCAGTTAATAATGAAATAAATTTATTTTGAAAGAATTAATAAATTTGTTTTGAAAGAATTAATAAATTGAAATTTGATCAACATATGAAAATACCTTGAATTTAAAAGAAATTAATAGATGTAAATTAATTTAAATCGAAACTTTTATGTTTTAAATTAAATTATATGGCTTAAATATTATTAAGTAGAATAAATTTAACAGTAATTTGGAATAAAGAAGAATTTAAAATTGTTGAAAAAATTATGATTATAATAAAAGATTATTCAAATTTATGGTTTTAGGAATTGAAAATTTAGGGTAATTGGATAATAAGATAATGAATTTAGAAATAGTTAAGATTGATTTTAGTGAAATCAAATGGATTAAATCAATTATTGAATATCAATTAATTTAAATTTGAATTTATATGGTTTAAATTAATTGTTATTTTGTATTTCAAATCTGCTTTCTTTCTGGTTGTTTCTACTCTCCTACCTCGTTCCTTTTCGGGGACGAAAAGTTTTGAGTGGGGGAGAGTGTAACGACCCGTAAATTTCAACTGTTTTAATAACGTAATTAGTTAAAATTTTGTGAAATTTTAAACGATAAAATTTTGAAATATAAATTTGATATTTGGAATACGTCTAGTTAAACATAGCTATTGGTAAATTTTCGTCCGAAATTATGAAAGTTTATTTCGCACGTAAATTCACTTCAATTTAATCAGTTAAAAAGCGATGAAAATAAAATGTTTTCGAAACCTAAATATTTTTATATAGAAAAACTAAGATGTCAGTTTGTCGTTTTTCCAAATTCGAACATGTATTGCTCCATCGATCTTATTTTCGGCAAAATAGCAGCATTTCATACCGATATCGATTTTGATCGGATGATCATACCACGAATATCTGTATACCGTTTTGATCATCTCGTCATGCTGATCTCTGAGGTATATTTCATCATGTGTTTGAAGTACGGTACGCAGCGAAACTGCGTAACGGTCCAATGCATCAGTGTCCGTTTTAACCCTTTGATTGATGCATCCATTGATTTCCCATCAACTATTCATTTATTTATTTGCCGTGTAATTCAATTCAATGTTTACTTCCTTTTTATATTCCCAAAGTGTTTAACTATTACTATTCCTATTGATACAAATATATGTGATGGTTGGTTATCTACCTTTATTGGTTTTGCCGTTCAAAAATATTTACAGCTGCATTTTCTTATTCCAGAGACTGTTCACACTCACCTCCTTCCTCTTCTTTTTTTTTCTTTTCATCTAAGATCTTTGCTCATCCACTTCCCCTTGCTCGTAACTTTCCTCCACCTCCCTTCTGAAAATAGAAGCTTGTATTTTTGCTTGAACTTGGTTGTGCCATCAACTTTTGCAGCAAACTTGCTCACGTTCATCCCTAGCTTCCTACCTTCCATCATTGTCTATCACCACCGAGCCGCCTACCTTCACCCGATCTCCTCCCATCATTCTCCTCACCCATGACCACCCACGTGACACGCTGCCAACAGCCAGCACACAATCATCTACCGGCTTCAGAGGCGAACACCCATCGCACCGGCCCTCTTCCATCACTGCTCTGTCCCCAAAGCCGACCACCGTACGCCGAGCTCACTACCCACACCGAACCACCGCTCCACCCCATCCAACCCGTGCCTACCCCAGCTCCGCCCATCACCACCGAAGCACCCACGTCAATAGCCACTCTACCTCCTCTCGGTCCATCGACCAATCCCAAGCTCAGCCAACCGAGCTTCCTTCTCTTGCTACCGAGCCCAAGCCTATAGCCTTCACTCTTTTCTCACGTCGGTACCTGTTATACTTTATTGTGGTATGTATATCAGGGTTAGTTTATATAAGTTTTATAATTATATTAGTTCTCTGTTATATATGTAAGTATATATATTATACTGTTAGCAGTTATATACTTTTGTTTATACAATACATATATTTTCACGTGGTATGGATTGATTCTTTTTGCATTTTGGTTGTAAGGAAATGCAAAATATTTTGGTCATGTGTAAATGTTTGCTTATATAAATTATAAAATTAAGGCTACAGTTTATAAAGTTTACTTATATATATAAATATGTTGTACATATGTATGGGTTAATCTGGCTTTAAATATATCTATGCATGAATTTTATTTTTAAAAGTAATATTATCTACATATGTACATATACAGGATACTCATGGGCTGTCGCATATGTATATGAGTACATTGTTTTATGACTGTCGTTGCAGATATTTGGCTTTTGAAAGTGCTTGTCCCATTTATAATATGAAGATGAGTGTACTGTACATGCATGGTTAAGCTATATCAGAATTTGTGGTCTACATACGTTATAGTGATATTTATGTATACTGTTTATATTAGTTTTGCAAGCATTTGTCAGTTTTGATTATAAAAGTCTATATAAACACATTTATACCCATATCTGTTAGTTTAAAGAAGTTACAATATATATATATATATATTACTGTGTATATAAGTTATAGTATGTTTACAGTATAAATAAAAATATATATTTTATGTTAGTTATATACAAAGGTATATATATATATATGAGTTTATATGAAGCTGTTACAGTGAATATAATAAATATTATGTTTTATTTTGGTCAGTAAATATATAGTTTAATATGTATTGTCATTGTCAGGGATATGTGCTTTGAGTGGGTTACCTTTAAAGAGAGATATATATACGTTATTTTAATAAGTCATATGGAAAAAAAAAGTTTTAATCTATTATATATATACATAGAGTTTATTGAGTTTAGATATACATGTATATTTAATTTAAATTATGTTTGGATTTAGAATACTATTTTATCTATATAGTTGTATATAAAGCTCACGCATCCTATTCATCTTCCTCGATCCAATCCTGATTTGAATTCGTTTATCCCCATTATCAGCTTCGACCGTCGAATCGTGTCCATCTAGCTTTGTTTGGAATTCGTGCCTGGATATTTCAGTGTCCGTATCAATGTGCGTATCCGTGTCATCTTCTGTTCTATCTAGCCTCAAAAGGTGAGCACTCACTCACGATTAACGTTCTTTTATTTATTAAATTTGATTTCAATTGAAACGACAATTGAAATATGCTGCTGTTTGATATTTACACTGTTATATATGCTATTGCCTGTATCAGTTCACCTGTGACATCTGACACCATTATCTGTTAATTATTTATGCAATAATAGTATAGTTTGGCTGAAATTGATAGATTGTTGATGTTTATATTGGACGTTAAATTGTTAATGTTAAAATGTTAAATAGTGTGAAATTGAACTTGATATAGGATAATTAATGGTTAAATTTGATTAACTAACATTTGTATAATATGATCCCTTTAACTGTTGAATTTATTGACACGTAGGATTTGTTTAATTACACTTTGAACCACTGAATGTACATTGTTAAATTGATGATGTATGAAATTGAAATTGAATGACAAGTGAAAACTGTAATGTAATAATCTTTAATCTACATGAAATGAAAGTGTAGATTCTAGAAATAATTATATTAATTTGCACAAATAACAATGCGAATTAATACGGCTATTTCGGGATTATTTAAATTGATTATTGGATTGATATTGATTGTTGTTATTGCTTGTTTATTTACTTTGACACCATCCCAGTTATCACACTACAAGTTCCCTTTGTTATGTTTTGATTTTGAATTGGATTGGAATCGGGTTGAAATGATAAATACCCAAATTGAATTTTGACCTAGGATAGAGAATTAAATAAAACCCGATTGGTCAAATAATTTGTTTTAAAAATAAAACAAAGATTTTATTTGAATAAATAATATGGTTTTGAAATGAAGTCGAAAATTAAATTTTTATTGAAAGGAAAGTGTTAATATTTAAAAATATGAAAACAGAATATTAACAATGTAATTGATGAAAGAACGATGTTTAATTTGAAAAATGATTGAATTAAGTTTGAAATGATTTAATAATTAAGTTGAAATTATTAAACTTTGAAATGATTTAATAATTAAGTTTGAAATTATAATTAAGTTTGAAATTATTAAACTTTGAATTATTTAATAATTAAGTTTTGAATTATTTAATCATTAAATAAGATTGAATTATTTAATGATTAAATTAAATTGAATTTTGAATAAGTAAATTTTTACTTCGTAAATAATTGAAATTGAGTTTCTTTATTAATTAAGTTTTGAAAAATTATTTAAGAGAGTAAATAAGTGAAATTGAATTTCTTTAACAAGAAATAAAATGTGATTTATTGAAATTAATATAAGACTTGAAATTTAAAGAATTTGGTTTGACGAATTTAGTTTAATTCAAAATTGTAAGTTTTGATTTAATGAAGTTGAACTTAAGAATTGATTTAATGAATTGGAAATTTAATAGAGATTGTTTTAATGATAAAGTAACTTAACAAATATTGAATGAAATCGATAAATGAGTTTAAATGGATTTGAAAGTTAAGTAAAATTTATATAAAAGATTTTCAGAACGAAACTTATATTCGAACTTGAATCAATATTTGAATGGTTTTAAATAAAAGATTGAAATTGAATTATAAGGTTTTGAAATGAAAATTTGGAAGTTTTGAAACGTAAATTATTGGAAATGGGTTTTGAAAGACAAATGAATGTTGATGTACAAATTCTAATTGAAATTGAAATTGAAATTTATTTGGTTTTGAAATAAACGACCAATCGGTGTAATAATTACGGAAGTTATTAAAGAGACCGGAATTCGGTTATGGATATACTCTCTATCTAAACCGAAAACCACTTTAATAACTATACGTGGAGTGATGATCCAGAATGAAGTGGTTGGAATGATGTACGTGATGACTGAAGAAAGAGAACGATAATGGATAGCCTTGACACTTGTGTCAAATTGGAAATGACTAAAATAGGAGCTGTGTCGGGCCAATGGAGGATTAGCTACCTCAAGTGGACACACTTCTTCGAACTACTTATACTTGTTGTCGATTGGTGCACCCTTGATTTTGGGAGTGTTGTTTCACGGTGTTGCGGGCGCTGCGGCGTTGCGTTCTCACCAGTCCGGATCTGGCGAACAGTAGTATCACTACCTTGGGTATTGCCTCATGTGCCTTGTCATACTTGTATTCCATTTATACGCAACCACTACGATTTTGATTTGTACCTTTAGTATATGGATTGCCCTCTGGTGACTTCCGGTTTTGGGGAAACTACGGTCTTGTATATGCTTTTGGGAATAAAAATGTGTTAAGGGTGGAATGGGCCATGACTTAACGCTATTTTGATATCTTTACATATTACTGATAGACATTATCTACTTAGCGTACATTACTACCTAGTAGATAGTTTAACGGATCCTTGAAGGATGGTTATTCCAAACATCCTTTGAGTTACTTGTATTTCAATTGCTATTTCACTTGAGTTGGATTTATTAATATAAGAATGTTAATCCTGACTCGAGTGTTTTGTATTTTGCTTTACGCTCGGGTCAGACTGAGTGGTCCAGCTTTCGAGACTCACCTTTGGAGTTGGAGCTTCGCTTGGAGATCCAGCTATCTATCCAGCTTTCAGATATTCGATGATTCCAGTGATGTTTTCTGATTTGTATCTGATGTATCGTGTTACCCTTCCGTTGTATCTGGTTTAACTCTGATGTATCGTATTACTCTTTTGTTGTAAACTCTGATGTATTTTATATATTCATATAGTAGCTTCATGAACTACTATCTCTTTTATTTCCGCTGCATTTATTACTCTGTGTCTGTGATCTGTGATTATTTTATTTATTGTATATGTTCAGTTTTGCCAAATTTAAATTAACAACGCGGTATTTTGAGCAATTCAACTCCGGCATGAGTGTCTACCTATACACTTATAATGGACGCGAATGGTCCAAAATATCGGGTCGTTACATCACATATATATCAGCATCAATGCACATATATCTCACGTCCGTTCTTTGTTTTTGATACAACTCAAGTAGTTTAGGTGAATATGAACTAGACTATACAAATATGAACTAGAATTATGTAAATATATATATATATATATATAATATTAAATATAATACATAAGTTGTAGGAAAGCGTATTTTGTTTGAAATTACAAATGAATGTATGTATGTGTGTGTGAATGCATTCCCTTCAAAACTTTAATAAATTGTAACTCAAAATCTAAGTTGAATTTGAACATGCAACTAAAAGGTAATATGTTGAGGAAAATAAGACGAATAAATCGACTAGTTTTCTTCTGGTCGACGGACCCCATGGTGATAAAAAATGACACCATTTTGTCCGCATTCGTATGGTGAATGGATGCACTACGGTTGGAACAGAGGGTTCCGGTAGGATCGTATTGCAGAGCTAAGTGCGACGATGGTCTTGGTTCGGTCGTTGATGACCTCAGGTGGTGGAGCTATGGACAAACAATCGATGAGGAAGACGGGTAATTATTCACATTCATGCATGAAAGAAATGGGAGACACCAAAGTCGGGTGCTGGTGAGGGCATCAGGTGGTAGCGTGGTGGTTCTTGGTACAAGGTGGCAGTGACACGAGAAGTCATTGGTTCTAGTCCTTGGATGTGAGCTTTGCATGCGAAAAGGAGAAACAAAATAGTGGCCAAGAAAATGTGCACATGTATTCTTGCACAACAAGTACAAAATGGAAAGAAGTACAAATGAAAATAAGAGGGGAGAGAATGAGTGATGATGTAGCAAGAGCATATTCATGCGCAGAAAGTATAAAATGAAAAGAATTAATTTGTTAATTTTATGATTTGGAAAGGTTCATTAACATATTTTAATTCTTTTAAGACGAAATAACGTATTTTAAATAATTTTGAATTATTCTATAAAATAAAGTGATTCAAAATTTAATTTAAATCCTATTCAAAATGAATAATGACTTGAATAAAATTGATGTGTGATCATTTATGAATGTGTTTATGATGCTACACTAGTTTGTTTGGGTATGAAATTAAAGTTCATAAATGAATGCAAGTCGTTTAATTTAAAATTTCCCAACGAAAATTTTCTATGACGCGTTTAAAAGTATTTATTATAGATGATGACATAGACTACAAGTTAATAATATGATGCACGAACATGAAGTGATATAAAATGGGACACGATACCATTTCAGGAATAAATGGTATATTGGGAGGTTAAATACAAATGAACTTAAATAAATTTAACCGATAAAGCAAGCAGGACGATGTGAGATTACTGGATGCTAGAATCCATCCTAGTGGATAGATTCGGGGTTGCATCTTGAATCATGATGGCCTGGTCCCTTATCACTTATTGTCCAAACAATCCGTTGCACGAACACAACCACGGTGACAGGCAGTTTGCAAATGGCAAAAGGGAAAGAGTTAAGAGTAATCTCATTGATGGATATGTAGCAGAACGAAGATGAAGATTACATGGTGAGTGCCAATAGTGAAGGGTAGAAGATAGTGCAACTAATAGATCGTATGTGGGCACCCTTAATGTTTGATCGGAAGGTATACGATTGAAAAAAGCCATGATATCAGTTTGAGGCAATGTCTTGTAAGAGTAAAAATGAGTAGGATTTACTAGTGATTATAGACATCGCATATGAATAACCTGATAGTGAAAGGCCTATTGAATAACGATTGCAACTGATAAATGTGAATAAGATGTGAAATCTCAGTTGACTAGAGTTGCAGCTGTGAGTCACGATGAATAGAGCCATGACATGTGTGTTAGCACTAATTTATGACAATGAATGTTGGTGAGATATTGTATGGTGTGAGAAACATCGATGTGTTTGATTAAACTGTTAAGTATTTATACCCGATACCACACTTGTATGTTATAATTATGCACGATTATACTCATAGCTAGATTTCTCGCCTGACTCGAGGTTTGTTATGTTTATAACAACACCTTGGGTTAGACTGAGATGTTGTATTTCTAGGATTAGCTTCCTATTGTACGTTAGTTTTTTTATTTAGTGAGCCGTCCTTAGGATATGTATATTATTTTGGAGTTTTATGAGGTTTGAGTCCAGCAACCATCATTTGAAAGTCAAGATTTGCAGCACTTTCTAATTTATACAGAGATATGATGAAGATGAGGTTATTCAAGCAGCTGTGGACATATTTGAAGGCGATTACAAGAAGAGTCCCTGCATGGACAATTGAAGTCAATTGTTTTGGAGTGTAATTAGTTAGTCGAGTTTTAAGTAACATATTTTGGGTAGTCCATGTAACATTCAAGTTGTGACATAATCATATATTTTCATTTCCATGGTGATATCGCTGCCCATGCCAACCTTTACTTACATGTGTTCCTGATATGTGAGTTACTCAATTCTAGAATTGAGTAAATCAGTAATCATAACATACTTGACCACAGAAAAGTCAAACATAGGTTGTTATGTAGTGTAACTTAGGTAGAGTTTGGAATAACTCGTGTATGTAATATACGAGTTAAGATTGGTGTTCCGAGGAATGAACACTGGGATAGAAATTATCTACATATTTATGATATATGCATATTTGTTAGTAAAATTGTAAGACATTTATCTAATAAGTGATGAATGTTTATTAGAAAATGGTTGGACCTAGCAGACCTAGAACAAGTGTATTTTCTAGATCACCAAATGATCAAAGAAGTAGGTTAGAGAATCCAAGTGTCCAATTAACACCCGACCAAAGGATAGAAGCTAAAAGCATATTCAAGATATAAATGATGCTATTATACTGAATCCAAATCCCAAATAAGAATTTATCAGTCTGTACAATGATTGTACTTGCCTAGGAGGGAAGTCATTCTCTTGAAATGAAGAAGTAATAGGT
The DNA here is from genome assembly GCA_030737815.1 of Allium fistulosum. Lineage (NCBI taxonomy): Eukaryota > Viridiplantae > Streptophyta > Magnoliopsida > Asparagales > Amaryllidaceae > Allium > Allium fistulosum. The sequence continues at coordinate 1,089,694,901 of CM060904.1, read as the reverse complement.
GCACACTTTTGGTTGAGATCGTGCGAGAGGATTTTTAATGATTTGGGATTAGTAGACCCAAAATAAGAAGATTGGCATCTCGTCAATTACAATATGGTGCTTTAGACTGGTACAATGCCATCGTGCAATAATACCAAAAGAAGAAATCAATTGATAAAAATTGGGAGATATGTTATTATTGTGGAAATGAGGTCATTATACAAACGAATGTAGAAAGAGAAAATATGATCATTTGAAGAATGTTATAACTGTAAGGAAATTGGTTAGGTAGACGGAAAATGCAAGAAGCCCAAAGCACAAACCAAAGCAAAGATACTCATAGTTAATGAAACTAGTTCACTACCATATAACGGAGGCAAGTCTTAGTCTTAAAGGTACGCTTTCTTAAGAATGAAATTTCAAGATATTTTGATTATCGATTTTAATATAAGAAAATTATTGTGCTTAAATGGATATTAAAATATGGAACAATTAGGGAAGTTATATAAGACCCTGATCTAAATACTTAATGGAGATACATTACAAAGATAAATGCGATGAAATGGATTTGAGTAGAAAGATCCTATAGTGATCAGAGTACGCAATGAAAACTAATAGATTTGTTTCTAGCTGTACGTGGTAAATCATTTACATTTATATGGATAGTTCCATAGTTCTTAATTTTGTTTCATGAAAGAAAGTGGATTTTTAGAAAAGAATTATCACTCAAAAGAGTAAGAACCTAGTGAAATCTAAAGGAAATTGATTGGGTTGAAATTATCACTCGATGATATTTAACTCGTCTCAATAAAGTAGAAGCCTGTGGTTTCCCGAGTTGAACTATAAGGGAATTAATTAAGTTTGATTTATAAGAAAATAACAAAATTAGGAATTGTATTGTGTTAATTTATCCTTTGAGAGATTATGAACTTCGGTCGATGCGTCTGATTAATGTTATCGATGAGGATTTCTAAACACTAAAATGAGATATTTCAACATAGCAGTATTCTAAGAAAAAGGTATCATTCCTAGAATATATTGATTTTAATTTCATCAAACTCAATTATTGTGTGATAAGAAAATAATTACTTTTTGGTAATTCGATCACATAGAAAGGTTTTTGATTGCACTTAAAGCGATCTAAGTTATTATCTATTAGCTATGGAATCTCAAGAAAATGAAAATTGATATATTTTAGTAATAAGATATTTTATATTTGGATCAATTATAAATCTACCATTTACAAGGAAAGGAACTCAAGTTTGATTAGATCCTTGATTTGGATTAAAAATTTAGTTGAAGAATTTTGAGCAAAGTAAAAGACCTTGGAATTATAGTACTCTAATATCTTTGATTTAAAATAGTAAAGGAGAGTTATATTAACCACTTAAGATTCGACCAGACTTAATCGATCAAATCTAAATCAGTCAGAATGATGACTCAGTTTCAGTAAACCAAATTAGAAACGGGTAAATCAAATATAATTATGAAATTTTTTATAGACTTGAGAAAACTCGAGTGGGAGTTGGACATATGAAAGGCCGAGTATCCCCAATATATCCAAAAAGATTCTCGATGAGTAACATTGACTAATTTATGCATAATGAGGTAAATAGAAATAATCGATCAACTCCCGAAGGGTATAACAGTTCAAGTAGACCGACCTATAAAAGATATAAAAATTCAAAAATAAGAATGTGCATTTTGGAATTTGGAGGTTCATGGGAAGAATACCTCCATTTAGTCGAATTCTCCTATAATAATAGTTTTCAATCTAGTATTAACATGGCACTATTTGAAGCTTGGTACGAAAGGCCATGTCGATCACTAGCCTACTAGTTAGAATCAGTAGATAAATTAATATTAGGTCCAGAATTGGTAAAATAAATAACTAAGAAGAAAGAAATCATTCGAGATAAAATGAAACATCTTAGTCAGTGCAAAAGAGTTAAGTTGATAAGCAACAAAGAGATTTTGAACTTTATATTGAAGATATGGTATTTTTGAAAATATCCCTAACAAAAGATGTAGTTAGATTTGGCAAAGCATGAAAGCTTGCACGTCAATTTATTGGTGTCTATCCTATTATCGAACGAGTATGACCACTTGCTTATAAATTGAAACTTCCCGAATATCTATCTAGTGTCCATAATGTGTTTCATATTTGAAAACTAAGGAAATGTACCAAAACCCCGACAGTATAATAGAGCCTAGACTGATTCGAGAATTAATATTGCAATCCAATCTGTTATACTATATAGAACCTTCATGAATTGTAGGTTCAAAGCTGAAGCAGTTTAGGAACAAGCAAGTTCCACTAATCAATTCCAAAGATTGCACTTGGGAGACAGAAGAGCAAATTAGAAAATCACATCTAGAGTTATTTGAAAATTAATAGGTATGATTTGATTATTTAACTTTGTTGAGTCATGGATGTTTGGATTTAATTGATTATTGTGTTCCTATATAGATAAGATAGTACTCTTTGATAAATTGCGAGGATGCAATTTCTTTAAGGAGTGGAGTCTGTAACATCCCGCTACTTGGTTAATTATATATTTTGGATCTATTAGAAAATAAAGATTTGAAATACAAAATTTTATTTAGTCTAAAAGTTGTATGGAAAATTATTTTATCAAAAGAAATAATATTAGTAAAATTTTGTAATTTATGTGGAAATAGAACAAATATTTTATAATTGCTAAAAATTAAAAAGTGATATTTAATTAAAAGAAAAATCGTTATAGATATAAAATAATTTGGAGTAAAATTTCTCAAGCAAAATTTTAAACGGAGATTGAATCGCATTAGGACAATAACGCGGTTAAAGGTGTAAAATTATTTAAAGGAAAATAAAATAAATAAGCTTTTCATTTAACCGCTATGTGGATGCTTATTTGTTTTCATCCTTATCCTTTTGTCATCATTAAAATTTAATGTATGTATTTTTCTTAACCGTGAAGTAACCTTATTTCTGAATCTATATAAATGCCTCCGCTCTGCTGCATTTTATTCATTCTGAAATTCAACTGCAGTCCAGTTTCTTCTTTTCCAACTTTATATTCCTTTTAGCGAGGAGCAGAACAGGAAGTGTGTATACTTCTTTTCTTCTAGTTACTATAAATATATTTTTGTCTCATTTTCTTCTATTTACATGTATATTAATATCAGTACGTATATTTCATTGTTTACGTTCATCATCTTAGGTGCATTGTTTTTTTTACTGTTTCACAACATCATACATTCATTGTTTTGATATATAAATTACACTAATGCAACTGTGAACTAGATATATATATATATATATAGTTTAATACATTGGTTGCATTCAAAAATATTTTGTAGGAAATATGTAAATAAATTTGTATGAATTCTCCTCAAAACTTCAATCATTTATAACTCCAAATCTATGTTGAATTTGAGTATGCAACCAAAATGAAATATGTAGAGGAAAGTGAAACAAACATAACGACTAGCTTTCATCTAGTCGATAGATTACGTGTTCAGTAGAAATGACGCCGTCATATCCGCATCCGGTGAACCGGTGAGCTATGGTTAGAACAGAAGCTGCTGGTAGAATCGTAATGCATATTTGAGTGCGACGGTGGTCTCGATTGGGTAACAAATGATTTGTGGAGGTGGACTGTGGCTAAATTGCCACCAAAATCATATGTGAAGGAAAAAAAGAAGTAGAAAACGTCAGTATACTTTCCATTTTTGGTTACTGTGTAAATATAGTTTAGTTTCGCCTTCCGTTCATATATATATCAGCATCAATGCACATATATCTCAATTCCGTTCTCTGTTCTTGTGATACAACTCAAGTAGTTTAGGTGAAAATGAACTAGACTATGAAAATATAAACTAGAATTTTGTAAAACTATATATATATATCTGTGTATGTGTATTAAATATAATACGTGAGTTGCAAGAAAGCACATTTTGTATGAAATTACAAATGAATGTGTTTTTATGTGTGTGTGTGTATGAATGTACTCCCTTTAAAACTTCAATTACTTATAACTCAAAATCTAAATTGAATTTAAACATGCAACCATAAGGTAATATGTAGAGGAAAGTGGGACGAACAATTCGACAAATTTTTGCCTAAACGACGGACCCCGTGGTGATCGAAAATGACACCATTATGTTTGCATCATATCCACGTCTAGTGAACGGGTCGGCTATTGTAAGAACAGATGTTGTTGATGAAATCGTAGTGCATAGTTGAGTGTGATGGTGGTCTCGGTTCGGTAACAAATGATTTGAGGAGGCCGACCATAGCTACAATGCCAACCAAAATCATATGTGAAGGAGAAAAAGAAGAAGAAAACATGAGTATATTTTCCATTTTTGGGTACTGTGTAAATAAAGTTTAGTTTCGCCTTCTGTTCACATATATATCAGCATCATTGCACATATGTCTCGCATCCGTTCTTTGTTTTTGATACAACTCAAGTAGTTTAGGTGAATATGAACTAGAATATGCAAATATGAACTGGAATTATGTAGATTTATACATATATTAAGTATAATACGTGAGTTACATGAAAGCATATTTTGTATGAAATTACAAATGAATGTATGTGTGTGTTCATACACACACATACAAAAATTACAGAGGACGATAACAGACGACATCGTTTTCAGAAACCGTGATGCCGACAGAGTCGAGGCCCCCACTATTGATCCATTGGTTATTTTTGCCCAGATAGCTCCTGCTTGGATGAAGAGGATCTTAATTGATAGTGGATGTTCTGTGAATATACTTTTCAAACATGCTTATGACCAAATGATGATGGAAGCCAAGGATATGAAACCGTGTCAATCACGTATACATGGTTTCAATAGCCGTGCAACCATACCAGCTGGGATGGTGGAATTACCTGTCGAATTGGGTATCGCTGATCGCCAGAGAGTCCAGATGTTGCAGTTTGTTGTATTGGATATTCATTCTCCTTATAATGCTTTCCTGGGCTGACCGGCCCTTGCGGAGTTCAAGGCAGTGAATGCCATTTGGTGTTTGACTCTGAAATTCCCCACTGATAATGGAGTCGGGGTAGTACATGGTGATTATGCAGCTGGATGCACCTGTTACGTTGCGAAACTGCGAGATGCGCAGCGAAAGGAGAAAGGTAAGGGCATGGAGGAATCTCTCTACATCCACTCTATGACAACTAAAGTCTGAGTCGAGGCTCGGGCGCCACGAACAGTTTCGTAAAGATCTTTATCCTTAAGACAACGATGATGAAGGGGAAGTCAGAGAATACCAGGCTTCCCGATAGAGTTGACAATTGATGTCCCAGTCAACAATGATGATGATCCTAGAGTGGTAAAGATCAGATCTCAGCTCAGCCCCCAAATGGGACAGGAACTGGTTGATTTTCTTTGGGCGAACCTCGATGTGTATGCCTGGACTCTTTCAGACATGTGTGGGATCTCGTCGAATATCGCGAGCCATGCATTAAATATCGACCCGCGGCACGTCCCGATGAAACAAAAAGGTGCGGTATGGATCCACAGGGATCTGTCGCCCTGAAGGAAGAAGTGGATAAACTCAAGGCTAATGGGTTTATTCATGATGCTTTATACCCGGAACGGGTATCGAATTTAGTGCTTGTCAGAAATTCGAATGGAAAGTGGCAGACATATGTAGACTACTTAGATCTGAACAAAGCCTGCCCCAAAGACAATTTCCCGCTTTCCAGAATCGATCAACTGGTGGATTCAACAGCCGGACATGAGCTCTTGGACACATACTCCGACTATAATCAAATCACGATGCACCTTCTTGACCAAGAGCACAATAGCTTTATCACTAATGTGGGACTTTATTGCTATAAGGTGATGTTGTTTGGACTCAAAAATGCTGGAGCAACCTAACAAAGGCTCGTAAACCGGATGATTGCAAACCAGATCGGGAAGACTATGGAGGTGCACGTAAACGATATGCTCGTGAAATCATGGTTATCCAGCGACCACATCGATGATTTGGAGGCGATGTTCGACATACTCCGACAGTACAGAATGAAGCTAAATCCATTGAAGTACCATTTCAGAGTCACGTCTGGAAAGTTCCTTGGGTTTATTGTTAATACCAGAGGAACTGAAGCCAATCCTAAAAATATCTGGGCGATTCGAAATCTCGAAACTCCCAGAACCATAAAGCAGGTGCAAAGTCTTAATGGGAAGGTGGCAGCTTTGAGCAGGTTCATTTCTCGATCCACGGAAAAGTGCATTCCCTTCTTCAATCTGATCAGAAAAGGAAAATGGAATTTCGAGTAGATAGGGGAGTGCGAGGGTGCATTCCGGGCACTAGTACAACATCTGGAAACACCTCCCATCTTGTCGAAGCAGGTTGATCATAAGAAGTTGTATGTCTATTTGGCAATTTCGGCAAACGCAATCAGTGCCACGCTAGTTCGAGAAGAGGAGCGGATCCAACTACCGGTCTATTATATCAGCAAAAGATTGATGTGGACAGAAAGAAACTACCCGAAGAAAGAGAGGTTGGCTTATTGTCTTGTTATAGCCTCGAGAAAGCTCCGCCCATATTTCCAAGTTCATCCGATCATTGGTTACACCGATCAGCCGTTACGATGGATCCTGACATAACCTGAGACGTCTAGTAGGCTGCTTAAGTTGAACATCGAGCTGAGTCAATTTGATATCACTTATGCCCCAAAGAGAGCTATTCAAGGACAAGTTCTGGTGGATTTCATAGCCGAGTTCACCATACCGGAGGACTTGCCCGAAACCAGTGAACCTCCCAACCATGTATGGAAGCTATACACCGATGGCGCATCAAACGACCGGTGCTCAAGCACTGGAGTGGTGCTCGAAACCCCAGAAGGGCGATCTGTATGCTATGCTTTGAAATTCGACTTCCATGCAACTAACAACGAAGCTAAGTACAAAGCCCTACTTGCTGGACTAAGGATTTGAGTCGTCGCTATGAAAATTTACTGCGATTCACAACTGGTGGTGTGCCAGGTCCAAGGAGAGTATCAAGCCAGAGATCAAAGGTTGGCCTCCTACCTTATGCGGGTCTAGAAAGTGTTGAACCGGTTTGACTATTACACTATCCGCTGTATACCTCGAGAGCAAAATCAGAAGGCCGATTCTTTAGAAAAACTGGCCAGCACGGGCGAAGCACAATGGATGGGACCCGTCCCCGTGGAGACACTTACTGCTCCAAGTATTGATCAGGTGGAGACAAATTGGGTACATGAGGCAACACCCGGGAGGGATTCATGGATGACTCCAATCAGAAACTATCTTGAGCGTAGAACGTTACCCGAGCATAGGAGCAAGAAAAGAAAACTTCTCCGAAAGGCTTCACGATTTGTCATCCAGGAGGAGTCCTATACAGAAGGGGATATTCTATTCCTTTACTCTAGTGTATCTCCTATGATAAGATCAAATGAGTGTTGCATGATGTGCACGAGGGAGAGTGTGGCGATTACACTAGGGGCAAGCCCTTGCAAAAAAGATACTCAGGTATGGGTATTTCTGGCCAACCGTAAACCGAGACGCATCGGATTATGCTAAGAGATGTGGCAGATGCTAGAAACATGCCAAAATTCCAAGAGCCCCGCCAACCGAAATTACTCAGATGGTCAGCCCATGGTCGTTTGCCACATAGGGCATTGATATAATAGGATCTTTGCCTCTAGCCAAAGGTGGTGCGAAGTACACCATTGTTGCAGTTGACTACTTTACTAAATGGGCGGAAACTAAGCCCCTTGCTACTATCACGATGAAGAAAGTAATCAATTTTGTTGTGCGCAACATCGTATGTTGTTTTGGCCTCCCACAAATAATTGTAACTGACAACATGGCCTAATTTGATAGTGCCGAGTTTAAGAATTTCTACCAACCCTATCTCATCCAGAAGAAATTCTCGACGGTAGCTCACCCTTAAGCGAATGGGCAAATCGAAGCTGTCAACAAAGTCATCAAGTCCATTTTGAAGAAATGACTGGAGAAGGCTGGAGGTAACTAGGTCGATGAGCTCCCCATAGCCTTATAGGCGTAACGAACCACCCACAAGTTCGCGACCGGACATAGTCCATTCGCACTTTCCTACGGCTCTGAAGTCGTTATTCTAGTTAAGCTAGAGGTACCTTCTCACCGTGTGACTTAATATGATCCAATAAAGAATGCCATATTGCTTGCAGAATCTCTGGATTTGTTAGATGAGAAGCATGGAGAGGCTGATTTGAGGGCAGTCGCACATTGCAACCGAGTCGCCCGATTATACAATGCTAAGGTCCAAACTAGAACCTTTGAAGTGGGCGATCTTGTACTCAAGCGAGTCTATCCAGTCCTTTCGCACATGAAACCGAAATGGGAAGGACCATATGTCATCGAATGGAGGCTTGGAGAAGGCACATTCAAGCTATCAACCATTGATGGTCTCACACTACCGAGAGCATATAACAGCGAAAGTCTCTGTCGCCCTTACATATGATTGGCTTTCATTCATTTAGTCCGCTTTCTTTTTCAAGTTTGTTTATGCAATTCAAGAATTTGTATTTGTAATAAGGCAAATGATTTTGCGATGAATCTTATTTCAGCTATAAAGTGCAGACTCATAAAGCAAAATTAATGATTCCTAAATGTATCATGCGACCGCCATGATGTATGAAGAGCTGAGTTCCATCTTACAATGGGACTCGTTCAAATAGAGAGTGATCGTGATCTGATCAGTCACTCGCTAGATGAAACTCCGAGCTCGGCGGGCAGACAACAACCAATTAAAAGAGAATTGAAACATGACAATTCTCCAACCAACTCCAGCTCCCAGAGTTCGAGCTGAAGTGCAAACTCCAAAATTAAGACTTGAATCGACCGTCCAACTCGAGGAGGATGGACCCATCCATCCACAACCTCACTTATTTACAAAGCTCGAGGAGGATGGATCCGTCCATCCACGACCTCGCTTATTTTCAATAGCTTAAGGAGGATGGATCCATCCATCTACGACCTCGCTTATTTCCAAAGCTCGAGGAGAATGGATCCGTCCATCGACGACCTTGCCTATTTCCAAGGCTCGAGGAGGATGGATCCATCCATCCACGACCTCGCTTCTTTCCAAGCTCGAAGAGGATGGGTCCACCCATCCATGAATTCGCTCGCTATATCAAAGAGAATGTGATCCAAAAATCTATGACCTTGACCAACTCCTTATTTTCAGAGTGCGAATAAGATCCTACTACTTAAGCAAATGTGATCGGCCATCTATCAACTAACTCTAGATTCTCGAAGTGTGAACTAGAGTATAAACACTAAACGAGTGTGACCGACCACCCATAAAATAACTTATGTCCCCGGAGTATGGATATGATTCTAAACAATAAGCGGGCATGACCGACCACCGGCATACAAGTCTAAATCCCCAGAGTGTGGATGCAAATAGTAGCAAGCGAGCGAGTGTGATCCGACCGCTCAAACTCATGTCACTTTAACTTTGTTCCAACTAAGTTAAACCAAAGTCGGTGAAGGCAGAGGACGACCGCCAATTAACTACTTCAATTCTCCCTGGAATTGGGGGGCATAACTCAAGTTCCAGCCGCTGACTGAGATAGTGCAACGTTAGAACTCGACTAAACGTTTGGTTATGACCCGAGGCCATGACCTCAGGACCTAAAGATCGGACTCAAGTCCAACTCGGAGACTAAAGCTTCACGAGTACATTGAATGGAAATGTGAGTGCTAAAGTACTTAGACAAATAAACATAGAGTTATGCTAAAAACAAAGGAGAAATTTTATTCACACTATTCTTTGAGAAAGGAAGTACAAAATCTGTTCAAAGAATTCCTATAAGCGGGGGGCTAAGCCTGAATCTATACATGGCCTACGAAAAGAAAAGGAGAAGCTTATTCTAGCTATCTACAAAAGAGGAAGCAAAAATGCAAATCTACGCCTTCGGTTCCTTCTTGACTTTCTTTGGCGTAGATCCGCTCAAGCTACCACCCGGAGCTCTCTTTGAACCCTTACCTCCCCGACTTGTTCCAGCTGGCTTATCTCTGGTCGGGGGATCGACGTGGTCTCCCCTTGAGAGCCCACAGGGACTGAAGTATCCTCTGTGTGTAGAATCGAGGGTGACACTTTTGATACTAAAAGAATGAGGCACTCCAGTTTCAACTATGGTGTCACCCGGGGAGAGCACGAGGATCGGGGTAGGACTAGGGCCCGCCATAACTCCGCCGGCACTACGAGCCTGCTCAATCTCGGCTTTGATTTCTTCCATTATTTGTTCCTTCTGGCCCACGCACTTTCCCATTAGACTGTTACCAGTCGGACCCGAGGAGCCCGTGATAATAACATCTTCGTCTACATTGAAGGGCACTTCAATACTCGGATCGCTTCGATGGCTGAGGAGCGCTTCCATTAGTTAATCATCAAGCACATAGCTGTCATCATGTATCTCCCCAGCCGAAGAAGTAATTTTGATACTTGTAGCCTCCGTAGTTAATGCCTTTTGCTCATGGCGGATTTCTTGGATTGCAGGAGGGTTGGCCGATGTACAATCTAAAGCTGAATAAAGATAGGAGAATATATTAGTAATGTCCTCTGATAATGTTCCTACATTTTGAAGAGTAGGAGAAGTGTCTAGAATACCTTCCTCAGTTTGGCTCCTGGGTTGGGCTGACATGCCTTTTGAGCTATGCTCGATGACCGGAGAGAGATGTGGCTTGTTGGGGTCATAGTCTGGGATGACTGAAGGGTCAACAGAAGACGTGGGCATAGTTTGAGACGCTGGGAGAATTTCAGAAGCAACAATATGGTGTTCGCCCCTAGATCCTTCCCCTTCTTTCAGGTAATCAGCAGCCAATTTTTCCTTCTAAAGCTCGATGGTTATGTCATGAAGGACTTTAGGCTCATCCCCAATCAACACTTGAGTTTCCAATTCAAACTCATCGATAGTTGTAACTCCACGGGTAGCCTTTCGAACTCAATCAAGCAGTTCCAGGCCTTGTATAACTCAAAGGGATAGTCCTCGCCGAGGCAGTTCAGATTGTGATTTCTCAAGACATTTACGTTATAGGTGACCAAAAGATCCTCAAATTCGCTTTCCATTTTGGCCTCCACAGCTTTTATTTCCCTTTCAACCCTGGCGTCGGCTTCTTCAGCCTTTCGATTTGCAGCATCCCTTTCCTCCCTTAGCTTCACTGCCTCCTCACATGCTTCCTGGGCGACTTTGTTGGCTTCATCTTTTTCCTTGATGGCCTCAACTAGTTTTGCCTTTAGCTCATCAACTTCTTTCAATACAACATCCCTTTCTCGCATAATAACAGTGTTGCAATGATCCATCTCCTGCACTAAGTCCATATGAGATTTTCTCATTTCTTCCATGGACTTTCTAGCTTCATCGGCTCTCTGTCCGGCTTCTATCTCGGTTTGTCTAGAGGACTCGAGTTCATTCGAGAGAACCTCTATTATCTTATCCTTATGAGAAAGATCGCCTTCTAGTTTCTCATCGGTCATCATTCGCTGCTGCTTCACTGGAGCCTCGTCTTTTGTGCTCGAGCAGCATTCGAAACCTGCATGCTTCAGGAGCTAGCATAGCGTTCCATTTCTTGCCAACTCTTGTCTACTGGATGAGGTCCACCAATTATCTTGTTTATGACCAGCCTTCCTCCGGTCCAAGCGAGCTTCTAAGGTCGATGTGAAGCATGCCCATGATTGGGGTCAGATGTCCCCTGTCCGCCTTCCTGTGGGTTCTTAACAAACCGCTGTAACTTCTTCTAGCGAATCAGCATTTCTATAGCATCATGGAGGTGTCTACACTCTTCAGTATTGTGCCCATAGGTCTCGTGAAACCGACAATACTTTCCAGTCTACTTTTGTTCCTTAGTGGATTCCTTTGGGTGCAGCTTTCAATATTGGAATGTATTACAAGTTGATAGATAAATGTTTTCCAAAGATGTATTCAGAGGAGTATATTCACTATAGGTCGGGATTCTTGGTTTCCACTTCCTTGCTTCCTTCTTTCGTCCGGAATTTCCTCCTCCGGATCCTTTAGACTGCTCCGGCTTATTTTGAACATTGATTTGGACGTTGCCACAGTTTTCACCAGATTGCTTTACCGCAATTTTGCTTTGCACCGCTTCCTTGCTAGACCATGGCGCGTTGCTTCGTCTTGACCACCTGGCTTCTTCTCTCCTCATGAATTGGTTCGCCTTTGAATAGAAGCGTTCAAGGGTAGTCGGTGGTTTACCTACCAGCCAGTCACCAAACTCCGGTCCGGATCTACTCCTCGCATCACGGCTATAAGGATAGCATGGTCATTTGGATTACTAAATTCGGTAGCAGCAACATGAAATCTTTGCAAATAATCCTTCAACGACCCTCCTGAAGCCTGGATCACACTGGACAACGACATCACATCCTTTGGGCGAGTGGCATGGATCCTAAATTGCTCCAAAAATTTCGTCGCTAACTCATCAAACCTAGAGATCGATCATGGCGGAAGTCTGGTGAACCACATGGTAGTGATTCCGGATAGGGTTATTGGGAAGCATCTGCATTTGGTCGCATCATTTTCCCTAGCTGAGTCCATCATCCACTCGTATCTCATTACGTGTTGTCAGGGATCGGTCTTCCCCTCATAAGCTGGAATAGTAGGCATGCTAAATTTCCGGGGGTACTCAGCTTGTAGGATGGTATCTGTAAATGGAGTATAGCTCCTAGATATGGCCCAGTCATCATTGGTTAAGCCCTAATTCTCCCTTATCAGTTGCCTGACTGTAGCTGATAAATTCGGAGTCTGGATGGGAGGTGGAAAGTTGGTATCCATCATGCGTGATCGTTATGGCTGGTGCCTCCTGGGCAGGCGATAATCTAAGTACACATCCCGAGGACCCGCTTCACTAATTATGGGTGGTGCCTCCACGGGTATAACAGCTTTAGTGCCGTATGCCAAGGCGAATGGAGTATGGCCAGTTGTGGACTTATGGGTGGTTCTGTAGACCCAGAGTGCTGTTGGAAGCTCATCCACCCACTTGCCTCTAGCCTTCTCCAAACGCTTTTTCAAGATGGACTTGAATATCTTATTTATGGCTTCAACTTGCCCATTCGCTTTAGGGTGAGTGACTGCCGCAAACCTTTTCTCAATGCGATATTTTTGGCAGAACTCTTTGAATTCTTTACTCTCAAATTGAGTTCCGTTGTCGGTAATGATAGTCCACCGGAGACCGAAGCGGCATATAATGTTTTGCACAACAAAGTTAACAACCTTTTTGGTGGTGATCGTAGCTAGTGGCTCTACTTCTGCCCACTTGGTGAAGTAATCAACTGCGGCGATTGCGTATTTCGCACCACCTTTGGAGATTGGCAAGGAACCGATTATATCGATCCCCCATATTGCAAACTGCCATGGACTAACCATTCGCGTGAGTTCTTTCGGCGGTGCCCTCGGGATCTGTGCATACTTTTGACATTTATCGCATCTTCTTACATAGTCCGCGGCGTCCTGATTCACGGTAGGCCAATAGTATCCATATCGGAGGATCTTTTTGGCTAACGTTTGCCCCCCCAGTATGGTCGCTACATTCTCCTTCATGGACCTCTCTTAAGACCTGCTTTATCTCGTTGTGAGCGATGCACTTTAGCAAGGGGACGAAGAATCCCATCCGATACATCACTCCATCCTGCATTATATACCGGTAGGCCTTGCGGACGACTTGTCGTCTCTCGTTCTTTCTCTCGGGCAAGGTTCCATGTAGTAGATATTCTTTAAACGGGGTCATCCACAACTCCTTTTCAGTTTCTGTCTCTAACACAAGATCTACTTCCATCTCGTTTATACTTGGGGCCTGTAAGGTTTCAACGGGAACCAAGCCCATCTGTTGTGCATCACCATTACTTGCGAGTTTTGCCAAGGAATCGGCTTCCCCATTTTGTTCACGCGGAATGTGCGAAATATCATAGTATCCAAGGTCCGCCTACAATTCTTGAACCCGAGCGAGGTATGGTGCAAGCCTTTTCCCCTTTGCCGGATAGTCTCCCCGTACCCGGTAAACCACCAACCGTGAGTCACAAAAGATCTCAATCGATTTCACTCCAAGTTCTTTGGTAAGCTTCAATACTCAGCTTCGTTGTTCGTCGTGGGGAAATCAAGTTTCAAAGCATAACAAATTGATCGATTCTCGGGAGTTACAAGAATAACGCCAACCCCAGAACAACGGTCGTTGGATGCTCCATTGGTATAATTCTTCCAACGAACAGTGGGAATTACATCACTACCACTTGACTCGTCTGATATAGTGAACTCTGCAATGAAATTTGCTAATGCTTTCCCTTGGATCGTCCTCCGTGGTAGGTAAGTGATATCGAACTAACCCAGCTCAATGTTCCATTTGAGTAGCCTTCAAGAAGTCTCCGGTCGTTGGAGTACCTACCGTAGAGGTTGATCGGTGTAAATACTGCTCGGATGTGCCTGGAAATAAGGGCGGAGCTTGCGTGATGCGATCACTAAGTAGTAGGATAGCTTCTCAATCTGAGGATAATTTCTCTTTGCTCCCGTTAAGCGCTTATGAACATAGCACACTGGCTTTTGGATTCGTTCATCCACCCGAACCAAAGCTGCACTGATGGCATGCTGAGATATGGCCAAGTAAACATACAACTCCTCATGGTTACGGGCTTTGACAGAACCGGGGGCCTCTCCAAGTGTCTCACCAGAGCTCGAAACGCGTCTCACAATTCGGTGTCCATTCAAAATTTCTTTTCCCTTTCCTTATCACATCAAAGAAATGAATACAATTGTCGGTTGCTTTGGATATAAATCGACTCAACGCGGCGATTTTCTCATTCAGGATTTGCACTTGTTTTATAGTTCTGGGTGCCTGTATGTCCCGAATAGCTTGAATATTTTTCGGGCTGGCTTTGATTCCTCGTGCGTTGACAATGAAACCCAAAAACTTCCCCGACGCAACACCAAAGGAACATTTCAGTGGATTGATTTTCATTCCGTAAAATCTGAGTATATCAAACATCTTAGCTAAGTCTCGAATGTGGTCATTTGACTATCGTGACTTCATGAGCATATCATCCACATAGACTTCCATCGTTTTGCCGATCTGGTCTTTAAACATTCGATTCACCAAACGCTGATAAGTTACCCCTGCGTTCTTCAACCCGAAAGGCATCACTACATAATAGTACAGTCCAACGTCCGTGACAAAACTGGTATGCTCTTGATCTGGAATGTGCATCGGGATTTGATTATACCCCGAATATGCATCCATAAATGACAGCAAGTCGTGTCCTGCTGTCGAGTCGACCACCTGATCAATTCTAGAAAAAGAAAACTATCTTTAGGGCACACCTTTTTCTAGTCCGAGTAATCAATACATGTCCTCCACTTCCCGTTTGCCTTCCTCACTAGTACGGGATTTGATACCCATTCAGGATAGAGGGCATCGCGGATGAACCCATTGGCCTTGAGTTTATCCACCTCCCTTTTGAGAGCAGCGGACCTCTCCGGATCCATGCCTCTCCTCTTTTGCATCATTGGCACATAATTCGGGTCAATGTTCAACATATTACTTGCGATGGCAGGAGAAATCCCACACATATTAGAATGGGTCCAAGTGAAAACATCTAGATTCGCTAAGAGGAATTCGGTAAGATCCTCTATCATCGAGTGGTTGAGCTGTGATCCAATTTTAAGCACCCGTGATGGGTCGTTTTCGGTAACTGGAATGTCAATCGTCAGTTCAGCCGGTGTAGCCTTGGCCTCCTTGGGTTCTTGATCATCATCTCTCGGATCTATATCTTTATAGATCTGATTGTGTTGACCAAGCCAAGACTCGGGCATTACCTATGAATTTTCAGCAACATGGATGCGGATAGGGTTGTCCGTACCCTTTCCTTTCTCTCTTTGCTTGGCCTCTCTCAGCTTAGCCACGTAGCAAGCACGACCAGTCGCTTGATCGCCATGCACTACACCAACTCCTCTGTCCGTTGGAAATTTTAAGGTCAAACACCATGGAGCCAAAGCTGCCCTAAACTCTGCCAGGGCCGGCCAGCCCAGAAAAACATTATACGAGGAATCAACATCCAAAACAATGAACGGTAGGATCTGTACCCTCTAGCATTCACCTTCTCCTAGTTCAACTGGCAATTCAACAAAACCTATCGAATCAGTAGCTGCACCATTAAAGCTGTGAATGCGGGCTTTAGACGGTTTCGGATCCTTCGCCTCCATCTTTAGTTGGTCATACGCCTTTTTGAAGATAATGTTAACAGAACTCCTACAATCAATTAGTATCCTTCTCACAAGAGCCGGTCTAATCGTAGCTGAGATAACCATCGTGTCAATGGTAGGTCCTTCCACCTGAACGACATCCCTACTTTTGAACACTGTATCATCGGTCATCATTCGCTGCTGCTTCACTGGAGCACCGTCTTCCGTGTTCGAGCAACATTCGAAACCTGCATGCTTCAGGAGGTAGCATAGCGTTCCATTTCTTGCCAACTCTTGTCTGCCGGATGAGGTCCACCAATTGTCGTGTTTATGACCAGCCTTCCTCCGGTCCAAGCGAGCTTCTAAGGTCGATGTGAAGCCTGCCCATGATTGGGGTCAGATGTCCCCTGTCCGCCTTCCTATGGGTTCTTAACAAACCGCTGTAACTTCTTCTAGCGAATCAGCATTTCTATAGCATCATGGAGGTGTCTACACTCTTCATTATTGTGCCCATAGGTCTCGTGAAACCGACAATACTTTCCAGTCTGCTTTTGTTCCTCAGTGGATTCCTTTGGGTGCGGCTTTCAATATTGGAATGTATTACAAGTTGATAGATAAATGTTTTCCAAAGATGTATTCGGAGGAGTATATTCGCTATAGGTCGGGATTCTTGGTTTCCACTTCTTTGCTTCCCTCTTTCGTCCGGAATTTTCTCCTCTGGATCCTTTAGACTGCTCCGGCTTATTTTGAACATTGACTTCGACCTTGCCAGAGTTTTTGCCATATTGCTTTACCGCAATGTTGCTTTGCACCACTTCCTTGCTAGACCCTGGCGCATTGCTTCGTCTTGACGACCTGGCTTCTTCTCTCCTCATGAATTGGTTCGCCTATGAATAGAAGCGTTCCAGGGTAGTCGGTGATTTGCCTGCCAGCCAGTCACCAAACTCTGAGTCCGGATCTACTCCTCGCATCACGGCCATAAGGATAGCTTGGTCATTTGGGTTACTAACTTCGGTAACAGCAACATGAAATCATTGCAAATAATCCTTCAACGACTCTCCCGGAGCCTGGATCACACTGGACAACGACATCATGTCCTTTGGGAGAGTGGCAAGGATCCTAAACCCCTCCACAAATTTCATCGCTAACTCATCAAACCTGGAGATCGATCGTGGGGAAGTCTGGTGAACCACATGGTAGCGATTCCAGATAGGGTTATTGGGAAGCATTTGCATTTGGTCGCATCATTTGCCCTAGCTGAGTCCATCATCCACTCGTATCTCATTACGTGCTGTCAGGGATCGGTCTTCCCCTCATAAGATGGAATAGTAGGCATGCTAAATTTCCGGGGGTACTCAGCTTGTAGGATGGTATCTGTAAACGGAGTATGGCTCCTAGATATGCCCCAGTCATCATTGGTTAAGCCCTGATTCTCCACCATCCGTTGTCTGATCGTAGCTGATAAATCCGGAGTCTGGATGGGAGGTGGTAAGTTGGTATCTGTCCTGCGTGATCGTTCTGGCTGGTGCCTCCTAGATAGGCGATCATCTAAGTGCACATCCCAAGGACCCGCTTCACTACTTGTGGGTGGTGCCTCCACGGGTATAACAACATCAGTGTCGTATGCCAAGGCGAATGGAGTATGGCCAGTCGTGGACTTGTGGGTAGTTCTGTAGACCTAGAGTGTTGTTGGAAGCTCATCCACCCACTTGCCTCTAGCCTTCTCCAAACGCTTTTTCAAGATGGACTTGATTATCTTATTTATGGCTTCAACTTGCCCATTCGCTTTAAGGTGAGCGACTGCCGCAAACCTTTTTTCAATGCGATATTTATGCCAGAATTCTTTACTCACAAATTGAGTTCCGTTATCGGTAATGATAGTCCACGGTAGACCGAAGCGGCATATAATGTTTCTCACAACAAAGTTAACAACCTTTTTGGTGGTGATCGTAGCTAGTGGCTCTGCTTCTGCCCACTTGGTGAAGTAATTGACTGCGACGATTACGTATTTCGCACCACCTTTGGAGATTGGCAAGGAACCGATTATATCGATCCTCCATATTGCAAACGACCAAGGACTAACCATTCGCGTGAGTTCTTTCGGCGGTGCCCTCGGGATCTGTGCATACTTTTGACATTTGTCGCATCTTCTTACATAGTCCACGGCATCCCGATTCATGGTAGGCCAATAGTATCCACATCAGAGGATCTTTTTGGCTAATGTTTTCCCCCTAGTATGGTCCATACATTCTCCTTCATGGACTTCTCTTATGACCTGCTTTATCTCCTTGTAAGCGACGCACTTAAGCAAGGGGACGGAGAATCCCTTCCGATACATCACTCCATCTTGCATTATATACCGTGAGGCCTTGCGGACGACTTGTCGTCTCTCGTTCTTTCTCTCGGGCAAGGTTCCATGTAGCAGATATTCTTTAAACGGGGTCATCCATAACTCCTTTTCAGTTTTTGTCTCTAACACAAGATCTACTTCCATATCGTTTATACTTGGGGCGTGTAAGGTTTCAACGGGAACCAAGCCCATCTGTTGTGCATCACCAGTACTTGCGAGTTTTGCCAAGGAATCGGCTTCCCCATTTTGTTCATGTGGAATGTGCGAAATATCGTAGTATTCGAGGTCCGCCAACAATTCTTGAACCCGAGCGAGGTATGGGGCAAGCCTTTGCCCCTTTGCCTGATAGTCTCCCCATACCTGGTACACCACCAACCGTGAGTCATAAAAGATCTCAATCGATTTCACTCCAAGTTCGTTGGTAAGCTTCAAGCCCGCAATCAATGCTTCATACTCAGCTTCGTTGTTCGTCGCGGGGAAATCAAGTTTCAAAGCATAACAAATTGATCGGTTCTCGGGAGTTACAATAATAATATCAAACCCAGAACAACGGTCGTTGGATGCTCCATCGGTATAATGCTTCCATCGAACAACGGGAATTACATCACTACCACTTGATTCGTCTGATATGGTGAACTCTACATTGAAATTTGCTAACGCTTGCCCTTGGATCGTCCTCCACGGTAGGTAAGTGATATCGAACTGACTCTACTAAATGTTCCATTTGAGTAGCCTTCCATAAGTCTCCGGTCATTGGAGTACCAGCCGCAGAGGTTGATCGGTGTAAATACTGATCGGATGTACCTGGAAATACGGGTGGAGCTTGCGTGATGCGATAACCAAGCAGTAGGCTAGCTTCTCAATCTGTGGATAATTTTTCTCTGCTCCCGTTAAGCGCTTACTAACATAGTACACTGGCTTTTGGATTCGGTCATCCTCACGAACCAAAGCTGCACTGATGGCATGCTGAGATACGGCCAAGTAAACATACAACTCCTCATGGTTACAGGCTTTGACAGAACCGAGGGCCTCTCCAAGTGTCTCACCAGAGCTCGGAACGCGTCCTCATAATTCGGTGTCCATTCAAAATTTCTTTTCCCTTTCCTTATCACATCAAAGAAATAAATACACTTGTCGGTTGCTTTGGATATAAATCGACTCAACGCGGCGATTCTCCCATTTAGGCTTTGCACTTGTTTTATAGTTCTGGGTGCCTGTATGTCCCGAATAGCTTGAATCTTTTCCGGGTTGGCTT
This sequence comes from Allium fistulosum, assembly GCA_030737815.1. Lineage (NCBI taxonomy): Eukaryota > Viridiplantae > Streptophyta > Magnoliopsida > Asparagales > Amaryllidaceae > Allium > Allium fistulosum. Next base: position 1,089,675,118 of record CM060904.1, on the reverse strand, counting down.
CGATTCCTCGTGCATTGACAATGAAACCCAAAAACTTCCCCGACGCAACGCCAAAGGAACATTTCAGTGGATTGATTTTCATTCCGTAAAATCTGAGTATATCAAACGTTTTAGTTAATTCTTGAATGTGGTCATTTGACTACCGTGACTTCACGAGCATATCAACCACATAGACTTCCATCGTTCTGCCAATCTGGTCTTTAAACATTCGATTCACCAAACGCTGATAAGTTACCACTGCGTTCTTCAACCCGAAAGGCATCACTATATAACAGTACAGTCCCACGTCCGTGACAAAACTGGTATGCTCCTGATCTGGAATGTGCATCGGGATTTAATTATACCCCGAATATGCATCCATAAATGACAACAATTCGTGTTCTACTGTCAAGTCGACCAGCTGATCAATTCTAGGAAAAGGAAAACTATCCTTAGGGCAAGCCTTGTTCTGGTCCAAGTAATCAACATAGGTCCTCCACTTCCTGTTTTCCTTCCTCACCAGTACGGGATTTGATACCCATTCAGGATAGAGGGCGTCGCGGATGAACCCATTGGCCTTGAGTGTATCCACCTCCTCTTTAAGAATGGCGGACCTCTCCGGATCCATGCCTCTCCTCTTTTTCTTCACTGGCACATACTTTGGGTCAATGTTCAATATATGACTTGCGATGGGTGGTGAAATCCTACACATATTAGAATGGGTCCAAGTGAAAACATCTAGATTCGCTCAGAGGAAATCGGTAAGATCCTCTATTATCGAGGGGTTGAGCTGTGATCCAATTTTAAGCACCTGTGATGGGTCGTCATGGCTGACTGGAATGTCAATCGTTAGTTCAGCCAGCGCAGCCTTGGCCTCCTTGGGTTCTTGATCATCATCTCTCGGATCTATATCTTTATAGATCCGACTGTGTTTCCCAAGCCAAGGCTCGGACATTACTTGTCAATTTTCAACAACATGGATGCGGATACGGTTGTTCGCACCCTTTCCTTTATCTCTTCGTTGGGCCTCTCTCAGCTCAGCCACATAGCAAGCACGACCAGTCGCTTGATCGCCATGCACTACACTAACTCCTCTGTCCGTTGGAAATTTCAAGGTCAAACACCATGGGGCCAAAGCTGCCCTAAACTCTGCCAGGGGTGGTCGGCCCAGAAAAACATTATACGGGGAATCAACATCCAAAACAATGAACGGTAGGATCCGTACCCTCCACCGTTCACCTTCTCCTAGTTCAACTGGAAATTCAACAAAACCTATCGCATTAGTAGCTGCACCATTAAAGCTGTGAATGCGGGCTTTAGACAATTTCAGATCCATCGCCTCCATCTTCATTTGGTCATACGCCTTTTTGAAGATAATGTTAACCGAACTCCTACAATCAATTAGTATCCTTCTCATAAGCTCCGGTCTAATCGTAGCTGAGATAACCATCGGGTCAATGGTAGGTGCTTCCACCTGAACGGCATCCCTGCTTCTGAACACTGTATCATCAGTCATCATTTGTTGCTGCTTCACTGGAGCCCCGTCTTCCGTGTTCGAGCAGCATTCGAAACCTGCATGCTTCAGGAGCTAGCATGGCGTTCCATTTCTTGCCAACTCTTGTCTGCCGATTGAGGTCCACCAATTATCGTGTTTATGACCAGCCTTCCTCCGATCCAAGCCAGCTCCTCAGGTCGATGTGAAGCCTGCCCATGATTGGGGTCAGATGTCCCATATCCGCCTTCCTGCGGGTTCTTAACAAACTGCTGTAACTTCTTCTGGCGAATCAGCTTTTCAATAGCAACATGGAGGTGTCTACCCTCTTCAGTATTGTGCACATAAGTCTCGTGAAACCGACAATACTTTCCAGTCTGCTTTTGTTCCTCAGTGGATTCCTTTGGGTCCGCTTTCGATATTGGAATGTATTACAAGTTGATAGATAAATGTTTTCCAAAGATGTATTCAGAGGAGAATATTCGTTATAGATCGGGATTCTTGGTTTCCACTTCCTTGCTTCCCTCTTTCGTCCGGAATTTCCTCCTCCGGATCCTTTAGACTGCTCCGGCTTATTTTGAACGCTGACTTGGACCTTGCCGGAGTTTTCGCCAGACTGCTTTATCGCAATGTTGCCTTGCACTGCTTCCTTGCTAGACCCTGGCACACTGCTTCGTCTTGACCACCTGGCTTCTTCTCTCCTCATGAACTGGTTCGCCTTTGAATAGAAGCGTTACAGGGTAGTCGGTGGTTGCCTGCCAGCCAGTCACCAAACTTCGAGTCCGGATCTACTCCTCGCATCACGGCCATAAGGATAGCATGGTCATTTGGATTACTAACTTCGGTAGCAGCAACATGAAATCTTTGCAAATAATCCTTTAATGACTCTCCCGGAGCCTGGATCACACTGGACAACGACATCACGTCCTTTTGGCGAGTGGCATGGATCCTAAACTACTCCACAAATTTCGCCGCTAACTCATCAAACTTGGAGATCGATCGTGGGGGAAGTTTGGTGAACCACATGGTAGCGATTCCGGATAAGGTTGTTGGGAAGCATCTGCATTTGGTCGCATCATTTGTCCTATCTGAGTCCATCATCCACTCATATCTCATTACGTGTTGTCAGGGATCGGTCTTCCCCTCATAAGCTGGAATAGTAGGCATGCTAAATTTCCGGAGGTACTCAGCTTATAGGATGGTATCTATAAACGGTGTATTGCTCCTAGTTATGCCCCAGTCATCCTTGGTTAAGCCCTGATTCTCCCTCATTAGTTGCCTGACCATAGCTGATAAATCCTAAGTCTAGATGGGAGGTGGTAAGTTGGTATCCGTCCTGCATGATCGTTCTGGCTGGTGCCTCCTCGGCAGGCGATCATCTAAGTGCACACCCCGAGGACCCGCTTCGCTACTACCCTGTCGAGGTGGTGGACCAGCTCCCAAGCATGCTCTAGATCCTTAGTTTCCCCCTCCAAGTTGAGAGCGACTCCCTAGGTGCAGATGAGGAACCATGGTTCCGGGTAGAGAATCTAGACCATCTCGGTTGGTTTGCTCTTGGTGAGCCGTCACCAATTGCTATATTGCAGCAGCTTGCGTCGTTTCGATCCTACGGTGCCTACGCCTGGGGTGTTCATCTGACAAGGCGGAGCTGTCGGATGATGAGTAGGAAGCAGGGCTTCCACCAGCTTTCTAACGATGCTGCTGAGCGATCTAGGTCATTAGGTTGGCGTTCGTTTGAATCTACTCGCTAAGCTGTCTCCTACTTTCCACGAGCTCCCTCATCAAATCATTGAACTATGCCCTGGTGACAGCTTCTGGTTGGTATGGGATGGTGGCGGGCTCTACACCAGCATTAGCATGCTGATTGCTGGGTCCCACTTGCTGGACGCTGGCGGTCTCATTAACATCTATGTTGTGGGAAGCGGATCTGGTACGTGGTCTTGCCATCTTAGAGTTATCCGTAGGAACTCTGAGTAGAATCTATGAACTGATCTTGAGAATAAACTCAGATCTCCTTTAGGGGATTTCCTCAATCCAGTAGCGACAAAGTAGATCCTAATAGCCTAAGAATGTCTTTCCTTCTCACTGAAAGTACCAAAATGTTAGCACCAAAATTGGTCACTAACACCCTTGAATAGAACCGAGTAGAGAGATTAATGAAGAAAGTGAATTAAAACAGAGAAGTAACACAGTTGAATGCAAAAGGAACAACAAAAACGAGAACACCAGATTTATAGTGGTTCAGCGTAATTGCCTACGTCCACTTTGAATATAATCTTTATTACTTTTCCAATCACTTGAGTACAGATACAATCTGTAAACGAACAACTTGAATACAAGTTTGAACTGAAAAGAAGCGATTCCAGAAAATGGCAGAGTATCCTTGGAGTTCTCGAAAAAAAAGGTCCCTTCAACTGTACCCCTACCCCTCTATTTATAGATGAAGATAGGTTGGACCCCTCGTGCAAGCCCATTACCAAGGTAGCTCGGTCCATAGCTTTTAGGTAGACTGAACCAGTCACGCCGATCCACTACCACCGATCCACCTGTTGCCGATCCAGGGGTTGTCTCGTTGCTGACTTGAAGCAGGCCCTCAAGGAACTCGAAGCAAGCGGCGGATGACTCGAAGCAAAGAAATGCTGGTCGCGTCACTCTGTGGTAGGTCAAATAACTTATCAACCTCCTCAAGGTGCACCGATCCAGGCATGCCGACCCACACATGTCGAACCATTAAGGCCGAACCACGAATGCCGAACCACAATCGACCGAACCGTCTTAGCTCTCCTTCCTTGACTGAGCGATACATGCCGACCTACCATGACTTCCTTGACCGAGCGATACATGTCGTCCGTCAAGACCGAACGACACACGACCTTCCTCCCTTGCCCGAGCCACGTTTAAAGGCCGATCCACTTAAATGTACCGAGCCACTCAAACACGCCGAACCATATATGTAGGCCGAACCATGCGCCTATCATACTAATTGAATTACACTGGACCCTCATATTCCTACATCTCTTTTAGCTTGAATCCCGTCAAGGTCCAACCATAGCCTGTGCAACTATCGCCTTGTAGCCGGGTCACGTAGTTGGATAACACACATTATTTTATTTTAATTTTAAAACATTAATACTTAATTTAATTTTGTTTAAATTTATGTAAATGTGTAAATATAAGTACATGCATACATACATATTTAAAAATAACATTTTAATTTATTTTATGTATCAAGACCTTTTCGGCGGTAAAAAATATATTCTAAATATAGTTTTATATTATTTACAAACATAAATTTGTATATGGTTTGAAAGTAATAAATTTATTTACATGTATGTATATATTTATAAATTAAATTTTTTTGTTTTAATAACATTATATTCTTATTTATTTCAAATGAAATGTAAAATTATATACACATACATATATATAATAATAAATTTTCCATTTTTTAACAGCTACTTCCCCCTCTCCCATCAAGCTTTCTTATCCCTCTCCTTTGACTTCTGCTTCTCTTCCTGTCCTTCCCCGTTCATCCTCTTCCCCTTCCTTGCTTGTACCTTAAGTCCCTCCTATCCCCTGCCCTTCGACCCGGACCCACGTCCTCTCTTTGGCCCCACTGTCCTTGCTTCCCCACTTTCATCTTCTTCTCTCCTTGCTCTTTTCAATTCATCTTCTCATGGAATCAAACAAGGTCAACAAGAATGAACTATTAGGGTCTATCCTTCTAATATGATATTAGCCAACAACACAGAAGCGGAAACAAATAGGATCAAATATAAAATGGCGAAATAATCAAATAAAATTATTGGGGTTTTTCACCTTGAAAAGGTGAAAGTTACCAATTAATAATAAATGAAAGGGAAGTATAGCAAAGATTTTTAAGTGGTTCCACTATCAATGTGATAGTGTACGTGCACTAAAGAGAGAAGAATTTTTCTTAATACCTAGAGAGAAGATTATAGAGATTGGTACAAGTTATTTCTATTTCATAGGCTCCTTTAAATATAGACTTTGAAACTTGGGATTGAACTTATCCAGCAATGTGTGACTAAATAAAACAACAAATCTTATATTGTATCACATTTTTCAACACTCTGCCTTGATAAAATATATATCTTTAACAAAGCCATTTAACTCCATCTACACTTTCATACTCTGAGCAGTCTCGAGCATAGCGGATACATTCCCAATGAGCTTTTGCAATAACATCACCCAATACACTTTTCGACGAACTCCGACAACGCCATTGCCCCCCAACAAAGTGTTTAAACTAATCCTCCCCGTGTAGAATCTATCAATCTTCTCAATTGAAACAAACGTCTCCATCTACCAATTCTCTCTCCCTCATGCCACCATGTGGTACCTAGCACCTTGCACCTTGCACCTTGCACCTTGATAAGCGGATCAAGTTTGAGCAATGCTCGAACTTTGCAACAGGTAAGGACTTGGCGAACATGTATGTTGCGTTCTCTCTGTATGAACATTATAAAGACAATTTAGCTTATATTCATTCATTTTGACAAGAAAGGACTCTGTTACCTCTATGTGCTTCGTCCATGAGGTGAAAGCCAGATTTTTAGCTAAGTGAATTGCACTTTAACTGTCACAATTCACTTCTAGTCCATTATACATGAAGCCCAAATCACATATCAAATGCCTTAAATACAGTGCCCACTTAGCCGCTTCAACGGTAGCTATAAGCTCTGCCTCTGTAGTAGACAAAGCAACAATGGTCTGCAACGTCCCTCTCCAACTAATAGATGTCCCTCTAAGAGTGAACACATAACCCGAGGTTGACTTCCTTCGATTTCTATCACAGGCATAGTCAGAATCACAAAATCCTACCAAGCTGAAATCTCTATCTTTGCCGCTAAAAACAAGCCCATGGTCTAGAGTTCCTTTAGGATATCGGAAAATGCACTTTACTACCTCTCAATGCGTCTTTTCTGGATTTTCCATATATCTACTAACTAATCCAACAGACTGTCCAATGTCAAGGCTAGTGCAAACCAAAACATACATTAGACTACCAACTACACTTGCATATGGCACCTTCTCTATGTAAGCTTTGTCATTCTCTGAGATCGAAGAGCTTGTATTATAAAGTTGTATGTGCAAAGGCATGGGTGTACTAATTGCCTTTGCTCCTTCCATGCTAAACCGTGCAAGCATCTTCCTAAATCCTTCTTTTGAGTGAGCCTCAAAAGACCTAGCTTTCTATCCCTTTGGATTTCCATACCAAAATCTTCCTTGCTTCCCCAAGGTCTTTCATCTCAAATTTCGCTTTTAGCTTCATCTTCAAACTATCAATTTCAGCTTTATCTTGGAAGCAATCAACATGTCATCCGCATACGAGAGTAAATACCCAACCATCGCTCCCTAAATGCTTGAAATACACACAAGCATCTTTGATACTACAATCAAAACCAAGTGAAAGCATAAAAGAGTCAAACCTCTTATACCATTGTCTGGGCGACTGCTTGAGTCCAGAAAGTAACTTCTTCAACTTACAAACTCATTTCTATTTCCTACTCACAATAAATTCTTCTGGTTGCTTTATGTAAATGGTCTTCTCCAAGTCATCATGTAAGAAAGCGGTCTTCACATCAAGTTGCTCCAACTCCAAGTCATGAGTAGCAACAATAGCAAGAAAAATGTGGATGGAGGTATGCCTCACTACAGGTGAAAATATCTTATCATACTCCATTCCCTTCCTCTGTGAAAACCCTTTAGCAACTAATCTAGCCTTGTACCTCCCATTATCCTTCATTTAAATAACCACTTGCAACCTATGACTCAGCTTCCTAGAGGAAGTGGTACTAAATCCCAAGTCTTGTTCTTTCTCAAGAACACTAACTCCTCTTCCATAGCCCATATCCATTTCGAGCTATCACTCAACTTCATTACTTCTTCAAGGTCAAATAGCTTATTAAGAACCATATGTAGGGCATAATCAAACTGATCGCCAAGGATAAGGTTTGCATACTACCAATCAACATACCTCTCGAGCAGTCTAATAGTCCTATAACTGGCCCGAATAGGTACAACTTCGCCTAAACTAATTTCAGCTCCAGCTTGAACTGAACTTCCTCTAGTATCATGCACATTATCCACACTACTAAAAGGAACCTGTGGACTACTCTATGATATCTCATTAATAGCATCGACATCTCTCACAGCAACAACTCTATTACTAGGCTGAAATATGGAAACTCTTCCAACTCCTTAGGTCTATTAGACTCAGCTGATGTAGTAGGTAACTCCTCCTTAGGATTAAACATTGCAGACTCATCAAAGTTGCATGTATAAAACCCCAATCTTTCTATCAACAGGGTTCCAAATGCAACACCCTTTGATACTATCCATGTATCCCATAAATATGCCCCTGTACACTCTAGCTTCCAAGTTATCTTTGCCTGTATGATGAACATACACGGTTCAACCGAAAATACGAAAGTAAGCAAGGTACACTGCTTTACCCCTCCACTTCTCCTATGGAATCTTCCCATCTATGGTTGAGTAGGGAATTCAATTTATAATATGCACTGTAGTCGATAAAGCTTCAACCCAAAAGCCTCTGGCCAAGCCCGCAGCCAATCTCAAACAACATGCCTTCTCAAGTAGAGTCTGATTCATCCTTTCAACAACCTTGTTGGATTGCGGATCTCTTGGTGTAGCGAAATATCTCTGAATGCCATGCTTCTTACAAAAATTGAGGAACTCCTTAGAAACAAATTCACCACCATTATCATATCTAGGCATCTTCATCTTACAACCAGATTAGTTCTCAACTAGCGCTTTCCAAGCTTTAAACATCTTAAAGCTTTTTTGATTTGGCCTTCATCACATACACCCAAACTTTCAACAAGAGTCATTAATAAAGGAAATAAAATACTTTGCTCTCCAATGGAAGTAGTAGCTACTGGTCCCCAAACATCTATATCACATAATCAAGCACTCTCTCCGATCTATAAAGTATAACTTCAAAAGATACCTTCGTTTGTTTTCCCAACACACACTCCTAGACAAATTACATCTTGTTGAAGCTTCCTTCTTCGTTCATTTTTAAACTACGAAGCAACTTTAAGCCTTTCTCCAAAATATGACCCAATCTTAGATGCTAAAGTCTAGTTGCATCCAGAGCACGAGAACTATCCACTCCAACATGGGACTCTCCAAGAACTATGGTTCCCTTCAGCAGACACAGATTTCGGAACACATCTCTCTTTATCAAAAAAAGTGCACCCTTGGAAACCTTTAAACCATCCTTCTCCATAGTCACCTTGCATCCCATGGATGCCAACCGCCCTAAAGAAATCAATTACTTCCGAAGAATTGGACCATAGCGGACACCTGTTAAAATGTGTATCACTTCGTCAAACATCCTAATTCGAACTGTACCCTCTCCCATGGCTTTACAACTAGCAGCATTTCTTATAAGGATAGAACTTCACTCTTTTCCAACAAAAGAGCTAAAATAATCCTTGTTTGGTGTCATATGGAATGGCGCTCATAAGTCAAGCACCCAGTGGTCTATTACTTTAGATACTACTGCAGTCATCTCCACCGCAATCGATGAAGATCCATCCTTAGCCTTCTTCTTCAAATCCGAATAGTCCCTCTTCCAATGGCCTGGTCTCCTATAATAGTGGCACTTTCCATCTCTATACTTTCCACTCAAACCATTTCCGGGCTTCCTAGACTTGAAACGCCCCTTAGGATTCCAATTCTTCTTCTCCTCTCTTCCTCTCTCAACAAATAGGCCCTGACTACTACTCCCTTCTCTTCCTTCACACATCTCCTTCATCTGATCCCTCAAGTCTTCAGATAGAAGACCGACTTCACATCATCTACAGTCAAGATGTCTCTCCAATAAACTAGACTATTTGTGAAACCTATGTAACGCTCTAGAAGGGAACACAAAAGAACCTGCTCTTCATCCACCTTCAAGTCCACAGTCTTCATCTTCATTACAAGATCATCGAAGAAACCAAGATGCGCCTTTACTGAAGCACCATCTCTCATCTTCATAGTGAAAAATGTCTTCAAAAGAACCGAATGATTAGTGAGTGATTTCTTCATATAGAGATTCTCCCGTTTGGACCGAATTCGTTTAGTAGTGGTTTCTGTACTAATTTCCGATATAACATTTTCTCCCATGGCCAGCTGTAGAGTAATAAACGCCCATTCTTCCATCTTATTCTTTTATGCCGTAGAAACTTCAGTTGGTAACTCCTTGGTGTCAAAAACTGCATGATGAACCATATTCCTTTTTAGAATAGCCTTAATCTTCCATTGCCACTATTCGAAGTCTTTATCCTTATTCCATCATTCTATTACCAACTATGACCTAAATGCAATATAGGAACCTCTAATGTAAGGTCTTGTTATAATAGGGGTAGCCCCATCTTCTGCCATACTTTCTTACACCTTCTATAAATTAACCTAGATGCTCTAATTCCAAATTTTTGGGATCTATCCTTCTAAGATGATATTACCCAACAAAACAGATACAGAAACAAATAGAATCAAATATAGAATAACGAAACAATCAAATAAAATTATTGGGGTTATTCACCGTGGAAAGGTGAAAATTACCAATTAATAATAAATGAAGGGAAGTACATCAATGTTTTAAAGTGGTTCTAATGTGATAGTGTATGTCCACTAAGGGAAGAAGAATTTTTATTAATACTGAGAGAGAAGATGACAAAGATTGGTACAAGTTATTTTTATTACATAGGCTCCTTTAAATATAGGCTTTGAAACTTGGGTTGAAATTATCCAACGATGTGCGACTAAATAAAACAACAAAACCTAATATTGTATCACATTTTTCGATATGGACTTCTTTATTCAAGCGAAAGCCACACAAAGTAGGGAAGTACATCCCTATTAGCCTTGTAATGAGTATTTTGGAAAAGCTTTAGTGCCTCCCCTCTCTATTCTTGAGGTTGGAAGAAGTGTTTGGCATGACTACCTTACTGGATTTTTCTTGGATAAACCTATATCTTATATAGTAGTGATTCAACATCTCAAAATGATTTGGAAGCTTAAAGGTAGCATTAAAGTTAAATCTGATGGTAGTATGTTCCTTTTCCTACTATCTAATGAGGAGGATAGGAGAAGAATTATTGAAAGGGATCGTATATTGCTGAGAATTCATTATTAAGGAATTGGATCCATCAGTGAGTAAGTGGCTCTATTAAATCTATACCAATTTGAATCCATATATCTAACATCCCACTTATTTCTTCATCCCCTATAGGAATAAACTAGTTAGCAGGAAGAATAAGAAGGTTGCTTTGCTTGGATGAAAGCATTGAAAGAATGGAGAGAATAACCTATGTTAAATGTTTGGTGAGGTAATTCCCTTATCTGATATGGTAATTAGCTTTCCCAATTATTTTAGAGGATGTAACAGAACAATATGTTCAAGTGTATTACCAGTGGAAACCAGATGTGTGTAGTGTCTGCAAAGCCTTTGGACACTCTGATGATGGTTGTTTTAATAAAAAGATTAAAGGAGATGATAAGGCAGAGAATGGAATGGAAGGTAACAAGCATATTGGAGGAAATGTTAATGAAGTTATCAGGAAAGTTTTACATACCAAGAATGTTTGGATGAGAGTGGGGAATTATTCGAAAGATAAAACAAGTAAAGTGAAGGAAGTGAATAAAGTGATAAAGGTAGGATCTAAAGAAATTAATGATAAGGAATATGGGGAAAGGGATGAAATCGAGAAGGAATAAGGTAGCTTAACTGGTTTGGATGAAATGGTTGTGTAGGAAGTAGTTGCTAATTCAAATGATGAGGAGGATAATATTTAAATTTCAAATCAATTTCAGGCCTTGTAGGATATGGAAGGTGTTGGAAGTGAAGCTTGTGATGTGCATGGTGATGTTTTAGAACATGCTACTGCCTACGATAATGCACTTTTTTCACAAGCATGTAATACTGAAACTTTATGCACCATGGTCTCTCTGGTTGCAATAGGATATGTAGTGGTGAAGCCACTTGCCAACCGTGAGCACTTGTGTATTAGGGCAACTCAAAGAGAAGCTTCATTATTACCAAAAGATGCCACTGCTTATGTGCATTTTCTTGTGCATGCACAAAATATAGATACCCATGCAACTAAAGAAAATCAACATTAATTCCCTACCTAATTTCACTCCCCCAATCAAACATCTAATGTGCAAACTTCTATCTTATCTTCCCAAAATTCTACTTCAATTCCAATGAAACTAATCCTTATTCATATCCCACCTTCTCCTGGTCGGATATCACCCCCTTCTAATTCAACTGATCCTATTTCATTGACAACAACTCTTCCCATAGTTGAAGCTACTCATATCTCCAGTTCCAAAAAGAAGTACAATGCCAGGATCAAACTGAAAAACAATATCAAAAACATAGATCATGAGAAAGGAATAACTATTGACTTTAATGAAATAGTCCATGAACTAGTTCTACCTCCTCTTCTGCTAATAGAAAACAAGGAACAGCACCTACCCTCTTTCCAACTAACTAATCATGCTACATAATATTAGAAGCTAGAATATAAGAGGTACTAATAAGGAAATTAAGTTAATTCAAGAAAGGCAGTTAATTACTATGAACAATCTTGGTATCCTTGCCCTCCTTGAAACAAAACTCGATCATCATCTTACCTTTCAAGCTGTAGAAATCATCCATCCTTCTTGGGAGCTGAACCATAACTTGGATCAAGCTCCATATGTAGAATAATGATTCTTTCCGACCCAACTGTTTATAAACTCATCCAATCAAATCCCATAGGTAATTTATCAACTTCCATGCAATCCAACTCCCCTCCACTTCTTCAGTTTACATCAGTTTTGTGTATATTGACAACCACACTTCTCTTAGGCAGACCATGCTTGATTATCTTCCCCATCTTAGGCAAGAGAGTCACCCTTGGTTTGTGTTGGGTGATTTCAATTGCATGCTCAGTGCATCTGATCGAAGTGGTGAACCTCCCCTTACTCTTAATGACATAATCCCTCTTAATGAATCCATCTCTCTCTCCAACCTCCATGAAGCAACGTTCATTAGCCCCAAACATACTTGGAATAAAAAGAGAAGATCTTGGATAAGAACAATGAACCATATAGATCTTTCTTTCTTCAACTCTCCCTCTATTGACAAATGGCCTTACCTTGTTTCCCATGTTCTCCCTTCTCTTTTGTCTGACCACTCTCATATCTTCCTTTGCTGTGGGGAAAGTACAATTGAAAATATAAAAATCAAGTTTTAAATTTTTTGATGCTTGGGTTCAGGATCCTGAATTTTATCAATTGTTTAGAGTCCTTAGCACACTATTTTGTATAGTAATAACATCTACATTTTTCAGCAAAAACTTAAAGCCACTAGGGAAGCTCTCAGAGGATAGGCAAAAGAAAAATATGGTGAAGGTCTTTCTAAAAGCTTGAGACAACAATGGACAGTGGTGCAACTCAACATGCCGGATCAACCTGACAATGTTTCCCTGTCTGAACAAGAACATGACTTAACTAATCAACTCACTAAGGCTATATCAACTGAGTTACATATGAATCAATAGAAGCTTAGGAAGGAATTGGAAATTCAAGGTGATAGGAACACTAAATCTTTACATAATTCTCTTAAACTCAAGTTAACTAAAAGTAACATTTACAAACCACTAATGAATATGGTATGTTGCAAGTAACTCCTAACTCTGTTGACAATGCTTTCCTTGATTATTATACTAAGTTGCTTTGAACTCCAGTTAATCATAACCCTAACCTCAATGACCTTCTATCAATCCTCTTCCAATATCAATAACTATGATGTGAAATTCCTATATGCTAAAGTTTCTGATGATGAGATCAAATTGGTTGTGTTTGAGATGGAAAAAACTTCTTGTGGGGGACCAGATGGTTTTATTGCATTATTCTTTTACACACTTTGGTCTATCATAGCAACTGACCTTTTAAAAGCTGTTTATAATTTCTTCAATCATAGCAAGATGTTATGCAGCATCAATGTGACGAACCGCAAATCCGTACCCTTTGAATCGACAATAAACCACACATGTCCGACCCAAAAAGCACAAACTGACGGAAAGTCAGGAGAAAGAAAAGAAGAGAGATTTGGAAGTTTTTCATAATCGCGCGTGGATTGAAAGAAAATTGAGGTAGAAAGATGCGAAATTCTAGCCATTGGAAAGTTTAGTGGCGGCTATCCCTAGCTAGGGTTTCTTTGATGAAAAAGTGAAATTATAACGTCCTTTTATAGAAAATTTCGCAACACTATTCATCCCAAATTTTTCCGAACTCGAAACGAAGCATGCCGCCTAGCATTTATAATGTTTTACCCCTATTTCGAACATAATGGAATATATATCAGGAGCCAATTCGATCGGATTTGGAAGATAGTTTTTCGAATCGACTATTTAAATTTAAAATTCACTTAAACCGATTTATACGCGTTTTAGCTTGCCCCGAACAAACCGTAAACCTGATTGACACGAAATTTGAAATCTTACAATAATATAATATTACGGATCCGATGAAACTAGTTTCGTCGAAATCCAAGACTGTTAGAAAAATGATCATTTTCGCTCGTCAATTAAATGTTAAAATATTCAATTTCTGTAATTTAACTTTTAAATCAATTTTAAAAGTTCTCTAAAATCATTCTAATTCAAATATGATTTCTTACAACTTTACAAATACTTTTTATTCACATTAATTTCAATTTTCAATTATTTAGACAATTTCAAATAATTAAATTAACCATTTAATTATCCAATTAAATCCTGATATTTCAAATATAAGTTATTCAGCTTATAAAATTACTTGTGAATATTTAAAATCAATTAAATATATGAATTTCGAATGATAGAAATTCTGGATCGTTACATTCTCCCCTACTTAAAAGAATTTCATCCTCGAAATTACCAAGTAAGAAAAGGTCACAAAATCCATTAACTTTTCAAAACAATTCGTTAATACTAGATATCAAATATGTTTAAACATTTTAACTTTTTCCAAAATCCATTCGTTAAACTTCTTACAAAAACTTTCTAGTTTTCAAATCCATACTTAGTTATCTATTTCAAAACCAACTAATGTCGTTTAACTTCCAACTCAAAAATCAAAATTTTAGTTATAAATTTTTTTCCAATTTCTCAAAAAAAAATTCTAACGCCTTAAATTTTCAAAAAATTTCGCCAGCGTCTCCTTTGCGCGGTTCGATCGTAGTAGGATCACAACATATATATCACAAATATACATCTCATCTTCGAGGATGAGGCATCCTGTAGGGAAAAAAGTGTAAAAGTACGATATGTAATCCGAGATATGTACCTTATATATTATTAGCAAGCATATACGGCTAATATAGCGCGAAAGCGAGCTCCAAATGCGAAGCAAGCGCCATCCGTACCTACTAAACAATCAACAAATAATGAGAAACATGTATATATGAAAAGTAATATCAATATACAACATATACCAATACAACTAGTATATATGCCAATATAGCAAATGCAACAAAACAACAAATCCAACCATCCAACAAATCAAATATCTATCCAATCAAATTCATACCAAATCAATATACATTCACTTCTCATTAATATTCATTGAATTGGTTTTCAATTTATTCACATTCAATTTATTTACATTGGATTTTACTAACATTCATTCATATTCAATTAGTTTACATTCACTAATTTACATTCAAGTTAATTCGCTTCCACATTAAATCAAATTCAATTTTATTTAGATTTACTTCACTTCCAATTCAAATTCAATTCTATTCTATTTAAATTTGCTTAACTTCCACTTTGAATTCAATTATTTAGCTTTCAATTTCCATTAATTCAATTTCATTAACACTTAATGAATCTCTATACAATCAACTAACATCCATCAAACAACCAAAACACATCGAACATAACCAAATTTATTTAATTTGCTTCATTTACATTCAATTTGGTTTAATATCTAATTGACTTCATTCAATTATTCAATTCTATTCGTTTTACAACTAAAGTTGAATTTCATTACATAACTCAAATTCGTATTCATTTTACTCACTTTATTAATTTACTTCAATACCAAAATCAACTTGATTCAACATTACTTAAGTTAAATTTCATTTTATTCTCATTTGCATTTATCTTCACTATACAACTTAAGTTCACTACTAATTTAATTCAAATTCTATTTTATTTAACTTAACTTAGATTTCATTTCTAAAGTCATTTTATTTAACTTTTACTTAAGCCAAATTCATATTACTATTCAAATTCAGATTTTGTTTTTCTTAACAAAATTGTTTAACCATTTTAACAATTGGTTTTACTTAAATTTTCTCATTTTATAAGTTATACAACTTATTTATTTAAACTTTCAAATTCATATTATGTAATCACTTACGACTTAAGTTAAATGTTCCATTTCAATAACTTATCTAATCTAATTCAAATTATTTAACTTTCCTTTAGGTAAATTTCAAATCATATATTTTATTATTCTACTCAAATTTATTTCAACTTTACCAAGTTAAATTCTTATTTCATATTATAAGTCCAAAACTCATTTTACTTATATTTATCAATTTCAACTTGGATTTTAAATTCAAATTTGTTTATCACAACAAAACTTAAATTTTCAATTTACTATTGGTAGCAAATCTATCACATAGAAACTCGAAAATGATACTGATGATGCTGGAGTCATCACCCTTATTATTTCCCAGCAACAGTAGTGAATTTGGTGCTTTATATTCTTTTAAAATCTTTTTATATTTATAAATCACATTTATAAATCTTTACTTATACAATTCCACTATTTTACTTCACTTATATAAGATTATTTCACAATTGTAAATCATATTAATTATAATTCCATACTTTATAATTCATTTGCTTAAATAATTTATTCTTTTACAATTGTTGCTTTTATTTGGATTATTCAAACATCTTTTATTAACTTATATATATTTACATTTTCAAACAACCAAACAATCAATTTATATACACTTTAATATTTCTGAAAAATCATTTCCTTTACATATAATATATAATCGAGGTAAAATTATTTCATTTACCCAATTTAAAATGATACTATGTCGACTTGTCTCGTTTAAGTGTTTAGAAATCTCTATCGATAATATGGCGTCCCACATACCAAACAGAACTCACAAACAACTCAACGGATAAGCAAACACAATATAAAACATTTTATATTAACTAACAAATACGCGCTTATATATATAATACACTCAAACTCAATCTAGGGTGGTGCTGTCCCTATCTATACTGAGTACACATCAAAGCTTAGGAATATACCAAATGTGACGAACCGAAAATCCGTATCCTTTGAATCGACAATAAACCACACAGGTCCGACCCAAAAAGCACAGACCGATGGAAAGTCAGGAGAAAGAAAAGAAGAGAGAAGAAGAGAAGAGAAGATAAAAAGAAGATAGAACCAACATGACAATACAAAATCTCACATCGCAAAGGAAAACATATAATATCATATCAATGATCTTTACAAAACAGAAACTGTATATACATACATCAATCAGAGTCAACAATCAATCAATAATCATCAGCCTAGACAATTATAATAACATGTCCTCACAATTGCCGATAATATACAACTAAGCACAGCGGATAATCAAGCAAAACAGATGGCTACGTACTAAGTGTACGACTAAATAATTCCCACATCAAGTCGAGGAACTTAAATGGCCAAATTTGATAGTTGGTTATTTAACTATCAAAGCAAACAAACAAATATTAAGCACCATATACAATCACTAGGCCCTTTTAATTAATCTTTTATTAATTAATTCGCTTGCCAAATATTCACCTCAAATTATCTTTAGAAAGATATAATCTCAAAACCATTTCAATATTTCACCATTTGAAAAACATTTCCATATACTTATTTAATAATAAGAAATTCACAATTCTCTTTATTTTCAACACTTAGAAAATATTACATATACTTAAATCAGGATTAAGTATATATTTTATTCTTTAAGGAAAACATTCTCTTTAAACACATTTATTTGGGTCAAAACGAATGTTGCGTAAAACATCGTTACAACAACCAAAAATCAACAGTATAGGGATTCGAAAATAAGATAGATATATAAATCCCAATACTGTACAAAAACATTTCCTTTCGAAAATCATTTACTATAACAATAGTGTTATAGTCCATTATTTCCTTACTTCTCGAAAACGTCTATTTCAACAATGAATGTTGAAATCTATGGTTTCGATCCTTAACACATTTTAAAACATCCTTAAAACCATTTAACTCATTTAAAATATCACTTTCCAAAAATATCCATTTTATTCAATATATTATTCACTGTCCAAAATCATGAATATAGTTCCTTAACAAATTCCCATACTTCTGCAGATTTAATCTAAAGGATAATTCACTGTCCAAAATCGTGAATTTAATACCTTTACCAAATTCAAAAATCAATAAAACATCTATTTTCAAAATCACTTGAAAATCCTTTTTAATTTGAAAACATCAATTTAACATTTTTAAATTTCCAAAATAGGCCCAATGCTGCAACAACACTAAATACATCAACCACGACATCCAAACATCATATATCACATGATAACAACATATATCACAATATTTGTAAATAAATCAATACTGGTGAGGAATCCAGTTGGATCCCTCCAACCTGTCACCTGCAACAAATATACATATTAGAATATGTGTACAATGTCCGCTTCGAGGCAGACGCGCGTACAAAAGGTCATCCGCTCATACACGGGAACGTATAGGGTCTCATCTGCTCCAATAGGCAGGAATATATCCAAATACCAATCAATATATATACAATATATCATATATCATCCCAACAATCATCAACCATCATAAATAATATTTATTATCACTTATATAAAAATACCAGTGAGTCAGAAAGAGTGAGTTGTACTCACATTGCTTCCAATAGCAGTTGTAGTGTTTTATTCTGAATAAAATTAAACAGCCGTATAATTTTACCCAAAATTCACACTAGCTCCAATCAACTCCAAACTAGCTCTAAAATGTAGTGCTCGTCAATACGGACCCGACGCAATTCGTTTCGTCAGAAATGAACCTCATATGACAAAGATGATGTTTCAAAGTTTATACAATTTAATATATAAATTAATTCCATTTTCTTTTTAATTTTAAACCTTAATTTAATTCTGGCCGTTGGATTTCTAACCCTAGATCACATCTGGACCGTGCCCCCACCTTCTTCCTCTATCGTTCAATATACAGGTCGAACAAACCCATGAAGCCGCCCTTTGTCATTGAATTTTTGTGACCACTCCGTTGCATCTGAAGACGATCGGCGACCTCCACTCGAATGCCCACCACGTGAGCTACCCACGGCCAGAGGATTGGTGAACTCGGCTGTGCTTTTGCCTTGAGAAACATGGCGAAACGTGTGGCCTTCGAATAAAGATTGCCGCCAATCTACAACCTTGATTTCGATCATAGCCGTTGAAAACAAAGCTCTCAACGTCCTCTTTATATTTCATTTAGGAAGTTTTTCATAATCGCGCGTGGATTGAAAGAAAATTGAGGTAGAAAGATGCGAAATTCTAGCCATTGGAAAGTTTAGTGGCGGCTATCCCTAGCTAGGGTTTCTTTGATGAAAAAGTGAAATTATAACGTCCTTTTATAGAAAATTTCGCAACACTATTCATCCGAAATTTTTCCAAACTCGAAACGAAGCATGCCGCCTAGCATTTATAATGTTTTACCCCTATTCCGAACATAATGGAATATATATCAGGAGCCAATTCGATCAGATTTGGAAGATAGGTTTTCGAATCGACTATTTAAATTTAAAATTCACTTAAACCGATTTCTACGCGTTTTAGCTTGCCCCGGACAAACCGTAAATCTGATTGACACGAAATTTGAAATCTTACAATAATATAACATTATGGATCCGATGAAACTAGTTTCGTCGAAATCCGAGACTGTTAGAAAAATGACCATTTTCACTCGTCAATTAAATATTAAAATATTCAATTTCTGTAATTTAACTTTTAAATCAATTTTAAAAGTTCTCTAACATCATTCTAATTCAAATATAATTTATTACAACTTTACAAATCATTTTTATTCTAATTTCAATTTTCAATTATTTACACAATTTCAAATAATTAAATTAACCATTAAATTATCCAATTAAATCCTGATATTTCAAATATAAGTTATTCAGCTTATAATATTTACTTGTGAATATTTAAAATCAATTAAATATATGAATTTTGAATGACAGAAATTCTGGATCATTACAATCAATGCAACAAATTTGGCTCTTATTCCTAAATCTAATCAAGCATCCTCTGTTACATCCTTTAGACCAATTGTCTACTACAATATAATTTATAAATTCAGTTCTATAGTCATCTCCATGAGGCTTAAGCTTGTGCTTCCAATTTAATTTTTGACAACCAAGCTGCTTTCCTACCTGGTAGGAGTATTTTAGAAAATGTGCTCCTCACCCATGAATTAATGAATGGTCACAATAGAAGTTATATTTCCTCCAGAGCCATGATGAAACGGGATATAAAGTGAGTCTATGATTCAACTCGATGGACAACAATTGTAGCCATCATAGTAAGAATGAATTTTCTTTGTCATTTTGTAAGCTACATTTATACTTGCATCTCTACAGTCTCTTATTCACTAGGGTTTTATGGTAAAAAAGTTTGTTATTTCAAAGGCACACAAGGCATTAAGCAAGGAGATCCAATGTCCTTTTACCTCTTCATAATTGTGATGGAATGTCTCACTCAATTATTTTAACAGGGCTTTTACAAACAAAAAATTTATGTTGCATCCAAAGTGTAAAGATCCATGTATAGTATCTTAGTTGTTTGTTGATGGTGTTATTTTATTCACTAAACCTAACAGCAGCATTATGCTACATTTCCAAGGTTTTATATATTTTTCACAACTTAACTAGGCTTAGGGTTAATTCTAAAAAATCCTTCTTGTCAATTGTTGGGCTTCCAGAAGTGCACACTAATGCCTACCATGTTATGTCATCATTACCCGCCTTGTTCTCTCACTTAGGTATTCCTCTTTCAACTATGAAAATTGGCATATCTCTTTGCCTCCCTTTATTTGAGAAAATCATAAGTACTATGAACAACTGGGTGAACAGGAAGTTGAGTCAAGTAGGAAGATTGGTGATCATTAAACACATCATCTTTGACATGACTGTCTACTAGTGTAGGACTTTCATCCTCCCTGTCAAGCTTATAAATCAAATTAGGCAAGCCATGAACCATTTCTTGTGGACATGTAATATGCACTCTAGGAAACTGGTTCCCCTGGCCTTTAGAAAACTAGACATGCCATTTTACAATTGTGGGTTAGGCATTAAATATATGAAACATTGGAATAAGGCTGCTTTCTCTAAGCACCTTGATAATTTCCTGAACAATAAGTGTGATATTGGGTAAGGTGGGTTAGGAAACATCATCTTGACAGAAAGAATTTTTGGCTTATGGATTCTTCTCCTCTATGTGGATGGGTTTGGAGAGCTATTCTTCAGCTCAAAGACACACTGCTCCCTTATATGCAAATCGACCTATCTCCCAATAGCTCTGAAAAATTCTGGTATGCCCTTGGGCTGGAAAGGGTTTAATCTTGACTTTCGTTTTGTCTTGTGATGAGATATGTCAATCTGGTATCCTAATGGAAGAAAAAGCCTGCAGTACTTGCTTGATGGGATCATTTCAGTTCCATATATTAGTAATGTCAGAATTCAGGCAGTGTGGAACTCTGTGTGGAACTCTATTCATAATGCTTGCCTGAACATGGGAGAGGATGTCTATGTTTGGACCAGCAAGCAAAAGCCTTACTCTATTTCAGCAATTTAAAACGTTTTATCATTTTCTGCAGTTGAGACTGTCTTCTGATGGAGCAGTAGGGTCTGGAACAGATTAAGTATTTAAAAATCCAACTTTATGTTGTGGATGGTGCTTAAGAATGGTCTTTTGACTTATGCTAATCCACAACTCGAAGGTATGAATGCCATTAATCAGTGTGTGTTTTGTAGCAATCATGTTTAGTATATCATGCATCTGTTTTTCAACTGTAGGGAAACACTCTCATTGTGGTGAATGGTTTTTTGCAAATGCTATTTTAAGAAACCCCTGAGAGATGGTAAAAATGAATGGATTAGGATTTCCAAGGCCACTAGATGGAAATGAAATGATTCTTTGATGTTACTTCTTATTCTGAAAATATATGCTACTGCGATTTTGAGGGAGAGAAATGTTAGAGTTTTTGAAAGAAAATTCCCAACCGATTAGATCTTATGCAATGCCATATATAAAAAAATTAAGAAAAGCATGTGTGTTTATGGTTTGGATTGTGAAGCTTTTCCTATCGTGGTGTGGGACTACTATATACTTCTTGTTTTGTTGTTTTTCCTTATTTATCTTTCCTTTGATTTTTCTTCTTCTTATTCTTTGTTTAGCCTTGATTTTTCATAAGATTAAGCCTATTTTTTCCCAATTTCTTTTATTTATTTAATAAACTGGAAAGGACCCAGTCAACCCTGTTAATTTTGCTAAAAAATTTCAAAAATTATATATTATATAAAATATTATAATATTTTATTTTTTATTTAATACTATATATATTATTTTAAATTTATATGTCTAGATCTAGTTTTTAAAACTGTTTTACTAAGTAAACGATTTAGATATTTTGAAAATAATTTCAAATTTTCAAAATCATTAACTTTTTCAAAATGACTTAATTTATTTAAAAAAATTGGCATTTAAATTAGATATATATGTATATGTATATTTAATTATGGATAGCAAATATGTATATAAATAAACAAATGTGTCTATTGTGGTGTACATTCCAAACACTTATATAAGGACACATTAAACCATGTACACTTCTTATATGTTCCATGTGTAATATAAACATATGCATGTGTATTTGATACACATATACAA
This sequence comes from Allium fistulosum, assembly GCA_030737815.1. Lineage (NCBI taxonomy): Eukaryota > Viridiplantae > Streptophyta > Magnoliopsida > Asparagales > Amaryllidaceae > Allium > Allium fistulosum. The sequence goes on along the minus strand of CM060904.1, from coordinate 1,089,652,618 downwards.
TATATATTACATAAATAATATCAATACTTTTATATAAAAATAAATAAATTACATAATGATTTTATTTAAAATTATTTAGATTGGATCTAAAATAATTTAAACTTCTCTAGCCCAACAAGATCTTAAAATTGGGAAAAATTGAAATTCACACATTTATACCACTTTGAGCTGGCCCAGTTCTTCGGTGTGAGCCTCCACAAATATATAATATTACTGTGTTGATGATGGTTAGGTTGTTGTCATCTACCCATTGTAGTTGGGCAGTTGGATTTACTCGGACTGCTCTTTGCTTGACCTAGTGATTAATTATTACACTAAAATACGTTCGTGGATCAAACGCTCTATTTCATCCTTGAGATGTTTGCACTCATTGGTGGAGTGATTGTTGACCTAATGAAATTCGCAGTACTTTATGTTACCTCTAGGTTCCTCCCTCCTCCTAGACCGGGAATGAGGTGGTTAATGAAATGGCACGCGATCTCACATGGAAAGATAGATGGTTTCTAAATCATGATTAAAAATGGCGTAGTTTGTGTACTTGGGCTTGAAGCACGAGCCATTTGCATAGTGTTTCTTACTATTTTCCTACCGACCATTTGTTCGATGCTTATTCTCCTTCCTTAGGCCAGCTCTATTGTTTTGTCTGCTCTCCTAATCGCTATCGAAGATGTTAGCCACTTCTAACCTCATGATTCCATTTGGTCTTTGGAGAAAGTCGATGCAGAAAGAGGTTAGTTGTTTTTACATCTCTTTCCACAATCAGATACCTCACCCTTAAACACAGAATGATTACCAAGTTACATTTGTCTGCCCCTTCAACATGGGTTGACTCGTTGTTGAATCGATTCACATATAACGGAGGGACAAGCTCGGGTTTTGTCTAATGTTGCCAAGCTCACTCGCCATCATGATTCTAGTGTTCGATGTAAAGAAGCAAGTTTTGAAGTTGGTGCATAACCGGGCCCTTGAATGGATACTACTAGGCTAAAAATTAAAGAACCAGCGGAAGGGCAGTCCGGTCAGGATAGAAGGAAACATAAGGCACTCGACATTACCAAAAAGTCGGTCGGCATGTGTTATTGAGTATAAAGCTATAATATGTCAGACAAGTTTGTACTCCGGTCAAACTTGTCAATGGAAGGCAAATCATACCTCTCATGGATGTGGATATTCAGAACTTATTCGAAGAATGAATCTCCATTCTCATCGTCTGATAGACCTTCATCGTCGATGCTTCTGGCTTGAATCCTACGTGTTTTCTGGCATAGGGCTACCAAGTTTCTCGTAGACCAGCCTCTGCGTGCCATGGGTGGCATTGGCTCCTAGCTAGAATGGGCTCCCATGGTGCCTAGCTGGTGATAAGGACCTACGAGGATAGTAAGGCGAGGAAGAATGACAACGATGGATCAGTGTAGGGGAACAGTTTCCATCGACTAAGGGTGGAACAAACTAACGGGCCAGCCTTTTTGCAGGATCCAGGCCAGGGTATCTCCCTCTAGGACCAGAAGTGGACTAAGGATGAAACAAATGACAGCATATATAGGTGGCGCATCCCATCCGCTGCTCGAAGGAGATCAATCATGGACAGTCCTTTTGTAGAATAGGAACAACAATATGCTTAGACCTCGATAGATAACTGGTTCAGTATCTAGGACGTTGTAGGCGTGTCCTTACTCATGTCCAGCACACATATCTCTACTGTTGACAGGAGCGCCCCTATGGGAGTCTCCAACATGACCCTCTCATAGGCATCGTGCATTATATTATATATGTTCTAAACCCCTCCTTTATTTAGTAGCAGCTTATTCTATGGAGACTAGACTCGTATCAGGCTGACCCATTTGTTCTTGATTTGCAACCCATTATAGTTAACGTATTATAGGGCATTAAGATCATCTACAGCCTGATTGTTCCATACCCTGGCTGTAACGATCCACCATTCTTAATTCGAAAGATGACCCATTAAGGGTTAAAGAAAATGAAAGATAAGATATAAGAGAATAAACTAACAATACAAAATCTCATAACGTAACAGAATAATATATATACTCAACATAACATATTACAAAGTCATTTCAAAAATATTACATTAGAGTCATTCTAATACAAATTCTAGCCTAGGATAGTTATAATATCCCGTCACCTAACAGATACAATATACATAAAATACAGCAGAGAACAAGGTAATAACAAGTTATCGATGAAGCCACCTGCTCCAAGCTCCTACAATATGAATCTGCGGAAAACCCTGAACTACTTGGTTGCCCATTCAAATTTGAGCACCCAAGAGCTTAGGAAAAGGGAAAATAAACTCTAGGTTAGACATGGGTTTGGTTTGAGTAAAGTATAAGTTACTTTATGAAAACCTTTAAATCAAAGGCATCTCATAAGACCACGCTACACATAAACATGGACGGGTTTTTACCTTATGATAACCGAACATTTGTATATAAAAATCTTGTGATATTTTAATAATGTCTATGGTTCTCAAGTAAATAATTAACATAGCCGAAATTGTTACATTGATTAAATTTCAGCATAATAGATATACAACTAAGACGGAAGGCACTTATTAGGAAATGGATTCTATATAATGATTGGGCTACTAGGGTACCATCTATCATGGTGCATCTCTAGATAAAATAACATCGAGGACCTCTCTGGGATCCCCTGCCAATACAGAATCGGCTTACCACTTGATTAGTAGTACCGAATATGATCACCCCTTGTTTAATGGGCCACGAAGCATACAATGAGAGATAACATTGACTCTAGATAGGGACGATCATATCTTGATGGGAGCGACCCACTTAGCCCTGCTATATCTCCCATATTTTAGCCTTTCCCGGTTGATGAGGCTTGAGGCTACGTTTTACCTTTTATATAGCACTTCCCACATAGAACGCTAACGCTCGCCTCTAGGTAGCAATGCAATGCCAGCATTCATCCATACAAGTTGTTCAGGATATGAACAAACCGAAGGCACTACCTTTACTACATCCATTTTGGAATCACCCTCGGGATTAGTAGCAAGCAACCCTTACACTTCAAAGAGTTTCTTCTTCAATTCCATCATCTTCAAGATGTCTTCACTTCGAAACACTTGAGTTGGATAGAAGTGGTTTTCGGATAACATATCCGATCCCGGTATCTTCGAAAACAACATTCGATAGTTTCTGGTAAACTCAACCCCGGTTCTTTAGGAAACAAACAGCCAAAGATAAGAGTGGAGATCACCTCCTAACCATTAGTCGATGGATTTCCTTATCATTTGTCCTAGGAGAACGAAACAAGATTATACGCACAGTACGACATCATCAGAGATGACTATACCATATAACTCACATGTTTCTCCTATATATTTCCAATGTTACGTTTTCGGTCCATATTTGATAGTCGGTTATTTAACTATCAAATAAACAAACAACAACCAATTCCATTTAAGATTTATTTATCCATAACAACCACTAAGCCTTAAAACAAATCTTTATTTAATAAATCTCATTCCAAAATGTTTGTCTAAAACATTCATATACTTATCGCTCAAACATAAGTATATACACAAAGCATTTGTGAATAACTTCTTACTTCCAAATCATGTTAAAAAGGATTAAACAAATGTTGTTTAAATTGGAGGTAAGGACAACCGTAAAGAATATTTCCTTGGTGTTAAGTATGGAATGGATGTTCCATACCACCATTTTTTTTTAAAGGTTAGTTTAGAGAAACCCAGATCTCAAATTCTTTTTATACTTCTTTCGATAAATCCTTTTTAATTAAATTTAGTTCATTTATGAAATATCTTTTACTTGATATCCAAATCCATGTCCAAGATACTTTCCAAACTACAAATTTCATTTATAAACCCTTTTATAAATATTCAAAATTATTTATAATAATTGCTTTTAAAAATATCCAAACTTTTTATATAAATTTCTTATAAATATCCCAACCTTTTTATAAACCCCCTTCATGAATATCCAAGTCATTTTCTAAAACTTCTTTTATAGATACCCAAAATAATTATAAAACTTCTTTATCGATAACGGTGATCAGGCGCATCGACTATAATTCTTAAGCCACTCAACAGGTCAAACAACACAATATAAAACATTTTTATTTACTAACAAATACACACTCGTATATATATATATATGTATATATATATGTATATATATATATATTACACTCAGAGTCATTCTAGGGCACCATTGACTCTATCTATAATGAGTTTACTCCACCAAAGCCTAGATATTCGCTCAACCAAAGCTCAGATACCAAATGTAACGATCCGCCTTTCTTACTCCGAAAGATGAGCCACTAAAGGTAAAATAAAAGGAAATATAAGATAGAAGAGAAGAAACTAACAACGCAGAATCCCACAACGCAACGGAACAATATATATACTCAACATAATATATTACAAAGTCATTTCAAAAATGTTATATTAAAGTCATTCTAATACAAATTCTAGCCTAGGACAGTTATAACAGCCTATCCCCACCTAATAGATACAATATATATAATAGCGAAAAAGAAGGTAATAACATGCTATCGATGAAGCCACTTGCTCCAAGCACCTCCAAGATGAATCTACGGAAAACCTAAACTACTTGGCTGCCCATTCGAATTTGAGCATCCAAGAGTTTAGGAAAACGAAAATTAAACTTCGGGTCAGACACCGGTCCGGTGTGAGTAAATCATAAGTCTTTAACTTTATAAAATTTTTTAAATCAAAGGCATCTCATAAGACCACACCGCACATAAACACGGATGGGTTTTTACCTTACGATTACCAAAACATTTAAATATAAAAATCTAGTGGTATTATAATAATGTCTATGGTTCTCAAGTAAATAATTAACATAGTCGAAATTGTTACATTAATTAATTTCCATCATAATAGATATACTACTAAGAAGGAAGGCACTTATTGGGAAATGGATTCCATATAATGACTGGGCTTTTGCGGTACTGCCCGCCACGGAGCATCTTTAGATATAATAACACTGAGGACCTCATCGAGATCCCCTGCCAACATAGAACCGGCCTACCACTTGACTAGTAGTACCGAATATGATCACCCTTTGTTTAATGGGCCTCGAAGCATACAAATGAAAGATAATATCAACTATATATATATGGATGATCATACCCTGATGGGGGCGACCCACTTAGCCCTGCCGCATCTCCCCATTTTTAGTCATTCCCGTTAAATGAGACTTGAGGCTATGTTTTACGTTTTATATAGCGCTTCCCACTTAGAAAGCTAACACTGCCCTCATGGCATTAATGCAATGCTAGTATTTATACATAGAAGTTGTTCAGGATATGAACAAACTGAAGGCACTACTTCTACTATATCCATTTTGGAATCACCCTCAGGATTAGTAGCAAGCAGCCCTTGCATATCAAAGAGCTCCATCTTCAATTCTATCATCTTCAAGATGTCTTCAATTCCATCATCTTCAAGATGTCTTCACTTTGAAACGCTTGAATTGGATCAAAATGGTTTTCGAATAACGTATATAATCCCGGTTTCTTCGAAACAACATTCGATAGTTTCCGGTAAACTCAACATTAGTTCTTTAGGAAATAAATAGTTAAAGATAAGAGCGGAGATCACCTTCTAACCGTTAGTGGACTGATTTCATTATCATTTGTCCTAGGAGAATGAAATGAGATTTATCCGTACAGTACAACATCATCGGAGATGACTGTGCCATATAACTCACGTGTTTCTCCTAGATATTTCCAAAGTTACATTTTGTATCCATATTTGATAGTCGGTTATTTAACTATCAAATAAATAAACAACAACCAATTCAATTTGACATTTATTTATCCATAGCAAACAGTATGCCTCAAAACAAATCTTTATTTAATAAATCTCGTTTCAAAATGTTTGTCTAAAACATTCATATACTTATCTCTCGGACACAAGTATATACAAAAAACATTTATGAATAACTTCTTACTTCCAAATCATGTTAAAAAGGGTCGTTATCTGGGTTTTTAACCCAGCAGGATCCAATAAAAGATAGAATAAGTTGATGAAGTCAGAATGGCTCGGAATTCAACCAAAAGGGGCTAAAGCAACAAGTTAAAGGGAGCCAAGTCATATTACTAAAGGATCGATTGAGTTTGACTAAATCAAGAGACCAGCGTCCATTGAGTACAATCAGCAGCTAAATACAACCAGCTAGTAAATCATCATCAAAACAAAGCAATGTGCAACAAGACTACACGAATGACCACGATGCAAAGCAACAAAAGTATGGCAGACATCAAAGTCCAGAAAAAGTCTAAGTGCATGGATCGCTAGCGATTCATACACTATGGATCGCCAATGATCCTTACTTCATTACTGGGTCGCTAAGGCACATGGGAAGCGAAGAAAGCCAAAATATGCTAAGTATATGGATCACTAGCGATCCATAAACCATGGATCGCCAGTGATCCGTACTTGTTCATGGATTCTTGGCGAGCAAACTAGGCGAAGAAAAGGAAAGGAGAAGCTAAGTGATTAGCTCGCACGTGAGCTAAATCTATGGATCGCTAGCGATCCATGGTTTTGGCTCGAGTCGTGAGCTGAGCTTCATTGCATCTTCCTGAGTCCATCTGCAAGCAGTCAGTGAACAGGCCTGGCCCAGAAACTGTTAAATCTCTATAAATACCATCCTACCTACAACACAAACGGGATCTTCTCCGAACTGATTTTTGAAGCTCTACTAGAAACTTTTTCACTCTTCACCTCCCACACAACAATCTCCAAAGGAATTCACCATAATTCTCCAATGGATTCTAACCTTGGAGATTCAATCTAGCTAAGGACTGTAACCACTTGTAACAGCAATCAGTTTGTAATAAAAACTATAAAGTGGACGTAGGCTTCATTAACAGTCGAACCACTATAAAATCTTCTTGTCCTCTTTCTATTACTATTCTTTTCTATACCTATTATTTGTATTATTGCTCTGTTAGAACAGGGGTGGTGGTTCCACACTAAAACCATGGTGTTGATCCATTTTTTGGGTTAAGAAGGATTAAACAAATGTTGTTTAAATTGGAGGTAAAGACAACTCTAAACACTATTTCCTCGGTGTTAGGTGTGGAACGGATGTTCCGTACTATCATTTTTTTTAAAAGGTCGGTTTAGAGAAACCCAGATCTCAAATTCTTTTTATACTTCTTTTGATAAATCCTTTTTAATCAAATCTATTTAATTTATGAAATCTATTTTACTTGAAATCAAAATCCATTTCTAAAATACTTTCCAAACTTCAAAATTCATTTACAAACCCTTTTATAAATATTCAAAATCATTTGTAATAACTACTTTTATAAATATCCAAACTTTTTATATAAATTTCTTATAAATATCCAAACCTTTTTATAAACCCCCTTTATGAATATCCAAGTCATTTTCTAAACTTCTTTTATGGATACCCAAAATCATTTATAAAAAATATTTATAAACCCTTCTATTTATACAACTTCCTAAATAACCTTAAATCAAATTAGCTTCCTTTATTCAGCAAATCCATTTTATTAATCTCCCTTATTTATGAAATCTGTTTTGCTAAAAACTCAAATCCATCTACCAAAACCACTTTATAATTTCCAAACTCCTTTATAAACCTCTTTATAAAAACTTCTTTTTATAATATCGAAAACCATTCCCATTGGTTAAAAAACATCTTTAGTAAAACCATTTATCCAATCATTCTTTAAATATCTAATTCAAATTGAAATAACTTTGAACTCGTTCAAGAAGAAAATGAAATATTTATCCTAAAAAAATCAAACGGAGGCTTAGCGACCAAAATGGCGCTTTTAATTTAGTTTTACTTATCCAATTTAACATGGAATCATATAGCAACATGTATATAAAGGATCAACACATAACAATCAATCAACTTAAATAATTGTCCAAGTTAATTGTAATAGCAGGATGGTGTTTTAGTCTGCTAATGGATGTCATTTAGTTTTCCTAATCATATGGGGTTGCTTAAGGGTAAGCGACACAGAAATCTCTTGTTTTAAACCAAATTTGAAAAGAAAGCAGTTTAAAACAAAACTGATTACTTAATTTCGAAGCGACTTTAAAATAAATTAAAACCCTTGTAAATGAGAATCAAACCCTTGTTAAATAATAATTAAACTCTAATTAAAATAACTAAACCTTATTAAAACCCAATTAACTTTAATCAAAGATTCAATAAATAAAACACTTTTTTAAAAATAATAATTAATTAATAATTATCTTAAATAAACAAATAATTATTAATTATTAATCCTTAATTAATAATAAAAAAATAGTTAACTTTAATCAAGTAACCAATCATGATTAACTTAATTGATTAACATTTAAGCTTAAAACCCATTTTTAACTAATGATTAAGTACTAATTATCTTTATTAATTAATAAATCAATTAAATAATCATTAAATAAATAAATAAATAAATAATTGTTCTCTAATTACTAAATTAAAGTTAGAAAAAATGTCCAAAAAGATTTCTAAGTGGAAACAAGTTTGGATTAGAAAACTAGCTAAAATTTTCAAACTGCGCATATAGTGACTATTACTGTACGGACCCGTAATTTCACTTTTTAAAATTTGGATTCCTAAGGTTTAAAAACCTCAACTTTGAACTCTTTTTTTCTTTAAAACTGAAAACAAAGTTTTGAAAAAAATATCAAAGTTTTAAAACTGAAAACTTTTTACTTTGAAACGAAAATCAAACTTTCGACAAAAAACTAATTTCTACGTCGTTTTTGGTTAGCGAATCACTACCTTTGTGTTAACCCACATACAAAAAATGAAACATTAAAATATAATATCACATTATAACATTATAGCACCATCATAAACAAAGTATTACTTCACAATACTAACCAACTTTTCCAATATTCAAGTTATAATCTTTATCGCCTACTCAAACTTCGACATAAGTAATCGACACCCAATCAACATATATTCATGCGTACACAACATATAACATTACTACATACTTAAGCAACATTTTAACTCATAAATTATACCACTTTAAAACGTTACTAACCTAAGATTTAAAAACACGAACTTTACTCACCATACTTCCACTAAATCAAACTAAATTTGCTTTCGACCTAGCTCACTTGCTCCTAGCTCAACAAAGTGAAGATGTGAACCCTTGGAAGGCTAAATGGGCTCGGCCTAGTGAACAATAGGCATGTCCATGGCTAGAACAAGCTCGTCCTTTGTGGTTTTGAGGTGTAGGTGCTTGTTTTGTGAAGAGAGAGTTTAGGAACTGAAATGGAGTGATTTAAGCTATGTTTTGAAATGATTTTTACAAACCTTTTTCTCTTAGGAATTTGAAGATGGAAGCAATGAAAATACATGAAGATAAGAAGAGGAATTTTGACATGAGAATGTAAATGAAAACAATGAATAGGATGTTGGAATGAGGGGGGTCTATATAGGCTTAGGAATTTTATTAAAATACATAAAGTGATAAGAATTAAATATACGCACATGCATGCACCCCATACCTCCCCTCTCCCTTACTTGTACACATTAACCCTCTCCCCAGGCCATATTGTAGGGTACTTGAGGTATGGCATAGGATATGTATATATATAAATGTGTTTATGTATATATATATATGCCTTTTATAACATAATTTGTCACATCTAAGCTTCGATATAAATATATATATATATATAAGTTAATATATACATAATTGTGCTTAATTAATACTAATCTTAACATATATAAATGTGTGCATGTTGCACCAAGTGTGCACAACGTTCCCGACGACTTTCGGGTGTCGAAAAGTTGAAATTTTGGAAAACGTTCTTCGATCACATTTTCTATTTTATTTGAACTATTTATATTGGTAAAAAATTTGAAAACTATATTATCATCATTATTAAATAATTAATATAGGTTTATTTTCTAATAAAAATCCATTTAATGATTATATAAAATATATTTAAATAGTGTAACGACCTGTAATTTTCGACGATTTAAATTTGTTAATATAATGAGATTTTGGTAATTGTTAATGAGTTTGGATCTAAGCAAGAATACGAAGAAGAAAAAGATGAAACAAGACTTTGGAAGCCATTAATCAGATCTAAGTTTCTTTCATGTTACTTGTAAAAGAAGATACACTGATATATATATATATATCAGTGATACATGTATAGGATTTGTTCAAAAAACAGGAAAGGCCCAACCTGACTCGAAGTTAACTCTGAGCAAACTCAATTCCAACCGCAAGCAAATCTATCAAAACACCAAGCACACTGTCTGGACCAGCAACCAAATACATATACATATATGTGTTTCATTACAATCCTCCTCAAGTTGGGTTATATATATCTATTAAACCCAACTTGCTTTTCAAGTATTTAATTCTATCTCCATTTAATGCCTTGGTTAGAAGATCAGCTGGTTGCTCTTGAGTATGGACATAGTGTGTAATTACTTCTCCCTCTTGAATTTTGTCTCAAATAAAATGGCAGTCAACTTCTATATGCTTGGTCCTCTCATGGAATATAGGATTCGATGCAATGTGGATGGCTGCCATATTATCACACCATAGTCTTGCAGGTTGCTCAAACTCAAGTTTACACTCTTTCATTAAGTTTTTAATCCACATAACTTCACACACTGCCTTGGACATTGCTCTATACTCAGATTCTGCACTTGATCTTGATACAATATGTTGTTTCTTACTTTTCCATGATACTAAATTCCCTCCAATGTATACACAAAATCCAGTGGTTGATCTCCTATCATCCTTTGATCCATCCCAGTCAGCATTAGTAAAACTTTCAATCCTCATATGACCATGGTTGGCATATATGATACCTTGGCCAGTAGATCCTTTCAGATATCCTAATATGTGTTCCAGTGCTTGCCAGTGTTGTTTTGTTGGTGAAGCCATGTATTGACTCACCATACTCACAACAAAGGCAATATCAGGCCTAGTTATGGTTAGATAGTTCAACTTGCCTACAAGTCTCCTATATCTTTCTGGATCATCAAATGGTTCTCCTTCAGATGTTAGATAACTATTAGGCAAGATAGGGGTGCTTTGTGGTTTAGTGCCAAGTTTGCCAGTTTCTGATAACAAGTCTAAGGCATATTTTCTAGGGCATAATAAAATTCCTTTACTGCTTCTTAGAACTTCTACCCCTAGGAAATATTTTAACTCTCCTAAATCTTTAGTCTGGAATTTATTGTGGATAAATTGCTTCAGTGAAACAATTCCTTGTTCATCATTTCCTGTTATGATGATATCATCTACATACACAACTAATAGAAGTATACCTTTTTCAGAATTCTTATAAAACACTGAATGATCACTCTTGCATCTGGTTACTCCAAATTCTTCCAGAGTTTGACTGAATTTTCCGAACCAAGCTCTTGGACTTTGCTTAAGTCCATAGAGAGTTTTTTTCAATTTGCAAACAAGATAACTTTCTCCTTGTGCAATAAATCTAGGTGGTTGAGTCATATAGATTTCTTCTTTGAGACCACCATGTAGAAATGCATTCTTAATATCCAGTTGATGAAGCTTCCAATTAAAATGTGCTGCCAATGCTATGAACAATCTAATAGAAGTCATCTTAGTCACTTGAGAGAAAGTTTCTGAGTAATCCATACCATATACTTGTGCATATCCTTTAGCCACGAGTCTTGCCTTGAATCTATCAACTGTTCCATTTGGATTCATTTTAACTGAATATATCCATCTACATCCAATTGCCTTTTTATTCTTTGGTAGCTTGACCAGATCCCATGTATTATTTCTTTCTAAAGCATTCATTTCATCAATCATAGCTTCTTTCCATTCTTGTTTGGATAGAGCTTCAGCAACAGTTTTAGGAGTATAGATAGAGTCTAGGGAAGTGGAGAACATGTAAGATGATGGTGAGAGATTATCATATGACATGTAATTAGAGATGGGATAGGTGCATTTCCTTTTCTCTTTTCTAAGAGCAATGGGGAGATCCAGACTTGGATCTACTGGTGTAGAGCTTTCACTAATGGTTCCAGAAGTTGTATCACTCTCAGTATCTGGTTCAGATTCTTGAGATGGAAAAGTGGAGTAGACCATATACTCATCAGTCTCCTTCTGACTTGGTGTGTGTGGTGCTTGATAGAATGGTCTTTCTTCCATGAAATTTACATCTATTGATACTATATATTTATTTAGACTTGGGCAGTAACATCTATATCCTTTCTGCAGTCTTGAGTACCCAACAAATATACATTTTAAAGACTTAGGATCTAGTTTTCCTACTTGAGGATTTACATCTCTCACAAAACAGGTGCACCCAAATATCCTTGGTTTAATAGGATATACTTCTTTGTTAGGACATAACACTTTGTAAGGAATCTTGAAATTAAGAATTGTTGAAGGCATTCTATTAATAAGGAAACAAGAAGTTAGCACTGCATCAGCCCAGTAGACTTTTGGAACATTCATTTGAAATAATAGTGCTCTAGCAGTTTCAAGATGGTGTCTATTCTTTCTTTTAGCCACCCCATTTTGTGCAGCAGTATCTACACATGATGTTTCATGTAGAATGCCATGTTGACTTAGGTATGAGCTAAAGGTATGGGCAGTATACTCCTTAGCATTATCACTCCTTAGTGTTTGAATACATGTTTTAAACTGGTTTTGAATTTCTACATGAAAAGTACAAAAAATAGAGAAGAGTTTAGATCTACTTTTCATTAAGAATAACCAAGTAACTCGAGAGTAGTCATCCACAAATGTCACAAAATATTTATAACCAGATTTAGAAATAACAGATGATGGTCCCTATATATCAGAATGTACAAGCTCAAATGGTGCACTTGCACATTTATTTATTCTAGGTTTTAAGCTACTCCTATGTAGTTTAGCATATGGACAAGGCTCACAGTCAAGAGTAGATACGTAGTTATACTGAGGATAGAGATGCTTGAATAAAGTGAGAGATGGATGACCAAGTTGTTGATGAAGTTTGATGGCAGCATTCATACTTGAGCAAGCTACTGGTGGATTTTCTAAAACATAGAGTCCCCCTGATTCATATCCTTTACCAATAATCTGTTTCGTTGTAAGATCCTGAAATATACATGTTTCAGGAGAGAATACTACACTACAATTCATGTCTTTAGTAAGTTTGCTCACAGACAACAGATTGTATGATAAGGAGGGTATGAATAATACTGATTTTAATGGAAAAGTAGTATCAATATTACCAAATCCATGAACATTAGATTGTGACCCATCTGCCAAAGTGACTGCTTGACTTTCTCCATGTTTTTTAAAATCTATAAATAATTTAATGTTACCTGACATATGATTTGTGGCTCCTAAATCAATGATCCACTTTGAAGTTGGTTTTTCTGAGTTGGCAATTGTAGAAACAGCTGGTTTGTTATGAGATTCCTGATATTTTGAGTACTTATCAAATCCTTCAGTGGTCATCAGAACAGTTTTATGAGTATTGTTATTATTACTGGATGCTCCTTGATTCTTGAGTTGATTGTTGTATTGTAATTTCCTACATTCAATGATCAAATGTCCAGGCGTTTTGCAGTATGAACACACTTTGTTATTTGGTCTCCCTCCACTTCTTTGAGGCCTCCAAGATTGAGATGGTGGTGGACTCCATGTTTCAGGTCTATGTGAAGGATTCCATGGTGGTCTCATGTCAGATGGGGGTCTCCACGCAGTAGGGGGTGTGTTAGAGCTTATTAGTGCACTATTATTCAGGTTTATACTTGGTGATACATTCTCAGTTCTGAGAACACGACTAAAGACTTCCTGAAGAGATGTTATTGTGGATCCAGATAGTATTTGTGACTTAGCTGACTCAAACTCTGGTGGTAAACCAGCAAGGAAGGACATTATGGCCATTTGTTCTCATTGAAGTTGCTGAACCTTCACATCTGGGCTCATACGTAGAAGAACATTGAATTCTTCATAAGTTCTTTTAAAGTTCATGAAGTAATTTGTGAGAGATTGATCTTGTTTCTCAGTTCTCTAGAATGATTTACATACTTCAAACATACGAGTGAGATTGCCTTTTCCAGAATATAAGAATTCGAGATATTCAATTAACTCTTTTACAAATTCACAGTTATTTATCAGGCTAATGACTTCATCATCAATTGAGTTTCTGATTTGCAAGAACAGTCGAGCATCTTCCCTTAACCAAATAAGATCCTTTTCTTCTGTAGTTACTGTTGGACTTGTGGTTAAGTGATCATCCTTATCAATGCTTCGAAGATACAATCGGATTGTCTTACTCCATTCTAGGAAATTTGTATGGTTTAACTTGCAATCTGTGATTTTTGACATTATTGGAAGAACATCGACCATAGTATAATTCTTGCTTTCAGACATATTTCCAAATTTAAGAAATTAGTAGATCTGAGTCGATTTTGAGAAGCGCGATTTCGAGAAGCCCTAGATCGATATCAGATGCTCTGATACCATGTTAATGAGTTTGGATCTAAGCAATAATACGAAGAAGAAAAACATGAATCAAGACTTTGGAAGCCATTAATCAGATCTAAGTTTCTTTCATGTTACTTGTAAAAGAAGATACACTGATATATATATATATATATATGTATCAGTGATACATGTACAGGCTTTGTTCAAAAAACAGGAAAGGCCCAACCTGACTCGAAGTTAACTCCGAGCAAACTCAATTCCAACCCCAAGCAAATCTATCAAAACACCAAGCACACTGTCTGGACCAGCAACCAAACACATATACATATATGTGTTTCATTACAGTAATATAATATTGAAGGAAATAAAATTGGTGGTTTAAGAATGAAATAATAATTAGAATTAAAGGTATTAATGTTAATATAAGTTGACTATTAACAATTTGAATGAAACCCCAATAAATGAAATAATGCAAATGTTATACTTGGTTATAAATGGAATATATGAAAACAAATGTAAGTTAATTATTAATAATCTGAATGGAATTCCAACCAATTGAATTTATGTAAATGTTATAACTTGGTTATAAGCTTAACATAAGAAAACCAATGTAAATGTTTAATTATGTAATGAAATGGTATAATAAATGGTAATTGAATAAAACTAGTATTATGTAAAGAATTATAATAATTGTTGTATTAATGTGTGCATAAATTTATAATGGGATATAAAAGGTAATTTATAATTTAAAATGTTGACTTATTGATAAAATAGTGTGTAATGAATGGAAATGGAATAAAATTAGTGTGATGAAGGAAATGGTAACATTTGCTATAAGTAATAAACTTATAAATGCAATTAAAGGTAAATAGTGACAATTATTATAAGTTACTTGTTTATTTAGTTAGTTGAATTGAAATTGGAAATCAAATTTTGCAATTTAATGAGATTAAATACTACGTTAATTGAAATTAGATGAATTGGAAAATATTAATGCACTAAGATATAAACCATGATAATTATACCATAAGATGAAATTGATTGAATAAAAATGGAAAGCATATTAAATTGAATTATTGGAAATTTAATTTATAATCTCTAAATATATTGAAATTGAAATTTAAACTTTGAAAGTGGTGAAATATGCAACGTAAAATTTTTATGGGAATTTGTTATAAAGAGTTATAAATTACTAAG
This sequence comes from Allium fistulosum, assembly GCA_030737815.1. NCBI lineage: Eukaryota > Viridiplantae > Streptophyta > Magnoliopsida > Asparagales > Amaryllidaceae > Allium > Allium fistulosum. The sequence continues at coordinate 1,089,636,967 of CM060904.1, read as the reverse complement.
TAAGCCAAAATGATAGGAGTTGTAAATAATTAAAAATTTGGATTGAAAGTGATTTAAATATTTAATGTTAATTTATTTAATTAATGTAAAAATAGCCATTTTGGCCACTGACTCGGATTTCGACGAAACCAGTTTCATCGGATCCGTAACGGTGAATTATTATAGGATTCAAGTTCCGTAGTGATCGGACCTGTCGTTTGATCGATCAGACTCGAAACGCCTAGAAATCAATTTAATTGAAATATATTGAAATCAATCTGAAATAAGCTGACTTTAACATAACTTCTCCATACGATAGAATTAGGACTTGAAACCTATTCCTTTGAATTTAAAATTATCGAAAACATCCATTTTTATATATGGGAAGACCCATTTTCGTTTCGGAGACAGAACGGGCTTTTCTGGTCATTTATCGTTCAACGTGTAAATCAAATCTTGTCCATCCATTCTATTTTCAGCTTTGTCTATAAATAGCCCATTATAAACCTTAGCCACTACACATTTTCTTTTGTCTGTACGTACATTTCAGTCTTCTCCTCTTTCTCAATGGCAGACAAACCAAACAAACTTCTCAATTCAAATCAAAATTTCAAACTCCACAAATTATATCGAATTATATATCAATTTGAAGCTCTCTACGAGCGTAATCTTCTGAAACTGTTCATTTTTCAATTCAAACAACCATTTGTTCGGAATTCATGAATCTATTCAGGCCATCCGTTCATTGGGCTTCGTGATTTGACGGTAGATCTTCGACTAACCATCGATCAGGAGGCGCCGTGGCGTAGGGCTCGGCGACTGGAGGCCATCCATGCCACTCGTTCGTCTCAGGAATGATCGAAAGGGGGCCAAAATACCACTTTTGTTGGCGGCGGCGCGGCGTAGAAGGGGGGACCGGAGATGGTCGTATTCGGCGGTGAGGGGCGGCCTGAGGCGCGCGACCCTGTGGCAGTGCTTGATCGTCGGTCAGGCGATCATAGCAGCGGCAGTTCGTGGTCAACGGCGTGATGTTGGCGGCCGTTCAATGCTTCGCTTACGAACCGGTGAGATAGTGTTTGCGCGTTCTTTTGCTGACGAGTAAAGGTAATTATGTTATAATTATTATATTTATTTCGTTTTAAGTTTGTCGAGTGTCCTAACATGTATAAATTCCGCATACGAGGTCCGTTTCACGCGCGGTTTGATCCGCTGGTATCGTATCAGAATTTCGGACATTCTGACGCTGGTTTGGATGAATTCTGACACTATTCAAATTTTGGGTTTAAATTTGATTTCAAATCAATTTAAATTCAAAGGCGAGTGTTTTAACCCACTCACAATTTCTAAAATTTCTTATGTTTGTTAAATTTAATTTATGATGTGATTAGAAATTTATTTATGGCTATCTGGTATATTTTAATCGTCATCTCAATTAATTTGAATTTATTTGAATTAAATCATTATTTAATTTATTATTGAATATAAGTTGCTAGTTAAATACCTGTTATTGATTATCAGTTCTATATTGATATTTATTGATTGATTTGGATGATGATTGTGATGGATGTTGATTGTTGATATTGGATGAATGGATGTTTTATTTTATATCGTTATAAACTGCAAGTTCACTATGGGTTGAAATGATACATACCCGAATGATCAATAGATTAAGGAAAAATCGTTATGGGTTGAAATGATAGACTCAAGCGATTTTATTGATTTTATTATTAATTCGGGATTGCGGTTTGAAATGATATATATAACCGTAACATTTTAAATTGCGGATTGAAATGATAAATATCCGTATCACTTGACCCTAGGGTAGAAAATTATATACGGACACCGGATTGGTTAAATTTAATGATTTTGAACTTCTAAATTTTTGAATTAATAACAATAATATCTTGAAAAAAAATTTGATGTATAGAAATTGAAGTATTATTGGAAAATAAACTTTTGTGTTGAAATGTGAATTGGTTTAAAAAGGAATTGCTTTAAGAAATTAAATTGGAAGTTAAAGTTAAACTTTTAAGTATAAACGAAATTCTATCGAAATTAAGTTATTGAAGTTGTTTGAAAATAACTTTGAAATATTTTGAAATTGGAGTAATCCGAATTGATATTTGAACATGGATTGAAACGATATGAAATTCAATAGTTTATTGAAATGTTAAATTGAAAGATTTGGAATTTGGTTTGTTGACTTGAAAATTGAAAATGGTCCAAATACGTTGAAATGAAATGAATAGTTTAATTTGATATAAATTCCAAATTCATGTTTTAATATAAATTGTTTTAAAAATATATTATTACAAAATTTCGAATTATTAAGATTTCAAAGTATTAAACTATTTTAACCTGTATTAATTATAATAAATCATTTTAACCTATTTTAAACCATTTAATTTATTTAAACTAATTAACCTATTTTAACTCATTTTAAATCTAATTAATCTATTTTAAAGCTATTTAATCTATTTTAATTATATTTAATCTATTTTAAATCTATATTAACTATTCATAACTATTTATAAATATTTAAAACTATTTTCTTCTGAATTCCAAACTAAGTAAAATGGATGGGTTTATATTCAAATTCTTGATTTTTTTAGGCGAATATGGTTAATGATGTTATAACCTATGTTGGGAATTAAATAACATATTTGCTTTAATATGATATTTTGAAATGAAAGTTTAGCCTATTTTGGAAATATGACTTTTGAAAGGAAATATAATTTCGAACTATGATTTCAAATGTGATATGATTTCAAATGTGATATGATTTCAAAGGTGAATATGATTTCGAAAGTAAGTAATGATTTCGAAAATGATATGATTTGAATTGAATATGATATTTTGATATCAATTATGAAATGATTTTGGAAATGTAAAAGAACCATCCTGTGTGTAATAAGCGATTGGTTGTTAAAGAGTCGGGGATCGGATATTGTCATACTCTCTGCCAATACCGAAAACCACTTTGACAACTGTGTACGCGGTGGAGATTCCAGAATGAAGTAGGATGGTTGGCGACGATCCTATATGAGGTATATACGTGGACCTGACTCCCATGAGTTAGCTTAAGGTGGCTAAAACAGGAGTAATTAGCGGGCCAATTGAGGTCATTCCTCCGATCGGGCACATTCCTTCGATACTATATTCTGACTTTGTGATTGATTTGGTGGCCACCCTCGATTTTGATTTGGGAGTGTGTTCCGAGGTGGGTGGTAGTAGCTGTTATGCGTTACCATCAGTCCAGAAGTGTAATTGGTATATCTACCCTGGCATTGCCTAGTTGTGTCGTGTCACCTACCCTATCGAGACCACTACGAGTTTGTTTTGTACCATACCTATGGAGTGCCCTCTGACGACGTCCAGTACGGACGGGATTACGGTAGTGTATAGACTATGAGAATATATAAAAATGTGTTAAGGGGGAAATGGGTAACGCCTTAATGCTATTTTAATAGTTTATCTTACTGTAGATATATATAATAGCGTATTGTACTACATAGTAGATAGTTTAACGGATCCTTAGGAGATGTGAATCCCGAACATCTCTTAAGTTACTGCACTCACGTTAGACACTGGATAGTAGATGTCAAACCCCGTAAACATCTCTGACGCTGTTCCACCCATAGTTATTTACCGTTGATTTAACTCACATAAGATCTTTTAGTTCTGACTCGAGTGTTTTGTCTTTTTCAATTCGCTCGGGTCGCCTGAGCATTTCAGGATTTGAAGACCTTATTTCTGGAGGACGAAGATGAAGATTTGTACTACTATTATTTACTATATTTATTCCACTACAACTGTTCTGCTGCATTATTTGTTTATCTCTGATATGTGTAACTCTAATTTTGTATTGTATAAGTATAATCAAATGTTTTGTATCTAGCTTCATGAACTATTATTTGATTATTATATTTTGTCATTCTGCTGTGAGATTGTGTTTTGTTTTTTTCTTTCTCTGCTTTTTCTTATTCACCCCAATAACAATCTGCCCTTCTGTATAGTTTTAGTCGGCACGTGTGCCTGCTTAAAACGTCCAAAAAGGCGAGATGTTACAGTTGGTATCAGAGCTTTTGTTTAGCGATAACCTTAGCTTTGTGGGGTCTGACTCTTTAAAAATAGGCTAGTAATACCCTAGAATGAGTCATTGAGAGTATATATATGAGAGAGCATATTTGTTAATGTTATAAAAGGTTTTTATATTGTGTTAATTTGTTTCGTTTTGTATTTATAAATTCTTGTTGGTGCATAAGAAGCTATGACATCGATAGAGATTTCTAAACACTTATTAGGACAGACCGACACAATAATTGTTTTGAAATATAGGTAAATGAAATAATTTTGCTAATTGTATATTATATATATAAAATAATGATTTATAAATTACATATTTGGTTGTAATATATTGGTTGTTAGGTAGTGAAATTTATAAATATAGGTTGGAAATAAGATTTGAAAATAAGATAAATGAAATTTGGAAATTTAGAACTTAAGTTTAGGGATTTTTGAAAATATCTTTCGAATAATTTTGGAATACATTAATAATATTATTTAGAAGTATTTTCTGATATTAATATTTCAATATGATTTGAAAGAATTGTTTTAAATAAATTTTGGAAAGAAATAAGTTTGTACTCCCCTCTCTGTCGCTGGAAAATAATTTCGGTGATGAGTGGACGCATCATCGACGTTCATTTTCGAGTTTCAAAGTGGGAAGGCCATTGTAGTAGTTTTTACTGCAAATTTATTTTGATAAACAAATATAAATTTCAAATTTAAATATGATTGAATATAAGTTGTTTATACCTATGTATTGTTTTAAATGATTTAAAACGGAACCCGACATTTAGTTCTTAAATTGCTATAAATTAGAGATTTCAATTATTGTAATGGAATAAATTTTTTAACTATTTAATAATTGAAACTTCTAAATGAAAATAAGAAATTATATGCTAAGTTATAACTGAAATATACAAGGAATTTGAAATTTGTAAACGAAAAGAATATGAAAATAAGAAATGATAATTGTTGAACCTTAAGTTAATTAGAGTAAGTAAGTCAAACTTGTGTAACTTTCAATTGCATTCTTAAAGACATATATATAACTTACCAATTATAAAAGTGGAAATGTTAAAAGAATATGTAATGGAAAATTTTACAAGTAAAACTTATATAAGGGAAGTATTCAATGAAATTTACTTTTATAAATAATAAATTTGATATGAAAATAGTTATAAACTTGAGTTAAAATTGTAATACTACTAATTAAATGAAATAGAAAATGAGTACTGTAAGTAAAGGATTTTGAACTTAAGTTAATATTGAAACTATTTATAATTAAAGTAAATAATAAAATGAATGTAATGCAATAAAAAAAATTGACATGATATGAATAAATGAAAATGAATTTTTGTAAGTAATAAAGGAAAAATAAATGAAATAAACACTAAATGAATGAATGGGAATAAAATTTTGTAAGAGATAAATGTAAGTTAAAGAAATAATCCTTATATGAATGAAAAGAGAAATAAAAACTGTAAATGTTGTGAAAGAAATTTAATAAGAATAACTCAAGTACATTGTAAATTATTGTTTGTTTTGGTTTATGGGTTGTTTAGGATATGATACTTCTAATTGTTTAAGATGTATGAATAATCTATTGAGTTCATCTAAGACTGTTGAGTAAATGGTGCACTCAGTAGTTTATTTGTCATTCTAGGCGGTTAAAAATTTCTGAACCCGAACAAACCATTTGTTTGTTTGCTATGGATGGATAGTGATTCTATTGATTTCATATGATGATTGTATGCCGTGGTTGCCAGTGATTGTTGTTTATATTGATTTGTTTGTTAGTGGTTGAAACAACTTTAAATATTTCATTTTATATAATTATTAACTCCTTTTGGATTATATAAGGGAAATACAGGTTATGGAAGCAATTGCCACTACTTTTGGTTTCATAATTAAGTGTTGTTTGCCCGACAAATAGGTACATTCTCGGATTACAGTTTTCTTGTGATATTATATTTTTTTCCCGCTATTGGGATATATTATTTTGAAATTTTTTATATATTATTATTATTGATATTACTATTTCTCCCAGGCCTCTCCGTACAAAGGGGGCTCTGCCAAAAATTTTCATGAATTTTGGACTTAGAAAATTTTGAGAAATGTTTTCCAAAATTTATTAATTTGAGTATAAAAGGATTTAATTGTTATAAATTGATACATTTTATTTAAATTAATAAATTTTGTAAATTTATTTGTTTATAAATTTAATATTTTGAATAAGATATATTGATTTCTAAATTCTTTCTTTTCCCTTCTTTTCCTTTTCGGGGACGAAAAGTTTTGAGTGAGGGAGAGTGTAACGACCCGTAATTTTCGACGATATAAATTTGTTAATATAATGAGATTTTGGTAATATAATATTGAAGGAAATAAAATTGGTGGTTTAACAATGAAATAATAATTAGAATTAAAGGTATTAATGTTAATATAAGTTGACTATTAACAATTTGAATGAAACCCCAATAAATGAAATAATGCAAATGTTATACTTGGCTATAAATGGAATATATGAAAACAAATGTAAGTTAATTATTAATAACTTGAATGGGATTCCAACCAATTGAATTTATTTAAATGTTATAACTTGGTTATAAGCTTAACATGAGAAAACCAATGTAAATGTTCAATTGTGTAATGAAATGGTATAATAAATGGTAATTGAATAAAACCAATATTGTGTAAAGAATTATAATAATTGTTGTATTAATGTGTGCAAAAATTTATAATGGGATATAAAAGGTAATTTATAATTTAAAATGTTGACTTATTGATAAAATAGTGTGTAATGAATGGAAATGGAATAAAATTAGTGTGATGAAGGAAATGGTAACATTTGCTGTAAGTAATAAACTTATAAATGCAATTAAAGGTAAATAGTGACAATTATTATAAGTTACCTGTTTATTTAGTTAGTTGAATTGAAATTGGAAATCAAATTTTGCAATTTAATGAGATTAAATACTACGTTAATTGAAATTAGATGAATTGGAAATTATTAATGCACTAAGATATAAACCATGATATTACCATAAGATAAAATTGATTGAATAATAAATGGAAAGCAAATTAAATTGAATTATTGGAAATTTAATTTATAATCTCTAAATATATTGAAATTGAAATTTAAACTTTGTAAGTGGTGAAATATGCAACGTAAATTTTTTATGGGAATTTGTTATAAAGAGTTATAAATTACTAAGTAAGCCAAAATGATAGGAGTTGTAAATAATTAAAAATTTGGATTGAAAGTGATTTAATTAATTTAATGTTAATTTATTTAATTAATGTGAAAATAGCCATTTTGGCCACTGACTCGGATTTCGACGAAACCAGTTTCATCGGATCCGTAACGGTGAATTATTATATGATTTCAAGTTTTGTAGCGATCAGACTTGTCGTTTGATCGAACGGACTTGAAACGCCTAGAAATCAATTTAATTGAAATCAATTTGAAATAAGCTGACTTTAACATAACTTCTCCATACGATAGAATTAGGACTTAAAACCTATTCCTTTGAATTTAAAATTATCGAAAACATCCATTTTGATATATATATATATATATATATATATAGGATGACCCATTTTCGTTCCGGAGACAGAACGGGCTTTTCGGGTCATTTATTGTTCAATGTGTAAATCAAATCTTGTCCATCCGTTCTATTTTCAGCTTTGTCTATAAATAGCCCGTTATAAACCCTAGCCACCCCTAATTTTCTTTTGTTTGTACGTACATTTTAGTCTTCTCCTCTTTCTCAATGGCAGGCAAACTAAACAAACTTCTTAATTCAATTTCAAAATCAAATTCAAATCAAAATTTCAAACTCCACAAACTATATTGAATTATATATTAATTTGAAGCTCTCGATGAGCGTAATCTTCTGGTACTGTTCGTTTTTCAATTCGAACCACTGTTTGTTCGGAATTCGTGAATCAATTCAGGTCGTCCGTTCATTGGGCTTTGTGATTTGACGGCATATCTTCGACTAACCATCGATCAGGAGGCGCTGTGGCGTAGGGCTCGACGACTGGAGGCCATCCATGCCGCTCGTTCGTCTCAGGGATGATCGGAGGTGGGCCAAAATACCACTTTTGTTGGCGGCGGCGCGGCGTAGAAGGGGGGACCGGAGATGGTCGTATTCGGCGGTGAGGGGCGGCCTAAGGCGCACGACCCTATGGCAGTGCCTGATCGTCGGTCAGGCGATCATAGCAGCGACAGTTTGTGGTCAACGGCGTGATGTTGGCGGCCGTACAATGCTTCGCGTACAAACCAGTGAGATAGGGTTTGCGCGTTCTTTTGCTGACGTGTAAAGGTAATTATGTTCTAATTATTATATTTATTTCGTTTTAAGTTTGTCGAGTGTTCTAACGTGTATAACTTCCGCATACGAGGACCGTTTCACGCGCGGTTTGATCCGCTGGAATCCTATCAGAATTTCGAACATTCTGACGCTGGTTTGGACGAATTCTATGATTGTTCAAATTTTGGGTTTAAATTTGATTTCAAATCAATTTAAATTCAAAGGTGAGTGTCTTAACCCACTCACAACTTCTAAAATTTCTTATGTTTGTTAAATTTAATTTGTGATGTGATTAGAAATTTATTTATGGCTATCTGGTATATTTTAATCGTCATCTCAATTAATTTGAATTTATTTGAATTAAATCGTTATTTAATTTATTATTGAATATAAGTTGCCAGTTAAATACCTGTTATTGTTTATCATTTCTATATTTATATTTATTGATTGATTTGGATGATGATTGTGATGGATGTTGATTGTTGATATTGGATGAATGGATGTTTTATTTTATATCGTTATAAACTGTAAGTTCACTATGGGTTGAAATGATACATACGCGAATGATCAATAGATTAAGGAAAAATCATTATGGGTTGAAATGATAGACTCAAGCGATTTTATGGATTTATTTTTAATTCGGGATTGCGGTTTGAAATGATATATATAACCTAACATTTTAAATTGCAGATTGAAATGATAAATATCTGTATCACTTGACCCTAGGGTAGAAAATTATATACGGACACCGGATTGGTTAAATTTAATGATTTTGAACTTCTAAATTTTTGAATTAATAACAATAATATCTTGAAGAAAAAAATTGATGTATATAAATTGAAGTATTATTGGAAAATCAAATTTTGTGTTGAAATGTGAATTGGTTTAAAAAGGAATTGCTTCAAGAAATTAAATTGGAAGTTAAAGTTAAACTTTTAAGTATAAACGAAATTCTATCGAAATTAAGTTATGGAAGTTGTTTGAAAATAACTTTGAAATATTTTGAAATTGGAGTAATCCAAATTGATATTTGAACATGGATTGAAACGATATGAAATTCACTATTTTATTGAAATGTTAAATTGAAAGGTTTGGAATTTGGTTTGTTGACTTGGAAATTGAAAATGGTCCAAATACGTTGAAATGAAATGAATAGTTTAATTTGATATATATTCCAAATTCATGTTTTAATATAAACTGTTTGAAAAATATATTATTTCAAAATTTTGAATTATTAAGATGTCAAAGTATTAAACTATTTTAACCTGTATTAATTATATTAAATCATTTTAACATATTTTAAACCATTTAATTTATTTAAACTAATTAACCTGTTTTAACTTATTTTAAATCTAATTAATCTATTTTAAAGCTATTTAAACTATTTTAATTATATTTAATCTATTTTAAATCTATATTAACTATTTATAACTATTTATAACTATTTAAAACTATTTTCTTCTAAATTCCAAACTAAGTAAAATGGATAGGTTTATATTCAAATTCTAAATTTTTTTAGGCGAATATGGTTTATGATGTTATAACCTAAGTTGGGAATTAAATAACATATTTGGTTTAATATGATATTTTGAAATGAAAGTTTAGCCTATTTTGGAAATATGACTTTTAAAAGGAAATATGATTTCGAACTATGATTTCAAATGTGATATGATTTCAAAGGCGAATATGATTTCGAAAGTAAGTAATGATTTCGAAAATGTTATGATTTGAATTGAATATGATATTTTGACATCAATTATGAAATGATTTTGGAAATGTAAAAGAACCATCCGGTGTGTAATAAGCGATTGGTTGTTAAAGAGACCAGGATCGGATATTATCATACTCACTGCCAATACCGAAAACCACTTTGACAACTGTGTACACGGTGGAGATTCCAAAATGAAGTAGGATGGTTGGCGATGATCCTATATGAGGTATATACGTGGACCTGACTCCCATGAGTTAAGTGAGGTCATTCCTCCGATCGAGCACATTCCTTTGGTACTATATTCTGACTTGGTGATTGATTTGGTGGCCATCCTCGATTTTGATTTGGGAGTGTGTTCTAAGGTGGGCGGTAGTAGCTGCTATGCGTTACCACCAGTCCGGAAGTGTAATTGGTATATCTACTCTGGCATTGCCTAGTTGTGTCGTGACACCTACCTTATCGAGACCACTACGAGTTTTTTTTGTACCATACCTATGGAGTGCTCTCTGACGACGTCTAGTACAGACGAGATTACGGTACTGTATAGACTATGGGAATATATAAAAATGTGTTAAGGGGGAAATGGGTAACGCCTTAACGCTATTTTAATAGTTTATCTTACTATAGACATATTATAATAGCGTATTGTACTACATAGTAGATAGTTTAGCGGATCCTTAGGAGATGTGAATCCCGAACATCTCTTAAGTTATTGCACTCACGTTAGACACTGGATAGGAGATGTCAAACCCGGTAAACATCTCTGACGCCGTTCCACTTATAGTTATTTACCGTTGATTTAACTCACATAAGATCTTTTAGTTTTGACTCGAGTGTTTTGTCTTTTTCCATTAGCAAGGGTCAGCCTAAGCATTTGAGGATTTGAAGACCTTATTTCTGGAGGACGAAGACGAAGATTTGTATACTATTATTTACTATATTTATTCCACTGCATTCATACTGTCCCGCTGCATTATTTGTTTATCTCTGATATGTGTAACTCTGATTTTGTATTGTATAAGTATAATCAAATGTTTTGTATACAGCTTCATGAACTGTTATTTGATTATTATATTTTGTCATTCCGCTGTGAGATTCTGTTTTATTTTTTTTCTTTCTCTGCTTTTTCTTATTCACCCCAATAACAATCTGCCCTTCTGTATGGTTTGAGTCGGCACGTGTGCCTACTTAAAACGTCCAAAAAGGCAGGATGTTACAAATAGCCTATTTCAAAGTGGCAAAATCCTGGGTCTTTACAAATCTACTTTACGATCATTTGTTATTATTTAAAAGAGTTATATTTTAATTATAAAACCTATTATTTTAATATTTAAAATTTATTAAATATTCGCAAATCAAGGCAGTAAAATTCTGGGTCATTACACTCTTCCTCCCTTAAAAGAATTTCGTCCCTGAAATTTACCACACCCTAATTTTTAAAAACATTTAAACTATTCATCGGTCCATATGATGTACATAGATCATTCCTATGTAGAATCTGATTTGATCATTTACTTGAACACATAACTTCACCTTCGAACTAGTATTGCTCACTCGACTCCTTGTGTGGACTTTGATCAAGCCTCATAATTAGAAACCTCTGTTCTCCTTGCATAGCCATAAACTATGATAGACAACTTTTGGCTCCACGTAAGAACCCTCACCAATGCTTTCCATCAAAAATCGAGCGATAAGTCCTTGCTCGGAATGGTGTTTTACACCTCTAGTCATATAATCAAATCTAGGATCGAGAACTATGTGAAAAGGTGAAATGATCTTCATACAACCTACGTACTGATCTAATGATTCTTACTATCTAACTACTTTCAACCCTCACACCATGCTTTTTAAGAATCAATTTTTTTAAAAAAAAATTATTAACTTATATAATACTCTTCTACATCTTAAGAGCATATCCAACATCCAATTTTTAATTCTAATTACTTCTACAATTAGATGTAGGCCAAAAATAATTTGGGTCTTGAAACTAAGACGACCAAATTAACCTCTTTACCATAATTGGTCTGGTAAGTAGCTAAGAAGAGTAGGATGCTAGTATCCACCCTAGATTCTTCTTTTTCTTAGACATTACTAAAGTAAAAATGTCTATTAGCCGGCCTAATAACATCAAATAATTCTTCACATCCTAGAAGTTAAAATCAAAGACACTGTTTAAATAACAAAGTTTAGTAAACCTCCTTATTACATTTAACCTAATTAAAACTTCATTTATTAATCCACCTTCAAAATATCTTTTTATTTTGAAAACTCTTCCTTTTGAGGGATACAAGATAACAATACCGGGTTTTAATTCAGAAACCTTTTGAAAAAAATACATATAGCCCTAGTAACTCCAAAATGATGTCAAGGAACCGGGTGCTACCAAATAGTATCATATACCCCTTTACTAAGAAGGGAAATACTAAAGAGAAGTGTTTGTCATCCGAACACATCTCTTACCCATTTTTAGTCATTTCTGAGACACTTGAACTAGTTAATAAAAAAACTTTCTTCTTTTTTCCAAATTTCTTCTCGAAACAATACTATTTATAGACAAATAGTTGTAACAAAATCATCTACTTGCTTTGGATTCATTCGAATTTGAACTCGTCTCGATTGTACAACGACAAAGAGAATAATTTACTAAGTGCACCATCATATCTGCCTAAGTAAACATTCAATTATCACTAGCAGATTATTTTGATCATCATAAAACAGATCAAAATTTATTCTCGAACTATCCAAAGAAAACCTTATTTCAAACTTTACTTTAAAATATCTATATCTTAACATATCTTTAAGAAAGATTACTGTTATTTTACAAAATCATTTGGAATTTATCAAAGCCACCGGGATTTAACATTCTCAAAACCATTTTCATTTTTAAAACACATTTGATAGTTTTAATTTGTAAAATCATTTCTCTTAATTCATTTTATAAAACTATCTGAAGATTTTCCTTTAATAAACGCCTTTAATAAAATTAAAATTTTAACCCTACATATTGTCGAACGCTTTATAATCAAATTTTGAAAATTAATTCATGTGGTGTTCAAGTTAATGTTCCTACAAATTCTATCAACCCAACCCATGATTGAAATAGGAAATCTACGATTAAACCTGACGATGGTCAATGGTCAAAACTGGATGAGCATGACTAGTTAAACCCTAAATGCTAATAATTTAAATATTATGTACTCCTAACCCACTCTTCTCATAGGCAACTACATAGATTTTGAAAATCATCCCATTTTATATATATATAATATATCCCTAGGTAAAATTATTTCATTTACCAAATTAAAATAATATTATGCTATTTAACTTGTTCAAGTGTTTAGGAAATCCCTATCGATAATTTTGATCAGGCGCATCGACCAGAATTCTTAAGCCACTCACGGGTCGAATAACACAATATAAAACATTTTTATCTACTAACAAATATGCACTCGTATATATATAAAACTCGAAGATATTCTAGGGCACCACTGACTCTGTCTATAATGAGTTTACCCCACCAACGCTTAGGTGTTCGCAAAACCTAAGCTCTGATACCAAATGTAATGATCCGCCTTTCTTACTCCGAAAGACAAACCATTAAGGGTAAAAGAAAAGGAAAGATAAGATAGAAGAGAAGAAACTAACAACATAGAATCTCACAACACAATGGAACAATATATATACTCAACATAATATATTACAAAGTCATTTCAAAAATGTTACATCAGCGTCATTCTAATACAAATTCTAGCCTAGGACATTTATAACAGTCTGTCCCTACCTAACAGATACAATACAGCGGAAAACAAGGTAATAACATGCTATCGATGAAGCCACTTGCTCCAAGCTCCTCCAAGATGAATATGCTGAAAAACCTGAACTACTTGGCTGCACATTCAAATTTGAGCACCCAAGAGTTTAGGAAAACGGAAAATAAACTTCAGGTCGGACATGGGTCTGGTGTGAGTAAAGCATAAGTCTTTAACTTTATAAAAACCTTTAAATAAAAGGCATCTCATAAGACCACGCCGCACATAAACACGGACGGGTTTTTACCCTATGATAACCAAAACATTTAAATATAAAAATCCAGTGATATTATAATAATGTCTATGGTTCTCAAGTAAATAATTAACATAGCCAAAATTGTTACATTAAATAAATTCGAGCATAATAGGTATACAACTAAGACCGAATGCACTTATAGAGAAATGGATTCCATACAGTAACTGGGATAATGGGGTACCACCCGTCATGGTGCATCTTTAGATAAAATAACACCGATGACCTCATTGTAACATCCCTCACTTGGAGGCCCAAAACTAACGGCTTCAGATGCTACAGTCATCCATATTTATTAATCCTCGGTGACCAAATACGGTAATGTTAGATACATTGATATAACAGAAATACATGGATATGGAAAATTTAAAAGTCATTAAACAACTTTCTCATTCCATTTCAATTCATTTCAAATTCATTACATAATCCCAGATTCTCGAACCATATTTAGAGAAAATATAATTATTACAACATACGCCATGAGCGACATATGAAGATGCCCCCTTGGATGATCAGAGTCTAAACATAGGCAATTAAACAACTTTGCCTTTTCAACAAAACACAGCGTAATCAAAATAGACAAGAACTCCTACTAGCTAGCTTGCCTCCTACATGTCTCCTGAAGCTTATTCGTCAAAGTGGTACCTGAAAACCTCAGTTTTCAAACTACTCAAAGTTAATTGAGCACCCGAGAGTTTAAGGAGAAAACATAAACTTTGAGTCAGACATAAAGTCTGGTATGAATAATAACCTACCATCTCAAACCATTTAGATATCTAGTGAGACCAAGTCACTTAGCGGAACGGGTTTTCCCCTCACTAGTATCCTATCAAAAACTTATAACAACCATATACTGTGCTTCTGCATCCATAATGGTTAAAAGCATAGAAATTTAAAATATTATGATGCTATGCAAACAAGTAAATCATTCTAGATTTCCCATACCCGTTCAATTGACTATCTATCATAGTTATAGTTTCTAGGGTTACTATTAACCTATTAGTTTTCATGGGCTGACTAATAACCTATTTAAAACTTATAGACTATCTCTCCGGTTTCATAGTTTTCATGGGATCACTAAGAACCTATTGGCCCTAGCCAATAACTTCATTATTCATAGGTTCTCCCTGAACCTATTGGTATCTCCAATAACTCCCCTTATATCATAGTTTTCATTGGTTGACTATGAACCTATTGACTTCTGTCAATAACTTAATCTAGATATAGTTTTCATGGGTTCACTACAAACCTGTAGGCCCCTGCCAATCTTTAAAAATAGTTTTCATGGATTTACTATGAACCTGTCTATCTGCCAACTTCTTTAATCAGTATTTAGGCATAATATATTCTAGTCTTCCTGACCTTCCGGATGCAATTCTACTCGTTCAGGAGTTAACTCAATTTATATTCACTATTGGGTCAACCTAACTAGTTATTCTTCCCTTTTCTCCTAAAAATACAGTTATGGTTCCATTTTACAGTGAATATGTATATTAGAAGAAGCAAACATAATAACATAATAACACCAACATCTGTGGTTTAATATCCTTGAAATCATTTTCATATGAAACATGGTTAATCCCTTTAACCTATTACTTTATCAAGGAAAGCTTTCAAAAACTCCATACTTAAAGGCCATTTCAAAACTCATTTACTTTGCCATGGGTTTTCCTTTAAAAATGAGATTGGGTTCGTTGTTTTGAAAACTAAGGCTTTCGAAACCTTAGACCTTTAATTTCGAAACTTTTGGAAAACTTCCTTTGAAAGCATTCAAATCTTCTTTTCAAAACACTAAGCATATGCCTTTCGAAACACTCAAGACATATGACTTTTGAAACCTTTTGAAAGGATCAAAACCTTCCTTTCGAAACCATCAAAACAATCTTTGAAAGTATTAAAGTATACATAGAAGCGTTGCTTCGAAACCATTTGAAAGTACCTCTTTCGAAAACGGGTTTATCTTTAAAATATCTTTTGGGTCAAAGTGAATATAAACGAAAGTACCCCTTTTGAAACCATTAACCTTTATATAAAAGAGTTTGGGGAAAAATGATGGCTTCGGAACCATCCTTTCGAAAGGTTAAAACACTTGAGTAAAACATTTGGAAGGATAGCTTCGAAACCCTTTTCAAAGCCATTGCTTTCGAAACCCTTATGTGGCTACTAGAGCCCTTTCGAAAGCTCTGGCAAGTGGCTTATTATATTTGTAAAATAAAATGTGACGACCCGGATTTTCGGACCAGTCAAAATCGTCGAAAAACTCGTTCGTTCTAAAACTACGAATGAAAACTACCAACTTAATACACAATATTTGATAAATATTCAACACTATAAAATGTATATGATACAATTTCAATTTTACAAGTTATCAGAGTAATCAATTTAATCTACTAGGTGTGCTTTAATACAAACCAAATACCAATACAAATAAATCTACCACTACATAACTTCGATGAGAGAGACATCAATAGCCATTCTTGCTAACTTAATAAACATGTCAAGTGTGGAATAAAATAGTAAGCAGTAAAGATACAACAACACAAGACAAATAGCAACCAATAAATAGAAAAATGTTATGTTATTATTGAGGCTGCATCACTACCACTTGTGACTGCCTATGTACCCTTATCTAATTGGGTACCCAATTAGATAACAGGATCAAGCCAACGTAGTTCTCCTACCGCAAATAGGACTCATGGAGCCTATGATGCAACAAATAATATGCAATACCCAAAACTGCCCACTTAGGCTTAATCTTTCAATTTAGATTTTCAAATCTAATTACCTTTACGGAAATTATCTCTTTGGACTTTATTCCCAAATTCTTATTTCAAAATTTTTGAAATATATATATCTTTTATATTCAAACTAGTCCTTTACTTCGGGATCTGAAAACAAATCACCTTTTAAAACAATATCAATATACAAGCATACAAACTATATGCTACATGATTTGGAGGTTTCTAGCCATAACAAGGCAACTGGGTCCCAGCCTTCCAAAAAATAAATATAAATATTTATATCCCTCTAAAACGAGAGCAGACTATACTGAGGCTACAGAACATATGCACCTCCCATGCCCACTTTTTAGCTATGGGTTACCCGAATCATCGGTAACATAACAAATCACTTTATATCCCGAAGTGGCAAAATCATTTATACTAATAATTACAAATACTTAAAATCTATAATAATTTTCATTTCCAAATCCTTTCAAAAATCATCTTAAAACAATCGGGTTTCGTCCTCGAAATTCTTTCCATTTTATAAAACATTTTTATAAACCATTATACAAATCACTTTTATATAATATAACTTAAAAATATACATTTCCAAATATTTCTATTTCTTTAAACAATTCATAAACTTTATTTATGAAAACCGACTTTGAAAACAATTCCATTGTCAAATTATTATAACTAATTATAACAATTAAATGAACCAATATTATCTCTAAACACTTTTTAGTCTACCATTGTTTTCTACTCGGCCCATGCATATGGATAATTAATTGCTCATAAACTGGTCGAGCAAAGTCAATAATCAATAAATAATAATCAATGCTCATAAACTGGCCAAGCCAAATTCAAACAATCAATTAATGAAATAAACATAATAATAAATGATAACCAATGCTTCATTCTATCACATATTTATAACACTTTTTATTTTATCTTGGGTTAAAACGATTTGATATTTATTTTGGAGCATCCGAGCTTTCCCTTCGACATGTTTCGTCCCTCGTCCAAGTCTCCTTGGATCTCACAAACGACACATGTACTAGTCGTTTCTGCATACCCCGTTAAGTATTTAACTTCTAAATTTTAAAATACTTAAGTAACCAAATAAAACTATTGTTTTAGCAAACAAAGTAAATAAACATTCAATAAGGGTTTTCAAGCAACGCTTAAAACTTAAAGTTCCTTCAACTTAGCAATGATTTTAATGAACTTAAAGGAAGAAATAACTCACTTTGGATTCCACTTCGTCAAACTTTAAGGCAAGAAACTCCAGATCCAAACCAAACTTCCTGCCAATTTTACTAACTTTGTTACTACAGATTTTGATTATAGCTTCGCTACTATTTCCTGAAAATTCTTGAAATCCGGCTATAGCTCTGTTATCCTAGAAGTTGAGATGAAAAGAGGTGGAGATGGCTTCTATTTGGGCATAGCCTTGGGTGGATGGAACTTACTAGCTTGAACTTGACATAAGTGGTATACTTTTTTTATCGATTATTTTTTGCCATAACTTTGTTATGCTCTTGGAATTTTTTTAGAGAGGCATGGAAGCCATTAAAGAGCGGAAGAAGAGCTTGAAAATAGAGAAGAAAGGTGTGAAAAAAGTGAGAACGTGTGTTGGTATTTATAGGAAAAAATTTGGATTAAAATAATATTTTGTAAAAAGACCAAAATACCCTTTACGTATACTTTAAGCAAACTAATTTTTTTTCAATACTTAACATCACATTTCAAATCATTACTTTAAGTCACTTTCACTTAAGTATTAAGTAAAGATATAATAATTATGTTTGTTTGATTTGATGTTTACTTTTTGACTTTTATAATACTTGTTTTTATGCTTACTTTTTGTTAATTACATTCTAGAATTTTCTAAGTATGTTTAGTAAAAGTAAACTTGATTAGTGAATTAATTAATACTTATACTATTTGAATATATGTTCATATATAAGAAAAAAGGTGCAACAATGTTGCGACAACTTTAAATCGACAAAACGTTGATTTTCGACAAAATGTTTTACGATCATATTTTGACGTTTTAGTTAAACTATTTATTTATATAAACCAAATTTAAAAATAAATTTGTATAATGTTATTTAAAAATATAAACACTCATAAATTTTGAGAAAAATATGTGATCCTCTAAAGAAGAGGAGAGCACACATGTACATATATATATCACCAGAAATAAAGGAGCTGCCAACAAGCCTGGCAGGTAGCAAAAACCCCCCATACAAAAAGAAGTAAAAAAAAACCCTCCCAAAAGTCAAAAAGCTAAAGGCACTCTCAAAGCAATCTACAGAAATCAGAAACTAAAGACAGAAACGACTCCATGAAAAGAGCAGCCTACTACAACAACTCCACAACACCAGCCTCAACAACCAGAAACGACTCCACGAAAAGAGCAGCCTACAGCAACAAATCCACAACACCAGCCACAACAACCAAAACCTGAAAAGCCACAAAATAACAAAACACATAAACTCTAGCTACAAACAAACTCCAAAACAACAATCACCATAAAAACACCCCCAACCAAACAACCACCCTCATGCAAAAGACCTAGAAGCCTTAAGTTTCAACCTGGGACTTCTTCTAATCCTAACAGCTGAACTACTCCTACTAATTCTATTACAAACTTTAGGAATAGGAGTAGAAACACGAGCATTAATAGAAGATCTTCTAAGAGATGCTAGGCAGCAATACACAATAAATCTGAAAGGTCTAGTGTAATAATAAATGATCTTGCTAGAATCACATAATAAATCCCCAATAGAACACAACCTCCCTAAAATAAATTCCAAATCCAACCATTCCTGAAGCCTCATCACGCTATTAACAACAATGCTCCACGTATTGAAATTCTTGGTCATCAAAAAAGACCTACCTATCTCCACATCATTACTCAAAAAAGAAAACAGCAAACCCTTCTCGGCAACATCTATGTTGAAACTACCTAACAGAGACAAAACCACCTCCAAATGAGAAGCCCCATCTGAAGAAACAAAACTACCACTAACATCTTCAACAGAAAGCACGAAATCACTTGCATAAACAATAAAGCCCAAGCCAACCAAGAAAACAACAACCTTAAAGCTAACATCTGTACATACTGATATAGCATCATGATCAGATCGAACAAACATCATCTCACTATTAACACCGAACAACCCAGCCTTCAACCTGGCAACAGACAAGTCAAAGCAAACATAACTAACATCCTCTCTGTTATCAAAATAATGCCCCACCAAACCTCCCACACAGCTATCAACACAAAGGGAAGCACCACACCTATCTCCACTAAACTTAACCACTTCCTCCACACAATCAAAAGAAAGAACCTCTCCAACAGCCACATATTACAAAGGATTCGACTGTCTACTTCATCGAAAATCAGATTTTCAGAAAACAAATCATTCCCAAACATCACTACATCACCATTGAAAACCTGCACATCTTCCTTTAACTGATCATCACCAACCAAAGAAAGAACCTCTCCAACAGTCACATTTTTACAAAGGAGACGACTGTCTACTTTATCAAAAATCAGATCATCAGAAAACAAATCACTCCCAAAAACCACTACATCACCATTGAAAAAATGTTCATCTTCCTTTAAATGATCAACACCAGCCACTAGATCATAAAGTTATTTAAACTTAGAATTGGAACTCCACCAACTGAACAATCGCTAACTTCAAAACATACACTATTGACAGAAATAAACGAATCAGAAGTAACACTGACATCTATGAACTCTAAAGCAGAAACATCTGAAGCATCAAAATCACCAGAAAAACCATCTAAAGACTCAAAAATTGAAAAATAATTATCTCTAACAACAGGATCCAAGAGAAAAATGTCTGCATGACATTCCTTACCCGAGCCATTCACATATAATTCTTCAATATCGATCCACTGTGAACCCACACTATCTTGAAAAACATTATCTTTTTTCCAAGACTCATTGGATTGAAACCCATTCCTATTGCCATTGATAGGATACTTTCCAATATTATCGTCAGTTAAACAGTCAAAATGCCAGTACACCTTGTTAAAAAGATAACTACACTCTTCTTTATTCCATATACAATAATCCAAGTACAGGCCTCTTAACCTCAAGAATTCAAGAACAAAAAATTAATGGTGCTCTCTAAGACTCAAAGGTTGCGAGAAAATAGGTTCAGAATAAGGGAAGGAAGGATCGGAAACAAGGAAACGATTATAAACCAAAGAATAGGACATCATCTTGGGACCAAACACTCCGCACTTAAAACAACGAATCGGCTACCAACAATTTTTAGCCTTATGATTATTATCACCACACTTAAAACAGAAAAAACCTCCTTTCGATTTGGAACCCAAGATCGAGTTTTCTGGAAGTGAAATTTTAAATGAGAAACCCTATCTATTCCAACAGAAGAATTAGAATTGAAAACCGGATTGGGATAATTATTCAAAGAAAAAGGATAATTGAATCCAGAATGAGTAAAAGAAGATGACGGATTAAACACGCTCGCCATTTTCTTTTGATGTCGTTATAATTCTCTCCTAATTAGTTATTTTCTTAAGTTGTGATTAATTTGATTTCAAAAGATTTTATAGACACTCATAAATTAATTAAAATAATTTATTTAACCATTGAAACTTACTTTTCTAAAATCAGGATTTTTTCACTTTTGCCGATATAAGCAATTATTCCTATTTTTGTGTATATTTCTCTTTGCAAATCCTATCTAATATTATATCGTAAAATGTTATATATTTTATATTTAAAATCACTTTAAATAGTAAATTTTAAAGTGGTCAAATTCTGGGTTGTTACACAGAACTACCTTTCGAACTAGTTGATGACTTCAATTCATTCGAAAGGTATAAGGTCGGCAGCATGGTTTCGACTGGGTTCAAACTACCCTTTCGAAAGCAGTGATTTAAAAACAAGGCAACTCATTTGAAAGCTACACATTAACCAAATGGCGGCAACCTCATCGAAAGCTATTTTAAACGCTTTCAAAAACATTCTTTTGAAAACAAGGCAAGTGGCACCTTCGAAAGCTACTTAAATGGGTTTCGACCCCTTCGAAAGCACAGTTTCGACTCCATACCTGCCACCATTCTCCAATCCACTACGTACCAATACATTGATACCTTGTGTATTGGTTTCGACTTGGTTGAGGTGGAAGTATAGGGCTGAAGGTACTACTGGAAGTGGCAAAACCAAACTTCATTACAAAAACTGTTCTATTGCCTTTTCAAGTAATTGCTTTTTAACTAACCTGCCTATTTGTATAAATTTATTTGGTTGCCACAAAATTTTCAAATTCTTTTCTAAAAACTGCCGTATTCATTTGAAATCTAAATAAAGGTAATTAGCAAAGAAGCCCTTCCCTTAATCAAAACAATCAAAACATATAAGTCCTCCAACTAAATTAATTTAATTTCCATAGTAAATTTCTTAGGAAAATTCCCCAAAAATAATAGAAATTCACTTTTAATATGTAATCTAACATACATAAATTTTAGACCCAAATTCCTTTATATAATTATCGAATTTAATTTCTAAACTCAATTATTCATACTCTCCTTTGAAAATTAATAATAAATTATCCATAGCTTGGATAATTACGAATTTTTTTACCCATCTCCAAATTAACGTTTTACATAACATATTAAATCCTCATGGCATTTGAAACCCAATATAAATGATTTTAGCCTTAAAATTAAATAAAACATATATCAAACAAACTTGTTTGAATATAACATATCATGAAATCCAAGCATATTATCATCAAAAATCATCATAATGGAATTAAACTTGAACCCGAAATCAAATGCTCTTAAAAACGAAAATAGAGATGGTTTTGATTATTATTCACCTTGCTTAGGATAAGGAACTTGAGATTTGATCTTTGATTAATTCCCCTTGCTTGATTGCTTAGCTTTAATTGATTTTCCTCTTTTTCCTTTCCTAGGTTATGGCCGGCTTGCTCTTCTTTGATTTTCAGTTTTGAGTTTTGAAAAATGAACATGCAAAGAAATGGAAATGATATTTTAAGGGTAATGGGATTATGGGTGTGGCTATTACCCATAATGCCTTGTTTTATTCTCTTATCAATTATCTAATAAACCATTTCCGTAATCCCATTCTTTATGTTTATTTAAGCACAAACTCTAAATAAATTTTCAAATCTCAATCCCCTTATCAGACTAATATTTACATTATTCTATTTAATTTATCTAATTAGATCTCCTGAATAATGTTATTAAAAATTAGGGTGTTACAGGCTCCCCTCCTTAAAGAATTTAGTCCTCGAAATTCAGTAAGGACTACTAAACATAGCAATCATCTGTAACAGCTCCTAACAAATCATACTAGCCTACTTGACTAGCAATAGTCTATACAAAGCAAATATAGAACATACCCTTACAGCAGATCAGGATAAGTATCTCCAATCCTGTCTTATGTCTCCCTAGTACAATCTTTCTCATTGTCGCTCCACTAAACTTTCACCAACTTGAATTTCTTGTTTCTTAACCTCTTCTCATCTCTCGCTACAACCCGAACTGGTTGTCTAACAAAAGTCATATTTGGTTCTACTATTAACTCTTCCAACTCTGTCGGAGGAATAGTAGTCTCTAGATCATGCACATACTTTCGAACATGAGACACATGAAACACATTATGGACACCTGCCAAACTGCTCGGCAACTCTACTCTATATGTGACCTTTCCGATCCTCTCTATAACTTGGAGAAGACCAACATATCTTGGTGCCAATTTCCCTAAATTTCCAAATCGTACCACACCCTTCATCGGAGATACCTTAATGAAAATCCTATCTCTAACTAAGAATTCTAGGTCTTTACGCCTTATATCTGTGTAACTCTTCTGTCTGGACTGAGCTTCCTTCATCCTTTCTGGGATCAACTCAATCTTCCCTATTGCCTCTCTAACCAGATCTGGACCCAAGACTAATATGTCTCAAGTCTCCAACCAACAAGTTGGTTATTTGCATGGCCATCCATACAAAGCTTCAAAAGGCTCCATTCCTATACTAGTATGATAACTATTATTATAGGAGAACTCCACTAGGTATAGGTGATCATCTCAAGATCCACAAAAATCCAATACACAAGCTCTCAATAAATCCTCGAGTACTTTATTGACTCTCTCTGTCTGGCCATCCGTTTGAGGGTGATATGCAATACTCATCTTAAGCTTAGTACCTAATACATCCTATAGACTCTTCCAGAATTCACTAGTAAACAAAGCATCTCGGTCACTGCCTATGCTACTAGGAATTCCATATGGTTTAACTATGTTCTTTATGAACAACTTAGCTAAAACAGGTGTCGTCCTAGTTGAGTTAACTAAAATGAAATTGGCACTCTTGATCAGCTTGTCCACTATGACCGATATACTTTCATTTCCTCTATTCGACCTTGGAAACACATCTATTAAATCTATGGATATCGAATCCCATTTCCAAACTGGTATCTACAAAGGTTGAAGCAACCCATTAGGCTTCTGATGTTTGGCCTTCACTTGTTGACAGTTTGCACACTGCCTAACCCACAATCCAACTTCTCTCTTCATACCTTCCCAATAGAAGCTCCTCTTCATGTCTTGATACATCTTGGTTCCTCCAGGATGAATCGTAAATTTGGATCAATGACATTCCTTAAGAACTTCTTTCCTTAAGTCCTCAACATTCGGAACACACAACCGTCCTTTCTTTCTTAACCATCCCCTCTTGTCAAGACTAAAATCCTTTAGATTATCAATCTTAGTTCCCACCTTAAGCCTTCTAATCCTCTTGGCTAATAATGGATCCTCCCTTTGCTTAGAAGCAATCCTTTCAATAAACACTGGTTGTACTTCTAAACGGGACAACATGGCAGTGCTCTGACTAGAACTAGCAGTCGTTCGTAACTGCACACTACAAGCGGTCAAGACTTCAAAATCTTTCCATTTTGCCAACATAGCTAACACCACATTCTGATGTCTTCTGATAAAAGCATCCGCTAATTTATTTCCTTTCCCAAGTGTATACTCTATACCAAAATCATAAGCTGCTAAAAACTCCAGCCTCCTCGGCTGTCTCGTAATCAACTTCTTCTAAGAGAATAAATATCTTAAGGACTTATGATCTATGTATAGCGCAAATCTCTCCCCTAAGAGATAATGTCTCCATATCTTCAATGCAAAGATCACTGTAAGCCAATTCCAAATCATGAGTAGGATATCTTGCTTCATGCGGTCTAAGATGTCGTGAAGCGTAGGCAATAACTTTACCCCTCTACATCAACACAGCTCCTAATCCAGTACCACATCCATCCGTATACACCATCAACGCTTGGTTTCTATCTAGAACCACTAACACAGGTGCGTTGGTCAACAAATTCTTTAACTTAAGGAATGCTTCCTCACATTTGTTGGACCAGACAAACTTCACATCCTTCGTGGTTAACTTAGTCAATGGCGCTGCTATTCACGAGAAATCCTTAATGAATCTTCGGTAATAGCCAGCAAGTCCAAGAAAACTTCTAATCTCAGTCACGTCTCTGGTCACTTCCAATTATTAACAGCTTCGATCTTATTGGGATTGACTGACAAACCCTTCTCAGAAACCACGTGATCAAGAAACTTAACATCTTTCTTCCAAAAATGACACTTGGAAAACTTCGCTTTCAGCTGATGATGCCTTAGCGTCTCGAGCACTACTCTAAGATGATCTTCATGCTCTCTTTTATCCTTAGAGTATACTTAAATATCATCTATAAACACCAATACGAACCTATCCAAGTACTCTCGGGAAATTCGGTTCATAAATCTACGAAGAAAGGTGGTGCATTCGTTAACCCGAATGTCATTACTAACCATTCGTATGAACCATACCCAGTTTGGAACGCTATCAATGGAATATTATCCTCTGCCACTCGCCAAATCCAATTGGGAAAATACTCTGGCTCCATACAACTAATCAAATAGATCATCTATTCTCGACAAAGAATACTTATTCTCAATCGTCTTCTCATTCAACTTATGATAGTCGAGACACATCCTTAACGACCCATCCGGTTTCACCACGAACACCGCGGCCGCTCCCCAAGGCGAACTGTTTGGTTTAATAAAATTCCTTCCATTTAGAACCACTAGCTGCACCTTTAATTCCTTCATCTCGGTTGGTATCATCCTACTAGGTGGTCTACTAACAGGTTTAGCTCCTAGCACAAGATCTATCCGAAACTCAACAGCTCGTTTCTGTGGTTGTCATGTAACTGACTCAAAAACATCTGCAAATTCTCTTGCTACTCGAACCTGACTTAACTCTTCTCCCACTTCCATAGCACTTAACAAATCACAAACACTCCGGTCAGAATTCTCCACTGAGAATATGATTCGGTTATGACTATTAAGGTGTCTCAACAATATCTCCCTATCCTGGCAAAATATCCTAACATCATATTTACCCAACCAATCCATCCTCAAAATGATCCCGAAATCTATGAAATCAAAAACATACAGACTACGTGCAAACTTATGACCTAACAAATCAAGTTCTAACTGGTCACATCTCATCCCTAGAGTTGCATACCTCCTATCGGATTCGCAACCCTTAAGGTAGTAACAACATATGTGGGTTCTAAGCATAACCTTTCAACCAAACATTGAGATATAAATGAATGTGATGCACCGGTATCAAATACTATCCTAACTGGTATACTCTGAATCAAAAGCGTACCTTCCATTATAGTCTTTCCCTTCTCAGCAGCAGTTGGTCTAGCAGATGATGGACCAACAGCAAAAATATTTTCCTTGTCCGCCCTGACTGGTTTTGGACACTGATTCTTATAATGCCCAGCCTGGTCGCAATTAAAGCACTTCAAGCTCTTCTTTTCTATGGCCTTCTTCCCCTTGCCGGTTCTGCATTCATGAGCATAATGACCCTTCGTATCACACTTAAAGTAGACCAGATCAGCCTTTGCCTTCTTGGCAGCCTCTCCCTTCTGGGCTCCCTTCTTCTTAAAGAATTCCTCTTCTTTCCCTGAGAACCCTGGGTTTCAACCAGCTTTTCCTTCTCATAAATAGCAAGCATTTCCTCATGTCAAATTACCAACTCCATAACTACATTACAAGGATCACGGAGATGTGGCAGGGTTGCCCTAGCAATCTCGTGTCTCAATCCCCGAATGAATTTTTCATTCCTCTTAATGATGGTGTCAATGGTAGCATACCCATATCTGGACAGCTCACAAACTTAGTGGCATACGCAATTACTGACATTTCTCCCTGCACAAAATCCATAAAATTTCTCAACAATGTTGCCTTAGCAACTTCAGACAAAAACTTCTTCTCGAACCTCCTTCGAAATTCTGCCCCAGTTAACTCTTCATTAGGAACTCCGGCAGTAAAACTATTCCACCAATGGAGTGTTGCTTCCTGCAACTGCCTTGAGGCTAATCTCATCTTTTTCTCATCATTCAATCCCAAGTCAACGAAGATTCTCTCGCAATGCAACAACCAATTTTCAACTTCTATAGTATCCTTCTTTCCCAGAAATGGCTTTCCACCAAGACTTGTGTAATCCCTACTCAACTTATCATAGTTATTCCCAATTGGAGCTGCGAGATTAGCTCCTCCAATATTCCCGGCTACTCCAGCCGCTGCTCCAGCTTACATCAGATTGACGAAGAACTAATACATCATCCCCATATCTAATGGCAGATTTCCAACACCTACATTGGCATTTGCATTTTGATTAGCATTTTCCTATCGACCCGAGTTCCTCCTAGTAGGTCGAACATTTCCATTTGTTGTGGTGCTTCCTCTATCGAGATTTCCTCTTTCGTTTCCTACCTTTGTATCTTCTTTCTCGTAAATTTGCATACGAGCCTTAGTGAGATATAGAGGAATGGTCTAAGAGAGAGGGAAATACATACTTATATATATATATATATATATATATATATATATATATATATATATCAAATACTAGTACGTTACTATAGCGTTAACCCAAACCCTAATCTTATTTTCTAGTCCTTTGGATTATGTTCTAAATTTTTTTTTAAGGATTAAATTTCCTTTAAGTTTTCATAAACCTAAGCTCTAATACCAACTTGTAACATCCCCAACTTGGAGGCCCAAAACTAACGGCTATGGATGCTGCAGTCATCCATAGTTATTAATCCTCGACGACCAAATACGGTAATGATAGATACATTGATATAATAGAAATACATGGATATGGAAAAAATTTAAAATCATTAAGCAACATTCTCATTCAATTTCAAATCATTTCAAATTCATTACATATCCCAGATTCGAGAACCACGTTCAGAGAAAATATAATTATTTCAACATACATCAAGAGCGACATATGAAGATGCCCCCCTTGATGATCAAAGTCTAAACATAAGCAATTAAACTACTTTTCCTTTTCAACAAAACACAGCAGAATCAAAATAGACAAGAACTTCTACCAGCTAGCTTGCTTTCTACATGTCTCAAGAAGCTTATTCGTCTAAAGAGGTACCTAAAAACCTCAACTCTCAAACTCCTCGAAGTTAACTGAGCACCCGAGGTTTAAGGGAAAACATAAACTTTGTGTCATACATAAAGCCTGGTATGAATAATAACCTACCATCTCGAACCATTTAGATATCTAGTGAGACCACGCCGCTTAGCGGAACGGGTTTTCCTCTTACCGGTATCTTATCAAAAACTTATAATAATCATGTACTGTGCTCCTGCGTCCACAATGGTAAAAACATAGCGATTTAAAATATTATGATGATATGCAAACAAGAAAATCATTCTGGATTTCCCATCCCCGTTCAATTGAATATCTTTCATAGTTATAGTTTCTAGGGTTACTATTAACCTATTAGTTTTCATGGGCTGACTAATAACCTATTTAAAGCTTATGGACTATCTGTCCGGTTTCATAGTCTTCATGGGATCACTAAGAACCTATTGTCCCCTGTCAATAACTTCATTATTCACGGGTTCTCCCTTAACCAATTGGTATCTCCAATAACTCCCCTTATATATCATAGTTTTCATGGGTTGACTATGAACCTATTGACTTCTATCAATAACTTAATCCGGATATAGTTTTCATGGGTTCACTACAAAACTATTGGCCCTTGCCAATAACTCTCTTTAAACATAGTTTTCATGGGTTTATTATGAACATGTCTATTTGACAACTTCTTTAATCAGTATTTAGGCATCCTATATTCTTGTATTCCTGAGCTCCTCGATGCAATTCTGCTCATTCAGGAGTTAACTCAAATTATATTCACTACTGGGTCAACCTAACTAGTTATTCTGCCCTTTCTCCTCAAAATACAGTTATTGGTCCATTTTACAGTAAATATGTATATTAGAATAAGCAAACATAATAACATAATAACATCAACATCTATGGTTTAATATCCTTGAAATCAATTTCATATGAAACATGGTTAATCTCTTTAACCTATTACTTTATCAACGAAAGCTTCTTCAAAAAATCCATACTTAAAAGCCATTTCAAAACTCATTTATTGTGCCATGGGTTTTCCTTTAAAAATGAGATTGCGTTCTTTGTTTTGAAAACTAAGGCTTTCGAAACTTTAGACCTATACTTTCGAAACCATTGGAAAACTTCCTTCGAAAGCATTCAAATCTTCTTCTCAGAACACTAAGCATATGCCTTTCGAAACACTCAATACATATGACTTTCGAAACCTTTTGAAAGCATCAAAACCTTCCTTTCAAAACCATCAAAACAATCCTTTCGAAAGCATTAAAGTATACACATAAGCATTGCTTCGAAACCATTTGAAAGTACCTCTTTAGAATTGGGTTATCTTTAAAATATATTTTGGGTCAAAGTGAATATAAACAAAAGTACCCCTTTTGAAACCATTAACCTTCATATAAAAGAGTTTGGGGAAACTGATGGCTTTGGAACCATCCTTTCAAAAGCTTAAAACATTTAAGTAAAACATTTGGAAGGATAGGTTCGAAACCCCTTTCGAAGCCATTGCCTTCAAAACCCTTATGTGGCTACTAGAGCACTTTCGAAAGCTCTGGGAAGTGGCTTATTATATTTACAAAACAAAAGCTACCTTTCGAACTAGTTGATGACTACAATTCATTCGAAAGGTATAAGGTCGGCAGCATGGTTTCGACTGTGTTCAAACTACACTTTCAAAATCATTGATTTAAAAACAGGGTAACTCATTCAAAAGCTACACTTTAACAAAAAGGCAACAACCTCATTGAAAGCTATTTTAAACCCTTTCGAAAGCGTTCTTTTGAAAACAAGGGAAATGGCATCTTCGAAAGCTACTTAAATGGATTTTGACCCCTTCGAAAGCATAGTTTCGACTCCATACCTACTGCCATTCTCCAATCCACTACGTACCAATGCATTAGTATATTGTGTATTGGTTTCGACTTGGTTGAGGCAGAAGTATAGAGTCAAAAGGTACCATTGGAAGTGGCAAAACCATACTTCTGTACAAAAACTGTTTTAAAACCTTTTCAACTAATTTCTTTTTAACTAACCTGTCTATTTGTAAAAATTTAATTAGTTGCCATAAACTTTTCAAATTCTTTTCTAAAAACTGCCACATTCATTTCAGATCTAAATAAAGGTAATTAGCAAAGAAGCCCTTCCCTTAATCAAAATAATTAAAACATATATGTCCTCCAACTAAATTAATTCCATAGTAAATTTCGTAGGAAAAATCCCCAAAATCATAGAAATTCACTTTTAATATGTAATCTAACATATATAAATTTGGATCCAAATTCCTTTATATAATTACCGAATTTAATTTCTAAACCCAATTATTCATATTCTCCTTTGAAAATAAATAATAAATTGCCCATAGCTCGGATAATTACGAAAAATTTAACCCATCTCCAAAATAATGTTTTACATAACATATTAAATTCTCATGGCATTTGAAACCCAATATAAACAATTTTAGCCTTAAAATTGAATAAAACATATATCAAACAAACTTGTTTGAATATTACATATCATGAGATCCAAGCATACCATCATCAAAAATTATCAGAATGGATTTAAACTTAAACTCAAAATCAAATGCTCTTAAAAATGAAAATAGAGATGGTTTTGATTATTATTCACCTTGCTTATGATAAGGAACTTGAAATTTAATCTTTCATTAATTCCCCTTGCTTAATTGCTTAGCTTTAATTGGTTTTCCCCTTTTTTCTTCCCTAGGTTTTGGCCGGCTTGCTCTTCTTTGATTTACGTTTTTGAGTTTTGAAAAATGAACGTGCAAAGAAATGGAAACGAGATTTTAAGGTTGATGGGATTATGGGTGCGGCTATTACCCATAATGCCCTTGTTTTATTCTCTTATTAATTATCTAATAAACCATTTCCATAAACTCATTCTTTATGTTTATTTAAGCACGGCCTCTAAATAAATTTTCAAATCTCAATCCCCTTATCACACTAATATTTACATTATTCTATTTAATTTATCTAATTAAATTTTCGGAATAATTTTATTAAAAATTAGGGGTGTTACATTCGCCGAGATCCCCTGCCAATACAGACCCAGCCTACCACTTGACTAGTAGTACTGAATATGATCACCCTTTATTTAATGGGCCCCAAAGCATAAAATAAGAGATAATATCGACTCTAGATACAGATGATCATACCCTGATAGGAGCGACCCACTTACCCCTATTGCATCTCCTATGTTATGGTCATTCCCGTTTGATGAGGCTTGAGGCTACGTTTTACCTTTTATATACGACTTTCCACTTAGAATGCTAACACTGCCCTCCAGGCAGCAATGCAATACCAGCATTCATCCATACATGTTGTTCAGGATATGAACAAACCGAAGGCACTACCTCTAGTACATCCACTTTGGAATCACCCTCAGGATTAGTAGCAAGCAACCCTTGGACTTCAAAGAGCTCCGTCTTCAATTCCATCATCTTCAAAATGTCTTCACTTTGAAACACTTAAGTTGGATCGAAATGGTTCTCGAATAACATATCTGATCCCGGTCTCTTCAAAATAACATTCGACAGTTTCCAATAAACTCAACCTCGTTTCTCTAGGAAACAAACAATCAAAGATAAGAGCGGAGATCACCTTCTAACCGTTAGTGGATGGATTTCCTTATCAATTGTCCTAGGAGAGCGAAATGAGATTTATACGCACAGTACAACATCATCGGAGATGACAATGCCATACAACTCACGTGTTTCTCCTAGATATTTCCAATGTTACGTTTTGTGTCCATATTTAATAGTCGGTAATTTAACTATCAAATAAACAAACAACAACCAATTCCATTTGAGATTTATTTATCCATAGAAACCACTAAGCCTCAAAACAGATCTTTATTTAATAAATATATTTTCAAAACGTTTGTCTAAAACATTCATATACTTATCTCTCAAACATAAGTACATGCACAATACATTTGTCAATAACTTCTTACTTTTGAATCATGTTAAAAAGGGTTAAACAACTGTTGTTTAAATTAAAGGTAAGGACAACCCTAAACACTATTTCCTCGGTGTTAGGTGTGGAATAGATGTTCCATACCACCATTTTTATAAAAGGTCAGTTTAGAGAATCCCATACTTCTTTTGCTAAATCCTTTTAAATCAAATCTATTTCATTTATGAAATCTCTTTTACTTGAAATCCCAAACCATTTCCAAAATACTTTCCATACTCCAAAATTCATTTATAAACCCTTTTATAAATATTCAAAATCATTTATAATAATTGCTTTTATAAATATCCAAACTTTTTATATAAATTTCTTATAAATATCCAAGCCTTTTTATAAACCACCTTTATGAATATCCAAGTCATTTTCATTTGCGACACGGATGGGAATGCATGCTACGAAAGACATGGTTGAGTCTGATGCATCAACCCACTCTATATCCTTGTACGAGTCCACAATCACTACACGAGATGAACCTGGGTTTGGTGAATGAAAGTTGGCGTGTAATAGGACTCCCAGTTACAGTGCGCGATCATATACTAAGGTCGTCGGTTGTTGGAACAACGCGAGCCGGGCCGGGCCTCAATTCATTCAGAAAGATGAAGGTGCGTAGCGGTGACTAATTCCCCATCTCATTTGGGGCGGAAAACGAATCGATATCTCAATGTGATACAGCCCTTTCCATTTTCGTTGGGAAAGAACGGCGAAGTCCATCCGAACCGTCCAATGAAGAAATAAGAGGAGAGCAAAGCGCCAATGGCGCACGAAGCTAAAACTTCTTTTATGGATACCCAAAATCATTTATAAAACTTCTTTATAAACCCTTCCATTTAAACAACTTCCTAAATAACCTTAAATCAAATTATCTTTCTTTAATCAGCTAATCTATTTTATAAATATGCCTTATTTATGAATCTTCTTTGCTTAAAAACTCAAATCCATCTACCCAAAAACACTTTATAATTTCCAAAATCCTTTATAAAACTCTTTATAAAAACTTATTTTCATAATATGAAAACCATTCCCATTAGTTAAAAACAACTTTAGTAAAACAATTTGTCCAATCATTCTTTAAATAACTTGTTCAAATTAAAACAACTTTGAACCCATTTAAAAAAATGAAATATTTATCCTTACGAAAATCAAACGGAGGCTTAGCGACCAAAATGGTGCTTTTAATTTGGTTTTACTTATCCAGTTTAACATGGCATCACAAAGCAACAGGTATATAAAGGATCAGCACGTAACAATCAATCAGCTTAAGTAAATGTCCAAGTTAATTGTAATAGCAGAATGGTGTTTTCTTTTACTAATGGATGTCATTTGGTTTTCCTAATCATATGGGTTTGCTTAAGGGTAAGCAACGCAGAAAACCCTTGTTTTAAAACAATTTGAAAAGAAAGCAGTTTAAAACAAAACTGATTACTTAATCTCAATTATAAATTAAAACCCTTGTAAATGAGAATCAAACCCTTATTAAACAGTAATTAAACCTTATTAAAACCTAATTAAATTTAATCAAAGATTCATTAAATAAAACCCCTTTTTTAATATAATAATTAGTTAATAATTATCTTAAATAAATAATTAAATAGTAATTAATTAATCCTTAATTAATAATAAAAAAATTAACTTTAATTAAGTAACAAATCATGATTAACTTAATTGATTAACATTTAAGCTTAAAAACCATTTTTAGCTAATGATTAAGTACTGATTACCTTTATTAATTAATAAATCAATTAAATAATCATTAAATAATTAAATAGTTGTTCACTAATTACTAAATTAAAGTTAGAAAATATTTTCAAAAAGATTTCTAAGTGAAAACAAGTTTGGATTAGAAAACTAATTTAATTTTTCGAACTGCGCGTATAGCGATTATCGCTATGCGGACCTGTAATTTGACTTTTCAAAATTTGGATACCTAAACTTTAAAAACTTCAACTTTGAACTCTTGCTTTCTTCAAAACATGAAAATAAACCTTTGAAACAAAATCAAATATTTAAACTTGAAAACTTTTCATTTTAAAACGAAAATCAAACTTTCGACAAAAAGCGGGTTTTTACGTCGCTTTTGATTAGTGAAACACTACCTTTGTGTCATGAACCCACATACAGCAAATACACCATTCAAACATAATATCACATCATAACATTATAGCACCATCATAAACAAAGTATTACTTCACAATACTAACTAACTTTTTCAATATTCAAGTTATAATCTTTATCCCCTACTCAAACATTGGCATAAGCAATCAACACCAAATCAATATATATGCATGCATACACAACATAAAACATTACTTCATACTTAAGCAACATTTTAACTCATAGATTTTATAATTTAAAAAGTTAGTAACTTGAGTTTTAAAAATTTTAACTTTACTCGCCAAACTTCCACTAAATCAAACTAAACTTGCTCTCGACCTACCTCACTTGCTCGTAGCTCAACAAAGTGAAGATGTGGACCCTTAGAAGGCTAAATGGGCTCGTCCTAGTGAACAATAGGTATGGCCATGGCTAGAATAAGGCTCGGCCTTGGTGGTTTTGAGGTGTAGGAGGTTGTTTTGTGAAGAGAGAAGAGTTTAGGAATTGAAACGGAGTGATTTAAGCTATGTTTTGAAATGTTTTTTACAAACCTTTTTCTTTTAGTAATTTGAAGATGGAAGCCATGGAAGTACATGAAGATAAGATAAGGATTTTGTACGAGAATGTAAATGAAAACAAAGATGAGGATGTAGGAATGAGGAGGGTATATATAGGCTTAGGAATTTTATTAAAATACATAAAGTGATAAAAGTTAAATATACACACATGCACCCTATACCTCCCCTCTCTCTCACTTGTACATGTTACCCCCACCCCCCCAGGCCATATTTTATGGTACTTAAGGTATGGCATAAGATATGTATACATATAAATGTGTTTATATGTATATATATGCCTTTTATAACATAATTTGTCACAACTAAGCTTAGGTGTGTATATATATATATATATATATGTTAATATATGCATAAGTATGCTTAATTAATACTAATTCTAACATATATAAATGCATGCATGTTGCACCAAGTGCGCACAACGTTCCCGACGACTTTTGGTCATCGAAAAGTCAAAATTTCGGAAAACATTCTTTGGTCACATTTTTTATTTTTATTTGAACTGTTTATATTGGTAACAAAAATTTGAAAACCATTTTATCATCATTATTAAATAATTAAAATAGGTTTATTTGCAATAAAAATCCATTTATTGAATATTTAAATACACTTAAATAGCCTATTTCAAAGTGGAAAAATACTGGGCCATTACAAATCTATTTTACCATCATTTGTAATTATTTAAAAGAGTTATATTTTAATTATAAAATATATTATTTCAATATTTAAAATTTATTAAATATTTGAAAATCAAGGCGGTATAATTCCGAGTCGTTACACCGGCCTTTCCAATAAGACCTTTGGTCATATCAGCGCAGATAAAATGAATACTAGCATTCGTTCTGGTATCCAATTAGCAATGTCTCTGGGTGAACAATTAAAGGATTCGCATGGTTCTTTAAATAAAATAAAATTAGAAATAGAAATAAAAAAGATCCAAAAAAATATATGTTGCAAATGAGTTCGAAATAAACACGAATATACAAAATTAAACCTAAAATTTTGGCGGAAAAAGCTCGATGTCTTGGAGAAGTTTGGATTTGGGCTTAAGATGGTGGTGAACGTATTGGGGTGGAGGAGAGGTTCATATAAGGAAGTAAACAACTGTTGAAAATGAACCGTTAGCGCATGACGTGTTGGATCCATCCAACATCTTGAACACCAACTGTTCATTTCTGTTGTTTTCCACAAACAATCCAATTCCAATGTTTATCCCATTCTCGTGTGATTTGCGTGTGACCCATCTGCAAAAATGGGATAACTAATTACTGCCAATGTACCTATAAATGGGGTGTGATGCTTCCTCTTTCCATATTTATTGGTTAAGCTTGGTAATGAGTTACCTTGTTGTGCATTATTAGGTTGTTACTGTTATTCAGTAACGGTATAAAGGTGTTATGAAACTGTTACGATTATGTTGCAATGATTATCAACAGTAACGTTACAAAGGTGCGAAACTATTACAATTATGTTGCAAAATTGCAACAAAAAAAACTATCACAACTATGTCGCAAAAACTGTTACGAATAGAACTATGTAGTAAACAGATTATGCAGTAGAAATAATACCGATTAGATTGTCCGAATCCAGTGAAAAACTGTTTCCTTGAAACAATATTTCTCCCTCTACGGCGCTTAAGGATATCGAGCAATTGTTTCCTAAGTTAAAATGGACCTCTCTCTGCGATGCTGCGCAATAATCATAGAGCAACGATGAACTCAAGAGAATGTAATTTAAGAACAGAGTTTTGTGGGAGAGGACGAAGTGTAGAAAAAACTGAGTTTTGTATTCTGTTTTCCTTCTGCCTCTATTTAGGCGCGGGGAGGTGCGCCTATTAGGTAATAGGTTCATGTTAGAACGGATGCGACTGTTGGAAAGGTTGCGACCCTTTACTAGGCGGTGCGACCGTTTGAGTTTGAATGGACAAAAACAAAAAC
Organism: Allium fistulosum; assembly: GCA_030737815.1. Taxonomy (NCBI): domain Eukaryota; kingdom Viridiplantae; phylum Streptophyta; class Magnoliopsida; order Asparagales; family Amaryllidaceae; genus Allium; species Allium fistulosum. The sequence continues at coordinate 1,089,599,970 of CM060904.1, read as the reverse complement.
TGTTGGTCCGAACAGCCAAGCCAAGCTAACTGCCAACAACAAAGTGCTAAGTGCCTCTAATACGCCTCAATGCCCATTCGCCCGTGTCGCGGGTGCGGGTTCGGGTTCGGGCTTAGGCGCAGGAGCGCATGTGTGGGGTTGTGCATTGCACCACCTGTCATGGCTGTCTCTCTCTTTGTCTCATAGGAATTATAATACTGTCCACATCTTAGTATATAAACACAAATTGTTTATTTTATTCTATGATGTAGGACTATTCATTTCCCAAGGCATTAATACCTTTACGTTTCCCAATGAAATGCTCATTCATTTCTAATAATCACCCACATGAATGAGTAATTGCTCAATATGTTCTTAAATTTTGCGAAACATTTATCATATCGGTTAATGTAGCACATTGGTCTTAAACTTTCCTAGTGTTTATCCTTTTGACTTACTGGCGAATCAATGGACTAAGGTTGTCTTTGAATTGTATGACTTTTGTGTAAATCTAAAATAGACAACACGAAATAAGTGTTTCTAATCTTCCTTGGTTCTCTGTTTTTGTTCGTTTTGCCATGAACACCAACTTGCTCTCATGAGTGCTTTGGAGAATTTGGCTTATAATTCTCCTTGAAGCAGCGCCTTCGCACTCACATAGGTGATTCTATAACAAGTATTTTCATAATACTCTACTTGGTTCTTAATATTACCAAGTATAGATATCATTAAAAGTATCAAAACTTATCCTATCCGGGGAGTAGTGCACTGACTTATCATAGGAATGGTTTGAATATTTATAGTGCTATCAAGTTTATCTAAACTTAATTGTCCCTTTGGACCTAGATCTTCGGATCTCCAGTCAGCTAGGTGGGGTTTCCACTTAAAGAAATTTTTTAGTTTATGGGCCTTAACCCCATTCCCATCGATAAGATATTAACCTTCTCTCTAGGTAAACCTTTTGGTAGTGGATCCGCAATGTTATCATTTGATCTTACATAGTCAATTGTGATAACCTCATTGGAGAGAACTTGTCTAACGGTTTTATGTCTAGGACGAATATGTATAGACTTGCCATTGTAAAGCTTACTATTAGCCCTTCCAATAGCTGATTAGTTGTCGCAATGTATGCTTATTGGAGGTACAGGTTTTTCCCAATTTGGAATACCTTCTAAAAAACCTCGAAGCCAATCCGCTTCTTCTATGGCTTTGTCTAAGGCAATAAATTCTTATTCCATGGTTGATCCTACTATACAAGTTTTTTTTAGGATCTCCAAGATATTTCCCCACTAGTTAAGGTAAACACATATCCACTAGTGGATTTTGCATCTGATGAACCAATTATCCAATTTGCATCACAAACCCTTCTGTTACAGATGGGTACCTATCATAATGTAGTCCATGACTTTGTGTATACCTTGGGTATCCTAGTACTCGAATTATAGCTTTCTAGTGATTCTTTCCTGGGTTGCTAGTATATCTACTGAGTTTACTTATATGATATGCTATATCAGGCCTAGTGCAGTTCATTATGTACATTACGTTGCCTAGTATACGAGAGTACTCAAGTTAGTAAATACTATCACCGCTATTTTTAACCCAATTTTGATTCAAATCTATGGGTGATTTTGCTGATATTATATTGTGTTGTTTAAACTTTTCAAGTATTTTCTCAATGTAGTGTGATTGGGACAACACATATCCTTGGTAGGTTTTATTTATTTTTACACCAAGTAACACATCAGCGATTCCCAAATCATTCATGTCAAATCTGGTGGAGAGCGTATCTTTTGTAGATTTTATTATCTCCTTGTTGCTTCCAAATATTAGTAAATCATCTACATATAGACATACAATGACATATCCTACATTTATATGTTTAGAATAGACACATTTGGCACATTCATTTATATGAAATCCATTTAGTATCATATTTTTATAAATTCATGCCATTGTTTAGGCCCTTGTTTAAGCCCATACAGTGATTTTCTTAATCTACAAACCTTTCATTCATTTCCAGTTTTTAGGAAACCTTCACCTTGTTTCATTTATATTTCTTCCTCCAGTTCACCATTTAAAAATGCTGTCTTTATATCCATTTGATGTATTTCTAAATCAAGTGTGGATGTGATTGCTATCAGCATTCTTATTGATGTTATTCTAGTTACTGGAGAGTATGTATCAATAATCCAGGTCTTCTTTATGTCTGAAACCTTGAACCACAAGTCGAGCTTTATACTTGTCTATTGAACCATCAGGTTTCAATTTCTTTTTAAATATCCATTTATTACCTAAGGTCTTGCATCCTTGAGGTAAATCAACTAACTCCCATGTATGGTTCGCCATAATGGATTCGATCTCATTGTTGATGGCCACCTTCCAGTAAGGGGCATCGACGGAAGACATAGCTTGTTTGTATGTTAATGGATTGTCTTCTAACATAAATGTGTAGAAGTCTGGTCCAAAGGTTTTTGAGGTCTTGGATCTTTTGCTTCTCTTTGGTTCCTCCATTGGTTGATCAGCACTGGTGTGCTGATCATTATCAATATTTTGTTCATTATCCTCAAGAGAATTGGAGATTTCAGTTTCCCTTAGTCTCTTTTGAGTATAATTTTTGATACCCTATTTTAAAGGGTATACATGTTCGAAAAATCTAGCATTTCTCGACTCAATGATGGTATTTACGTGAATATGATCAATTTCGGATTTGTGTACCAAAAACCGATAGGCGGCATTGTTTTGTGCATATCCAATGAATACACAATCATTTGTTTTTCGTCCAATTTTGACTTTCTTTGGTTTAGGTACCTCCACTTTCGCAAGACACTTCCATACTTTAAGTAATTGTAGGATGGTGGTCTATTTTTCCAAAGTTCATAGGGTGATTTAGATGTTTTCTTTCGTGGTATCTTATTTAAAATATGATTTGCAGAAAGAATAGCTTCTCCCTAGAAGTTATCTAGCAAGCCAGAACTAATTAGTAAGGCATTCATCATTTCTTTAAGAGTTCTATTTTTCCATTCAGCTATACCATTGGATTGAGGTGAATACGAGGCTGTAGTTTGGTGTATAATACCATGTTTGGCATAGAATTACCCAAAGGGAAATTCATATTCTCCTCCTCTATCACTTCTTAAAGCTTTTTATTTTCTTGTTGAGTTGATTTTCTACTTCTGCTTTATACCGTTTAAACATGTCGAATGCCTCGTCCTTGCTTCGAAGAAGATACACATAATAGTACCTTGTACAATCATCAATGAAGGTAATGAAATACCTTTTTCCACCTTTAGTTTGACATATTTTTAAGTCACATACATCTGTGTGTATTAGGTCTAGAGGTTCAGTTTCTCATTCAACATGGTGAAACGAGGTTCTTGTCTATTTTGCTTCTACACAAACTTGACATTTATAGTTTGAATCTATTTTGCAATTTGATATAAAATCTAGATCAATCAATTTTCGCAAGGTATCAAAATTTACATAGCCTAATCTAGAATGCCATATGTTAGAAGAGTCAATGGTATAAGCAGGAGATTCAATTTTATTCATATCATTATTTGGTACAATAGTTGTTACATTTGCTTTAAATAAACCATCACAAACATATCCTCTTCCTACATACACTCCATTCTTTGACAACACAAACTAATCAGACACAAAGGTGAGTTTGAAGCCATGCTTGCTAAGCAGCGATCTGGAAATCAGGTTCTTGCAGATCTCTAGAACATGAAGAACATCTGCCAAAGTTAGTTCTTTTCCGAAAGTCATTTTCAGTACAAACTTTCCCTTGCCTTCGACTTTCGATGCAGATGAATTACCCAAAAGACGTTGTTCGTCCTCGGCAGTAGTTTTGTAGGTTGTAAACATCCACTTATTTGCATATATGTGCCGTGTGGCTTCTGTGTTTACAAACTATTCATTCGAGTTACCAACAAGGGTGCATTCGGACACTACTGAACATAAGTCCATATCAGACACGTTTTATGAGATGTCAGCCATGTTTGCTTCTGATTTCCTTTTCTTCGATGCACGACATTCGGTGGTTTTGTGTCCTTTCTTTCCACAATTATGGCATGAACCCTGAAATTTCTTTGATTTCTTAGGAGCGTTCTCACGTTTCCTTTTGTTGGATTTCTCTGACTCGACTACATTTTCCTTGGCAATCATGGTATGCGAAGTCTTCTTCTCAGATTTCCTGTTATCTTCCTCAATCCTTAATCGAACTACAAGTTCCTCCATTGTCATCTCCTTGCGCTTATGCTTAAGGAAGTTTTTGAAATCTTCCAAGATGAAGGAAGCTTTTCAATTGCAGCGGCAACCTGAAAGGATTCGCTTAGAGCCATTCCTTCATCGTGTAGTTGGTGAATGATGATTTGTAACTCTTGAATCTGGTTGACAACGGTCTTCGCATCAATCATTTTGAAGTCAAGGAATTTCCCTGCTATGAATTTCTTCATGCCCGCATCTTCGGTTTTGTACTTTTTCTCTAATGCCATTCAGAGTTCTTTGGAAGTTCGAGCAGCACAGTATACATTGTATAGGCTGTTGTCGAGTCCATTTAATATATAGTTCTTGCATATGAAACCAGAACTCTTCCAGACATTCAAGGCTTCATCTTTTCTTGCATCAGGTTCCAATACTTCGACTACGGAAGCATCTTCTCTAAGAAACTTTGCAAGGCCAAAAGTCGTCAAATAGAACAACATCTTTTGTTGCCAGCATTTGAACTCCATCCTTGTGAACTTTTTCGACCATTCTCCATGAGACAGCGCCATCGTTGGAACCATAGTTGCAGACTGGTAGTAATCACAGTCTGTGTTGGTGCCGAAGTGTTGCTTTCATGAGACATTATCATCTACAAGAACATCCAACAATAAATCAATATTGTTACAAGATTGTTATTCACTAACGGTATAAAGGTGTTACGAAACTGTTATGACTATGTTGCAAAGATTGTTAACAGTAATGTTACAAAGGTGTTACGAAACTGTTACGATTATGTTGCAAAATTGCAACAATAATAAAATTGTCACAACTATGTCGCAAAAACTATTACGAATAGAACTGTGCGGTAAACAGATTGACATGTCTCTGTGATGCTGCGCAACAATCACAGAGCAACGGTGAACTCAAGAATGTAATATGCCAACTGCAAAGTGCTAATTGCCTCTAATATGCCTCAAACGCTCATTCGCCCATGCCGCGGATGCGGGTTCGGGCACGGGCGCGTACATGTTGCACCACCTATCATGGCTGTATTTCTATTTGTCTCATAGAAATTATAATAGTGTCCACATCTTAGTATATAAGCACAAATTGTTTATTTTATTTTAAGATGTGGGACTATTCATTTTCCAAGGCATTAATGCCTTCACATTTCCCAATGGAATGCTCGTTCATTTCTAACAGTTACCTAAACATCAGCCATGTTCACTATGATCAAAACAGCTAAATCCAGATCTTCTTTCGAGGTTGGAAGTTGACTTCTCAAACATGGGCCGTGCTTAAAGGTCGACATCTATTTCCTGAAAATTACAACAATCATGTTAGCTTTATCCGACTTCATAGAACAAGTTATAACCAAGGTAGTAACAATATGAGCACAAATTTCATATGCACACCATTATCTACTCAATTCTATTCCAACATGGAGGTTCAATTTGATCAAACAAAATGCTTTATAGAAGAAAGGAACAAACATATTAATATCCAAAATAACACAAGATGGTTTATCCTTGGGACACTTTGGTCCATTGTTCACCAAAATCCTATTTGAAATTAAGCACCGCTTCATTATTTTGCCATAATAGACCCACTGTCATAGCCTAAAAGTACAGTAATTTTAACAATGCTAACTTTCAAGGTAATGAATTCGGTAGAAAATTTTAAATTTGCATCATCGAATGATTATTTTACTTTCAGGCAAATATCTCTGAATAACAAGTACACAAAAAAATAAACAAGAAAATTTATATATAACAGTGCATAAATATAACGCTAAGGGGAAAAATTCCTACTATGCAATCAACTTCTTCATTGTATTGTAGTAACCTGAAAGCAAAATAACTTTGATACAAGCTAAATCAATATAATATGGCTTGAGCACAGCTAAATTATCTAATGGAAAAACATAAACATGTCGATCATCTTCTAAAAGGTGACATTTGACATTATTTAAGTCAAAAGTCTTCTCCATCAAGCCTTATGCATTAGACTGCAATGGAATTAATATAGAAATATGCAAGATAACATTAATAATTGTTTTGAATATGATAAATGTGAGTTCCCATACATAATCACTTCATTTAAATTTTGAAAAATCAAAGTGAATTAGGTATAGCAAGTAGTATTCAAATACATATACACACATATATACATATACATACATACAATATATATAGTTAATTTGTTTCGACTTAAAAGGAAATAAAGATAAAAAAGTGAACAAGAAATATAAATTTTTGATTCATTGGGCATATGTTGTTAATCGATACTGTAAGTATTTAAAATCAGCGAAATAAATATTTATTGAATAAACAATATCTACCTATTTAAATTGCTTTTATTCCATCCATACAGACTAATGAATAAACACTGCATACTAATATGCTAAGTATACACTCCAAATTAAACAAAGATCTATTGGTGAAAAATTTATAAAATTTGTGTAAGAGTTTTTTGTTTTGGAGAAGAAAAGAGTAAGAAAATAAGAAAAATAATAATGTGGAATGGTCCCATATTCTAGAATTTTAATATTTATATTTATTAAATATAAATTTCACGAGGAAAAAGTTTGACCCTTTGAGTATTCAAATGTGTCGATGGTGCCAAGTTAGAAATTATATTTTTAAACATGCACTTATAAGGCCGACCGTGCCAAGCTAGATCGTATTAAGGTTTGGGTCCAAATTATATTTGGATAGAAAGTGAATAATTAAATCGTCATTTTTAGCTCGAAAGCAAATCTAGAAACTAGTTCAATTTTTAAATGTGAAATGGTGTTATTGGCAGTAATAAAGCGTCTATAAAGATCTTTCTAGCCATTTTTGCCTTGCTAGAAATATTTTCCTTCAAGTGACATCCCTTGGCCGTTTAACTCACATAGGCTTCCGATCCCCGATTTCGGGAGAAAACAGAAATTTCTCGAATGTCTTCATCTTCTTGCCTTTTGAAACTGTACTGTTTTTTTATTTGTACAGAATCATATATGGTTTGGAACATTGCAGGGTATAAACATGATACTTTTATCACTATAGCAACTCTCGTAAAGTAGTTTGAATCGACTTCGGTAGTGCAACCACGATAGATTATAGATATTAACTTTTCAGACTCTATTGTATATTGAAAGATGAATTTTCATAACAATACGAGGGAAAATAAATGTTTTAATAAAAGTGTAATTGATGTACCAAAGAGAAAACTTTGTTCGTTTAACTTCTAGCAATACCACAACATAATCTAGTACGGATTATCATTAATAGTTTAGAGACACCACATAAAACATTAAGGGGCTCATCAAACTACTTTAATCAAGATTTCGGAAGGGGATTATATTGGACACAAAACGTAAATGTTATTTGTTCACCCCATTATAGGTCCATCCCCAGACTTGAACTGCTCAAGTAACACTTCTGACACGTCCAACACATTAGAAATTGAAATTGGTCAACCAAACTAATTGCACCATTTAGCTGAAGCATTTGGAATTGGACCATTGTGGCTTTCAGACGTGTCAAGTACCAACGGTGCAAACGGTAACTTTCCAAGTTGTATAACCCCCACCCCATTCTCTTCTTCCTTCACAGTCGCAAACCAAACTTTCCAAGCCATTTTTAACATTTCAATCTCAAATTGAGGTGGTTTCTCTTAGAACTATGTTTATTTCAAATTTATATATGATATATACTTTTTATGATTTGTTTGGAATTTTTCTGAATTTTAGAATGTCCGCCTCCATTGAATATTCGATCAAAATCGTCATTGATTGGAATGCTGAGCGAACGTTGATTTAATCTGCTCATCGCTAATGAATACCCATGCTAGACTAGTTGACAGATGGTACCAAGATGTTGCATATTAATTAGGCGCTACTTACACTGTCATCTACGAGTATACATGCACGTCCGGTTGGACCTGCATCTAATCAATGTGCATGCAGTAATTAAACAATGCGTTTGTGTAGCATTACCAAATACTATATAAAATACGACACAAAAGAACATAAATTGACATACATGCACATCTCAAAACTATGTTACTGATCTCAACACATCGAAAGATAGAACCATAAATAACTTTAATTTTCAGATATCGGCTAACTAAAATAAAACTGACATATACTCCATCCATTTTACCTCTTTAATCTCGACTTAATCAGACAATGCTTGTTAATAGAACTACAAAATATAGCTGAAATATTACAATATTTAGTGGCAGATCTAGCCTATGGTTTCAGATAGAGGAACATATTTTCCATATAAAGTAACATACTTGAGCAACGAAAAAAATAGTAGAAAATGTAGTTAGATGTATCGTACTTGCATAAGACTACCAAGGATAAATGGAATTTAGAATTGCAATTAGATAATAGATTACGGAATGAAAATATAATTAAATTTGGCTTGTAATCAACATTAACTCATTGCAAATATGGCAAGTTTCTAGTTTCAGATAGCCAAAAACTAAAAAAAATGTTTTTTATGGAAGGTTTGCAAAATTTTAGATAGGGCACTACCCACAGCTAGCTTTATTTGCCTCTACCCCTGACTATATTTGTTAGTAAAATTATTGACCAACATTGCATGAACCTAACAAATGTATAGTTGTCCACTGTTATCACTCCTTTCAATTGAGGATACTTCACTGTCAGCTGTAGTAAAAAAATGAAATAAGTAACTAATTAAGTGTAAAAAATATATATCATATATAATTACATGGCCAAATAATCAGATCTTTCTTTAGTCCGCGGGTGCGGCGCAGTTGAAAGGAGGTTTGGGTTCTGGTAAAAATATCCAGGTTCAATTCATACCTTGCGCTTCCCTATCCTATATAAAGTTACCAGGAGGTATGTGGGCTTGGATCAGCGGACGACTTTACTATACTCTCCTCAGGAGTTTACCGGCCCGCCGGGTTCTCCGGGTTTTCGAGAAAAAAAACTCAGATCTTTCTTTGATTTCTCAAGAACTATTCTTGTATTGAACAAATGTATAAAAGAATGCAAAAAGTGTAATACAATATCCTTGTATGGTATACAATACACGCACACACATTAATCCCAAAGAATAATGTAATTATCAATAATAAAGCCATTATATGTTAATTAGTGCATTGTGCAATAAAACTTTCACTACGGATGCAGATTTAATCTATACATATACAACTTACCAACATTAATCATGAAGGTACAATTGGTATAAACGATGGGAAAATAGCAACTGTGATAATAATACCTATCACCCCACTTGTAATAGTAAAACCCAAGAATTTTAAATATCAATGAATCAAACTACTTCATCGAGAAGTGGAAACTTCAAACATACTACTAATTACAAAGTAATGCAATGCTATAAGGCTTCTAGAAATAAAAAAATAAAATGAAATATTCATTATCGGATGTGATTTTTTTGGTGATAAAAAAATATGTATCTGAATCTTGTATGATTTTATGCGTTTACCTTTCACGTTTCACACCACAAAGTAGAAATAATAAGTATTATATATGTTATCGGACATGAAAATTGTTTGATTAATAAGTCTCAGTTTGAGTAGCTTTTCAAAAGGACAGCGAGCTGTACCAAGAAACTGGCATGTCATATTCTTCATGAACTTGGAGAAATAAGTGGGAATAAAAAATCTAGTTCATTTTGTGAATTCAGTGTGTGATATACTGGGTAATATATGTGACGTATTTTGAAACTATAGCAATATTCACACTAAGAATATATTCTTAGTGCAGAAGACTAATCAAGGTGATATTAGGTATATATACATGTGTACTGTGAATGATATAAAAGAGCTCACTGTATATAGAAGGATTGAACACCGAAGACTCTTTTATGAAAAGAAAAAGTTCTTGACAGTTGAGTGGTAATAAAGAAAAGGATGCATGTAAAACAAATTTTTCTCACGATATTCCAACACCATTTTCTTAAACTAATGTCTTTGTTTATCAACAAAATTATGGAAAAACTTGGTTGATAAGTAGAATTCCATATTTGCATTGGTCTATACCGATTTAAATAAACTAAAATTACTTACCTTTGCTGATACAGAATTCAAAATTGCATGAAAATAATTATATTTATATAGGCTTTAGAAGATATTGTCGACATATTACAACCAAGGATCCAACAAAGAAGACTTCTGACTAAAATGTATAATTGAATTCAAACTGCAAACCATGGAAAATGATAATTTGTATACACCATGACACACCATACTTCTTCCATGTGAACAATCTAGCAACAGTCCAACCTCATTAATACATACAAAATAGAACTCTATGATAAGTTTGATCATTAGGCTATCTTTTGTTTAGTAGAATATTAATAAATAACAAATAGTAGGAAATTAAATTGAATTTTAAATAATAAATGATTAGAGTAATTAGTTTTTGGCTTATACTATTTATAATAAATCGTGTATTCTTCTTTCGACTAAAGGACCGAGTTGGATCGTTGAATAATTTTTATTCACATTTTTGCTATTTACAAATGCATGTTTCTTTTTTTATTCCCCTTAACTAAATATACATGTTTCTTACTTTGATTATGGCCACTATATATAGGGTTGTTATGATAATGGTTACCGTTATCATTTAACAAATACTGTTATCGTACCGTTTTTACTGGTAAGCTAAAAATAGCTTGACGATTGGCTGGTATACCAAAGACTGATGTACCGATAAACTAGTTACCGTTACATTGGTAATGGTAAATTACCGTTTATCAAGAAAATCAATAACTTGACATATTTTCGCACTGTTACCACTGGTTTTGAAAAAAAATTAACGATGTTTTACCATATAAAATGGTAAATTTACCATTACTATATCGATTACTTGGTATACCGATTTTACTCAAAAAGAGTAACCGATTGTTTGATGGTGGTATGGTAATGGTAAATTTACGGTTACCATAATAGTCCTTTTATATCTCCTCCATTTATAATAAACTTTTGTTATTACAACCGGCAAGCAGCCTTTAAATAGCAAAATTTGTGCATTATAACAACTAAATATCATGTTTCTTACTTTGTCTAGTGGATACTCGGTGATGATTACACAATCTATGCATTAAAATTCACATGCAGTCTATCAAGCATCAAGAGCTTTCAACTCGGCCCATGTTATTGCATCATATTTAGTTCAGAGTTACCGCTTTAGAACTGCCAAACCATAGCACGATGCCATATCTGAACTGCATTAACCAATCCATACAATTGTTTCATGGCTTGGTTTACCGCATTAGAGCTCCCGAGCAGAACTGCTCAAACCACTGCTGCTTTTGATCATTATATTACCTAGTTGTTATGTGTCATGCTTTGGATCAAAACTGCATTAACTGATTAGTCTTCCCCTGTGTGTCATGCTTGCAACTCATTAAAAATGCCTAGTGTAACGACCCGGAAATTTCGAACTCGAAAATTCCATATAGTTAAGAGAAAAAGAAGAAAGAGATAGAAGAAGAAGAAAACAGGAACACCAAAACGCAGAAACCTCACATTCGCAGCGGATCAAAATATAATATCACATAAATAATAGCTTTACAAAAAGAACTGTATCAATACACTTATACATTTATATACCAGAGTTACACTATTACACAACACAGGTCAATTTGAAAACAGGTCTCAGATAATCAACAATAATATACACAACGGATATCACTCCATACGTTCCTGCCATCCAGCTTTCCTCCTGAGCTCCAAAACGTCCTTACCTAAAAATCTGTAATACTCGGTCTGACCCGAGCATTACATCAAAGTAACACCCGGGTCAGGCTGGAAACCAACGTGAGTAAACTCATCTAACATGAAATTTCAATTCATAAAACTTAATTAAATCCCGGGTAACTCGTACTTTACTATAAGTAAACAACTTATATGGTCAACACATATTTTCACAAAACAATATCTAAGTATCCAACTTAGTTAAAATGGTCCATATTATCCCAAACCTGCTTATTTGATTTCTCAAATCAATCTATAAAGAATTATAGAAGATTTCAAATCGAAGTGGTTTCGGGTATTTACTAATACCCGACCCCGGTCTCTTCGAATCAAATGTCATCCTTTAAGCCAAGATGTTTAAGTTAAACAATTTAATTTAAATTCAGGATATCATATTCATATAGCAATTCTATCACAGATAGATAACTTACATTTCACAATTTATCCAAAAACATCTCATATCACAGAGCATCACAATCACATATCAGATATCAAATAATCCAAGGCATAAAATATTATTCAATCATCCATAAGCAAGATTGATCATCCACACCATTTCTAATTAATTTAATTAACCACCATTGAATTAAATTAATTACTTTAATTACTCTTAAATCTTGCTTACTTAACATTAATTAATTATAAGCCAATTAATTAATCAATCTCTAATTATCCACCTTAATTAATCACCTTTGATTAATTGTCCTTTAATTACATTAAGTAATTAGCCTTAAATTAATTACATAAATTAATTATCCTTTAACCATCCTCATTAATTAACCTTTAATTATCCTCATTAATTAATTAATGATCCTTAATTAATTACATTAACCATTTAATTAATTGTCTTAATTAATTACAATAAGTGATTATCCCTAATCACTTATATTAATAAATCATAAATTAATTACATTAAGTAATTATCCTTTAATTACTAATATTAAATAATCACCTTAATTTATGACATTAAGTAATTAACCCTTAATTATCATTTAAATCTTTATTTAATAACCCTTGAAATTAAATTATTATTAACATATAAATTAACTTAATATCTTTAAGTTAATTATTAATCAAAACATTAATTTAAGATAAACCATTTAGCTTCTTAATTAGGCTATTAAATTAAAATAGACTTAAAAATTATCTTAATAAATTTAAGTTAAAAAAATCATACCACTTTTCTTAAAACCAAATATTTAAACACATTTATTATATAAAAGCAATTATTTAAGAAAAGTTTTAAACTTGATTTATTTAAAATATAAAACTTGCTTTTTTTTATTAAGTTTAAAACTGTTAGAAAATAATATACCCGAGTTCAACCCAGTATATACTCGAGCTCAAACCCGAGAAATTTACTTCTCTTCTTTATTTTAAACTTTGTTATGTTTTAACTTTAAAACAATTGCTGGGAACACTCGTGACTAACTCGAAAATTCTCTCGAGGCAAGCACTCCAATTTCCCGAGACAATCCATCACTTACCCGAACAAAACCCGAGGAAAATTTAACAAAACAAAAACTGACACCAGAGACACCGTGCACATGCACCATCGCCTGAGTCGCCTCCAACCTCTGACGAACCTTCCTCCACGTCACTTATCGTCGTTGCTACCAATATCAACCCTCAAAACACACTCACGAGCCCCTGAGCAAAATCGAACGAATTCGAGAAAACTGGAACAAGAACTCCGACCCAAAGCTCACCTCGTATCCACGTTGTCGATCACCGGAAGTCCTAAGACTCCGGCCACATATTCTTCGACCATCCACGCTACTTTCCCCCAAATCTCATGCCACTCGATTCACCTGTGATTACTCAATCATCCCATTTCCGACCACAACCCATTTAGGGTTAAAACCACAAATCGACCGATCATCGCCACCATAGTGTCTTGCACACCAAACTGATATTTTTTTCGACCTCACCGATCATCCCTCTACCTTCAACCATCAGCTCGAATCTCAACTCACCATCGATCGTTGGCAGTTCATGAAAATGCCTTTTCTGACCATCTTAAATATTCACGACCACCACTTGTTAAAAAATCATAATATTATCATCAAAAATCCTAATTTTCAAATGCTAATCCAGTTATGAAATCAAAACGTGAAATTATACTCTTCGAATTTTTGACTATTGTTTGTTTATCACTGAGTTTCCTTATTTCAGAAATGATTGTTTATCTTTTGAATTTCAAATTCAAATTCAATTTAAAAATCCAATCTAAAATCAACCCAAATATATATTTAAACAAACACAAATTCAATTTTGTTTAAAAATAATAATTTTTCAAATTAAATTATTATACCAATAGATTATCAAATAAATATTTATCCAGATATAAATATTTATTTCCTGATTTATCAGTATTTCTACCAATTGACCTAGTTAATTATCAATTAACAGATATGCCAAAATCTGGGTTATCACACCTAGCTATTGTGACTTTTATATTGTGACCTACTTGAAATTCAACTATAATGTTGCAAGTTCACCCTGATTGCTCAAGCATGATAGTATCAACACAATAGGTTATAGGCTACACACATAGTTCACTCCCTCCTTTCAATCACGGTAGCTTCTAGCTATCATGGCTGCTCATTCAATCTCAAATGCTCCTACCACTATAACAAAACAACCATATTACAACCTTTCATTTACAACTAGCAAAAATTGACAGTTGTAATAGGTATTTTTTAACAACTGTTTTATTTCAGCGGTTGTAATAGGTATTTTGTAACAACTGTTCTATTTCAGCGGTTATAATAAATGCACTTTTAACAACTATATTTATATAGCAGTTGCAATATTTATTTATAACAACCGTTTTCAACAGTTGTAACAGTTGTAACAAATATTGTATTTCATCAGAGAGGGACTTTCAATCTCCCTCCTTTTATTTCTTCGGCCGCCCAAACGAAAGAAGAAAAAAAGAAACCTAAATCGCTCCTTCCCTGTTTTTAAAAACCTAAATGCCAAAAATCAAACCTATTCCAGCAAAAAGATTTGTTTTCCCTCCTTGTAATTATTTAGTCGCAGATCAAAAAAACCCTAAATCATCGTCGTCGTCGATCGCAGGCCGCAACTATCATTCCTAGATCGCTCGTGCTCGCCGCCTGTACTCGCTCGTGCTATCGGTCAAAATTGTCATCACCTTCTATATTCTCTAATTGTTAAATCTAGTGAGGGAAATCGATTGAAAGTCAAAGGTAATCATTCGTATATGTCTTAGAATCCGATTCTATTTAAGTATGCAGATAGTTTGTGCCACTCGATCATGTTTTAGGACTTCCTTTGCTGTTAAGTCTTAGAATCCAACTTATATAAGGCTTTATTTGCAAATAAATGTTTTATAAATCATTTACGAATTTCATGGAATAGTGAACCCCATATTACTGCATTTGTACTTGTCAGCTTTGGTTTGGATGCCTGAGTGTTAATGTATTGATGCATATGTTGATCTTGATTTAAACATTTTCTCTTTTTTTGTTTATGACTTGTCAGTTTTGGTTTGGACTTGTTTAAATGTTTTCTCTATTTTGAATACAGGAATATTCAATTTTTCAGTGTTTCAAATTTCAAAATTAGTCTTCTAATATCATTAGGGTTCATCATGATTTTTAAATCAACATTAATATATTTTCCCATATACTTCAAAGTGATATTATATAATATTAGGATGCAGTGGGTACTGGTGTTTATTAATGGTTTCCCAAATATTACTTTCCACTTTTGTTTGATAGGAAGCCGTTGTTTAGTGCTTTTTCTATATATTTTACCCAATACATAACGTGGGTTACCTAGGACTTGCTAAAATATATGGATTAAGTTTTTGTCAAAATTACTTAGTTGACTTTGTGGTACTAAAATATATAATGTTGTTATTGGTGCATTGGTGAAATCAAATTTCTTTGATTCAGGTTATTTAAAGTTCTAGCATATAACTCTACACATTTATATGCAGAATGGGTTACATATAATTTGATTCGTGGAGTTAAAAAATTCGGAATTATAGGGGAAATAGTAAGATTGATGAAATAAATGGAAAATTTTGAATAATAAACGAATGTGTTTACCTACATCAATGATTTTTAATGCAAACAAATTGAATAAAATTACTAATGGGTAGTGTAGAAGGAGAATATGGCTCTTAATGAAGCTACCTCTAGGCGTTTACCTTATTTTATTTGAGACGATGCATTCAATATATTTTGCAAATAAATGTTTGTATCGGAAGTTCTTTTTCTATTATAGTTTGGCTTAAGGTAGTGAATGGCTTAAAACAGAGAATGGTTGAATAAGTAGCAGTTTTAATATAAACCTACAAATATGTAAACAATTGAGTGTATACACAATTGTGTCGTCGTAAACTTAAGACAGTGCTTTAGTCATCCCATATATGAATCAAAATTAATAGATCTAGTTACCTAACTTGATTTAACGGCCCCAGGTTTAATATTAATTTTTGTTTTTGTTTCTCTATTACAGGTTCAGTGAATCGTGGAAGCTGTTTTGAACTTGCTAAGCAAGGAGATACTGAATGGTTTTTGGTTCGAGGTGATTCTTTGAAGTTATACACATATGTAACCTATAAATTCTCTTCTTTTAGGGTATGCTGGACAGTTATATATAAATATTTTATGCACACTAGGACTTAGTATATGTTACGCACATATGAAATGCGAAGCAGTATATATTCAGGATATATATGAGTCCAATTAGCTCTAGTTTCAAAAAATAAGTCAGTTGTTGCTATGCATATTGGCCTGGAATGCATACTGCTATGTATAGTTGGACATATATAAATTTGTTGCTATGCCCGTTTGTATGTATGGCATATTATTTCTGATTGTGCTGTCAACATCACAATTCCCACAACAATGTGTTTGCTTCTACTAATTGCTTCTTCCCATGACATGGAAGCTCTTTCAGTATAGCCGTTTAGCAATTAACCATTTTATACATGCTTGAGACATACTCGTTGTGCTTTGCTAGCTCATTTGCAGCTGCTCTAGTTAGATTAGATATGCCTGCACCTTCTACCAAGCTAAATTCATGAATGCAACTTCATCACTTTTGCGTCATTTTGGAACAAATGTCCACATGCAGTTTTTGGATATCACCTATACTTATCTGCATACTGCTTCTTACATGAAGTGTGTTTTTATTTTGTGTGTGTGTACATATATAACCTTGATTTGAAGTTCATCCTCTATTATCCCTCATTTCTATTACATTTTGGCTGTCATGGGAAGCTTTCTTATTCACACAAGTTCAGTTCATATGCAGCACACCCATGTTTCTAAAACTGGTCTGCTTAAGCTTGCCATGTGCATCACATTGATATGGAAATTAACATAAGAAATTACTAGCTGCCTTTGTACATAGATACATTGCATACATTTTGACACAGCGGATAATTCAAAACAAACTTCAATCGATGAAAATAGCAATCTGTGTATTGATGGATACTGAAATGCCCGAATTCGTTGATCCGAAGATACCGAACTCTAGCTATCTCTGACTCGTTGATCCGAAGATACCGGGAAAGAGATCTACGATTCTTCGACGTTGATCTTGCGCACAAGATACCGTGAATCGGCTTCAACAAACGATGATCCGAGCGCACTCGAATGACGTTAGTGGAGATAGGAGATACACTCGACTACCAATTGAAATTGTAAGCAACAAGCTAACAAAAGAGAATTTTATTCAATATTCAACAACTTTTACAAATGAGAGACTCGGCCTATTTATAGGCATTTTACAACTCACAAAAAAAAACAACAAAATTACAAGTATTAAGTCGGTTCCGAGTTAAGGCTTCCGACTCAACATTTACAACTTTACAAGCCTTCAGCGACTTTAACAAACAGACCAAAACATTAAAGAAAAATACAAGTATTTAACTCGGCAACGACTTAATCTTCCTTTTCGCGACTTAAGGTTAACTCGACAACGATTTAATGGAAGCTATCTCGGTTCCGACTTATGGTATCTCGTCGCCGACTTATGGAGCTTCCTGAATCATTCGCGCTTCAAAGTTATCTCGCACGCGCATATGGAGAAGGCAGGGAGGAGATTAGGTCGTAATGGAATTGGAGATAGGTCGGAACATGACTGCGAGCTACCGTTAGGTCGGAATTTGGGAATTAGGTCGTCTACGACCTTGGGTAGGTCGGCGATTGGATTGGTAGGTCTACGGTCTTGGGTAGGTTGGCAATTGGAACGGTCGGCAATTGGGGTGGGAATTAGGTCGGAGGTAATTGGGTCGGAGGTGATAAGTCGTAGGTCGGTATCTGGAGCAGTTAGGTCGTAGGTCGGCATGGAGTTAGGTCGTCTCCGACCTTGGGTAGGTCGACCGCGATTCAATACGGTAAGTGCTGCATCATCCTCCCCTTGTTGGAAGGAATTCGTCCTCGAATTCACACCCTTGTCACCGTCGACAAATTCCTCCCCATAGTATGGAACCAAATGTTTAACGTTGAAAACGTCCGTAGTGTGAATATGATCTGGTAACTTTAACTGATAAGCATTGTCATTGATTTTCTTCAAGATTTCTACTGGTCCAATCTTGCGAGCTTTCAACTTGTTGTAAGTCCCAACTGGAAAACGATCTTTCGTCAATACCGCGTAAACAAAATCACCCTCTTTGAAGACTACACTCCTTCGTTTCTTATCCGCCATTTGTTTGTACTTCTCATTTGTCTTTTCCAATCGTTCCTGAACGATTCTATGGCACTCCGTCAATCCTTCAACAAAATCAGCAGCTTTCTTAACTGTCGTCTTTGATTGTGGTATTACCGTTAAATCCAAAGGTCCCTTCGGTAAGCTCGAATAAACAATCTGGAATGGACTGAACCCAGTACTTCGATTCACAGCATGATTATGGGCAAATTCTGCCTGACATAACTTCACATCCCAACTCTTTAGATGATCTTGAACAAGACACCTCAACAAGTTTCCCAACGATCGATTATCCACCTCCGTTTGTCCATCAGTTTGCGGATGATAAGCACTACTAAACTTCAGCTTTGTTCCCACCATTTTCCACAAACTCAACCAAAAGTGACTCAGAAATCGAGTATCTCTATCTGACACAATAGATTCTGGCAATCCATGAAGTCGATAGATCTCCTTGAAAAACAACTGAGCAACATGAACAGCATCTGCCGTTTTCTTACAAGCAATAAAGTGTGCCATTTTCGAGAATCTGTCCACCACCACATATATGGAATCGTTACCTCGTTGTGTCCTCGGTAATCCCAACACGAAGTCCATACTCACATCAACCCATGGTTTATCTGGTACAGGTAATGGCATATATAAACCAGCATTAGTCGCAGTTCCTTTCGAAACCTGACAAATATGACAACGCTCCACAAACCTTTCCACTTCTTTCCTCATCGAAGGCCAAAAGTAGGATTGTGAAATTAATTGTAAGGTACGGTCTCTTCCAACATGCCCTTCTTCATGTAATTCCTTGATAATCTTCATTCTCAAACTACCCTCCGGTATGCACAATCGATTTCCTTTGAATAGAAAACCATCTACCATCACGAATTCATTCGTCTCTCCTTCCTTGACTTTATCAACAAATTTTGCAAAGTAAGGATCATCAGTAAATAAGTCTGGCAATATTTCAAACCCCGTCACTTCAACCTTTAGTGTAGTCAACAAATGACTCCTCCTACTCAAAGCATCAGCCACACGATTTGTCACCCCTGACTTGTGTTTAACAACAAAAGTAAACTGTTGCAGATATGCAATCCACGATGCATGTCTCGCTGAAATCTTGTCTTGACCTTGTAAATGCTTCAATGCTTCATGATCAGTATACAGAACAAACTCCTTCTGAAATAGATAGTGTCTCCAGTGTTTAATAGATTGCACAACAGCATAAAACTCCACATCATATGTACTGTATCGCATCTTTGCTCCTGACAACTTCTCACTGAAATAGGCAATTGGACGCCCCTTCTGACTCAACACCCCTCCAATCCCAACCTTGGATGCATCAGTATGTAGTTCAAACACCAACTGAAAATCAGGTAGCACTAGAATTGGTGCAGACGTCAGCAATTCCTTGATTTTTCCAAAAGCAATCCCTACTTCCTCTGACCATGAAAACTGTTTGCCTTTCATACAATCTGTAACAGGCGCCATCACACTACTAAAGTGTGGGATAAACCTTCGATAAAATGAAGCCAACCCATGAAAACTACGAACTTCCGTTATCGTCTTGGGCTGCGGCCAATTTCTGATCGCCTCAACTTTACTTTGGTCAACCTGTATTCCTTTCTCTGAAACAACATACCCCAGAAATAAAACACTATGCGTCATGAATACGCATTTCTTCGTTGCAGCATAGAATTGTTCTTGTCGCAATACCATCAGCACTTCTCTAAGATGATTCAAATGTTCCTCTGGATTCCCACTGTAGATAAGAATATCATCGAAATATACCACCACAAATTTCCCGATGAACGGTCGAAAAATCCGATTCATCACCCTCATGAAAGTACTTGGTGCATTGGATAAACCAAATGGCATGACCAACCATTCGTATAGACCCTCCCTAGTTTTAAAAGCAGTCTTCCACTCATCTCCTGGTCTGATACGAATTTGATGATATCCACTCTTCAAATCAATCTTCGAAAAGATAGTAGCTCCACTTATTTGATCCAACAAGTCATCCAACCTCGGCATTGGAAATCTATATCTCACAGTAATCTTATTCAATGCTCGACTGTCAGTGCACATCCTCCACGTCCCATCCTTCTTGGGTACCAATAAAGCTGGTACAGCACAAGGACTCAGACTCTCCTGCACACGCCCCTGCTCAAGCAATTCCTCTACCTGCCTCCGCAATTCTTCATGTTCCTTCGGACTCATTCGATAATGTGGTCTGTGTGGCAATACAGCACCGGAAACAAGATCTATCTGATGTTGTATATCCCTCAACGGTGGCAACTCCGTTGGTAACTCCTTTGGAAATACATCGTCAAATTCTTTCAGAACTGGTTTAACTTCTTCTGGAATTTCAACCTCTTCACTGCTTTCTCGTCCAATCAACAAGAATACTTCCGGCTCTTCTTCAACTTCTTTAACAAACTCCTTCAAAGTCAATAGAGTTTTCAGCTCTTCGATTTCCTCCACTTTGTTTTCTTCCTGTTGGCGTTTCTTCAGAACCAGAGTAATCTTTGTACCTTCGAACATGAAACTGTAACTGTTGGTCCGTCCATCATGTTGTACTGCTCTATCAAACTGCCATGGTCTCCCCAGCAATAAATGACAAACGTCCATATCTACGACGTCACACCAGATTTCATCTTTGTATTTCTGCCCAATTGAAAACTTCACACAAGCTCTACGTCCAACTTTCACTTCACCACCCTTCCTCAACCAAGCTAACTTGTACGGTTTAGGATGTTTCTCGGTTTTCAACTCCAACTTCTTCACTGCTTCTGTAGAGATAATATTATCACAACTCCCAGCATCAATAACAAATTTACAAACTCTTCCCAGAATAGTGCATGTAGATTGAAAGATATTGTTCCTCAACCAACTACTTTCTTCCTCTTGCTTCGGTGTTAAACAACTTCTCCTCATCATCAATGCGTATCCGTCATCTCCCGACAGTAAGTCTTCCTCCTCAACTGGTAAAGAATTAGAACATTCAGCTTCTTCATCCTCATCCTCAACCTCAGCAATCATTGCTCTCTTCTTTGGCTTTGGACACTCATTGCTTTTATGACCCAACTCCTGACAGTTGTAACATTTGAAACCGTTGTTAACCTTTGCCTTCTCAACTTCCTTCACCACTAGTTTACTGATAGGTTTAGACACATTAGAACTTCCACCAACACCCTTCACTTGATTATTGGAATTCGTAAACACACCACCTCCTCGTCGTCCCTGCTTCTCCCAAGCCAACGCTTTCTGATGTGCTTCCGCCACAGATCTTGGATCGAACATATTAACCATATCCTGAATCTGCATTCTCAATCCCCCAATGAATCTAGATGTCAGCTGCTCCTCCGTCTCCATAATGTCATTCCTCGCAATAAGCTGGTAAAACTCATCCGCGTAATCATTAACAGTCTTTGTGCCCTGCCTCAAGTTCTGCAGACGTTGATACATCAGAGATTGATAATTGTAAGGTAAGAACGTTGCTTTCATCAATTTCTTCATCTTCTCCCAAGATTCAACTTTTGACTTCCCCATTCGTTCACGTGTAAGTTTAGTTTGCTGCCACCATGCCAAAGCTCTACCCCTCAACCTTGTAGCAACCAACTTCACTCTACGACGTTCTGGAACTTCTTTGAAATCAAAAATTTCTTCAACATTAGCCATCCAATCCAAAAACTCCTCAGCCTGCATACCACCTTTGAATTCTGGAATTTCTGTCTTCATCCCAGATTCCCACTTGTGATCGTATTCCGACTGATTCCTTCCTCGTCCACGTCCTCATCCATGAACACTACCACCATCATACTCTTCTTCTCCATCCGATGTATATCGATGTCGATCCTGACCACCAACATCTCTACCACCATCACGTCTTCCACCAACATTCCTACGATCTACATTCCTCCGATCTCGATCAGTCACATTTCTATCACGCCCTTGATCATCAATATTTCTATCACAATCTCGATCCATGCTTCTATGATCACTATCGACACTTCTCTCTCGATTTGAATGTGGTGAAATCCTACTTCTTCCATGGCTCGATTCAGGTGAAACCCTTCTCTGATTTTGACTCATTTCCAACATCATCCTCTCTAATCGACCAATCCCTTCCGTAAGCTTCTCATTGAAATTCTCGTTGATTCGTTGCTCCATTTCATTTGCCTCTTCTCTTCCGTATAAAGCATTAATATTGCGATGACGTTGAACTCGTCTTGGCGGCATGATTGAATACTTCACAAACACTTCAACAAATTCACACTTCAAGTTTCAAACACCTTTCGAACTTTGATCCAAAATGAAATGGATCGAAAACTCCAACTTTGTTGCAAAATATGATGAACACGATGAACACACTTCAACACTTCAAATTCTCGGCTCCAAGACTCGATTTAGCTATGATTGGCTAAAACAAGCTCTGATACCAAACTGACACAGCGGATAATTCAAAACAAACTTCAATCGATGAAAATAGCAATCTGTGTATTGATGGATACTGAAATGCCCGAATTCGTTGATCCGAAGATACCGAACTCTAGCTATCTCTGACTCGTTGATCCGAAGATACCGGGAAAGAGATCTACGATTCTTCGACGTTGATCTTGCGCACAAGATACCGTGAATCGGCTTCAACAAACGATGATCCGAGCGCACTCGAATGACGTTAGTGGAGATAGGAGATACACTCGACTACCAATTGAAATTGTAAGCAACAAGCTAACAAAAGAGAATTTTATTCAATATTCAACAACTTTTACAAATGAGAGACTCGGCCTATTTATAGGCATTTTACAACTCACAAAAAAAAACAACAAAATTACAAGTATTAAGTCGGTTCCGAGTTAAGGCTTCCGACTCAACATTTACAACTTTACAAGCCTTCAGCGACTTTAACAAACAGACCAAAACATTAAAGAAAAATACAAGTATTTAACTCGGCAACGACTTAATCTTCCTTTTCGCGACTTAAGGTTAACTCGGCAACGATTTAATGGAAGCTATCTCGGTTCCGACTTATGGTATCTCGTCGCCGACTTATGGAGCTTCCTGAATCATTCGCGCTTCAAAGTTATCTCGCACGCGCATATGGAGAAGGCAGGGAGGAGATTAGGTCGTAATGGAATTGGAGATAGGTCGGAACATGACTGCGAGCTACCGTTAGGTCGGAATTTGGGAATTAGGTCGTCTACGACCTTGGGTAGGTCGGCGATTGGATTGGTAGGTCTACGGTCTTGGGTAGGTCGGCAATTGGAACGGTCGGCAATTGGGGTGGGAATTAGGTCGGAGGTAATTGGGTCGGAGGTGATAAGTCGTAGGTCGGTATCTGGAGCAGTTAGGTCGTAGGTCGGCATGGAGTTAGGTCGTCTCCGACCTTGGGTAGGTCGACCGCGATTCAATACGGTAAGTGCTGCATCACATTTTTAGGTGATTTTGTTGCTTACTTTGACCAATGTTTGAAAAGTATTGAACTGTAGCCACATAGAGTATAAAGAAGAAGCAGATTTTTCTACGTGGCCTGCAAATAACACACATAACTGAAACTTGCTTGGTTTGCATTGGACATTTATTTTCTCTCTTCTTCCGCTTAACATAAATAACAACATTTAATCAATAAATACAATTTACCATAACTTTTTGGGCAATAATTTAATGAATACATAGAGGCACTAAGGTTCTTAAAGATGTGTATCCCCCATTTTTAGTATATGTCCTTTGCATGATCAATATTGTGATTGATTATAACTATTTTAATTTTGAGTTGGATTTGAAGTTTAAAGTTAATGAATTTAAAGCATGGTGAATTTAATAAATGTATTAGATTGATTTAAATTTAAATTCTTGACTTAATTTTTAGTTAATATTTTAATTAATTTAAATTTTTTAGTCGATTTGAATACTAAGTGTATGCGTTGTTAATTGAAGTAAAAATACATTTTTTAAATAGATTTGAAGCATAAGTGTATACCTAGTTAATTGAAGTACAAATACTTTTTTTACGTAGATTTGAAGCATAAGTGAACACCTTGTTAATTGAAGTATAAATGTGAATGCAGAGAGTACGCGTGTTGCAAAAGTAGTTATATATGAGCATATGCATTAAATCTATTTACAAATTATAGGAACTTTTCGAAGATGAATAATGCAAAACATGAAAAATGTTACGAGAATTTGCAATTCACAAATTAATTTGAACGATGAAAGGGCATTCGCATTAAAAAGTTATTACGGGTCATGTTAATTTAAAAATGCAAATTCATGCACTGCACGTAATTATCTATTGATAATGGGAAGAAAAATGCAAAGGATACAAGGTATGACAGAGAAGGTAAATGCTGATGGCTATATCTTTACAAATCCTCTTGCGGGTGTTGGAAATTTAAGTGCAAACTAATATACATTTTATAGATTTCACTCTAAGGACAAAAGTGCAAAGAGTTCAGTTTACGGATTAAAACAAGAAGCAGACTCTTAACGGATCATGGCAATTTATATGTGCATCAAATTTTGTAATAAATGAATTTTTTTTAGACTTTCAGTTCAGATTTTGCAAATTGAATGAGAAAAATAATAAGAGACTACAAATGCTATGATATAAATTTTGTTAATTTTACAGTTTGAATTTATTCTTATATTATGTTAATCGTGCTCTCTTATACATGATAGTTAATGAACGTAGTTAATTAAATGGTTTTAAACTGATTAGGTATAAGAATATATGACTTATCTTCCTAAGATTTTAAGATTAATGATACAAATTGTCACTTAAGTTATTATAATTAGAATTGATTGATATGTTTTTCACAATCTACAGGTTTCAATAACAGTTTTAGCATTCCTTGCTCAACTGTTATTTTCTTCCTAACCATATTTCCTTTGGAAGAACTTTTGATAGATTGTAAATTTAAAAATCAAATCAGAACCATCAATTTGGTAATTACCAAATCTTAATATAACACATACTTGTGTCTTTTCATTTAAAATATTGGGTAATTTCATTTTACATATTAGAAACATTTATATCAAGTCAAACTTTTTTAAATGCTATTAACCTTCACTGAAATTGGATAAGATATTACAACGTTAGCTCAACAATTCAACATACAACTAAGGATTTTTATAAACTGAGCGTTGCTCTCAGCTTTTATAAACTGGGTTTATTTCTAGATTGTTTTTTTAGTTTAAACTGAGCATTATTTTCGAATATGCAAAGTCTTAGCTAAGCCAAATGAAAATATATTTTAGAAAGAAACGAATTTAAATCATCAAAGTCAAGTTTTACATGTAGCTTTCAAAGGAAGGTACTATTTAAAACTTACTAGTTTCTTTTATTGTTGTAGTTACTAGTTTCGATGGTTAAAACTGCTAATGTACATTATCATTAACATACATTAGAAGCAATACATCGTTTTGATGGTCAAATACTAACGAGAATATTCACTCAATGCAGAAGCTTGATGGTGTCGTAGGAGATATAACAATATTAGCAAATAGGTCGAAATATGTTGATTTCGCATTGCCATACTCAGATACAGGCGTAGCAATGCTTGTTCCCATAACACAAAATGCAAAAAAGGATGCATGGATCTTTTTACAGCCACTAACAATAAATTTATGGTTAGGCAGCTTTTCTTTCTTCTGCTTCATAGGGTTTACTGTATGGTTTTTGGAACTAGAATAAGCGCTGATTTCAGGGGTCCCATTTCTCAAAAGCTCGGGACCATGTTGTATTTTGCCTTTTCAATGCTTGTGTTTGCACATAGTAAGTAAAGCAAGCACTCAATAACCACCATTGATATTAAATCGCTAATGTACTTAGGCAATGACTTGCTGTTTATGCAGGGGAAGCCAAAGTATCGGGTTCCTTCTCTGGCCACGTATAGATTTTTGTTTGCTCCTAAGTGGAATTTTTGTTAAAATTTATATAAGTATCCAATAGCATTCTAATATGTTCACAAAAAAGTATTAAATGGATGTCTTGCCGATACAAAAAAGTAGGCATGCAATTAAACATATAAGTATCCTTATTTATTTCAGTTGCAACATGTTTTTTCAGGGGAGACGGTGCACAACATATTATTTAGAATAGTAATCATCTTGTAGGTATTCGTTGTGCTCGTATTGACATCAAATTATACCGCTAGCTTGAGCTCACTGCTAACGGTGCAAAACCTTAAGCCAAAAATAACCAACGTGAACCAACTTCAACAAAATTCAGAATACATCGGATGTATTAAAGGTTCTTTTATTGAAGCAGTACTTGAACAACATAAATTTGATAAGTCGAGACTCAAGGCATATAAAACCCATGAAGAATGCGAAGAAGCATTAGCTAAAGGCAGCAAAAATGGGGGTGTAGTTGCATTTTTCTCCAATACTCTCTACATACAGATATCTCTATCAAAACATTGTGCGGGAAATAAAATGGTTAGACCAATCTACAAGGCAGCTGGACTTGGATTTGTGAGTCAAACCATACGTTCTTCTTTAACCATCATGTACACACCATAGTTAGGTTCCCAATGTTGTATTAGTTTTTTTTTAATTTCGAGGCAACAGATACCATGTGGACACATTTTTTAAGGGTGGTTCACCAGTTTAGTTTAGGCGCTTATCACATAGAAAAAGTGTAGTTTTTTCAAATATTTGGAGAAAATATTTAGTATTGACACCAAGAAATCAAGTTTCATTTCTGATCCTGTTATAAATAATTATCTACAGGCATTCCCAAAAGGCTCGCCTCTAGTCGCTGACATATCAAAGAGCATATTGAATATTAAGGAGGGTGAAGTAATGGTAAATATGGAGAAGAAATGGTAAGTTATTATAATTAGAATTGATTGATATGTTTTTCACACATTACAGGTTTCAATAACAGTTTTAGCATTCCTTGCTCAACTATTATTTTCTTCCTAACCATATTTCCTTTGGAAGACCTTTTGATAGATTGTAAATTTAAAAATCAAATCAGAACATCAATCTGGTAATTACCAAATCTTAATATAACACATACTTATGTCTTTTCGTTTAAAATATTGGGTAATTTCATTTTACAGATTAGAAACATTTATATCAATTCAAACTTTTTTAAATGTTATTAATCTCCACTAAAATTGGATAAAATATTACAACGTTAGCTCAATAGTTCAACATACGAAAACTTTCTATATTTTGGGTTTGGAAAGCTTGTCCTGCTCTTTGATGTATTTACGTTGAATGCGGCCTTGGGTTCTTCCAAAAGTAAAATAGTTACAAGACTTCTCCTTATGTTTTAAAATAGTTACAATCCTTCTCTTTTTATTTCCTGGATGTTGTTGAAAAGCATGTAATACTACTATCCAAAATATAGTTTCAGTTTTGGCTGTGTATTTGAATCATTGAGGAAATTGGATACAATTTTAGGTATGTAATGCTACTGGATATAGTTTTGGCTTGAGGTTGCCCTCATGTTATCCACTCTTTGCAGTAAATTTTATGTATTATAATTCTTTCAAGTATTTATGTCATGACATAGAAAATAAATAATGTGCAGTTCAGACAGCATTGTATTTGGCTTGGTAACTCTACGCATGTAACTAACTAAAATTAACTCTTCCTATGCACTAAAAAGCTGAGCAAATCTCAGTTTAAAAACCGACCAATTGTCAGTTTAAAAACGGAGCATTAAGCTCGGTTTATAAATTGAGCGTTAAGCTTAGTTTACAAAAAGCAAACAATGCTCAGTTTATAAACTAAGCAAGTCTTAGTTTTATAAACTGAGCATTGCACTTAGTTGATAAAAACTGAGCAAACGCTCATTTGCTCAGTTTTATAAAACTGGGCATTGCTCTCAGTTTATAGAAACTGAGTTTATAGAAACTGAGAGCATTTGCTAAGTTTATAAAACTGAGCATTTTTATAAACCGAGCATTGCTTTCAGCTTTTATAAACTGGGTTTATTTCTGGATTGTTTTTCTAGTTTAAACTGAGCATTGTTTTCGAATATGCAAAGTCTTAGCTAAGTCAAATGAAAATATATTTTAGAAACAAACAAATTTAAACCATCAAAGTCAAGTTTTACATGTAGCTTTTAAAGGAAGGGACTATTTAAAACTTACTAGTTTCTTTTATTGTTGTAGTTACTAGTTTCTTTTGCATGTGTGCCCAATCGGATCCACACAAGATATGGAAAAAACATGGATCAATTCACCAAGGTTTCATAATTTTTGATTAATAATTTCATACTTATAACTATGTAGGGTTGACAAAGGAATGTTGTCGCAGAAGCAATAATCGCATCTACTGACCCCTACTGTTTTAATGCATCATGTACTAAGAGCAGATATTTGGAAAGTTTGGATCGATGCGGTGGTAGATCCTTAAGCTCTTCTATTTAGGCCTACTGCAGATATCTATACGAGTGGACTAGCGGTTGGGACGCATATTGCTTGGCCTAAAGAATTTATCTCTTTTGATTAGTACATATATGTACTTCTACTGATTTATGTTATGGATTTAGTTATGTTGTGGAACGGAGTTATGAATTCATAAATGGTGTATACTTGAATTATTTTTGAATGGAATGGTTCATGTTGTTTCAAGTATTTAAATGATTGTGGTTATTATTAACGAAATATTGATTTTAATTATAATATCATGAAATTTATGGTTAATAGCAATTATGAAAAGATGAATTATAGTAGTTTGTACCAGTTGTAAAAATATTTGTTGCAACTGTCATCTTCAGTTGTAGTAGATCCTACTACAACTATTACACACTGTTGTAAAATGTTAACACAACAAGTGGAAACAGTTGTTAAAATATTTATTACAACTATCATAAACAGTTGTAAATATGTCTTTTACAACTGCCGAAAGCACTTGTAAATAACTCTTTTACAACTGCTATTTGCAGTTGTAAAAAGACTTTTTACAACTGCTTTTGCAACTGTACGTACCCCTTGTAAAATAATCCTGCTCTATTACAACTGCGGATATAAAGACTGGCGGGTGCCAGTTGTAATAGACCTATCACAACTGTTCCTGGCAGTTGTGAAAGGGTATTTTTGTTGTAGTGTACATTTCAAGTTTCTGGCTTGGCATCAATTAGCCATGACCTATGCATGTATATCACGTTAATTTGCATCAGTTATCTTTAGTGTAGTGAACCTCATGGTTTATGGGCTTCAGATTCAGCTATCACTAGCATGTAGTATGTAACGAAATATTTGCATCACTTTTAGCATTCAGATTCAGCATATTAACACTTGATGATGTAATAACATGGGCTAAGTTGCAAGCAATGATAATATTTATCCTTCCATTAAAAATAAATAATATCATTCTGATCATATTTATCCTTCCATCTTAAAAAAATTATTTCTGTTTTGGAGGAAATATTCCCAAACAACCATTGTAAAACCCTCATTATAACAAATTATAAGGACTCAAGTTATGATGCAGCAGCGTACCTAGATTCGAAGACGAAACCCCTAGGTTGCTCCACGACCTACACTCAGGCATTTTCCGACCTAAACTCCATTACCCGCGACCTAAACTCCTACCAAACCCCACTACCTAATTGCCACGACCTACCGAAGCTCAGCGACCTAACTCCACCACGACCTAATTCCCACGACCCAGCCTCCATCGCGACCTACGACCTAACATCGCAAGCCACGACTTACGACTCATCACAAGCCACGACTTACGACTCATCACCACCGCGACTTAAATTATCACTTCTCCGACCTAATGATAAGTCGCAAACGAAGTCCAGAAGCTCCGACCTAATTCCAATAACTCTTCGACCTAACGATAGGTCGCAAACAATGTCTGACCTAAGTAAGTCGCACCTTCTCCAGCCTAAGTCACGAAGCGCCTCTACTGTAGTGGCCGTACTTCCCTTAACTCGTGAGATATGATAAGTCGTGAGATAATTTGATAAGTCGGGAGATGAAGTTGATAAATCGTGAGCTGATGTTGATAAGTCGCGAGTTGGATTTGTTAAGTCGCGAGGCTTATAAGTCGGATGTCGACTGTTACTTTAGGTCGTCAAACACTATTGTTAAGTCGGTACTATGTTTTCTTGTGTTGTTTGTATAAAGTGTTGGTGAGTCGTTTGTATTGTAGCTCGTATTTCGTTAAGTGTTGTAATATTTCTTTGATTTTAAGTCGCAAATATTAGGTCGTTCAAGACCTATGAGTTGTGTTGTAAGTGTTGTGTTGTATGCCTATAAATAGGCAAGTTATGTCATTTGTAAAAGGTTGTTGATTTTGAAATAAAATTTCCTTTGTTAGCTTTGTGCTTTCATCCAATTGGTAGTCGAGTGTGATCTCCTATCTCCACCTTCGGTCAATCGAGTGCGCTCGATTCAACGATCGTGAAGCCAATTCACAGAATCAAGTGCGCTTGATCAACGCTCGAAGAATTGAAGATCTACTTTCACGGTATCATGATCGATCAACGTGACGTAGATAGCTAAAATTCGGTATCTTCGGATCAACGAATTTAGGCATTTCAATATTCATCAATCCACCGATTGCTACGTTCATCGTATCATCAATTTTTGTATTCCGCCGCTGCGTCAGTTTGGTATCAGAGCTAGAGCGCAAGGAGTTTGCGTAGATTTTTGGAGTTGTGCGAGATTTACATCATTTGGAGAAGTGGGTTATCGAGATTTTGAAGAGATTTGTTCGTTTGGAGATTTTTGAAGTTTTCAACAAGTGGGTAGTTTTGATTTGAAGATTTTTAGATCGAAGTGAAGTTTTTGTTGGAATTTGTTGAAGAGTGATCATGCCTCCGAGAAGAGCTAACCGTTATTGCAACATTGATGTTTTATATGGGAGAGAAGAAGCCGATGAGATGGAGCAAAGAATTAACGAAAACTTTAATGAGAAGATTAATGAAGGGATTGGTCGATTAGAGAGAATGATGTTGGAGATGAGTCAAAATCAGAGAAGGGTATCACCTGAATCGAGCCATGGGAGAAGTAGAGTTTCACCACATTCAAATCGAGAGAGAAGTGTTGATAGTGATCATAGAAGCGTGGATCGAGATTGTGATAGAAATGTTGATGATCGAAGTCGTGATAGAAATGTGACTGATCGAGATCGGAGAAATGTAGATCGTAGGAATGTTGGTGGAAGAAATGGTGGTGGTAGAGATGTTGGTGGTCAGGATCGACATCGATATACATCGGATTGTGAAGAAGAGTATGATGGTGGTAGTGTTCATGGACGAGGACGTGGACAAGAAAGAAATCAGTCGGAGTACGATCACAAGTGGGAATCTGGGATGAAGATTGAAATTCTAGAATTCAAAGGTGGTATGCAAGCTGAGGAGTTTTTGGATTGGTTGTCTAATGTGAAGGAGATTTTTGACTTCAAGGAAGTTCCAGAACATCGTAGAGTGAAGTTGGTTTCTACAAGGTTGAGGGGTAGAGCTTTGGCATGGTGGCAGCAAACCAAACTTACGTGTGAACGGATGGGGAAGTCAAAGGTTGAATCATGGGAAAAGATGAGGAAAATGATGAAAGCCACATTCTTACCTTATAATTATCAATCGCTTATGTATCAGAGGCTGCAAAACTTGAGACAGAGGACGAAATCTGTGAATGACTATGCTGACGAATTTTATCAACTGATTGCAAGGAACGATATTATGGAGACAGAGGAATAATTAACAGCTAGATTTGTTGGAGGGTTGCGAATGCAGATTCAAGATATGGTTAACATGTTTGATCCCAGATCTGTAGCGAAAGCACACCAGAAAGCGTTGGCTTGGGAGAAACAGGGAAGACGAGGAGTTGGTGTGTTTACAAGTTCCAACAATCCAGTGAAGGGTGTTAGTGGAAGTTCTAATGTTTCAAAAGTTGTTGCAAAACCAGTTGTGAATGAGGTTGGGAAGACGAAGGTCAATAATGGTTTCAAGTGTTATAATTTCCAAGAAATGGGCCACAAGAGTAATGAATGTCCAAAGCCGAAGAAGAGAGCTATGATAGCGGAGGTTGAGGATAAGGCTGAAGAAGCTGAATGTTCCAATTCACCACCTGATGAGGAGGAGGAAGAAGTGATGGGAGATGAAGGGTATTCATTGATGATGAGGAGAAGTTGTTTGACCCCAAAGCAAGAGGAGGAAAGTAGTTGGTTGAGGAATAACATTTTTCAGTCTACATGCACTATTCTAGGAAGAGTTTGCAAGTTTGTTATTGATGCTGGAAGTTGTGACAATATTATCTCTACAGAAGCGGTGAAGAAGTTAGAGTTAAAAACTGAGAAACATCCTAAACCGTACAAGTTAGCATGGTTGAGGAAGGGTGGTGAGGTGAAAGTTGGACGAAGGGCTTGTGTTAAAATTTCGATTGGGAAGAAATACAAAGATGAAATTTGGTGCGATGTTGTAGATATGGATGTCTGTCATTTGTTGCTGGGGAGACCGTGGCAATATGATAGGGCGGTGCAACATGATGGGCGAAACAACAGTTATAGTTTCATGTTTGAAGGTACTAAAATCACTTTGGTTCCAAAGAAGCGACAACAAGAAGAAAACCAACTGGAGGAGATTGAAGAGCTGAAAACTTTATTATCCTTAAAGGAGTTTGTTAAAGAAGTTGAAGAGGAGCCTGAGGTGTTTTTGTTGATTGGGCGAGAGAGCAGTGAAGAGGTTGAAATTCCAGAAGAAGCGAAGCCAGTTTTGAAAGAATTTGAGGATGTATTTCCAGAGGAGTTACCAAAGGAGTTACCGCCACTGAGAGACATTCAACATCAAATTGATCTTGTTCCGGGAGCAATGTTGCCACATAGACCACATTATCGAATGAGTCCGAAGGAACATGAAGAATTAAGGAGGAAGGTGGAAGAGTTGCTTGAGCAGGGACGTGTGCAGGAAAGCTTGAGTCCGTGTGCTGTGCCAGCTTTATTAGTACCGAAGAAGGACGGGACGTGGAGAATGTGCATTGACAGTCGAGCATTGAATAAGATTACTGTGAGATATAGATTTCCAATGCCGAGGTTGGATGACTTGCTAGATCAATTGAGTGGAGCTACTATCTTTTCGAAGATTGATTTGAAGAGCGGATATCATCAAATTCGTATCAGGCCAGGTGATGAGTGGAAGACTGCTTTTAAAACCAGGGAGGGTCTATACGAATGGTTGGTTATGCAATTTGGCTTATCAAATGCACCAAGTACTTTCATGAGGGTGATGAACCAGATTTTTAGACCATTCATTGGGAAGTTTGTGGTGGTGTATTTCGATGATATTCTGATATATAGTGGAAGTCCAGAGGAACATTTGAATCATCTGAGAGAAGTGCTGATGGTACTGCGACAAGAAAAATTTTATGTTGCAACGAAAAAATGCGTGTTCATGACGCATAGTGTTTTATTTCTGGGGTATGTTGTATCAGAGGAAGGGATACAGGTGGATCGGAGTAAAGTAGAGGCGATTAGAGATTGGCCACAGCCCAAGACGATAACATAGGTTCGGAGTTTTCATGGGTTGGCTTCATTTTATAGAAGATTTATTCCACACTTTAGTAGTGTGATGGCACTTGTTACAGATTGTATGAAGGGTAAACAGTTTTCATGGTCAGAGGAAGCAGGGGATGCTTTTGGGAAGATCAAGGAGTTGCTGACGTCTGCACCAATTCTAGTAATACCAGACTTTTAGTTGTTGTTTGAGCTACACACTGATGCGTCAAAGGTTGGAATTGGAGGAGTGTTGAGTCAGAGGGGGCGTCCTATTGCATATTTCAGTGAGAAGCTATCAGGAGCAAAGATGAGATATAGTACATATGATGTGGAATTTTATGCTGTTGTGCAAGATATTAAACACTAGAGACACTATCTATTTCAGAAAGAGTTTGTTCTTTACACTGACCATGAGGCGTTGAAACATTTACAAGGGCAAGACAAGCTTTCAGCGAGACATGCATCATGGATTGCATATCTGCAACAGTTTACGTTTGTTGTGAAACACAAATCGGGAGTGACGAATCGTGTTGCGGATGCATTGAGTAGAAGAAATCATGTGTTGACTACAATGAAGGTCGAAGTGACAGGGTTTGATGTGCTACCAGAGTTATTTGTTGAAGATCCTTACTTTATGAAGTTTGTAGATAAAGTGAAGAAAGGAGAGATGGATGAGTTTGTGATGGTAGATGGTTTTCTGTTCAAGGGAAATCGATTATGTATACCGGATTGCAGTTTACGGTTGAAGATTGTGAAGGAATTGCATGAGGAAGGTCATGTGGGTAGAGACCGTACATTACAGCTGATTTCTCAATCTTATTTTTGGCCATCAATGAGAAAAGAAGTGGAAAGGTTTGTCGAGCGATGTCATATCTGTCAGGTTTCGAAAGGAACTGCGACCAATGCTGGATTATATATGCCGTTACCTGTACCAACTAAGCCTTGGATTGATGTGAGTATGGATTTTGTTTTGGGTTTGCCTCGAACTCAAAGGGGAAACGATTCCATTTATGTGGTGGTTGACCGATTTGCGAAAATGGCACATTTTATTGCTTGTAAGAAGACGGCGGATGTTGTTCATGTGGCTCAGTTATTTTTCAAAGAAATCTATCGACTTCATGAATTGCCAGAATCTATTGTGTCGGATTGGGATACTCGTTTCCTGAGTCATTTTTGGCTAAGTTTGTGGAAGATGGTCGGAACGAAGCTGAAATTTAGTAGTGCATATCACCCTCAAACAGATGGGCAAACGGAAGTGGTAAATAGATCGTTGGGAAACTTGTTACGATGTCTTGTACAAGACAATTTGAAGAGTTGGGACTTAAAGTTGTGTCAGGTAGAGTTTGCTCCTAATCATGCTGTTAACCGAAGCACTGGTTTCGGTCCATTTCAGATTGTATATTCAAGCTTGCCAAAGGGGCCGTTGGATTTAGCGATAGTGCCACAATCGAAGGGGACAGTTAAACGGGCTGTTGATTTTGTTGATGGATTGACAGAATGCCATAGAATCGTTCAGGAACGTTTGGAGAAGACAAATGAGAAGTATAAACGAGCTGCGGATAAGAAGAGAAGAAGTGTGGAGTTCAATGAAGGTGATTTTGTGTACGCGGTGTTGACAAAGGATCGATTTCCAGTTGGAACGTACAACAAGTTGAAAGCTCGAAAAATTGGTCCGTTAGAAATTTTGAAGAAGATCAATAATAATACATATCGGTTGAAGTTGCCAGATCATATTCACACTGCTGACGTTTTCAACGTTAAACGTTTGATTCCGTACCATGGGGATGAGCTTGTTGAGGAAGAGAGAGGTGCAAATTCGAGGTCGAATTTTTGTCAACAAGGGGAGGATGATGCAGCAGTGTACCTGGATTCGAAGACGAAACCCCTAGGTCGCTCCACGACCTACACTCAGGCATTCTCCGACCTAAATCCATTACCCGCGACCTAAATTCCTACCAAACCCCACGACCTAATTGCCACGACCTACCGAAGCTCAGCGACCTAACTCCACCACGACCTAATTCCCACGACCCAGCCTCCATCGCGACCTACGACCTAACATCGCAAGCCACGACTTACGACTCATCACAAGCCACGACTTACGACTCATCACCACCGCGACTTAAATTATCACTTCTCCGACCTAACGATAAGTCGCAAACAAAGTCCAGAAGCTCCGACCTAATTCCAATAACTCTTCGACCTAACGATAAGTCGCAAACAATGTCTGACCTAAGTAAGTCGCGCCTTCTCCAGCCTAAGTCGCGAAGCGCCTCTACTGTAGTGGCCGTACTTCCCTTAACTCGCGAGATATGATAAGTCGTGAGATAATTTGATAAGTCGGGAGATGAAGTTGATAAATCGCGAGTTGATGTTGATAAGTCGCGAGTTGGATTTGTTAAGTCGAGAGGTTTATAAGTCGAATGTCGACTGTTACTTTAGGTCGTCAAACACTATTGTTAAGTCGGTACTATGCTTTCTTGTGTCGTTTGTATAAAGTGTTGGTGAGTCGTTTGTATTGTAGCTCGTATTTCGTTAAGTGTTGTAATATTTCTTTGTTTTTAAGTCGCAAATATTAGGTCGTTCAAGACCTATGAGTTGTGTTGTAAGTGTTGTGTTGTATGCCTATAAATAGGCAAGTTATGTCATTTGTAAAAGGTTGTTGATTTTGAAATAAAATTTCCTTTGTTAGCTTTGTGCTTTCATCCAATTGGTAGTCGAGTGTGATCTCCTATCTCCACCTTCGGCCAATCGAGTGCGCTCGATTCAACGATCGTGAAGCCAATTCGCGGAATCAAGTGCGCTTGATCAACGCTCGAAGAATTAAAGATCTACTTTCACGGTATCGTGATCGATCAACGTGACGTAGATAGCTAAAATTCGGTATCTTCGGATCAACAAATTTGGGCATTTCAGTATTCATCAATCCACTGATTGCTACGTTCATCGTATCATCAATTTTTGTATTCCGCCGCTGCGTCAAGTTATGTCTCAAATATTAGTATATGCTTATGCAAATATATCTAATAAATTTACCGTTTATATATATAATAGAAGCCAAAAAGAAACTGCGAAATTCAATTTTCCAAACTACCATCTTCAAAGATCCAGAAACCTATTTTCCATCTAACAAATATCAATAACTTAATCCTTTACTTCAAATACATAATAACCTAACAACGTCTGAACTCTTAATATATTTTCCTCATATTGATCGTACACTAAAAACAACTAAATTGACTAAATATATTTCCACTACCTTCATATTAACACTTGTAAAAAATGTGAACATGAACGTGAAATCCTAAAACGATTGCGTCATGATTCAGCTCACCAGATTCAAAGGGAAGTTTCAAGATAAAAGATTGAATTTTATTTTTAAAGCATTCATATTCATTCATCGTTTGGATCGAAACCATTGGATTTTATGACAGTGCATAAAGTACTTATCCGTATTGTTTTGTAAGATAAACATAGAAGTATTAGGTAACAAAAACGATTGGATCATTAATAAAAAAAGCAATAAGAAAACCCCAATATCCAGTCCAAATTCATTAATAAAACTGTGAAGAGAAAGATACCTTCGGCAATATCCTATCGCCATTGGAAAGCTACAGCTTTTCCATAGTCTTGGGATTCATCCCAACAACTGAATTATCGTCGTTCGCTGCCTCATCCATGACCAACCTAGTCGCAGCCAACTTCCGCTCAATAATCCCCATTTTAAAATCCTTTTTCCCCTTGCTATTATGAAATAACACTACAAATTAGATTAAAAAAAACCTAGTTAAATCAAATCAGATCTATATTTTTACAATAATAATGAAAAGCTGATTATCATTGTTGATCGCCTCGTTGACGACCGGCTTATTGCCAGTCTTATTTCTCTTAGTAATCGCTATACTAAAATTAGATAACACAACAAATTAGAAGAAAATGCTAAACAAATTAGTAATAATGGATTGCTGAAATTTTATAAACCGAGTGGTAGGCTTTTGTGCATTCCATGTTTGGCGGGCGTGAAATCAGTAATCAAAAGTTGGTAGAGAAAAATGATGAAATCGACAGACGATTAAGGTTATTGGTGGGATTCGTGTTGTAATGAAATGAAAGGTGGAAGATGTCAAAAAGAATACGAAAACGCAAAGGGCATTTTGCGTACTTCAAAAAGATACGGTTGAACTCTAATTCAATGAATTATTATTATTATTAAGATATATATGAAAACAAATGATATATATAAGACGTACTTGGTCCTCATGGAACGATCGACTACAAACATCGGGGTTGTTTGGTCAGTTGAACAAGATTGCATTTAAGGAGATCATGAATGATGGCTGACAACCGCTTTACAATTTCACCACTTCAACAATCATGCTTTCCCCAAATTCAGATAGTTGGACAAGATGTATGATAGCGCAAGAAAGAATGACAAGTGCGTGTACAGTATTCATCCTGAATCATCCACCATCTTCAGCCAATTTCGACATCCAGCTATGCGCTGATGTTCTTAGTAGGATAGCAAATGAGTTGTTTTACAGTCCCACCATTGCTACTTCTCGTCAAACATCGATGCCGCTTCATTGTTTCGGGCAAGGCAAGTAAGACCCTCTACTATGAGAGACAACGATATGAATTTCGATGTGTTAGAAAAACTATTGAATATTATATTAAAATTCTGTCGTCATTCGACAGTTACGAGGAGGGGGAGTTTGCAGTTTTAATAGTGGTTTAACCAAAATATTATCAATTGTTTTCTATGTTGTTAAACAAAGACAACGAACTTACAAGAATGTGAATTATTTTATATATCAATTCAGATTGAAATAGATGTGATGTACCGTCATTTTCAAATACATCTTTTTTAATGAAATGTGCTACTATTTTTCTTTACTGTATAATTTTTTTTGTGTCTTTTATACGTAATTTATAAATTAACTAAAATTTACTCAAATATAATTAAATCAATTAAAGATACAATATATACAAACAATCGTTCCTTTTTCACCATTTCTTTTGCATCACAAAAAACACTGTTTCACCGGACTTTCCTCATTCGTGCCATGTTCAAAATATCACTTTTGGATGCCATGTTTGCTTAACAAAGAACGAACCCAATATAGCCTGCAAGATTTTATGCAGTTAATCAAGTAGAGAGCTGAAGTAAATAAATTCTCCTTCCATTAGTGTAAATTTGTGGTAAAGTGATTAGTATACTATAACATGCAAGTCATCATGATTTCAATACAGCTAGTGCTGTGATACATGATAAATCTGAAGTGCGTTCAACATGATTTTACAGCTTCACTCCAACCTTCAATTGTACAATGCCAGAAAAAGGATAAACATTGCCAAAGTCACCAAAAATACATTACTTTCACACACTCTCTGTGCAATTTTGAAACAAAATTAATCATCCACATGCTATGTAATTTCTTCTTTGTTACTTACAGAAAATTCACTCTTATGAAATTTAGTATATGTACTGTGTCTTTCTGTAACAATCATTAAGGAGCACTTTCTGACAACCAATTCATTAAAAAATTATAAACTGTGCTAACCACATATATTATACGATCAAAATACAAAAGACTTGTGATCTTATAGGACATTCATAGTACATATAACTATCAATTATCGACTGGCTATGATTGGGATTCAAAGAAAATTAGCTACAAGTAAGTGATATAGTGGGGAATGAATAGATTTTTTTTTTCCATGTTGTGACATGACCCCACGTATGCAAAGGCTAGAAAGAGAAGAGCAACATTGCCTAAATCCTAAACCAAATTGCATATATAAAGCCAGTCCCTCACCACTAACTCCTGCGCCATTCCATTATCAAACCATTTACTCGTATACCTCCGTTATTATTAAGAGAAATGAAGTGAACCGTTGCCTTTACTATACTAGAAAGCACAATCCACATCACCAAGATTATAAGCCATCAGATCTAGCATCATCCAACAGCTCACAATAACCTATAAGAGAAACTGTTCTGGATTGCTATTGTGAGCCGTTGGATGATGCTAGATCTGATGGCTTATAATCTTGGTGATGTGGATTGTGCTTTCTAGTATAGTAAAGGCAACGGTTCACTTCATTTCTCTTAATAGTTATCTTTACAAAAACTCAAACACCAATTTATTCAAATTCTTCAATACCACTACTTGTATATTAACTATGCACAGAGTAGTAGAAGCTATGAAGAGGAGTCTTGGCATTAACAGATACAGAAGAGTGCACGCGTGGTTGATGAGAGCTCTCTTGATTCCGTAGTGGTTGACCAAAGTCAAGTATCGAACACAAATGTTAGCAGGTTTACAGCGTTACTGGCAACGGTACTTTCCCCTGGTGTAGTGGCATCGTGCTTCTCGGGCCAAACTAATGACATGGAAGATGTCTGGATCTCAGGAGAAAGGCCAAGGACTTATGACATGGATCATCTCATTGTTCGTGATTGCATGCGTTATGCTTTGTATGTCTAACGAAAGATTTTATTTTTCCTGACCTCAATTAATCAACTAGTGTTATGAAACAATAGTTGATAACCAAGCAGCGCCATATTTCATAGTTTTCTATATGCATATTTGCGTTTAAGTATGCTTAAAATCGTAGAATGGAACAAACGAAAGATCTTTATATTCATCTTGTTCCACAAAAAGAAAGTCCTAGTAATCAAAATGGCCAAAAGCTATCACTATATATGTATTAAAAATCTTTAAGATTGCAGAAGGTGGCAGTACATTTCCTTGCCAGCCTTTTTTCATTCTCACACTTAGACATAAGCATCAAGTTGCCTTGATGGAATAATAGCGACCTATGTATTTTAGCCAAGTACCACATGATTGTAGCATCTTTTGGTGCCACTAGGGATCTTCTTATCATTTGTCCACTTAAGAAAGAATCTAATGTGGGAGTATTTTATGCTTTTAACTCTTTTTGTGATACGAGTTTGAGCGTTACAGCTACAACAATCATGTTTCAACCTTTTACTAAACTCTTCTTTCAACTTTGAAGATTTTGGATGCTATTATCCATGGAATGGGAGCTTTAAGTCAAACATTGTTGAAAGAGTTTGTGATTATATGTACTTATGATTTATAGTTGGGTAAATAGACTACGCATGATAAAAGAGATATATGTATCGTGGTTGATGACAGTTAAATAAATGATTACGAGCAAATATAAAAGGAATGGAGCCCATAAATTGATCGTGTAAGTAGGAGAAGTTTTGATAAGGGTGGCAGTTTAGTGGAGAAATCATGATGGGAGCTAAACTTATGAGAGTGACTAAATCCTCTAATAGCAGCGTGTGAAGGGCAGACAAGTCAACTTATAACTGGTGACGGTAAATTAGTGATACACCAATGTGTCAGAAAGAAGAAGAAAATAAGCAAGTTGAGAAAATTGTTTGTAAATTGAACTAAGAAAGTGCAAAATCGTTCTTTAGTTTTCATGGTCACACTTTAAAATTTACGACACAAGGTTAATTCAATGAAATCAGGAAGGCTGCTACACTAGGCTGAAATAATGCAATATCTCTCATTATTCGTATGCCTCCAAAAGGAAAGACGAATCATATCGAAACGAGCCAGTTAATTTAATTGGTGAAGCATTCTTTAGCGTATCTGATGCTACTCGTGTGATCACAACGCTTGAATCAATTATGAGCATCCAAACATGTATCTCCATATTCTTCGGAATAGTCATTCCTTTATAAATTTGATTATCTGCTAATATTCGTCTTAATTGTCCTCCGATTCCACATATTTGTCAATCTTGCAATTCCTTTGAAAGTCCACTTCATTTCATCGGATTTTGCTGAAATCTTGCCATTCTCTTTTCTTATTATCCATTATCAAGTTGAGTGGGTTCCAAACTACTCATAATCAAACTACAGTTGACTTAAGCACTTCATTTTATGTCAACCCAATCATTCCTTAAAATGGACTTCTTTTCTCAACTGGATTTTTAAATCTTGATAAATTTAGGGTGTAGATTGCGTTTTTTTAATTTTTTATCCAGTTTTACATTGGCATCCTTTTTATCACCTCAGAATTGACGTATTAAATCACGGTTTGAGTTAACTGTGAAAAATCAAACGGTTGACGTCACAGAGATATGATGACACTGTCTTCTCCAAACGGTCTTATTTTCCTGTAAATTCACCTTCTATCTGTTAGTGTGGCTCGCATTGTAAATGGAGTGGGTGCGTGAATTGAACGGACAAAAAGTCCCACATCGCGGAATATTCAGAATAATCGTGGTATATATATGGGATTGGTGGCACGTAACATTGGGGATTCCTTTTGTTACAATGTGTTGCCAAGACCAGATTATATGTCCGATGGAAGACGATGAAGGGATGTTCAATCGGGACGCCGGCATGGGAGACTTCGACCGTTGACCCTGGATAGACACGGTGAAGCAAACGCGTAGGTGCGCGGGAATGCCGAAACTTAACATTTGATATCAGAGCTCCATGGTTCGATGGGACCGGTATGATGCAGCGTGTCCGAAGCATGGCTCCGAAAGGGCTTGAGCATGGGATGCTCGTCAAGGTGGAGATATGGTTAAGCAGTCGCTCCTCCTGCTTATGAGAACTCAGGGTAGCAGCCTCATCCAACTGCAAAGAGGACTCGGTATAACTCCAAGGTGACTTGAGCAAATGCTCGCCAAGGTGGAGATTGTTAGGTGTGGCTCGCATTGTAAATGGAGTGGGTGCGTGGATTGAGCGGGTTAAAAGTCCCACATCGCAGGATATTCGTAATAATCGTGGTATATATATATGAGATTGGTGGCACGTAACATTGGGGATTCCTTTTGTTACAATGTGTTGCCAAGACCAAATTATATGCCCGATGGTAGACGATGGAGGGATGTTCAATCGGGACGCCGACATGAGAGACTTCGATCGTTGAGGGCACTAGACACGGTGAAGCGAACGCGTAGGTGCGCGGGAATGCCGAAACTCAACATTTGGTATCAGAGCTCCATGGTTCGATGGGATCGGTATGATGCAGCGTGACCGAAGCATGGCTCCGAAAGGGCTTGAGCATGGGATGCTCGTTAAGGTGGAGATATGGTTAAGCAGCTGCTCCTCCTGCTTATGAGAACTCAGGGTAGCAGCCTCATTCAACTGCGAAGAGGACTCGGTATAACTCCAAGGTGACTTGAGCAAATGCTCGCCAATGTGAGATTGTTAGGTGTGGCTCGCATTGTAAATGGAGTGGGTGCGTGGATTGAGCGGGTTAAAAGTCCCACATCGCAGGATATTCGTAATAATCGTGGTATATATATGGGATTGGTGGCACGTAACATTGGGGATTCCTTTTGTTACAATGTGTTGCCAAGACCAGATTATATGCTCGATGGAGACGATGAAGGGATGTTCAATCGGGACGTCGGCATGGGAGACTTCGACCGTTGACCCGGGATAGACATGGTGAAGCGAACGCGTAGGTGCGCGGGAACGCCGAAACCCCAACTCTAAATTTCCATCAATTTTTGCCGATTATCTATCGGTTATCTGAGGTAAATTCTTTCAAATATTCATAGTTTATGTATTGCTATCCACTTTTCATGTTTTCCCGATTTTTTTGAATTATTTTCCTATAGGACGTCGGTCCATGAAACTTGTAGCTTCACTCACCATCCAATGCCTCCTTCGACATCCGAATGTATACTGACTTTCTGAGGGGCGATACAGCAGAGATCAGTAGCCGCACTGCTACATGCCAGCGTCGCTGAGTTGGTACTTCATCCCTTGGATTTCAGTCTAGTGGAGTTTCTACGAAAAACACGGATATGACATGGACTATTGAGAGATGTTTGGCTGTGCTAGAGGAGAATGATCCAATTGAATAATGGCAAATCACGCATATTCTAATCAACAGTGAGTCAGACTACAGAGCTGTCTATTTGCTGCTAAACAAGTCCGTGATGCACAGACCACTAGTTTCATATCTAGTAGTGAAATTTAGAGTTCTATATCTAGTAGTGAAATTTAGAAGCAATACTCAAATTTTTATTTGTATTTCAAACTCGGTCTCATGTTTCATTTTTTGTTCCTCCTTTTCATTTTCAAATAATTTCTCATTTTGCGGTAAGAATGGACAAAACCAAATTCGAATTTCTAATTATATTCAGTATTAGCGCAGCCAACAAACCAAAATCCCTTACTTATT
Source organism: Allium fistulosum (assembly GCA_030737815.1). Lineage (NCBI taxonomy): Eukaryota > Viridiplantae > Streptophyta > Magnoliopsida > Asparagales > Amaryllidaceae > Allium > Allium fistulosum. The sequence goes on along the minus strand of CM060904.1, from coordinate 1,089,555,703 downwards.
TTTCCAAACAAAAATCCCTTAACTCATTTTTCATAGCATCGCTGCTTATCCAAACAAAATAATTATTGGCTCTCTAATCTAAGGTAGAAGTCGAGCTAGCGATCAGGCAACCCTACTCCACCAGTACACTGATGTCTACCATGTTTGGTCTCAACGGTCCTTCCGACTGAACGTAAGTAATAACATATGGTTCCATGTAATAACGATTCTAGGTAAAACCAAATTTAATTTAATTTTTTATTGGAATAATACATCATTTTTAGTGTCAAACGTTCTATTTTATTCAATGAATTGAACTTCGCAGATTATAGCTTTGACGGTTTTGGGTTTATATCAAAGCAGGTCATAAATAAATAAATTTCATATTTGCTCATTTTCTCCGTTAATCTTCAGTTCTTCACATCCTTGTTAGAGAATCTTCAATGCAAGTTGAATGTAATGTCCATTTAATCTTATGAGTCAAAGAACACATCACAATGTGAACTCATTGTGATATAAAATATTTGGAAATTACATCGAAAGTGAAAAATCAACTCCAATGCTAATTTATTCATAAAAAATAATTAGCTTATGTGTCCCAATCAAATTATAAACAAATAAAAATATTATATTAAAATAATTAACAACATATGTATCTATTTACTTCACAATATGAAGTACAATGTCTAAAACTAGACATTGCACTTGACAATGTCTAGTGAAGTTTATGTCAACTCATCTTTACAATTACATTAACATTACCATTGGAGATTAATATTTGAATGTAATATAAGATTGATGATGTGTAAAAGACTTGATATTAAAATTTCAGTAGGGTTGGAGATGCTCTGAGTGAATTGGTCAACTTCGATGCAATTCTGGACATAAATGCATTGATTTTTTTATTTTTATTTGAAGAATGGTAAAAAAAGGTAACAATGGCCCAAGGCCCAAGTCCCTCACCACTAACTCCTGCACCATTCCATTATCAAACCATTTACTCGTATACCTCCGTTATCTTTACAAAAACTCAAACACCAATTTAATCAAATTCTTCAATACCACTACTTGTATATTAACTATGCAGAGAGTAGTAGAAGCTATGAAGAGGAGTCTTGGCATTAACAGACACAAGAAGAGTGCACGTGTGGTTGACGAGAGCTCTCTTGATTCCGTAGTGGTTGACCAAAGTCAAAAATCGAACACAAATGTTAGCAGGTTTACAGCGTTACTGGCAATTGTACTTTCCCCTGGTGTAGTGGCATCGTGCTTCTCAGGCCAAACTAATGACATGGAAGATGTCTGGGTCTCAGGAGAAAGGCCGAGGACTTATGACATGGATCGTCTCATTGTTCGTGATTGCGTGCGTTATGCTTTGTACATCTAAGGAAAGATCGATTTTTATTATTATTATTATTATATTTTATTTTGCTTGGCCTTAATCAACTAATATTACGAGGCAATAGTTGATAACCAAGCAGCATATTTGCGTTTAAGTATGCTTAAAATCGTAAAATGGAACAAACGAAAGATCTTTATATTCATCTTGTTCCACAAAAAGAAAGTCCTAGTAATCAAAATGGCCAAAAGCTATCACTATATATGTATTAAAAATCTATAAGATTGCAGAAGGTGGCAGTACATTTCCTTGCCAGCCTTTTTTCATTCTCACTTAGACATAAGCATCAAGTTGCCTTGATGGAATAATAGCGACCTATGTATTTTAGCAAAGTACCACATGATTGTAGCATCTTTTGGTGTGCCACTAGGGATCTTCTTATCATTTGTCCACTTAAGAAAGAATCTAATGTGGGAGTATCTAATGCTCTTGACTTTGCATGCGATACGAGTTTGAGCATTACAGCCACAACAATCGTGTTTCGCCTTATTCTAAACTCTTTTTCAGCTTGTAATATTTTGGATGCTCTTATGACTTATCCATAGAATGGGATCTTTAAGTCAAACATAGTTGTAAGACTTTGTGATTATAGTATTATACGTTATGATGTATAGCTGGGTAAATAGACTACTCAGGATAAAAGAGATATATTTATCATGGTTGTTGACAGTTAAATAAATGATTACCAGCAAAGATAACAGGAATGTAGCCCGTAAATTGATGGCGTAAGTAGAAAATTTGATAAGGGTGGCACTTTAGTGGGGAAATCATGATGGGGACTAAACTTATGAGAGTGATAAAATCTTCTAATAGCAGTGTGAAGGGTAGACATGTAAAGTTAAAACTAGTGACAGCAAAATAGTGACGCCAATCTGTCAGACATAAGAAAAAAAAAATAAGTTGAGAAAATTGTTTGTAAATCGAACTAAGAAAGTGCAAAACCGTTCTGTGATTTTCACGGTCACGCTTTAACAACTGCGACACAGGGTTGATTCAAGGAAATTAAGAAACCTGCTATGGTAGGCTAAAATAATGCAATATCTCCTCTCATTGTTCATATGCCTCCAAAAGGAAAGACAAATCATATGAAACAGCCAGTTAATTTAATTGGCGGTACATTCTTTAGCGTATCAGATGCTACTCGTGTGATCGCGAGGCTTGGATCAATTATGAGTATCCAACATGTATCTCCATATTCTTCAGAATAGTCATCCCTTTATAACTGCAAATATTCGTCTTAATTGTCTTTCCATTCCACATATTTGCCAATCTTGCAATTCCTTTGAAAATCCACTTCATCTCATATCTTTTTCATCTTCGTAGATTGAAGTAAATGAACTTTCTCTTTTCTTATTATCAAGTTGACTGGGTTGCAAACTACTCGTGTGATACCATCGAAACAGCTAGGTAATATAATTGGTGAAACATTCCTTAGCGTATCAGATGCTACTCGTGTGATCACAACGCTTGAATCAACTATGAGTATCCAACATGTATCTCCATATTTTTCAGAATAGTCACCCCTTTATAAATTTGATTATCTGCAAATATTCTGTCTTAATTGTCTTTCGATTCCACATATTTGTCAGTCTTGCAATTCCTTTGAAAGTTCACTTCATCTCGTCTCTTTTTCTTCTACATGGATCGAAGTAAATGAACTTTCTCTTTTCTTTATTATCTAGTTGAGTGGGTTGCTACCTATTCATAATCAAACTACAGTTGACTTGAGGTTGCCTCAAAAGAACTAGAACTAGTACTTCGCTTTGTCTCAATCCAATCATTCCTTAAAATGGACTTTTTTTTTCCTCAACCAGATCAAATCTTGATAAATTTAGCATGCTTTAACCTTTAAATAGACATAAGAGGAAATGAGTAATATATAACTTCTCAGATAAATTCAAACAGTTTTTATATTGAAGCCAACTATGAAACAGGTAATCCTATGGTCTAGTTAGTTGCTGGTAGGGTGACGTAAGTGTTGCTGTTGAAAGAAATGTGCACATACTTGATCATGGTGGTTCATATTTTTCTCAAAAGAAGTATATTTCTGACGGAACACTCCACTTTTGTGTTTACTATATAAATTTTTGTGTCTACTGTACAACGATGGATGTATATTTTTCGAAAACACTCCAAGGTCACTAAAACAATGGATGAGATTTCATACCTTTGGAATGATGAGAACTGAAGATCAAGGCTTCCCACTTGCCAACTATCAAAACATTCATCATTGACGTTTTCAGCTATATCCACACTATTTAAATTGAAATTCCAACAAGCAAACATTTGATCTTTTGCAATCCACAATCTCCTGAATGTTCCATTAAAAACAGGACAAAACTTCATTTTGGTCCTTCGAAAAAAACTTATTTCAGGTTTGAACCTCGTTTGAAACTTATTATAAAAATATGCATCATTTTCATAATACATCATTTTTATACCTGCGCACTCCATAAATGAGTATGTACAAAATTTTAATTTGCACTTGCATAAACTCAAAACGCAAGTATATTTTAGGTAGTGTTTGATTTAAAATAAGTTTTGTGTTTTGAGTTTTCAACATCAATTGCAAAATATGAGAGGAGTGGAGGGACGACGGATAGGGAAGATGGATGGCACCACGGAGGGGATGGAGGAACGATAAAAGGATAGATTGTTTCTCGTGCTTCTTTTATTTCTCAAAACATAAAAAATAAAAAAATTGTTTTCTATTTTGTATATTAACTTTGTTTTCTAAATTGGTCGTTTTCCACAAGATACATACGTCGTGCGCATTTTTGTACGGACGAAAACCCAAAACTAAAAAGGGTAAGCCAAACACTGCCTTATTTTTTAGGTTTGTATATGCTCATTTATGAAATGCGCATATACAAAAACGAATTATTATGAAAAAGATATATTTTCATAATGAGTTTCTTGAAAATAAACTTGCTTTTAGAAAGCATTAATTATGTTGAAAAATTTAATTTCTGTATTTATAGAGAAGCTAAAATTTAGCCTAGAGAAAAATTTAGATTTATCTAAATATGAAATTTGAAGAAGCCTAGAAAATAAATTTGTCAAGGAAATCAAAGAAAACTATAAAAAATTGTTCTACTATAAATAAGAATGTTTTCTCTAATCTTTTGTATGCAAACAAAAAAATAAGCAAATAAAATAGAAAGAAAGAATTGCAATAAATATTTCCTACTTTTACAAAATATTTATCTCTCATTCTCCATTTGGAAATTACGTTTACTACTCTTTATAAAATTTTCCAACATTAGTATCAGAGCTAGGGTTGCTGATCAAGGAAGATAACAAACGAAACTACACTTTTTCAAGTTCATTTGCTAAAGAAGGAGTATTATGATAATTGGAGCATTCACATGAAAGCGTTGCTTGAATTGCAATATGCATGGGATATCGTAGAAAATGGGTATGAAGAACCCACTGATATTATCACTTTATTCCAAACAGAAAGGGATATTGAAGAATTTGAAGAAGAATGATCAAAAGTCACTTACGCTTATTTACCAATGTTTGGATGAAGGTATGTTCGAGAAGGTAGCTAATGCATAAACTAGTCACAGTTTCATATCTCGTTTATCTCACTTGAGATCTCGCTTAAGATATCATTTTCGAACTTGAGCGAGACGAGATTTAGCGCAACGAGACATTAAATTTTGTTTATACCATATTTGACACTTTTCTTGTTCGAGATATTAATATCTCAAGCGGAATTTAAGATAAATCTTAATAGAAGATTTCATTCAAATATATATTTTCATTTACATATTTCTTTAACTTCTTACGTGGGTCCAAAAGAAATTTTACTCTAATGACTTTTACCTACTCTCTTATTTTATTTTTTTACTTTTTAACGAGTGAAAAAAATAGATGATTGTTTGTTTATTTTTTATTTTTAAAATTCAACTGAGTAAATTCATTTAATCAATACCAAAATAATCATGTAACCACTCCCATCTAAAAAAAAATATTTGTATTATTGTTTTTTATGAATTGTGTATGTTAATAAGTTAGATAAAAATTACCATAAAAAGCTTTCAACTGTCAATTTTGGACGCTTAAGTTAATCCGAGATAGCCTCGAGATGGACATTAAAATATGAGATGTCAATCCAAGATATACACCTGAGATACACTCATCACACCCGAGATCTTGTCTGATACGATATATTGTGTATAGAATTCTCAAAAATGAGACACGATTGAATTTCGAAATTTAAAACCTTGAAACTAGTAAGGAAGCGTGTGAGATTTTAGAGAATGCTTTTAAAGGAATTGACAGAGTGAACAAAATTAGACCGTAAACTATACGAGGTTAGTTTGAACCTTTACATATGAAATTATCAGAATTTGTTGATGATTATTTTTCTCGACTTTTATCTATTATAAATCAAATGAAAGAATATAAAGAAAAAATGGAAGATTTTAGAGTTGTTGAGAAAATTATATGATCTTTAGATATAAAATTTGATTACATAGTTGTAGCAATAGAGTAATCTAAAGATCTAGGATTCATGACTACTGATCAACTCATAGGTTCACTTCAAACCCATGAAAAATCAAAGGAAAAAGTTAAAGAAGAGCCATAGGAGCGAGTTCTTCAAACAAAACTCATCTTGTGGAAAAAGACATCTAAAGATGGAAGAAGTCAGAGCCAAAGCGGAAGAGGTTGTGGTCAAAGTTATGGAGGAAGTGACTATACATACATTAATAAAGAGGAGAAAAGGCGAAATACATATACCGTAAGTGGTCGAGGAAGAGGATGAAACATAAAGCAAAATGAAAGACTAAGGTATGATAAATCTCAAATAAAATATTATAACTATCATAAATTTGGGCATTTAGCTTTCGATTATAGATCCACTTTTAGTAAAGTTCAAGAGAGAACAAATTATGTTATAGAAAATGAAAAAAAATTCTACACTACCATTGACACATGAAGATAATGAAATTAGCGATAAGAATACATGGTATTTGAACACGGGGGCAAGCAATTATAGAGCTTGATGAATCGGTAAGTGAAAACATTTATTTTGAACATGAATCTAAAATTCTAGTTAAAGGAAAATGAAACATAAAGATTAATTAAAAGAATGGAAAGAATGACTCTATTTTTAATGTTTATTATGTGTCTCAAATGAAAACAAATATATTAAGTTTGGGGCAACTTTTAGAAAAAGAATATGATATACATATGAAAAATATAAAGTCTTTCAAAGAGAAATTGTAAAAGAAATTTAATTGCTAAAGTATTGATGTCAAAAAATAGAATGTTTTCATTAAATATCTCAAATAATACCGCTAAATGCCTAAAATCATGTGATAAAGATTCATCATGGTTTTGGCATTTAAGGGTTGGACATTTTAATTTTGAGGGTTTAAAATCATTAAAAAACTAAAACATAGTGAAAGACTTACCATCAATAAATCATGAGAACCAATTATATGAAGGATGCTTGTTCGAAAAACAACCAAGAAAATGTTTTCTAGAACAATCAACTACAAGAGCCAAAGAACAATTAGAATGGATTCATATAGATATTTATGACCCTATAAAACCATGCTCACTTGGAAAAAGTAATTATTTTGCACTTTTTATTGACGTTTTAGCAGAAAAACATGGGCCTATTATCGTAAACAAAATTAGATGTATTTGATGCTTTTAAGAAATTTAAAGTCTTTGTAGAATAGGACCAGTCTCACATAGTATTGCACATAAGGCTGTTATTCCTAGTGGTAAAGCCATGAGATCCGACCGAGGTTGAGAATTTACATCAAAAGAGTTTGAGTAGTTTTGTAAAGAAAATGGAATTCATCGTCCATTAACAGTCCTCACTACAACAAAACAACCATTTTACAAATATTCCTTTACAACTTGCACAAATGGACAGTTGTAATAGGTGTTTTATAACAACTTTTTATTTTTAGCAGTTGTAAAAAATGCACTTTCAACAAAAAAAATTTTATAGCAGTTGCAATATATTGTTTGTAACAACTGTTTTCCTGTGCCAGTTGTAAGTATTTATCTATAACAACTCTTTTGGATAGTTGTCTTTAGGTTTCTACAAGTACAACTGTCAAAATTCACGTTTTCCTCCCATATTTCATTCGCCCGCTAAACGAATAAGAAAAACAGCCCGCAAAATATTTTATTCCAAGCCCTAACCCAATCGTGATTTCTCTCTGCCATTGCCCTCTTACATCAAATCTTGCAAACCCTAACCCTAACCCAAAGCTGCTCGTCTCTTTTGCTAAACGAATGTATCTATATTTATATTAACGTATGTTATGGATTTTGTTATATTTTGTAATAAAATTATGAATTCAAAAATGGTGTAAAATTAAATTGTTTTAACTTTTATTAAATGTGAATAGTTCAAGTTGTTTCAAGAAATGTTAACGATTGTAGTTATTATTAGTGAAATATCGGTTTTAATTATAATGTTGTGGAATTTATGGTTAATGATAGTTGTCGGAAGATGAATTGCAATTGTTAGCAGTTGGAAAAAGATTTATTGCAACTGTCAATAATAGTTGTAAATGAATCTATTACAACTGCCAAAAGCAGTTGCAAAAGTTATTGTTGCAACTGCTATTAGCAGTTGCAAAAGAGACCTATTACAACCGTCGCCAATAGTTGTAAAAACGTTCAACTCTATTACAACTTCGGATATTAAGACTGGCAGCCGCCCGTTGTAATAGACCTATTACAACTGTTTTTGGCAGTTGCGAAAATGTATTTTTGTTGTAGTGCATGTACATCCATAACAAAATGCAGTCGCAGAAAGGAAGAATATATCTCTTTTTAACATGGTACGGAACATGTTAAAAAGTAAAAATGTTCCAAAAGAGTTTTGAGCTGAAGCCGTGGAATGTGCGGTTTGTTTATTTAATCGCTCTCCAACTCGAAGTTTGTGAAACAAAACCCCCGAAGAAGCATGGAGTGGTAAAAAGCCATGTATATCTCACTTGAAAGTATTTGAAAGCATTGCATATGTCCATGCACAAAATCAGATGCTCCAAATTAGATGACAAAAGTGAAAAATATATTTTCATTGGCTATTACTCAGAGTTATATAATCCTATGAATGGAAAAGTTGTTAATCGAGACGTGGAGTTCGATGAAGAAAGTGCTTGGAATTGGAACAAAGAAAAAGATGATTATAGTTTCTTTTCGCTTTATAAAGAGGAATGCAATGATGATGTGGAAGAAAAACTCATTAGTCCAACACTATAATCTCCTTCAGCCATCCATCAAGAATAACCATTTGAAGAAAGGTCAAGTGAAAGACCACCATGCATGAGATCTCTGCAAGAATTATATGGTGTAACTCCAATTTTTGATGATATTACCTTATTTTGTGTTTTTGCTACTTGTGGCCCAATATGTTTTAAAGAAGCAAAATAAAACATAAGATAAAGGGAAGCTATATATGGATGAAGAAATCAAAGCAATCGTATAGAACAATAAAAACCTAATCTTCGTCATTCCACAAACTCGTCTCATATTCTCATTATTAAAAGAACTAGCTTAGAAGACATTCCCAATTGGAGTGAAAGCAGCATGAGTCACTCATGTTAAGCCCTAAATTTCACATTGACTTACTTTGTGACAAAGTTATCTAAATAGGGGATGCTAGAAAGATACAAGGGCATAACATGATCATGAAAACCGCTTTGCCTTAGTAATTGTGGCATAGGCATAGGCATAGCTACTTCACTAGGCTACAATGTAAATACGTTGACTAATCGTAAGCCATACAACCTTATCCCCGGAAAATGCAATTAGCCATCTTGTAACGACCCACTATTTTGGACCATTCAAATCGACAATAATCCACACATGTCAGACTTGAATAATTCAAAATAATAGATTGTTAATTTAAATTTGGCAAAACTTAGCATATACAATAAATAAATAATCACAGATCACAGACACAGAGTAATATAACAATAATGCAGCAGAAACAAAGGAATAGTAGTTCATGAAGCTACTATATATATATAACAAAGTTAAACAAGATACAACAGAGGTCTCGAATACATAGATATCTCAATACAATAGTCAAATACAAGATCTGAATACATCACTAGAATCAACTGAATAACTGAAAGCTGGATAGATAGCTGGATCTCCAAGCGAAGCTCCAACTTCAAAGGTGAGTCTCAAATACTGTATCACTCAGTCTGACCCGAGCGTAAAGAAAACACAAAACACTCGAGTCAGGATTAACATTCTTATATCAATAAATCCAACTCAAGTGAAATAACAACTGAAATACAAGTAAACTCAAAGGATGTTTGGCATAACCATCCTCTAAGGATCCGTTAAACTATCTACTATGTAGTAGTGTACGCTAAGTAGATAATGTCTAATCAATAAAGTACGATATCAAAATAGCGTTAAGGCGTTACCATAATCCCCCTTAACACGTTTTTTATTCCCAAGAGCATATACAAGACCGTAGTTTCCCCAAAACCGGAAGTCACCAGAGGGCAATCGATATACTAAAGGTACAAACCAAAATCGTAGTGGTCACGAATAGGATAATCAGTATGACAAGGTACATGAGGCAATACCAACTAGGATACTAGTAGTTGCGTGATCCGGACTGATGTTGGGCATAGCAGCTACTACCCCAACACCGCGAAACAACACTCCCAAATCAAGGGGTGCACCCAAATCGAATCACAAAAGTAATAGATATGGTATCGAAGAAGTGTGTCCGCTATAGATGGCGATCCTCAATGGCCCGACGCGGCTCCTGTTTTAGTCATGTCAGGGGTCATCCAAAATCGTTCTCTTCCTTCAGTCAACGCGTTCACCAAACCATCCACTTCATTCTGGATCAACACTCCGCGTATATTAGTTATTAAAGTGGTTTCGGTATCGACAGAGAGTATGTCCATATCCAATCCCGGTCTCTTTAATAACTACGTATTGTTACACCGATGGTCATTTAATAAAATTTCAAAATAGTTATATTTCAAAACCGACATATCATTGCCATTTCAAAACCATATCTATACGATATCACTTTCACTTCAAATAAATCCATTTCCAAATTAATATCACTTTCCAAAGTTATATTGCTTTCAAAATCATAAGTAAGTAAAATATAAATAGTTTTAGATATAGTTTAAATACTTTATATAAAAAAATAGCCTCCTCAAATTTCACAAATCAATTCACATAAACTCGAATTCCAAAATTAAAATTTAATTAAATCTCAAATCATCAATTTCAATTCAATTTAGTTTCTCAATAAACCCTTTCAAATTATCGATTTCAAATGCCTATTTGAACCATAAATAAACCGTTTCAATTTCAATATATTTCAAAGTTTAAATATTCGACATTTCAAAACTAAATTCGATAATTCAATTTATGTCCCAATTTAATTTCATTACATTTAGTTTCTGAAATATTTCTTTAATCATTTCAATACATCAAAATACAACTTCAATTTACAAATTTATATAGACAAAATATCCCATTTAAATTTATATAAGTTTGAAATATTCATTTAAGCCACTTCTTAATTAATTCAAGTTATAAAACATATCTTAAAATTTCAAATTTAATAGATTTCAAATTAACTTATTTAAGTATAATTTTCAAATAATTAAGAATTCCAAATCAATTCAAATTTATCTTTCAACCTGAAACATTATAAATTCTATATTTAAAAATATAAATTTTACATAAATACTTAAACATATTTCATATTGATTCAAATCAACTTTATTAAATCAACTTTAATAAATCTTTAAAATCATTATTTATTAAAACCAAATATTTCTTTCAAAACCGTAGAAATGTTTTTCAAAACATTTATATATAGACCAACAGTGTCGGTATATAATTTTCTATCCTATGGTCAAGTGATACGGATATTTATCATTTCAATCCGCAATTTAAAATATATTCGGGTATATATCTTTTCAACCCGAAATCCCAAATTCAATCTAATTTGAAAATCGCTTGGGTTTATCATTTCAACCCATAACAATTTTCTCCTATTCTAAAGTCCGTTCGGGTATGTATCATTTCAACCCATAGTGATTCTATACAAACAGGGAACTTGCAGAGTGATAACAGATATGATAATAATATAACAACGGTAACAGGCATATATCATCAGTATAAATAACAGATAAGGGTGTCAGATGTCACAGGTGAACAGATACAGATGATGGCATATATATATATCAATATAAATAACATATAATGATGTCAGGTGTCACAGGTGAATAGATACAGATGATGGCATAGATATAGCAATATAAATAACTAACAGCAACATATTTCAATTGTCGTTTCAATTGAAATCAAATTTAATAAATAAAAGAATGTTAATCGTGAGTGATGCTCACCTTTCGAAGCTAGAGATGCACGAGAAGATGACACGGATACGCACACTGATACGGACATAGAGATTGAGTTACGAATCCAAGCAAAACAAATCGGCACGAATTCAACGATCAAAGCTGATAACAGAAATCGATGAAATCAAATCAAAACATTCAATGTAGCAACAAATAAAACATGTCTTGCGTCAAAGTTTAACAATATAATTCTATGTGCTACCGAGATCGAAATGGTCTGAAATTTGGTATGAATAAAGATCAAAACTTGTATTTTAAACTGCAAAAGATTCACTTGTTTTGGACAAGAGACGAGAAAAGTTACGATGTCACGAACATAGACTCAGGCCATGTTTGCAGCAGCGTAAAATAATTTCTAAGTACAAAAGAACAGCTGCCTGGGTCTAACTTCCAAATCCTCGACCACTAATCAAACGATGTCGGATTTTGCTGAAATTTGACAGGCATAAACTAGGTAACTTCGACTCTTTTTTTAAAATAAAATCAACCCATTCCGATAAAACATGAGTGAGATATGATATCATGAACATGTAGTCTAACTGCTGTTCAGAAAAAGTAAACATGCTATATTTAAATCGGAACACAACATATAAAATAAATTCTCCATATATCCATATTTTGAATACCAGACTCATATATAAATTACATACATTAAAACTGTAAGATATGAATAGGTTCTGGGAAAGTAGAGATGATGAACAGATCACTTGAGAACTAAAATAGGCTACAGATATAGACTAACTTTGTACAACTAACATATATATGTTTCTATATCCACAGATTACATACCCCTATATATCTTATACACCTGACAGACCACCAATATAACTAATGCATTGAAGGTAACATAATATATATAATGGGATATATGTATGCTTTCAACTAAAAGAAGACACACGCCATATATATATATTTATAATGAAAAACATTATTTTAACTAAACCCCATATAATACAACAAACATATCCACATATAATAATTCGAAACATATCTACTTAAATGTACTAACATGCTATATTTTTGAAATATCACAACCGCAAGTTTAGACTATACTTTATAAATGACAAGTGACAAATACTTATGCAAACAAAAATGTTATAACTGACAAAGTTTTCTTATATGAACATATAAAGGGTCGAATATATACTAATTATATAGATCAATATACTTCAAGAACATGTAAAATACTTTCTATAATTTGTAATACTAACACCATGTATACTTATCATTTCAAAATAATATAGGGTTTTAATTTGAAATCATATATTGAAGACTATATTGATACGCAGACATGTATATTATTAAACATCCAACATCAAGTATTCAGGTAATGAAAATAGATTATATAAATCTTTATATATATATATAACAGATAGATGAAACTTCAACTTTTATTGCATATATATATATATATAAAACTATCACAATAATATATACAAAAAAACAATATAACACTTACGTGCTTATATATACAATCTCGATATAGTATAACACTATATGAGAAGAGAAAGAGCGAGAGGCCGTTTTGCTGCACGTGTATGGGTGGAAAAGCGAGGCTGGAAGGCATGGGAAAGGGTCGGAGATGCGGTGTCGGGTTGGAGGAGTGGGAAGGCAGAGCGGAAGAATCTGGACGGCGAGGACGAGAAGAGGGTTGCGGAGGTAGCGGTGGCGGGCTGTGCAGGCACGGTAGACAAAGGAAATGAAGGTGTGACGCGGAGGTAGTGGTCGAGGCGGAAGGTGGATGTCATGCTCGGGGTGTTGGAATAGGCGGAGGTCGAGTTAAATGGAAAGGCGAGTGGTCATTGTCAGGCCGAGATGATGGTTGTTGATGGTTGCAGCCTGGAAGGGTCAGGGGAAGCCTTGGTCGAAGTGATGGCGAGGGGAGAAGCTTGCTCGGTTGAAATAATAGATGAGCTGGCGAGGTCTACCAAGGAACCAACAGCAGTTTCAGCGATTAAACTTATATATATAAATTATTTTATTTTCACAAGTAATGGTGAGAACAAAAGCAGAGAGGTGGAAGGGTGAGAGAAAGAGAGGGGTGAGTGGTTGGAGGCTTCAGAGGCTTGAAGAATGAATGTAAAGCAAAATATGATCTGTTATCTAAATTTCGAATGAATAGAATACAAAAGGTGTAGAGAAACGGAAAGCTGTATAATAAATTGAGATGATGCATTGATAACAACAGTCCATTTGAATTTTGTAAAATATTAAAGCAATTAATTATTGCTTGTTAGTCACGGTAAAGATATGAAAATGATTGTAAAGTTGAAAGTCAAGATTGAAATTATTAAAGGCAACAGCTATTCAGGTTTACGTTGGAAAATGGAAAGACACTGGGAAACAAAAGGCTGAAACGATTATTAGTACGGCTACCGATCGTCAGTTTCCCTATATACCGGACACCGTTACACACATATGAATATATTATGGAGATCAGCACGACGAGACGATCAAAATAGTATTAAAATATCAGTGGTATGATTTAATTTATAAAATTCTAATTTTCTACTGCCGGAAATGCAAGAAAAACGCTGAAAAATAAGATTGACGGAGCCAACGATGTCCGAATTTGGAAAAACGACAAACTGACATCTTGCTCAGAAGATGGTTTGGAATTTTTCTATGTAAAAATATTTAGGTTTCGAAAACATTTTATTTTCATCGCTTTTTAACTGATTAAAGTAAATTTACGCGCGAAATAAACTTTCATATTTTCGGACGAAAATTTTCCAGTTGCTATGTTTAACTAGACGCATTCCAAATATCAAATTTATATTTCAAAATTTTATTGTTTAAAATTTTACAAAATTTCAACTAATTACGTTATTAAAACAGTTGAAATTTACGGGTCGTTACACTCTCCCCCACTCAAAACTTTTCGTCCCCGAAAAGGAACGAGGTAGGAGAATAGAAACAACCAGAAAGAAAAAAAATTTGAAATACAAAATAACAATTAATTTAAACCATATAAATTCAAATTTAAATTAATTGATATTTAACAATTTGGTTTAAATCCCTTTGAGTTTTCTTAAGTTAAATCAATCTATCTATTTCTAAATTCATTATCTTATTATCTAGTCATCCTCAATTAACAATTTCTAACTCATCAATTTGTATAATCATTTATTATACTCATATTTTATTCAACAAATTTAATTCTTTTATTCCAAATTATTATTAAATTTGTTCCACGTAATATATTTTATCACATATATTTAAATCATATAAATTAATTTAAACCATATAAATTTCAATTTAAATTAATTTATATTCATTGATTGATTTTAAATTCAAGGTATTTCCATAAGTTGATCTAATTTCAATTTATTAATTCCTTCAAAACAAAATTTATTTTTCAATTATCTTATTATTCTATTTATCTCTATTAACATTTTATAATTAAAATTTAAGTGTATAACATTTATTATAACCACTCAAATTTTATTTATGAAATCATTTTATATTGTATATTATCCAATTACATTTTAACTTCTGAATAATTTAGGTAAGTTATATTGAAATGCAATTTAGTACTATACAAATAAAATTTTCAAATTCAATTATCTCAAGTTTAAATATTTATCCAAAAATTTTTACTTCAGTTTATAATTGAAATCATCTTTAAATCATAAACTTAATAATTTAAATCTCCGATTTACTTCAACAATTTTGAGATAAATATATATAGTATATATCAGATCAAAATTTTATCTTTATATATATAATAAATCAAGCCATACCACAGAAATTCAAATCAAATTAAATTTCCAAACCTTTTAGAGATAATTATGTGTATACTATATATATTAATCCAAATTAAATTTAAAATAATATACCTATATATATAATTCAAATCAAAATATTTTTTTCCAAACAAAACCGTAGCAAAGCTACAGAATGGTCACTCCACTTCGAAACTCGAAAATGAATGTCGATGACGCTGCAGTCATCACCGAAATTATTTTCCAGCGACAAAAGAGAAGAGTACTGATTTCAACATTTTAAAATCTTTGAAAACGGTTTCTATTCGAAAATACCTTTAATAATATACACTTTAAAACCAAAGTTGAAATCACCGGAAATCAAATTCTCAAATTTCTGATTTTTAAAATTTATTTCGATTCCAAATCAATTTATAAACCATGTTTATAAATTCATTTAGAACAATAAATGATAATCAAATATTATCATTCAACAACCAATTTAATTAACTATTTAATTCCAGAAAATCCTATACTTATATATATATATAATATAATCATACGAATCTATTCAATTTACTAAATTTGAAATAATATTGTGTCAGTTTGCTCTATTCAAGTGTTTTGGAAATCCTATCGATAGCGTTGATCAGACGAATCGATCGAAAACCCAAATCAACATTAACAACTCAAACAACACAATATATAAAACATTTTAATATTAATTACAAATACACTCCCTCACTCGGATATCCTCGAATGGATTTCAAAACAAAGATAGAGATTCAGGTTAGAGAAACTCTAACTAAAAGAATTCAACTAAAAGGTACACCCGATAGGGAGATAAGATAATTGAGTTTTCAAACAGAAGATGGACAACTTATATAAATCGCGGGTAACCTTAACCGGGTCAACCGTGATTCCAAGAATAAATTCGATGTAGAATTTTACGACAAATCGACATTCGATCGCCAAAGATAGAATTCGGGTATAACAAAAGATAACAGCATCGTAAACCGACGATACAAAATCTCCGATGAATCAATGCCTATTGTAAAGAAGTTTCACCCCTTTACAAATCATTCAGAGATTGGTGAGACCGCTGATTTATTATAGATATGCTTTGAAGTGGAGTTATGGGATGCTCCAGAATCAAAAGACACGAATAGGGGAGACACGAATGGACTTTGAAACCGAAGGGAACGTTCCAAAATTCAATGAAACCGAGTCAAAGAAGAAGGAATTCAAGCTTGAACGAACGTGATTCTGTAATTGAGTATACTCTATATGCTGAGTTTTGCCAAAAACCAGAGCTCTAATACCACTTGTAACGACCCACTATTTTGGACCATTCAAATCGACAATAATCCACACATGTCAGACTTGAATAATTCAAAATAATAGATTGTTAATTTAAATTTGGCAAAACTTAGCATATACAATAAATAAATAATCACAGATCACAAACACAGAGTAATATAAAAATAATGCAGCAGAAACAAAGGAATAGTAGTTCATGAAGCTACTATATATATATAACAAAGTTAAACAAGATACAACAGAGGTCTCGAATACATAGATATCTCAATACAATAGTCAAATACAAGATCTGAATACATCATTGGAAACAACTGAATAACTGAAAGCTGGATAGATAGCTGGATCTCCAAGCGAAGCTCCAACTCTAAAGGTGAGTCTCAAATACTGTATCACTCAGTCTGACCCGAGCGTAAAGAAAACACAAAACACTCGAGTCAGGATTAACATTCTTATATCAATAAATCCAACTCAAGTGAAATAACAACTGAAATACAAGTAAAATCAAAGGATGTTTGGGATAACCATCCTCTAAGGATCCGTTAAACTATCTACTATGTAGTAGTGTACGCTAAGTAGATAATGTCTAATCAGTAAAGTACGATATCAAAATAGCGTTAAGGCGTTACCATAATCCCCCTTAACACGTTTTTTATTCCCAAGAGCATATACAAGACCGTAGTTTCCCCAAAACTGGAAGTCATCAGAGGGCAATCCATATACTAATGGTACAAATCAAAATCGTAGTGGTCGCGAATAGGATAATCAGTATGACAAGGTACATGAGGCAATACCAACTAGGATACTAGTAGTTGCGTGATCCGGACTGATGTTGGGCATAGCAGCTACTACCCCAACACCGCGAAACAACACTCCCAAATCAAGGGGTGCACCCAAATTGAATCACAAAAGTAATAGATATGGTATCGAAGAAGTGTGTCCGCTAGAGATGGCGATCCTCAATGGCCCGGCGCGGCTCCTGTTTTAGTCATGTCAGGGATCATCCAAAATCGTTCTCTTCCTTCAGTCAACGCGTTCACCAAACCATCCACTTCATTCTGGATCAACACTCCGCGTATATTAGTTATTAAAGTGGTTTCGGTATCGACAGAGAGTATGTCCATATCCGATCCCGGTCTCTTTAATAACTACGTATTGTTACACCGATGGTCATTTAATAAAATTTCAAAATAGTTATATTTCAAAACCGACAAATCATTGCCATTTCAAAACCATATCTATACGATATCACTTTCACTTCAAATAAATCCATTTCCAAATTAATATCACTTTCCAAAGTTATATTGCTTTCGAAATCATAAGTAAGTAAAATATAAATAGTTTTAGATATAGTTTAAATACTTTATATAAAAAGATAGCCTCCTCAAATTTCACAAATCAAACAAAATTAAAATTTAATTAAATCTCAAATCATCAATTTCAATTCAATTTAGTTTCTTAATAAACCCTTTCAAATTATCGATTTCAAATGCCTATTTGAACCATAAATAAACCGTTTCAATTTCAATATATTTCAAAGTTTAAATTTTCGACATTTCAAAACTAAATTCGATAATTCAATTTATGTCCCAATTTAATTTCATTACATTTAGTTTCTGAAATATTTCTTTAATCATTTCAATACATCAAAATACAACTTCAATTTACAAATTTATATAGACAAAATATCCTATTTAAATTTATATAAGTTTGAAATATTCATTTAAGCCACTTCTTAATTAATTCAAGTTATAAAACATATCTTAAAATTTCAAATTTAATAGATTTCAAATCAACTTATTTAAGTATAATTTTCAAATAATTAAGAATTCCAAATCAATTCAAATTTATCTTTCAACCTGAAACATTATAAATTCTATATTTAAAAATATAAATTTTACATAAATACTTAAACATATTTCATATTGATTCAAATCAACTTTATTAAATCAACTTTAATAAATCTTTAAAATCATTATTTATTAAAACCAAATATTTCTTTCAAAACCGTAGAAATGTTTTTCAAAACATTTATATATAGACCAACGGTGTCAGTATATAATTTTCTATCCTATGGTCAAGTGATACAGATATTTATCATTTCAATCCGCAATTTAAAATATATTCGAGTATATATCTTTTCAACCCGAAATCCCAAATTCAATCTAATTTGAAAATCGCTTGGGTTTATCATTTCAACCCATAACGATTTTCTCCTATTCTAAAGTCCGTTCGGGTATGTATCATTTCAACCCATAGTGATTCTATACAAACAGGGAACTTGCAGAGTGATAACAGATATGATAATAATATAACAACGGTAACAGGCATATATCATCAGTATAAATAACAGATAAGGGTGTCAGATGTCACAGGTGAACAGATACAGATGATGGCATATATATATATATCAATATAAATAACATATAATGATGTCAGGTGTCACAGGTGAATAGATACAGATGATGGCATAGATATAGCAATATAAATAACTAACAGCAACATATTTCAATTGTCGTTTCAATTGAAATCAAATTTAATAAATAAAAGAATGTTAATCGTGAGTGATGCTCACCTTTCGAAGCTAGAGATGCACGAGAAGATGACACGGATACGCACACTGATACGGACATAGAGATTGAGTTACGAATCCAAGCAAAACAAATCGGCACGAATTCAACGATCAAAGCTGATAACAGAAATCGATGAAATCAAATCAAAACATTCAACATAGAAACAAATAAAACATGTCCTGCGTCAAAGTTTAACAATATAATTCTATGTGCTATCGAGATCGAAATGGTCTGAAATTTGGTATGAATAAAGATCAAAACTTGTATTTTAAACTGCAAAAGATTCACTTGTTTTGGACAAGAGACGAGAAAAGTTACGATGTCACAAACATAGACTCAGGCCATGTTTGCAGCAGCGTAAAATAATTTCTAAGTACAAAAGAACAGCTGCCTGGGTCTAACTTCCAAATCCTCGACCACTAATCAAACGATGTCGGATTTTGCTGAAATTTGACAGGCATAAACTAGGTAACTTCGACTCTTTTTTTTAAAATAAAATCAACCCATTCCGATAAAACATGAGTGAGATATGATATCATGAACATGTAGTCTAACTGCTGTTCAGAAAAAGTAAACATGCTATATTTAAATCGGAACACAACATATAAAATAAATTCTCCATATATCCATATTTTGAATACCAGACTCATATATAAATTACATACATTAAAACTGTAAGATATGAATAGGTTCTGGGAAAGTAGAGATGATGAACAGATCACTTGAGAACTAAAATAGGCTACAGATATAGACTAACTTTGTATAACTAACATATATATGTTTCTATATCCACAGATTACATACCCCTATATAACTTATACACCTGACAGACCACCAATATAACTAATGCATTGAAGGTAACATAATATATATAATGGGATATATGTATGCTTTCAACTAAAAGAAGACACACGCCATATATATATATATATATATTTATAATGAAAAACATTGTTTTAACTAAACCCCATATAATACAACAAACATATCCACATATAATAATTCGAAACATATCTACTTAAATGTACTAACATGCTATATTTTTGAAATATCACAACCGCAAGTTTAGACTATACTTTATAAATGACAAGTGACAAATACTTATGCAAACAAAAATGTTATAACTGACAAAGTTTTCTTATATGAACATATAAAGGGTCGAATATATACTAATTATATAGATCAATATACTTCAAGAACATGTAAAATACTTTCTATAATTTGTAATACTAACACCATGTATACTTATCATTTCAAAATAATATAGGGTTTTAATTTGAAATCATATATTGAAGACTATATTGATACGCAGACATGTATATTATTAAACATCCAACATCAAGTATTCATGTAATGAAAATAGATTATATAAATCTTTATATATATATAACAGATAGATGAAACTTCAACTTTTATTGCATATATATATATATATAAAAAACTATCACAATAATATATACAAAAAAACAATATAACACTTACGTGCTTATATATACAATCTCGATATAGTATAACACTATATGAGAAGAGAAAGAGCGAGAGGCCGTTTTGCTGCACGTGTATGGGTGGAAAAGCGAGGCTGGAAGGCATGGGAAAGGGTCGGAGATGCGGTGACGGGTTGGAGGAGTGGAAAGGAGGAGCGGAAGAATCTGGACGGCAAGGACGAGAAGAGGGTTGCGGAGGTAGCGGTGGCGGGCTGTGCATGCACGGTAGACAAAGGAAATGAAGGTGTGACACGGAGGTAGTGGTCGAGGCGGAAGGTGGATGTCGTGCTCCGGGTGTTGGAATAGGCGGAGGTCGAGTTAAAAGGAAAGGCGGGGGGTCATTGTCAGGCCGAGATGATGGTTGTTGATGGTTGCAGCCTGGAAAGGTCAGGGGAAGCCTTGGCCAAAGTGATGGCGAGGGGAGAAGCTTGCTCGGTTGAAATAATAGATGAGCTGGCGAGGTCTACCAAGGAACCAACAGCAGTTTCAGCGATTAAACTTATATATATAAATTATTTTATTTTCACAAGTAATGGTGAGAACAAAAGCAGAGAGGTGGAAGGGTGAGAGAAAGAGAGGGGTGAGTGGTTGGAGGCTTCAGAGGCTTGAAGAATGAATGTAAAGCAAAATATGATATGTTATCTAAATTTCGAATGAATAGAATACAAAAGGTGTAGAGAAACGGAAAGCTGTATAATAAATTGAGATGATGCATTGATAACAGCAGTCCATTTGAATTTTGTAAAATATTAAAGCAATTAATTATTGCTTGTTAGTCACGGTAAAGATTTGAAAAGGATTGTAAAGTTGAAAGTCAAGATTGAAATTATTAAAGGCAACAGCTATTCAGGTTTACGTTGGAAAATGGAAAGACACTGGGAAACAAAAGGCTGAAACGATTATCCGTACGGCTACCGATCGTCAGTTTCCCTGTATACCGGACACCGTTACACACATATGAATATATTATGGAGATCAGCACGACGAGACGATCGAAACAGTATAAAAATATCAGTGGTATGATTTAATTTATAAAATTCGAATTTTCTACTGGCGGAAATGCAAGAAAAACGCTGAAAAATAAGATCGACGGAGCCAACGATGTCCGAATTTGGAAAAATGACAAACTGACATCTTGCTCAGAAGATGGTTTGGAATTTTTCTATGTAAAAATATTTAGGTTTCGGAAACATTTTATTTTCATCGCTTTTTAACTGATTAAAGTAAATTTACGCCCGAAATAAACTTTCATATTTTCGGACGAAAATTTTCCAGTTGCTATGTTTAACTAGACGCATTCCAAATATTAAATTTATATTTCAAAATTTTATTGTTTAAAATTTTACAAAATTTCAACTAATTACGTTATTAAAACAGTTGAAATTTACGGGTCGTTACACATCTCTTTTTACATTTCATGGATAATAATAGCCTATAAACAACCTAGAATGGAAGAGGAACTATGGGGAAAAGGAATGAATAAGTTTTTGATAATATTTTTGAAACGAATTGGTCATTAATAAACTAGGGGCTGATGGAACGTCCAATTCACCCCTTCTTCTTTGTCAGATCTAATATGGAATCTTTTAAAGAATTTGTGAAAAATATTGTACCTGACCAATAATCCATCTCTTGATCGCTGGACTTATGGATGCCCTCTTTCTCCATTCTTCGTGTACATTAGGTGGATGCGATTTAACATATACCTAATCTTGATTTGGTATCCCAGCCATTAATGTCGATAGCTCTCATTCGCTATTGGTTACAACTATTCTCTTTTTGAACGAGGTGCCTAAGCATCCATTAGTTCTCTTGCATCTGCAACTTCTCTTGCATCAGGCTGCCAGTGATCGAGTTGATTCCATTCGGATTCCGCCCTCGAAGACGCCACAATAAAGAAGCAGCGCTACGCTCCTAGAAGCAAGTCTCCCTAGCCAACCCCATAAAAGCAAAGGATGAGTCCTGCCTACTAGGAGAATAGAAAGAAGAAGTGAGAACCGAAAGGCCTTCCTTGCTATGGGCCTGGGGCTCGATTCCCAATGCCACTTTAGGGCCTATGGCTTGATTCTATGAAGCTAAGTGCCTCACTTACTTAAGAGCAAGCCATGAAGCAAGGAATAAAAATAGAAGCTCTCTTCGCTAAGAAAGAAGAAGCGAGAGACTCACTCAATTCACTATGGTTCTTAAGGGGCTAGCTCCCTAGGTAACCGGGGTACTCTCTCAGCTTTGATGGCCCTAGATATTAATGCCAACCGAATGGGAGAGGCGATTGGTAAGTAAAGAAGAATGCATGAAAGTTGATTGCTTTACCTAAAGCATGCAAAGCTATTGGTGCAAAGTGTGTATATAAAGTAAAGAAGAATACTAAAGGAGAAGTTGAAAGATACAAACCAAGATTGGTAAATAAAGGATATAAACAAAGAGCAGGTATAGACTATGATGAAGCATTTGCTCCTATTGCCACTCAAAAACTATAAGATTATTAATTTCTTTAACAGCTCAAAACAAATGGAAAATACATCAAATGGATGTAAAATCTGCTTTTTTAAATGGAAAACTAGAAGAGAAAGTTTATTTCAAGCAACCATCGGGTTATAAAGTTAAAGGATACGAAAGCAAAGTTTTGAAATTGAAAAAAGTGCTTTATGGTTTAAACAATTCCTAAGAGCATGGAATATATGAATTGATAAGTATTTTTTAGAAAATAATTTTGTAAAATGCCCACATGAACATGCTTTTTACATAAAGACAAATCAAAATGGAGATATTTTAATAGTATGTTTATATGTGAATGACTTAATTTTAACGGATAGTAATCAAAATGCTTTTGATGATTTCAAGAAGGAAATAAGTTTAGAAATTAAGATGACGGACGTTGAACTCATGTCATACGATCTTGGAATCCAAGTGTTTCAAAGTGAGCATGATATATTTATTTCTGAAGAAACATATGCAAATGAAATATTGAAAAAATTCAATTTGGATGGGTGCAAACCCATAAAAACTCCAGTTGAATGCGGTATGAAACTCTTAAAACATACACAAAAGGAGAATGTGGATTCTATCCTATTTAAGAGCATGGTTGGTAAATTGAGATACTTAACCTGCACAAGACCAGATATACTTTATGAAGTGGGTCTTATTAGTCGCTTCATGGAAGCTCATGTAACATCACACTTGAAGACACCAAAAAGGAACCTTCGGTATATTGAAGGTGTTAGTCCTTGAGATGATGGTTTTAATGACAACAACCTTAGAATAAGATTATAAAATATAAATACTAACATTATAGTTTAGATATATATGTATATGCAGGATTTAACCATGTAGGTACAAAGAATGAAGACTGTACAGTATAGAGATTCAAGATATCAAGATTGAAGACTCATGAGTATCAAGATTATCAAGAGTTCAAGATTTCAAGATAAGTATTGAGTCTAGAATAATGTTAAAACTTCATAATAGCACTGAAATCTTCACTCCATTTTTCTTTTGCGATGGAACCCATTTCTACCTTTTTAGTGGCTTACAAACCCACGACAAGTAGCTTACAAACCTACGACAAGTGGCTTACAAACCCACGAACATCCTGGTTTTGTACAAGTTCTCGAGTCCTGATGTGATGAGATATTCTGCAGGAAGAAGCTTGCAAAACTACTTCAAAATGATTTTCAAAACTACTTCAGAATGATTTTCAAAACTGCTTTTCAAAATGTTTTAGCCTTAAAAATTATCTTTTCAAATGATTTTCAAAAAGATGTTTTAGCCTTAAAATATTCTTTTTTTTTTGTTTTTAATAAACTCTTGTTTTAAACTTCGTTTGTTTTAAACTATCTTTTAATTATAATATATTTATACTTAGATTTAAATATAAAATTATAGTAAAATTTTATATATATTATTCTCTATATTTATCTATGTATTTTATCTATAGTCAAGTATATTTATAAAGTTTAAATAGTTTTTAATATAAGATAAAGGTTATTTTCAAAGAAAATCAAATCTTCAAAAAATGCTTTGGGATGTCGACATGCCCTAGTACCCCATGTCGACATAGTGACAGTTAGATTCAAAAATTTGAATTTCAAAAGAAGTGTCTATTCGCAATAACCTTTCACGAATGGACATGGCTGTTGTTCTTCTATAAATAGGGGTTAGTTTCAACGAATTTATATATCATATTTTTTGGTTTTTCACTTCTCTTCTTCTTCTTCCACATTTTCGTATTCAAAATCCTATCATCACTCTGCCGAAATCAACATTGAATCTAACTAGATCATATTTGGTTTGGTTCTCTATCACTATCTCATCAAGATCCTCAGTGCTATTCAGAGTTATAGGCTTCTTTGTAATCTATCTAGCGAGAAAAGGTGTGATTGTAGCCTTGGAAATCAATCAAGTGAGAAAAGGTGTGATTGTAGCCTTGAGAAATCAATTGGGTGAACTTGTTACCCGGAAATCAAGTATCTCTACCCAAAGAATTATGATTCTGGAAAGTGTACCTCGTGGCCTTGAAATTGAGGGTTGTAATTGTTGAATTGCTTTTGAAAGGAAATCCGTACTTAGTTGTGTGGGACTGGATGTAGGGTAACTCCGAACCAGTATAAAATCCGGTGTGTTCTTTCCTTCACTGCATTTACTTTATTTCTGCATCTGGGTTTGATTCTGTGATTATATCTGTGTCTGAATATTGCATACATTTGTGTACAAATCAACAATAACTCAAAAAGATTTAGTAATTTCTTATAAACACTATTCACCCCCCTCTAGTGTTCATTCTAGCCTTAAGATCTATATTCCGCATTCCTCACATTTGGTATCAGAGCAAGGTTTTCAAAAGTTCCATAATCTGAATTTTGAAAAGTTTTCTAAATGGCTACCAACACTGGTACTGTTTCTAACACTAGTTCATTTGTAGAAGGTCAGTCTACTGTCAGACCACCACTTTTTAATGGCAGTAACTATGCATATTGGGCATGTAGGATGAAAATATATTTACAATCTGTAGGATTAGACACTTGGAATATCACACAGAATGAATATTCTGAACCCACAACTGACTTTGCACAGTGGACCACTGAGCAAAATGCTGTTGCACAAAATAATTCTAAAGCAATGAATATTCTGTTTTGTTCACTTGATAGGAATGAATTTAATAGAGTGTCAGTTTGTAAGTCTGCATATGAAATCTGGAAAACTTTGCAAGTTACTCATGAAGGAACAAGCAAAGTTAAACAGACCAAAATTTCCATGCTCACAAATCAGTTTCAGTTATTTAAAATGAATACTAATGAGTCTATTTCAGATATGTATATATAGTCGATTTCAGGATATTGTGCATTCTTTAATATCCTTGGGAAAGGAATTTTCGGAAGAAGATCAAGTCAGAAAAATTTTAAATTCTCTCACTCCAGAATGGGATCAAAAGACACTTGCAATTGAAGAGGCAAATGACATCAGTACCTTAAAGATAGAAGAATTGATTGGAAATCTAATGTCATTTGAAGTCCAAATGATCGGGAGAAGAGAAAGCAAAGCATCTGAAAAGAAATCAATGGCATTCAATGCATTAACCGACGGATCAGACTCGAACAGTGATAATGATGAAGAGATAGCATTTATGACCAGGAATTTTCGGAAATTCCTGAAATACAGAAAGATGAATAATCTTAAGAGAAACAACTATAAGAATTCTAGAAATCAGAATGTAGTGCCAAACAATGTCAAATGTTTCAAGTGTGATGAACCAGGCCATATGAAAAGAGACTGTCTGTATCCAGATAGGCAGAATCCTCCTATAAACAATGATTTGGTAAAGAAACGGAAGCGTGCATTTACTGCTACTCTAGATGACTCAGACTCGTCCTCAAGCGATGATGATCAGAAGACAGATAATTCAAATTTGTGTTTCACGGCAGTTCACGACTTCAACGAATTCAAGGAAACGGACTCAGAAAAAGGTACACATTTACAATACAATTTATTGAAATTGCATGCTTAGAATTAGATGATTGATTGCTTGATTGATTGATTTTGAATTGGTGTGTTGATTGAATTTTAAATTTATTTTTTATTATTTTATTATTATTATAATTTTATTATTATTTTATTTTTATTATTTTTTAATAATATAATAATATTTTCTGGAATATACTATAATTCTAATAATATTTCAAATATATATATATATATAGACATTAAAATAATAAGTATATATATATTAGAATACTTTGGAAAAATAAATCATAGAAATTCACATGCATATGTCGACATGGTCCCTACCCTGATGTCGACATAGGTACCAGAATTTGAAATTCAAAATTTGAATTCAAATGGTTGAATTTCCCTCCACCTTTTCACTTCATTCAATACTCTGAAAAGGCATCTTTTGACCAGAGAACATGTCTTTCAAAAATCTATTTATTCACTATCTTTTATCACAACTTTTCACTTTCATTTTCAAATTCAAACTCTCTCTTCAAAACTTCAAGCTCTCTACTCTCTACTTTAATGGCTTCTTCAAGCAACCCATCCACCATGAGACTTTCCAGAAACTTGAAAGAGCAACTCCTCAATAATCCGGAGGCCATAAAAGCATACATCAATTATGCTAATTATGGAAAAGTCCATCTCGGAAAGTTTGCTATTTTTCAAGATTTTGCTTCTTATGAAATTGATACTCTTTTTGCAAACAATCAAATTCTTAGTCTTGTTGATTCTTCTCAAAATGATTTTGTTTGTTACCCAAATCTTGTTAAAATTTTCTATGCAAATCTCAATCGAGAATTTTATGAAGGAAATGATAATGAAATTTGGAGTAGTGTCAAAGGCACTAAAATTGTTTTGAATTGTGATCTTTTGGGTACCATTCTCAATTGCAAAAGCACGGGAATGGATCTTTCTAGTTTTCAAATCGATGAACATGATCGTGAGACATTTCATCATATTTTTGAAAGAGATGAAAACTTTGAATTTAAAAACCTAAACTTTCGTCCTAAAGCAAGAATTGTCAATCTTCTTTTACAACATACTTTGACCCCAAGATCGGGAAATTTTAACAATCCTACTTCAAAAGTGTGCAAAGCACTTTTTGCTATTTTCGAAAATTAAGGTATCAATTAGGCGCAAGTTATTTTGGATGAACTTCGTCCTAAAAATTTTGAAATGGGAGAAAACACTTTATATCATGGAATTTACCTTACTCGGATTTTCAACTATTTTGGAGTAAATTTCAAAGGAGAAGAATTTATTTCAAGAAAAGTTTTTAATATCTCAAACATTTCTCTCATGAAAATCCCATATGTTTTTCAACCTTATGAGACTCTTGCCGAAAAGGAAGAGCATTTGGCTCATGAAGAAATGGAAGAGGAGGAAGAGGAAGAAGAAGAAGGGGATGAAATGGAAATAGAAGAAGAAGAAGAAGAAGGTGAAACATCCCTAGAATGTATTGAATATCCCTCCAATCCTACCAACAAAACCCTTCTCAAAAACCAAAATATTATTGTTGAGAATCAACGGGTTCTTAAAAGATCTGTTAGTAAGAAGTTGGACAAAGTATCATCTAAGATGAACAATTTTTTCTCCAAAGTTAGCAAGAAACTTGGATTATCTTCATCATCCTCTAACTAGTTCTATATTTTCATATCATGTCGAATTAGTTTAAGTTTGTTTTAATTTGAGTGTTTATGTAGTTGTTTATGATTAATCATTATATCACTCTTCTATGCAATGAAATTGAATTTCCTTTCTGTTATCTAGCTTATCTTATCTCTTGAATAAATGTTAGTATATTATATAAATATATATTTACACAATTATTCACAAAATCAAAATTACCATCAAATTTCACTGCCTCATGTCGACATACCCTCTATGACCATGTCGACATGTACTGGTCAGAAATGACACTTCATTTTGAATTTGAAATTTGAATAACTACCATATGTCTATTCATTTCAAACGAATTTCTACACCTATATATACCCATTTCTTCCAGAATTCATTACTGAATATTATTTCTTATCTATTCTATCTCTCATTCTTCTCAAAATTTCAAAAATGGCTAATCCAATTCATAACTTATCTGAGAATCTTGAAGAAACTCTTAATTCATTCAAGAATATTCTCTCGTTCATTCTTCGTAACCAGCGACACTTAGAATTTAATCAAATGCAGATGATCAAAGGAGCAAGAATGGCATTTCGAGGCAATTCGATGGATGATTTCTTCCCTGCACAAGGATGATAACGAAGCACATCCTCATGTCTCTCTCACATGAAAATTGGGATGCCATCAAAGCAGATCCTATTTTTGGAGAAGAAGGATGGGTGGAAGTTCCTCGTAACGTTTAATTTGATTGCTTTATTTAATTTGATTGCTTTGTTTGAATTGATTGCTTTGATTGAAATTGTTTGTTTTGATTGATTTGATTGACACTTGGTGTGGATTGATGAATGTATAAATATACATTGATATATTTATAATCGTTGATTGAATATCATGTCTATAAGTATAGTTATTTCTTAATATACTCTATTATATAGTTTATTAATGCATGTACTTGAGTACAAGAATGAGGGGGAGTTATATAGTTTAGAGTTTGTTTTTTTTTGTTGATGACAAAGGGGGAGAAATATAAAATAGGGTAGTTAGGCATAGATTAAAGGGGAGTTATTAGATTTAGGTGGAGTTATTAGGATAGAAGTAATATTTTATAAACAAAGGTTGTCATCATCAAAAAGGAGGAGATTATTAGTCCTTGAGATGATGGTTTTGGTGACAACAACCTTAGAATAAGATTATAAAATATAAATACTAACATTATAGTTTAGATATATATGTATATACAGGATTTAACCATGTAGGTACAAAGAATGAAGACTGTACAATAAAGAGATTCAAGATATCAAGATTAAAGACTCATGAGTATCAAGATTATCAAGAGTTCAAGATTTCAAGATAAGTATTGAGTCTAGAATTATGTTAAAACTTCATAATAGCACTGAAATCTTCACTCCATTTTTCTTTTGGGATGGAACCCATTTCTACCTTTTTAGTGGCTTACAAACCCACGACAAGTAGCTTACAAACATATGACAAGTGGCTTACAAACCCACGAACATCCTGGTTTTGTACAAGTTCTCGAGTCCTGATGTGATGAGATATTCTGCAGGAAGAAGCTTGCAAAACTACTTCAAAATGATTTTCAAAACTACTTTAGAATGATTTTCAAAACTGCTTTTCAAAATGTTTTAGCCTTAAAAATTATCTTTTCAAATGATTTTCAAAAAGTTGTTTTAGCCTTAAAATATTCTTTGTTTTTGTTTTTAATAAACTCTTGTTTTAAACTTCGTTTGTTTTAAACTATCTTTTAATTATAATATATTTATACTTAGATTTAAATATAAAATTATAGTAAAATTTTATATATATTATTCTCTATATTTATCTATGTATTTTATCTATAGTCAAGTATATTTATAAAGTTTAAATAGTTTTTAATATAAGATAAAGGTTATTTTCAAAGAAAATCAAATCTTCAAAAAATGCTTTGGGATGTCGACATGCCCTAGTACCCCATGTCGACATAGTGACAGTTAGATTCAAAAATTTGAATTTCAAAAGAAGTGTCTATTCGCCATAACCTTTCACGAATGGACATGGCTGTTGTTCTTCTATAAATAGGGGTTAGTTTCAACGAATTTATATATCATATTTTTTGATTTTTCACTTCTCTTCTTCTTCCACATTTTCTTATTCAAAAACCTATCATCACTCTGCCGAAATCAACATTGAATCTAACTAGATCATCTTTGGTTTGATTCTCTGTCACTATCTCATCAAGATCCTCAGTGCTATTCATAGTTATAGGCTTCTTTGTAATCTATCTAGCGAGAAAAGGTGTGATTGTAGCCTTAGAAATCAATCAAGTGAGAAAAGGTGTGATTGTAGCCTTGAGAAATCAATTGGGTGAACTTGTTGCCCGGAAATCAAGTATCTCTACCCAGAGGATTGTGATTCTGGAGGGTGTACCTCGTGGCCTTGAAATCGATGGTTGTAATTGTTGAATTGCTTTTGAAAGGAAATCCGTACTTAGTTGTGCGGGACTGGATGTAAGGTAACTCCGAACCAATATAAAATCTGGTGTGTTCTTTCCTTTACTGCATTTACTTTATTTCTGCATTTGTGTTTGATTTTGTGATTATTTCTGTGTCTTAATATTGCATACATTTGTGTACAAATCAACAATAACTAAAAAAGTTTTAGTAATTTCTTATAAACATTATTCACCCCCCTCCTAGTGTTCATTCTAGCCTTAAGATCCATATTTCGCATTCCTCACAGAAGGTACCATGGATTTTGAATTATTGTATTCACATTCTAATAATTTCAAGTTGATTGGTTACAGTGATAGCTATTGGTGTAACAACCCAACATTTAAGCTATAATAATTAATTAAATAAAAAAAAAAGATTGTGAAATTGTCAGAATTAAGCCACGGGAGTTGCACCATTGTGTCCGCGGTAATTTTCTGGTCAATTTCCATATATAATTTGTCAAAATCCAAGCTAGTATGAAGAAGTTACGCAAGAAATAAGAATTCAGAAATTAAAACAAAAAAATAAAAATAAAGGGCTAAGTCGACCCAAGCCCATGGTCAGGTCGACCCTAGGGTCAACCCCCAAAGACCTAGGTCGACCTATAGGTCGATAGTCAGGTCGATCCGCCCTTGAATATGTACGTGGAAATGTCCAGCTTCAAGCGAACACATCATATTTTGATTTTTCTTCAATCCTGTGCATTCGTGCTTCCATCCGACGATTCCTAGTGAGCTGTTTGCAGAAAAAATGGACAAACACCTCAAAGTTGTATGACTTAGTAGATTTTATGTTGTTCTTAGTGATTTGGGTGTCTTATGCAAATATATGAAAAGCAGGGGCTAAACTGTAAAAAGACACGCAGATTTATAGTGGTTCAGCCAGAATGTGCCTACGTCCACTTTATATGTTATTTCTCTTCTCTTGTTTAGATTACAAGTACAAAGCTTTGATACAAGTAAAAGAAAGTTGTTTGAAAGTTCTCTCCGTGCTTGAGCTCTCAAACTCGTCCCCCATTGTTGTACCCCTACCCCTCTATTTATAGAGTGAGGCTGGGGGCAGGGGTCTCGGATGTATATAGCTGCTGGTGGGCCTAGGATGATGCAATCTGGCCTGGTAAAGTTGGTTCGGTGGAGGTTGGTCCGGTGGTGAGTGAGTGGGTGTTTGGTTCGGTGGTGAGGGCGTAGCTTGGTCCGGTGGTGAGTGAGTGGCGGTGGTGAGTGAGTGGGTGTTTGGTTCGGTGATGAGGGCGTAGCTTGGTCCGGTGGTTAGTGAGTGGGTGTTTGGTTCGGTGGTGAGGGCGTAGCTTGGTCCGGTGGTGAGTGAGTGGGTGTTTGGTTCGACAGTACCTCCTTTGCCTTAGATTCGGCTGGCATGGAAATAAGGTTGGCTCGTTGTAGTTTGGAGGGTGGCTGGTCCGGTAGTGGAGTTGGTCCGGCAATGGGACTTTGGTGGAGCTGGTCCGGTAGTATCTCGCTCAACACTTGCCCCCCAAAGGAGGGCATGTGCATGCACGTGTCCTGCTTTGTTTTGGGTTATCTGATTTGGTCATCCTCATCCGGCTCCTAGTGCCGAACCAGTTGTTCGGGGATTCACCTTCGCCTATAAGTAAGGGCCTAGGGCTTCCTTCATCTACTACCGAACGAGACAGCCGAATCAGCTCTTATTGCTAAGTTAATCATATCATCGAACCAGACGCGTTGCCGAATCAGGTGACTACCGGATGGCCTCTTTTTTTTTTATACCGGATGAACATAAAGTTTAATACCGAATGGACCTTATCCTGAGGAAGCCGAATGAATCTGATACCTAGAAATGCCGAATGAATCTGATACCTAGAAATGCCGAATGAAATTTGAGAAATGCCGAATGGAGATTTCCTACTTCAGTTGCCGAATGGAGATTTTGCACTTGAATTACCGAAATGAAACTCGTATTTCGAATTACAAGTGAGATTCCAAACTACACTGTCCGTATGCTTTAACGATGTGCTTTCTTGTGTCTGCAGATAAATGTCTCAAAAAGCAGAAACTCGATCAGATAAAAAGAAGTCCCAGGGCGAAGGAGAATCTTCCGTAGTGCCCCCTGCTCAGCCAGGACCAGAACGTCACGGATCTACCCCGAGATCACTAGTGGACGGGTACGGCCCTCAGGAGCTTCTGAACTCCCCGCCCGATTGCTGTCCCAGCTCCCTTAAGGAAGAGCAGCTTGATGTCATCTCCCGTTCTTTTGGAATTGATAGGGCGCGCATGCTGTTGCCAGGGAGAGAAGTTATGCCATATGACCCTCCCGAAGGGTACTTTGCCTACAACAGATACCACTGTATGTGTGGTGCCATCCCGCCTCTTAATGCTTGGGTACTCAGCTTTCTTACATATCTAAAGGTGGCCCCATTCCAGCTTCAACCCAACTCTTATACTATATTGGTGAGCCTCTTTGTCATCTTTCAGAGGAAGCATGGGCGTGCTCCTTCCAACCGGGAGATCCGATACTTATATAATCTGAGGGGCTATAAGAAGGGGTCCCCATACATCAGCTTGGAGTCAGCTGTAACCTTCAAGCCGGTCTTGGATCTGTATTCTAAGTACAGCATGTTCAAGAAGGAGTGGTTCTTTGTCAGGGACGACTCTGTTTCTATTCGGTGTTTCACCTCTGGATGTAAGTCGATGCTTTATTTATAATTTCCATTCTGGTTGCGATGCTTCTTCTCATACATTTTCATTTTTTGCTAGCGACAGGTGGCTTTGCGGTTGTGGAGACTGATCGCCTGGTTTAGATGGCGGTTGAGATAGAAGTTATCCCCGGGAGAGATAGATCGGCTGCTTACCTGATCAGAAATGCGACTCTTCTGGATACCGACTGGAGGAGATGGAGGTGATGAGGAGGTCCCTTCAGGCTGACTGCTCGCGATACCGACTGGAAAGGGATGCTGCCATTGCAAGGCTATCGGTTTCTGAGGCTCGTATAAGGGAGTTTGAGGAAAATGAGGGGATGATGGATGATATGCTGCAGGATATGTACTTTCGCATTTGGAAACAGGGCAACTTATCTTGGATGGACGACTACCCCTGGGTTATGGCTAGGATTTACCTCAGGGCTTTAGAGGCGGCCAAGGCTGAGGCGGATAAGGAGGGTGGAGCGGCCTTTAGGATGGATGTGGTTACCGCTCAGTTTACCAAGGAGGAGAAGATAGCGGTGAAGGAGGGGATGCGGTTGTTTGCAGCTGAGGAGGCAGGCGTGGAAGTAGGGGATGACGACCAAGATGATCAAGGGGAAGCTGCTGGTAACCTCTTCTTCTTTAGTTTCTTCTTTTGTCAACTCTGTTGCTTATCACTAATGATTTCTTTTTCTGACCGGATAGGTGGGCAACATGACAAGGGCAAGACTCCGATGCAGCCGGCTCCTTGATTAGGCCTGGAAAATTCTTTTTGTGGGCTTGACATGGTTGTATATGTTAGTCTTAAATTAGTAAAGTAACTCTTAGGTGGTAATTTTTTAACTTAAGCTGATCTTGTCGTCTTTGGAATGTTTGTTGCTATTTTAACATGTTGTATGAGAAATATAGCTATGCATATTCTTGTAATCAAATTGTGTTTGATGTCAGGTTCTTGTTTAAAACATAATTTTATGACTTGCAATGTTAGCGTGAGGTGCGAATAAACTATAGCTATGTTTTTAGGCACACAAAAATAAAATACCGTCCCTCCTGCTTTAGTTGTAGACGGCGGCTTTAGCGTGACTGAGTGTGAAAATATGGTCGAGTGCCCGGCCATCCGGTCTCATTTGCGAATACCTCCTATTCTGTGACCTGTGCTTTAGGGATCGTTATAGAGGATATGAGAAAAGTCGCTTAAGTAAAATTGAAATATGTGAAAAAGTAAAACTTCCAATCACGGAAGGCCTTCGATGTGCTTAAGTTCGTGGCAAACGGGCTTTGTAGTCACTTTCCCTAGCTGTGGGTCTTGGAGACATTTGTCACCCATCTTACGCCTCCGCGGGGAGTTAATTCTTTTTTACCACAGCCGCACTTAAGACACATCGGAGCCGAGATCGCGCACAGTAACTACCCGGGCCATTATGGCCCGTAATCGTGGGTATTATTCGATTTACTGTGGCCGGCTAGCGTGGGTGCCGATCGTCAACCGTGAACTGCCCCTGGCTGGCCACACTTTATGTTGGGGCTTATAGTCGGTTCACAGTTGCCGGCGAGCCGAACGCCGTAATGAGCTGCCTCGGCTATAGTCGGCCTTCTCGGTGGCTTATAATCGGCTCATTACAGTTGGCTTTAAGGGCCGTCGCGAGCAATGAGTTAACCCGCAGCAGAGGGATGTCGGAGCAAAAGTGTCTCATTGGCGAGGGCATAGATTCGCGTAGTACCTGTTAGGTCTTGTCCAGGTGAAGTTGCGCTGTGGAGTGCTTTGAATTGAAATGCTGTATGCACAGGATTTTGTTCAACAGAAAAGGATAAAGTTAACAAGCAGCCAAGATATAAAGGAACAAGTTAAAAAAGAGACAAGGTTTTTTAAAGTGGTTCGGCACGAAAATGCCTACGTCCACTGATTCTCTTTGTTAATTCACTTCATATGGGCAATACAAGTTAAGAAAAGTATCGACGGAGGTGTTGGATGTTCCATGCCCTCTGGAACACCTCTCCGTCCATTGTTGACAAAATATAGGCTTCGTTGTGGAGATCTTTATGAATTACATATGGTCCATCCCAGATTGGGTCTAGCGCTCCGGGGCGAGGGAAGATTTGCTTGAGGACAAGATCCCCTTCTTGTAAGGTACGATGCTTGACTTTGGAGTTGTATTGTGCCGCCACTTTTTGTTTGTGGGCTGCTGCTTTAAGGACTACATCATTTCTTCTCTCCTCAACTAGATCCAAAGACATGTGAAGGAGTTCTTCGTTCTCTTCTGGGTTATAGTGGATCCTATGGTGGGAAGGCACAATGGTTTCAACTGGGAGCATAGCCTCCGATCCGTATGCCAAAGAGAAAGGAGTGTGCCCCGTCGATGCTCTGAAAGATGTGCGATAGGCCCATAGTGCCGTAGGAAGTTCATCCACCCAAGCGCCCTTTGACTTTTCGAGCTTCTTTTTTATTAGAGTTTTCAGAATTTTGTTGACGGCTTCGACTTGTCCGTTTGCCTGGGGATACGCTACGGATGAGAAGCTTTTGTGAATTCCATGCTCTTGGCACCAGTTGGCGAATTCCTCGCTGTCAAACTGAAGTCCATTGTCTGATATGATTCTGAGTGGGACTCTGTACCTGCACAGAACATTTTTGATCAAGAAGTTAATAACTTTTGCTGAAGATACTTTATTCAGTGGTTCTGCTTCCACCCATTTGGTGAAATAGTCGACTGCCACTATAGCATATTTGGCCCCGCCTCGGCCCATTGGTATCTCGCCGATTAAGTCAATTCCCCATATTGCGAAGGGCCAAGGGCTGGTCATTTGAGTAATCTCAGTTGTTGGTAGACGCGGAATCTTAGCAAACTTCTGGCATCTGTCACACTTTTTGACAAAATCAAAGGCGTCCTTGCTTAAGGTGGGCCAGAAATATCCATACCGGAGTACCTTTTTTGCTAATGTTTGCCCTCCGGTGTGATCTCCGCAGCTTCCCTGATGAATGTTGAATAAGATTTCCTTGGCTTCCCTCCCAGCGACACACCTTAAAAACGGGTTAGAGAATCCGCGCCGATAGAGGATGTCTTCTTGTATTGTGTAGCGGGAAGCTTTCCTCAAGATTTTCTTGACTTCGTTACGCCCGTTGGGTAGTGTGCCACTTTGTAGGTAGTCTCGGATGGGAGTCATCCAAGTTGCTTCTTCGGTTGCAGGTATCAGATTTACTTGCTCAAAACTTGGGGTCAGTTGCTTTGAGATGGTTACTGCTCCGAAGATGGCGATGTCTCTCATACTTGCTTGCTTTGCCAATTCGTCGGCCTCTTGGTTCTCTTCCCGAGGGATGTGTTTGACTAAGTAGTGGTCCAATCGGCTGAGAAGTAACTTGGTCTTCTTTAAATAGGCTATGAGTCGTTCTTCTCGAGCTTGGAATTCGCCTAGTATTTGATTAACAATAAGTTGAGAATCGCTATGAAGGCACAAAGAATTGGCTCCGATTTCTATGGCAAGTTCTAATCCAGCTATCACTGCTTCATATTCTGCATCGTTGTTGGTGGCAGTGAATTCCAACCTTATAGCATAGTGCAGCCTATTTCCCCTGGGAGTGATTATTACCACACCTGCCCCCGAGCCTTGTTCGTTTGATGCACCATCCACAAAGAGATTCCACTTGACGTCTTCTGCTATTTCCAATTGCTCCTTATCTTCATTGGTAGTGAATTCGGCAATGAAATCAGCCATGGCTTGTCCCTTGATGGCGGTGCGAGGGTGATAGGTGATATCATACTGACTTAGTTCAATGCACCATTTAAGTAGTCGCCCAGAAGTGTCGGGACGATGGAGTACCTGCCTCAGTGGTTGATCGATCAGAACTTTGATGGAATGGGACTGGAAGTAGTGACGCAGTTTCCGCGATGTGATTAGTAAACAGTATGCTAGCTTCTCAAGTTTAGGATATCTGACTTCTGCCCCCGTAAACCTCTTACTGACGAAGTAAACTGGCCGCTGCGTGTAGTTGTCTTCCCTTACCAAGGCAGCGCTTAGGGCGTGAGATGACACAGCAAGGTACAGGTATAATTCTTCGCCTTCGCATGGAGTTGAGAGTACCGGTGGTTTTTGGAGGTGTTCGATTAAGTTAAGGAAAGCGGTTAGGCATTCGTCGGTCCATTCGAACTTTCCTTTGTCTTTCTTTAGAGCTTCGAAAAAGGGGACACAATTGTCCGTTGCTTTGGAGATGAATCGGCTTAGGGCGGCCACTTTTCCATTCAGGCTTTGCATTTCCTTCCGAGTGGAAGGTATCTCGATATCCCTTAGCGCTCGGACTTGTTCAGGGTTTGCTTCAATCCCTCTAGCATGGACGATGAATCCTAAGAACTTTCCTGATGATACTCCGAAGGAGCATTTTAGAGGATTCAACTTCATTCCATACTGTTGAAGTACTTGGAACATCTCGCCTAGGTGGCTTACGTGATCGTCGGCTTTCCTTGACTTTACCAGCATGTCATCCACATACACTTCCATAGTTTGCCCTATTAGCCCCGCAAACATCTTGTTGACGAGGCGCTGGTAGGTGGTTCCTGCATTTTTAAGTCCGAAAGGCATTACCTTATAGCAGTATAAACTCCGGTCGGTGATGAAACTAGTGTGGTCTTGGTCGGGAGCATGCATAGGAATTTGGTTATACCCTGAGTATGCGTCCATAAAAGATAAGAGCTCGTGCCCGGCTGTGCTGTCTACAAGTTGGTTGATTCGGGGAAGTGGGAAGCAATCCTTTGGGCAGGCGTCGTTTAGGTTGGAGAAGTCAATGCATGTTCGCCACTTCCCATTAGCCTTCTTTACCAACACCGGGTTAGCGATCCATTCCGGGTAGATGGCTTCTCATATGAAGTCATTGGCAAGTAGATTCTTTACTTCTTCATCGAGGGCTGTCGATCGCTCTGCCCCCATACTTCTCTTTCTTTGTTTTACGGGCGCCTTGGTAGGATCAATGTTTAGTACGTGGCATGCTACGTCGGGGGAGATTCCGGTCATGTCAGCGTGTGACCATGCGAATACTTCCAAGTTGTGGCGGAGAAAATCGATGAGTTGTTCCTTCAACTCTGCTTTTAGTTGGGACCCGATTTTCAATAGTCTACTTGAGTCGTGCCTGTCTATAGATATAAACTCCATAGCTTCTGCAGGCTCGGCGGTGGCCTCCTCCTCTTTGTCCCTAGGGTCTAATTCATTGAAAGGGTAGCTGGTATATCGAAGAGGAGGGGCTTTCTTTAGTTGCTATGCTTCTAGACTTTTTGTGCAGAGGGCAATCTCTACACCCTTCCCTTTATCCTTCCTGTGGTTGTTGCGAAGTTCAGTCACATAGCAGTCTCGAGCCACGTCCTGGTCTCCTTCTACTTCCCCTATTCCATTGTCCGTTGGAAACTTCATCTTTAGGCACCATGGGGCTAGGACAATTTGGAAGTCAGACAAGGCTGGTCTTCCCAAGAAGGCGTTGTAGGCCGAATGGTTTTCTATTAGCACAAACGTCTGCTTCCGTACAACGGAGCGGGGATGGCTTCCAATCTCAACAAAGAGGTCCAGTTGCCCGAGGGGCATCTTTGCATCCCCAGTGAAACCGTGTAGTGGTTTATCGCAGGGAGATACATCCTTCATTGATAGCTTCATTTTGTCGAATGCATGGTTGAATAGGATGTTTACTGAGCTTCCAGTGTCTACTAGGATTCGGTAAACTTCGGCGGGACCGAGCCGAGCAGAGATAACCATGGGATCCATGCGAGGGTATTGCCTTCCTTCTAGGTCACGCTTACCGAATGTGATGACATCACTTTCTTTCCGTTTCGGGTGGCGTTCTTCTATAACCGTATTGACACAGTCTTTACTGTCTCTAAGCGACTTTCCGTATCTTTCCATCTCTTTCCAGCTTTTGTCTGCGATGTGCGGTTCTCCTTAGATGGTATGGACCACTATCTTCTCTTGACTAGAGCCGCTAGCGTCGCGGTTTCCTCTGCCGGTCTCCGGTGAGGGTAGCCTTGGGTCTTCATTGGCAGGAGCTGGAGTCCTGTCCTGACTTTTTACATAGCGTTCCAGTTTCTTCCTTCTGATGTGTTCCTCAATCAGATCCCGGAGATGATGACATTCATTGGTATCATGCCCGTGAGATTCGTGGAAGCAGCAGAACTTTCCAGACTTCTGCGCGTTATCTGATTCCTTCTTGTATGGTGGGTGTTTGTATCTAACTTCGCCTTGGGTTGCAAGGAAGATATTTTCGACGGTCTCGTTCAAAGGAGTGTAAGTGTCGAATCTCGGTCCAGGCCGATATAGGCGCTTTTCTCCCTTCTTGCCCCCAGCATTGTCTCTGGAATCATTTCTTCGAACGTCCCTTGCTACAGCAGGGGCGTTGCTGTGAGTTGCCTTATTCTGTTGTCCTGACTGCCCTTCAACGGCAGCATCCTCAAGCCTCATATATTTTCCGGCTTCATGGAAGAAATCAGGTAAAGTAGCTGGTTTTTCTTTCGTCAACCTTCTAGCAAATTTAGTGTCCGGATGCACACCGCTACAGAGGGCCATTAGGATAAGCTTCTCATCGGTATCTTGGACCGCGGCTGCTGCGGCATTGAATCGGGTCAGGTATTGTTGCAGTTTCTCTCCAGGTTTCTGTTTGACGCTGGATAAGGAGTAAGCGTCCTTAGGTTGTTCCACATGGATGCGGAACTGACTGATAAAATTTTCTTTCAACATTTCCCACGAGCTGATGGATCCCTGGGGTAGATGACAGAACCAGGAGGTAGCGAGATCTGCTAAGAAGAGCGGAAAGCATTTGCACAGTACTCCCTCTGTCACTCCACTCATGAGCATATGTTGTGTGTACCTCTGTAAGTGTACAACGGGGTCGGAGGTTCCTTTGTAAGGTTCCATTGTTGGCATCTTCCATTCTCGGGGAGTGATAGCAATTTCGATATTGCGGGTGAAAGGGCTGGTTACCCTAGCGCCTATCCCTCGATCTCTTTGCTCCCGTTAGACACGCTCTCTGAATAAGCGTGCCATCCTTTCAACAGAATTTGGAGCGGATAGAAATGAGTTTGGTTCTGTTCTGTGGGATTGATTCCGTCCAGATGACCTGTAGGGATGGTATCATCTATCATTCCTCATATTTTCCAGTGGCTGCCTTTGATCCTTTGGGAGCATGCTAGGGTCAGCTACAGTTGGCCCTTGCCTTGATCTTCCCCTGCTGGGTTCTGATCTAAGCACTTCCTCGGGTCCAACTTCGGGCTGGACTCTAGCTCGGCCCCGTTCACTAGCGTTTCCGTGGTTAGGCAGTATGACAGGCTCAGCTACAGTTGACCTTCGTCCGGTACCTCCCCTGTTGGGTTCGGTACCAAACGTTTCCTCAGGCCTAACTTCGGGCTGTGCTCGATCTCGGCTCCTACCATGGCTACTTCTGCCGTTAGCTCCTTCGAAGAGGGAAGACCTTTGTTGTCTCTGAGATCCTCCAGACTGGGACTCGCCCCATGATTCAGTGTTGCGGTTGGAATCTTCAGCATCCCTTAAGCGTGACATGAGATGGTCCACCAAGTCTTCCTGCTGGGACGTGAAACGGTTAGTTACTTCAACCACAACCCTGTCTAAATCTGCCCTAGTAATTGCTGCGGGCTGTTCTGTGGCAGGAGTGGTCGGATTAGCCTGTCCTTCATTTGGTACTGCTACTGGAGGAGGACGATTTACTTGATTCGTGACAGCTGGATCTGGAAGACTGCTGGATGCGATGTTTTTTCCTTTGTTAACATCTTTTCTCTGTTTGGGAGGCATGTTTTCCAAGTGGCGAACGATGCTGTTAGGAAAACTGTTAAGTGGATGAAGCTGAAGCTTCGAGCTTTTAGCTCTCAATGAAAGCACCAAAAATGTTTGCACAAAAAAATGGACAAACACCTCAAAGTTGTATGACTTAGTAGATTTTATGTTGTTCTTAGTGATTTGGGTGTCTTATGCAAATATATGAAAAGCAGGGGCTAAACTGTAAAAAGACACGCAGATTTATAGTGGTTCAGCCAGAATGTGCCTACGTCCACTTTATATGTTATTTCTCTTTTCTTGTTTAGATTACAAGTACAAAGCTTTGATACAAGTAAAGGAAAGTTGTTTGAAAGTTCTCTCCGTGCTTGAGCTCTCAAACTCGTCCCCCATTGTTGTACCCCTGCCCCTCTATTTATAGAGTGAGGCTGGGGGCAGGGGTCTCGGATGTATATAGCTGCTGGTGGGCCTAGGATGATGCAATCTGGCTTGGTAAAGTTGGTTCGGTAGAGGTTTGTCCGGTGGTGAGTGAGTGGGTGTTTGGTTCGGTGGTGAGGGCGTAGCTTGGTCCGGTGGTGAGTGAGTGGGTGTTTGGTTCGGTGGTGAGGGTGTAGCTTGGTCCGGTGGTGAGTGAGTGGGTGTTTGGTTCGGTGGTGAAGGCGTAGCTTGGTCCGGTGGTGAGTGAGTGGGTGTTTCGTTCGGCAGTACCTCCTTTGCCTTAGATTCGGCTGGCATGGAAATAAGGTTGGCTTGTTGTAGTTTGGAGGGTGGCTGGTCCGGTAGTGGAGTTGGTCCGGTAGTGGGACTTTGGTGGAGCTGGTCCGGTAGTATCTCGCTCAACATGAGCCTATGACGTGGTTGCACCAGATTTAATCTTCAAATCTTACAGTCTGAGATCCCTAAGCTACACTATAAATAGAACCCTAGGCCTACCTATTTTCCTCATTCAGATTTTATCCTATTTGGGTTCATTGCCAGAGGCTGAACCCTAAATAGAAAAAAATTCTAAGGAGAAAATCTTTTTGATAAAAATATTCTACGCTTTAGGAGTGGATCAAGGAAGACCAAGGACTAGAGCTAAGGACCATAAGTGAGTGTTTTGTAATTATTTTAGATTTTTAAGTAATTTAAAATCATAGGGTTCTCAATAGTTGTAGTTTTTCTGCAATTTTGAGACAGTTTTTATATAAGTTATTTACAGTTAACTTTTAAGTAAATTTCAGAAGTTCTTTTCAGTCTATTTTATTCAGCTATTTTTATTTAGCTATTTTATTCAGTTATTTACAGTTATTTACATTTATTTACATTTGTTTTAAGTTGGAATTTAGCCTGTAAATGTTAGTTTCTTTTTATTCCTTTTTGACGCGAATAAAATATTAAAAAGAGAATAATTCGCAAATATGGATTAAAATAGAAAAACGCTAAATTTACAGAAATCAGATGTAAAATAAGAAGAAGTGTAATAAAATGAAGATAGACTAAAATAGGAAAATTTAAGATATTTGCAAGCATAATTATAATAAGTGATTATAACTAAAAAGAGAAAATATAAGAGCAACAGAAGAGGCTTATTTTATAACTTAGATCTTGGATTAAGCTAATAAGAAAAAGAACGGTTATATCACATAGGTTATAATTAAAAAGAAAGAAATAACAGAAGAGCTTTATTTTAAAACTTAGATTAAGTTAATAAGCAAATATAGCAGAAATAACAGGAGAGGCTTAGTTTAAAAACTTACACTAAGTTAATAAGCAAACATAGGAGAAGGGTCCGTACCAACAGCATTCCCTTTCAGTCAGGAACTGATTGTCTCACAATAGTTAGGTCAGGCTGGGACACGCTTATGCTGATTAGGGTAAATAAGAGGCCAAATAGATAAGGGCTCAAATATGGGGATTTGGGCAAAGGGCGCAAACTAGAATTTGTTTGTTAGGACCAATACTGACAGCATTCCCTTTCAGGTCTAGGTCTGATGGTCTCACAACACTTAGGCTGGGCAGTATTCCCTTTCAGGTCTAGGTCTGAAGGTCCCATGACAGATTAGGTGAGGCTCGGCATGCTTATGCTGATTAGGGTAAATAAGAGGTCAAAAGAGGGAGAGCAGTTAGTATGTATCGGCGATGACCGAGCGTGCGGCATCGGTTAGGTAAATAATTCACTACCGCGTTCCAAGCGCTAAATAGGTGTCTTTTGTTGTGGGACCAACATGATTAGATCAGCTCATAGTGGTACAACAGAGATAGAAGGCCGATCAATGGGTAGAATTAGAATTTCAGCCTAATTAAAATAGGATTAGGATTTCAGCCTAATCACAGCAGTTTAAGACAAGTATAAACAATCCAAACAAACAGTCAAACAGAATCAGAAACAATATTTTACCCC
Source organism: Allium fistulosum (assembly GCA_030737815.1). NCBI lineage: Eukaryota > Viridiplantae > Streptophyta > Magnoliopsida > Asparagales > Amaryllidaceae > Allium > Allium fistulosum. The sequence continues at coordinate 1,089,511,962 of CM060904.1, read as the reverse complement.
AGTTTTATCTTTTCAGTATTTCTTTCCATACTAGAACTATTCTTAGTCTATTATCTTTATCTTGCTTAGAAACGCTAGTAATTAATTTCACTCACCAGACTTATTGTCTGACCCACTCCTCTATTTCCCTTTTTCCCTCATAGGCCAATAGAGGCAAGGATAGTAGATTCATATTTCTTGTAGATACATTCCCGGAGTTCTTCACGTATTCTTCTTCTTTTCATTTTTCTTTTCATTTGGCTTTTGATGTACTGGTATTTATGAGAGGGATGATTATTTTTATTGTACTCTGATTTTATGAGACTGAGATGCATTTTTAATAAGACATGTGTATTTGGTATTTAAGGCATGTGATGTTCTTCAGACTTATTTAAGAAAATTTATTTTGAATAATAAGTTACCATTTAAATGTTTCCGCTGTTTTTACTTATTTGTCTTGTGAATCTTAGTCTCTGTAATGTTTTAGCTATACCTATAACGTACCATATCCTTTAATGTGCCCTTTATGGGTATACTAAGGGATGTGGGGTGTTTCAATTGGTATCGGAGCCTAAGGTTACAGAGTTCCTAAAAACTTGTTTTAAAAGTAAAGTATTTTTAAAAATTAAAATATCTTCAAGCTAGAAGTATTTTTCAAAAAGAAACTCTTATTATAGAAATGGTTTGCAAGTATAAAAGAGTGTTTATGTAACGATCCCGGATTTTTACTAATTTTAAATTGACAATTAAATTAATTTTCGATTTAAAATTGTGAAAAATTCAAAAAAATGAAGTCTTTAAATAAAAATATAAATATCTCAAATAATCTATAGTAATATAAAATAGAAATTTATTTACATTTAACAAATTAATACAATACAAGAAACAAAAGAAATAAAACATAGAATAAAACACATTAAACAAATTAGTTAAGATTCAAACAATAGGATGTCATTTCTATTGCAAAGCACTTGCAAAGTAAATAATAAAATAAGTAAACAAAATATCTACAAACAAAATAACTTTTAAAATATGTTCAAATATATGTATGCACACTTAAAGAAAAATAATAAAAATAAATATATTTACAAAGCATAAAACAAGAAGATGATAAAATGCATCAACCTGGAAAAGGAAACAAGCTAACAAAGTATAAGTATATAAGCAAGACAAAGATAAAGTAAAGCAAAAGTATGTAACCAAACAAGAAGTAAGAAATACAAATAAATACAAATATAAACAAAGTAAAATAAATTTCTATCAAACATAAACAAAGCAAACAAATGAAAATGTAAGTACATAACATATTAGCCACCACATTTACATAAAAATATGTGTTGCCTGTAAACTGAACATTGGTTTTGCACATAATAAACTAAAGTGTTTATGTATAGAAGAAACAAAATAGCCTGTACAAAAGTCAAATGGAAATAGAAAGAAAAGTGATATGCATAAGCATATAAAACAAGGCAATATAAAACAAGACAAAAGAAATTTATACAAGTATCTTTAGTAACCTTAAACTAGAAACAAAACTGCATATGCATTTGAAATAGCATAAGACAGAAAATATCTCTAGCACACAAAATCTCTCAACCGAGTTAAAAGAAATGCAAGGAATTAGAAAATCTATGTACAGGGTATTGATACAAGAAGATAAACACAAGTATAAAATAAAAATAAATAAACAAAGTTGCTATGTACATAATATCACCTCCAACACATATAATATCATTATCAGCTGAGTAAAATAAAGCAAAAGAAAATAAAGGACTTGAGTAATTAATGCAACATACCTCTAGCATATCAAAGCATTAAATGCAAGATCATCTCAGCCATGACCTGCTGTACAAACAAAGAAAGTCTCAGCTTAAACATATAAACCCTGTACAACAAGTTTCTTCAAACTGTAAACCTCTTCTATATATATACATCATCTTCATTCATTCATTTTTTTAACTAAGCAAAAAAGAAAAAGAAAACTGAAGTAAGAATCAAAACAACAACAAACAAATCAAACCAGAGAATCAAAGAGAAGGCTTCAACTTGCATTTTCTAAGCCTGTGTCAAAACAAAGCATCTCTGTACTTCTGGAAAAAGGAAATTTTCAAGGTGAGTAACATATTTTAAATATATATATATATATATAACTTAAGTATTGATATGGTTGCATGTCATTTCTCTGTGATAAATATGTATTGTATAAGTGCATTCTGCTGTGAGTATATATGAATAGATATATGTGTGTAGGTTGTCCCTGTATTATACTGTCTTTAGTTCCAGGTTCAAGAATTTGTTCAAAACCCATTATCATATGGTCTAGCCTATGATAGTGTTTAAGATTCAAACTAAATATGTTTGTTGTATCATAGTTTTTAAGTTTAAAAATTTGCTTAAGTTAAACAAATTTGTATGGGCTCTGGAAAATTTAAAACAACAGAAAAATCTTTTAATATGTTAAATTTCAAGTTTCTTAATTCACAAATTCATGAATATAAAATGAATTCGTATACAAAAATATGATTTTTAAAACAAGATTCGTGATTTTTAGTGGGGTGTTTTGGTAGCAGTTCGAGGATGGTCGGAGTGGGTATTTTGATCGAATTCCAGCGTTATGATGATCTAGGGAGGTCGAGTTGCCTCGTGGGGATGAAGGGGCCTATGGTGGTCCCAGGAAAAATATCGCGATGGTTGGCCGATGACCATGGTGGCGGCAGAAGGCGTTCGAATTCTGGTGACCTAATTTTGGGGTGGCTGATGTTTTCCACTCGCGCATCGTCGATGATGGATCGAGTGTCACGTGCTTCTGGGGTTTGATAGAGGGAAGGTGGACGAGGCTACGACCGAAGTTTGGTGGCCTCTGGTGGTCGGAACATCGAGCAAGTGGCGTTGACAGGTTGGGAAATTGAGGGTTGCGAGTGTTCCAGGTTTTGTTTTTACTCGAAATTCGAGTTCGAGACGAACTGGAGGGGGATTGGGGGTTGATGTCGGAGCTGCGGATGACCTTCGACTTGTTCGAAGTATGGGTGGTGACCGGAAGTGGCGAATGGAGGCGTGCACGTGCACGGCGCAGTTTTGTTTTCCTAGTGAAGATGAGTTGTGTTGTGGACTTGTACTCGAGTATTTACCCGAGTTGATTCATGAATTTCTCGATGCATGTTGCAGTTTTTCTCGAGACAGTGGGGTGTTAAACTCGTAGCACAATAGGGTTGCCTCCAAATTTTATTTTGTTACAGGTTTTTACTGAGACCTGTTTATCCTGTTTTTGAAATAAAAATGAGTTGTTTAAATTTAAATGTTTAGATAAGCTTAGAATAGGTAAGTATATTTTAATACGTGAACTTAAGAGGAATTTGATTTCAAACTCTTTTGAATTTCTTTAATGACTAAATTTAAAGGTTTTAAAAGTTAGTTTTAAAATTGATTTAAAGATCAATTAATATTCATTTTAAAGCTTGAAATTTAAAAATGAAATCTTAAATTGTAAATTTGAAATAAATGGTTTCAAACATTATGAGTGCTAATTAAATCATTAATAAAAGTAAGTTTTATCTTAAAGTAAATGAAAACTTAATGATGGTAACTCATTAATTATTAAGTCAATTAAAATGGATAATTTATTCATTTAATTAACTGATGAATTGGTTTAATTAAATGAGTAATTAAACGTTCAATTCCTTGAAATAATTAATTAGGAGGTTAGTTAATTATGTAAATGGATTAGAGGTTAATCTAATTAATGGGATTAATTAGAATAATTTATTAATTAAGAAAAATTAATTAAAGTGTTTGATAAATTTATTTATATCAAATGGTTTGTAATTAATAAATCAAAGTTGGATAATTAATTCATAAGCAATTAATTTAATTGGAAATAAATTGAATTAATTAGGATTAAACAATTAATTAATCCTGCTTATAAATGTTGCCTTGAATTGATTGTCCTATCTGATCTATGATATTTTGTTCTGTGGATTCAGTTGTGTGTAATTTATTCATTTACTTATGATACATCTGTATATATCTGTGATCTGTGAATGAGTGATAAGCGTTATAGTTTATATCGCTTATCAGCTATATTTCGGTATTTTAATCTGTGATAAATTGAATAATGTTGCACTATTGTGTTGAACCCCTGGACCACATTTTTACACACATAAATATGGATTTCACGAGGAAATCGATTAAGTCACAGATTTTTGAAGTGATTTTTAAATAGACAAATTAAATTCAAATATTTTGAAAATGGATTGGGTTTAAAGTGAAAAGCTTTTGAAATGGGATTTCAAAGATGAAATTTATTTTGAGTAACTTGATTAAGTTTTGAAATTTAAATATTTGATTTAAATTTGAATTCAATATTTGAAATTGAATTCTATGATTTGAAATTAGGGATTAAAGATGTTTATATATGGGTTAAACTATTTTAAAAATATTGATTTGGGAATGTGAATATAATTCAAGGGCTTTACCTCGTGCAAAAAAAATTGGATTTTTCTGAAACGAAAACTATTTGTTTTCAAATAATAACAGCTTTCATATAGTAGTGAACTTCCAAATTGTGTTAAAAGGAATTTAAAAGATTCTAAATGAAAATGATTTCCAAGTTATGGAAACGGTTTTAAAGCTATAAGTTAAATATTTAATTTAAAGATTTTAAATGAATTAATCCAATTGAGATGGAATTGTTTTGAAATCTATGAATGAATCTTTGTGAAACTGGGTAAACTTGTGAAATGAATCTTTTTGTTTAAATATTTGGAAATGGAAATTTATTTAAACCATTTGAAAGAAAAGTTTTGGGTAATAAGTCGTGACTTAATTAAAATCCCAATATCCATATGTTTCTTGTAAATATTGCGCTCACTATTCGGTTTAGCCGGGAGAGGACCTTTGTGTCATATATCCTATTCTGAATATGTGATTTGACGTTATGGATAACATTTGAAGACCGGTGGTGAAGACCGGGTGTTTGTGAGAACGAAAGGATAACCTATTGATTGTCTCTGCACTGAGTTACTCAGGTATAGAGATTCCCTAAGTGATGGGAAATCCGATCGGGATTGTGAATACCCGGATTGCAAGGGCTTCTTTGGAAGTGCCTTCGGTTCTATTCGAACCCGGAACAGACTTGTATGGTTACATGTCTGACATTACATTTTGAGATATAAAGCTGATTTCTTTCAAATACATTTCTGTTTGGTGGCAGAGAATTTATTCTCTTAGCTTAACACCCTTCTCTGAGACGTACGAGCTCAGAGGTTATGTAGTTGAAGGTTATCAGCGATATATTCCCAATTTGGTAATGTGACATGCTGAGTGTTGTTGTGTGATGATCATTGTTTGATCATTTGTGATATGATCATTTGTTTGATCATTTATCTTTGTGATCATTACTTTGATTATTTGTTGACCCAAAGCATGGCTTTGTACCAAAGTGTGACTTTGTGGACGAGACTTCGTCGAACCTCACGACCCGGTATGGTCGAAACAGGAATCGTGGCAGCAAGGTTATTAGGGGATAGCACCCCCTTAGTGTATGTAATTTCCTTCTGGATTATGAGTGGTATCATGGTATGGAGCCCAGATACTTACTTTGTGGTTGCTGCAAATTTATTACTTGTGGTTGTTGGAATCGAGGATCCTCGAAAAAAGGTCGCAAACGACCGGGGAATGAAATATTCGTGTCAGTAGTTACCCAGCTAGGGGTAACCCGGCCTTGTGTAGCAGAGATCCGGTTAGGATCCGGGAACGTCGCTCCAGAGGCGTTCTATTTTACTTGGGAAGTTCCTTTGCCCGACCATTTGTTGGAAATCCAAACAAAACAATACGAGACTTGTACGGTATTAGTTGTAGAACCTACCATCTAACATGGTAGCTATAGTAGGCATACTATAATGGTACCTATGCTGGCTAAGATTTATATTGTACTTTCGAAATGTTTTTCCTCGCTATGCACTAATAATAATATCCTAAATGTTTTGCTTTGCGTAGTAAGCATCTTTGACTATCATAAGGAGAAATCTCCTCCAAGTTTGCGCTTGCATTGTGTGTGTGGCGGGAGGTCTTATGGTAGTTTCATTTTCTAAAAGCATTGCGAATATGTTTTAAAATTCTTTTGTTGCTTGATTTTAAAGATAAACTGTTTTTGTTGCTCACACCAGTCCCATGACTGATCCGGAGTTTATTGTTTCTTTCCTAAACTCTGGGTGCTCAAAAATTTTCTACACGGGCAGTCTAGAGTTGGGTTTTTCAGATAGTCAAGGTTAGTAGATTTTCTGGAGCTAGTTCAGTCTTTGGATATGGACTGCACTTGCTTATCTTGGTGCATCATTATTGGGAGTTCAAGCTATTTCTGGATTGGTGTTTTGAAGATGGAGATTATCCGCTGCTGGTGTTATCTATTTTCTTTCCGCTGCTATTTCTTGTATCATACCTTTGATGTATATTGATATTCATTGTATCACTCTGTTGTATCGGATATTGTATCAATGCTGTATATCAATATTTTATTCATTTCTTCGGTTGTGTTGTTTACTTAATTGTGTTATAAGCTCCGGAGAACCAGATTCGGCGTTTGAATCTACGGCATTTTAAGTACAAGTGAAGTACGGATGCCGATTTTCGAAGGCCGACTTCAGGATCTTTACAGTTTATAAAAATCCCCTCAAAGTCTAGTTTAACCTTCTTTTGATTCTTTCAAGCCTAATTTTCTTTTTTTGCATAGAATAGCGGACGCCCCAAATATTCCAGAGGGTGTCCAAGCCACTACCTAGTTCCGTAGATACCACCAAGCTACGGCACCCGAGGTGCAAGGGCAAGCACCCAATGCAGCACCGGTGGGTGGAGATCTCATTAATCCATCTGCAGCAACCAATTTTTCTAAGCTATGCAAGGACTTCGCTAATCTAGGAAGCAAGACAATTTCCAACACGGAGGATTTCGTGGAGGCACAAGCTTGGTTGAGGAATACGGAGTAGATATTTGGAGTGTTAGGATTGGAGGACCGACAGAGAGTTCAACTTGCATCTTGGCAGCTGAAGAGAGAAGCTTCTTATTGGTGGGAGATCATAGAGATGGAAGGTAGAGACGTTGGTTGGTTTAGATTTAGGGAAAGGTTTGAGAGAAAGTTCTTGTCGCAAGTCGAGGAAAGCATGCAGTTGGAGAAGTTCATTAGTCTGAAGTAGGGGAGTCTTTCGGTGAAGGAGTATATAAATCGATTTAATGAGTTATCGCGGTTCGGGATGGAGCTTGTTAATACACCGCATAAGAAGGCCATCAAGTTTGCTAAGGGTTTGAACCAGCCCCTCCAAGGGTTGTTATTGACGCATGTACCAATGGGAGCAACGTATGAGTCACTTGTGGAAATGGCTCTTACGTCGGATGCTGTTAAGGAAGGAGAACTTAAGGAGGTTCCTAAATTCACTACACCAAAAAGCTGATTTAGCCACCCCTCCTACCGCCTCATTAGATACGGCTATTAGCCGTATCAAATTTGATACAGCTATTAACCGTATCTAAAAATTTAAACACGGTTAATAGCCGTATCATATTTGATACGGCTAATAGCCGTATCTTATTTCGTGCCTATTTTTGGCGCAAATTTTCCACCCCAATACGCACTGCTTCCCTCCAGAAAATTGGCTTTCCCACTTATTTAGATACGGTTAATAGCCGTATCAAATTTGATACGGCTAATAGCCGTGTCTTATTTCGTGCCTATTTTTGGCGCAAATTTTCCACCCCAATACGCACTGCTTCCCTCCAGAAAATTGGCTTTCCCACTTATTTAGATACGGTTTTTAGCCGTATCTAATATGATACGTGTTTTAGCCATATCTATATTGTGTGCTACCTTTTACAATCAAACCAGGTACACGCCTTCTTTCGTTCATTTCGTTTGTTTCTCCCAAATTAGCCGTATAGGGTTTCACCTCCGCTTCCATGCGATAACGCCCCACCCTATCAAGCCAGTCGCGTGTCCTCTGCTCCTCCATCGCTCGGCCGAACGCACCACCTCCGCCTTTCCTCCCCAGATGTGAAGTCGAGCAACCTTCCACCTCAACCACTTTAGCATATATCTCTTCTCTGCCTACTTTCTTGCTTGAGGAATTTGCTACCTTATGTAAGTTTGCTTACATTGTTAAATTATCTGCTATATAAAAACTAACCGAGCTATATATATATATATGTGTGTTTTATATATGTATTTATTTATATATTATAAAGTTATGTAGTTTATATATATCAGTTTATTTTTATATATATAAGCTCATTTTCATATTTAAGTTTTTATCTCCGGTTTTTTTCTGTAGGAGTTATTTATGAGTTAAATATATATAAGTTGTTGACTTTGTTTACAAGATCCTTGTTTGCAGTTAGTATATATATATATGAGAGATTTGTTAGAACCCGTATATATTTAAAGTATATCTATGCTTTGTTCTATATATATATATATATATATATATTTCTGGTAAACTTTGAAACTAAGTATGTATATATAAATTATGTAGCATGTTTGTTATATATTAGACTATATGTAGATTTTTGATTCTAAGTATATACGTATGTATAGTTTACAATAGAGTAAGCCTGTATTGATTTTTTTTAATATATGGTGTATTTTCAAGATCACTTGCCCTTTGGTTACTGTATTATTGTGATGTTGATCAGTTTGTTTATTCCATGGGACATCTGGTTTCCGATTAAAATCACCTTCTTTGTAGTCAATTAGTCAAAATGTGATTGATAAAATTTAGCAGTTGTTATAGTCCACAATAACTAAAGTAGTGGTGATTTTGATCTGTTTAATAAATTATTGGTAGTTGATTGAGTTGATTGTTGTAGGATAATATTAACTAGTGATATTATTCGATTGGTAGTTGACTTTGATTGTTACTGTAATGATGCTTTGTAATGAGTAATGATTCATTTGCTTTTGGGATTAGTGGTGCTGGGAATATTAAATAGTTGGGATAAAACTATTTAAAAGGCGTTGTTGTATATGGTTCTGACATTGTTGTGTATTCAAAAGGCGTTGTTGTATATGGTTCTGACATTGTTGTATAAGTGGATAAAATTGTTGTTAATGGTGCAAGCCAAGTCAGGAGAGGGGTAATGCATAGACGTTACTCCGGTGCTACAAAATAGTGTCGTTGTAATGGCACATTTTTTGGAAACAGTTTGGTGCTAATGTTAACTTTTATAGAAATGCTATTTTTATAATTAAGAATATCATAGAAAATAGTCTATATCAATATACTTCACACATCTAAAAACATGACCCTCACCTTACAATGTGGGACTATTCTCAAATAAGATCTTATATGCTCTTCTCGTATTTTTAATAATTCATTTCAATTACAAAAAATTTCCAATAATTTCCCAGTTGAATTTTTCAAAAATATTCTTTTCGAGCAATTGGAACGAGGACCCATTGAAGGGCAAGTCTCATGTTCTGTTATATATGATATAGGAGGGCAGTATGTCTTTCAGCATAAACAAACAATGGATAAATGAATCAGATCTAAGATCTACATACTATATAGACGGGGTGCAGAAGTTCATTAGTTTTGTTGAAGAAAACGGCGGTAAGAAAGGAGTGTATTTATGCCCTTGCACCCGGTGCAAAATTATGAAGGCGATCAAATTAGATGACATTCATTTTCATTTGCTTAGATGAGGTATTATCCAATCATATATAGTGTGGTATTTTCATGGGGAAAAAAGTGCGGAGATGGAAAAACAACAACCAGTTAGTCATGCCACAACTACTGATGAGTCTGAACATATTAGGATGGAAGATCTGGTCAATGATGTAGATAGATTTCATCATTTTCAACCTAATAATCCATTGCCTGATCATGCTAATGTTAGAGAGCAGTCTACTGATTATCCAGATTGGCAGGCCAATGAAAGTAAGAAGTATAAATCACTTTTTGGTAGCGTAAAAGAGCCACTGTATCATTCATGTTCAAAAGGGATTACGAAGCTGAATGCCATTGTGAAACTGAATAGCTTGAAGACCCAATACGGCTTTTCAGATAATGGTGTGACTGCACTCCTCGAACTAATAAAGGAGTTACTCCCTGAAGGTAACACGATGTCGACAACATACTACAACGTGAAGAAGATCATTAAGCAAGTTGGGATGAATTACAAAATTATGATGCATGCATCAATGATTGCATATTGTACTGGAAAGTTGATGCGAACAAAGTTTCTTGTACAAATTGCAATGAACCAAGATATATGACATCATTCAACGAAGAGAGAAAAGGCACCAAAGTACCTCGAAAGACATTAAGACATTTCCCTTTAATTTCTAGATTGAAGAGACTGTATACTGTACCATGGATAGCAGATGCGATGACATGGCATGGTCGTGCCAAGTCTGATCCAACCGTAATGCGTCATCCATGCGACACTTCTCAATGGAAAGCCGCATATTCTTTTGACCAAGCTTTTGATGCCGAGCCATGAAATGTCACACTTGGAATATCGACAGATGGTTTCTATCCACATGCTTCTCTCTCTAACCCTTACAGTTGTTGGCCAGTAATTGTATTACCATATAATCTTCCTCCATCTATGTGCATGAAAAGGGAGTTCTCAATGTTAACATTGTCGATTTCTGGGCTTAAACAACCAAGGAAGGATATTGATGTTCATTTACAGCCGTTGATAGACGAGTTAAAGCAGTTATGGGAAGGAGTCGTTACATTTGACTCGTTGAATAAATCTAAGTTCACAATGAGAGCTAGGGTGCTGTGGGCAATCCATGATCACCCTGCTTTTGGGACTTTATCGGGATGTACAACTCACGGTTATTTTTCATGTCATGTTTGTGGGGAAAACACTTATTCTTATCATCTTCCTTAAAGTAAGAAGATGTGTTACATGGGACATTGAATGTTTCTTCCTAACGAACACAAGTTTCGATACGATAAGACAAATTTCAACAACAAATAAGAACTTCGTCGTCCTAAATGGCCATTGACTGGTTTTCAAGTTGAAAAAAAAGTAGCGAATATCAAAATGAAAGTTGGTAAACAAAAAGAAGAAATTAGTCGAAAATGGAAAAAGTCAACCAATGAAGAAGTTGACAATGTTTCTGGATGGTATAGGAGGTCTATCTTTTTTGATTTACCATATTGGAAAGAAAATTTGATCCGACATAATATTTATGTTATGCATACGGAGAAGAATGTCACGGAGCATCTCATCAGCACCATTATGGACCACAAAGATAAGTCAAAAGATGACATCAATGCACGCAAGGATTTGAAAACCATGGGTATAAAACAAAAGTTGTGGGTGATGGAAGATCCTGAAACAAATAGAATAATCATACCAAAGGCAACTTTCACTTTTAGAAAAGAAGAAAAGATACGGTTTTGCACCATTTTGAAAAATCTGAAAGTGCCTAACAAATTCTCTTCTAACTTCCACAACAATGTGAGCATCAATCCTCCTGAACTAAGAAATATGAAGTTACATGATTACCATGTCATAATGCAACATTTGCTTCCGGTATTGCTTCAACATTCTTATCCATAACATAAGGATCTACGAAATGATGTTCATCGTATTAGTCTATTCTTTAACATTTTGTGCTCAAAGGTGATCAATAGGGAACATCTTTTAAAAGCAAAGACTAGCTTGGTAGAAGCAATGTGTGTTTTTGAAAAACATTTTCCACCTGCATTTTTTGATATAAGTATCCACCTTATGGTTCATTTATCCGATGAAGCGTTGATATGCGGCCCTGTCAGATATATATGGATGTATCCCTTTGAACGGTAAATTTCTAATTTCAGTTATGTACATCATTATTCGATATAAATAGCTACCGTCAACAATATATAATTGATCACCTTCATAGGTTGATGAAAACATATAAAGGATATGTGCGCAACAAAAGATACATTGAAGGGTGTATTGCAGAAGGATATATCGTACAAGAAGCTAGTCTTTACTGCATGGAATATATGCCAAACGAAGGTGATGGCAATCATAAACATACCCCCGAAGCGTTTTTAGACGAGGATGATGAGTTTGCTGGTGAGATACCTCTATATATTGGTAAAGACATAACGTTAACCCAAGTGCAGTTTGAACAAGTGCGTAGATGGGTCCTTAATAAGTACGATGGATTGGATGAATGGAAGAAGTAAGTTCACGAACTTTTCCCGAATTTCCATTTTTTTAATTCAATTTATATATACGTTTTTATATGTGTTTTCCGTAGGAGGTATAACTCCTATGTGAAAAGTACTAGATTTCAACCTCGAGGCAGGATTACGAATGTGGAAGCCGTTCAAAGTTATAATCTATGGTTACGTAATGAGGTAATACATCGTCTTAAGTATTTCACATGTTTATAAGTGGGCAATACACCTTCGTGACCATGCTTTTTTACTTATTTGTTTTATGTAGTTGTTAAAGACCATCGATGTTGATCCAACTCTGTGGCGGCTAGTGCACGGGCCGAAGTTCATGGCGCGTAGTTATATGAAGTACCAAGTGAATGGATTTTCATTTTCCACTAAAAACTACGAAGACCGTATGGTAACACAAAATAGCGGTGTATGCATGAGAGAAATTACAAAATTTAGAGCGAGCGGTAAGGATAAAAATTATAAGGAAGCAGAAACGACGTATTACGGAGTCATTCAACAGATACTTGAGTTGGATTACACTGACTTCAAACAAACAATTTTTTATTGTGATTGGGTAAAGGTCGAGGATAAGGTCAATGGTTGCAAAGTAGATCCCATTTCAAACCTGATCACGGTAAATTTAGGGAAATTGAAGAACAAAAATAACGTGAATGATGAGCCATTTATTCTTGCATCAGAAGCGAGTCAAGTGTTCTACTCAAAAGATTTTAAAAATAACGGATGGTCTGTGGTTTTGCATACACCAAAACGGTTGACTACAAATGTGGATGACATTGAGTTCCCTACCGTCTATCAATCAGCTTTTGAAGACAATGAAAAATTAGAAGACCTTACCAAATCCATATGTTAACTTATTAGTATTCGTACATCACATGATTGTGTGTCTGTATATTTTTAATTGCATGATTGTGTGTGTATGTTTTTAATTGCGCGACTTCTATATTTTTAATCACTTTTTTCTTCTCATTGTTCCTAATATACGTGGGAAAATAGGTGAATTGACGTATTGTTCATTGTGTTTTTATGATTGTGTGAATTGACGTATTTTTATGCTTGATCTACTTTAGTTGGATAATACCATGATGTTAATCTGTTTTACATTCATAATGTCATCGTTCTAATTTGCAAAGTTTTATTTATTTAATTATTTATTTAGCTTTTGTTACCATTAAGAATCTCATACCATAGTTGGTACTACAGTGTACCATGGTGGATATTAAAGAAGCCTTTCATTATTATATCATCTAATTTAACCAATATATATCTGGTACTATGCTCTGTATGAGGTTCATGCCTTTGACAGTTCAAAAAAGAGATAAGTAATCAATATAAATATTTATCTTCTAATATTGCCTTCATGGTCAGCTTTGTTTTGAGTATTCTGTTTTATACATGAATATTATGACTTTTCTTATTAAATATTTATGGATACAAACTGTTTTTTCCGTATTAAAGCACACATATCATCAATTCTGGTTAAACTGAATCTTAAACCTTTTTGCACCATAGAAATATCTTTTGAATTTACTGCATAAATAATGGCTCACGTTACCTTTTTAAAGATAGTAAATAAACTATTTTGTTCTGGATTTAGTATTATTTTCTTTCTCAATTTTAGGACTAATTTTGGGACTCTCTGTATGTTTGAAAATCTGATTTAGTCTTCTTTAGATAATACGATTTCTTTGGAAAATCTAATTTCCTATGGCATATATGATCGACATTATATACATGGCCTTCTTTAGAAATCTGTTCTTTTTACAGTCTTTGTACTATCAACATAAGGCATATATGACGAATATTTTCCTAATGTTGATTATTTTTCTCATTATCTAGATTTTTGGAGAATAGTGGGCTGTTGAAGATTTTTTTCTTGCTCAGGTATGTGTTCCAAAGGTATTTTATCAAATTATTCGCTATTTAGCCTGGAATTCTTCCCGCTATTGAAAAATACTATTTTTTTTAGTTTGGAAAATGGTAATTAGACTTGGCAAAACAATGTATTTTAAATTGCCAACTTCAAAAATTAACTTCTAGACATAAACTTTGCAACTAGAATGAATATACAAAATCAGTGAATTTACAAAAGTGCAGACATATGAACTTTTCCAAAGCACGTTTAAACTGGGAAAGTGTGAACTTCATGCAATTTTAACATTAAATACAGGAGTAGTTGCAATAAAAATAAAATATAAATTTATATTCATACAAAGTAATATTATATTCATACAAAGTAATATTATATTTTGCAGGAAACCATGTCAGAAAATCCAACGTCTTCACATTCATCATGTTCAGAAATCAAGAAAGTGGATCAAAACTTACTTGGTATTTCGGTCTCAGATAATGCTGGAAAAATCGCTAATATGCTTGGTAAATTAGTAAGAGCTCATGTGCCTATATCATATATAAGTTGGGACAAAGTACCCGGAATATACAAGGACACCGTTTGGAACGAATTGGTGGTAAGTATATTGGACATCTATCGCACTGTGTTTCGATATCTGTTGCATGGAATAGATTTAATTAGCAATCTCATGATATTTATACCGAAAAATTATGTGGTCTCCTTCTTTCCGTTCCAAGTTACTTTAATTTCTCGTCAGTATTAAATTAAATATTAATAGGCCTGTAGTCATTCGTAGTTTTAGGGGGGTTTATCTTGGGAATCAGGTCTAAGAATGTGATTTATTTATGTTATGATTTTCCCTTCATCATAGAAACTTTGCATTGCATCTAGGAGACCTTATTTGAGTTTGTGCCAATTTAAGTGATAAAATTTATATGAAAAACCATCAAGATCGGGAGCTTTATCTTCATGAGTACTAAAAACTACATATTTTACTTCCTCTAATGTGAATGAATCGGTCAGGTAGTTTTTCCCAAATTCAGATATCTTTGCATTGCAAATAATCTCTATAATTTCTTTGGATTAGCCACCTTTATTGTATAAGTCACTATAAAATGCCACTGATTCTTTAGCTTGCTTTTCTGGCTCACCATTTGACTGTAAAAGGTGTGGAAAGAATTTTTGTGGGCTTTTTTGATAAAATTGCGAAGAAATATTTAGTGTTGTCATCTGCCATTGTTAACCATTCACATTTGGATTTTTATTTCAAAAAAGATGCTAGCATATGCAATTTTATTTGATTCTCCACTTTTGCTAAGTAAAACTTTGAATTATTAGTATCATGTTGTGTGTCCAGTGCTGTCTGAAGTAGATCACATTTTTCTCTACATATCTCTACTTCTTTCTGCAAGTTGTTTTTGTTATAGCTCCATCCGTTCAAAATTGTTTAACATTCTTTTGAATTGTCAGAAAGTTGTACAAATTATTGTCTATTTGAGGGATCACAAGTGATCTTGAATCTCAAAGAAATAGTCCTCAAAATGACACCAATGATTGCAATATTTGAAAGGTCTGATACCATTGATGCTTGAAATGTCATTTAGCCAAACAATTAGAGGTGAATGATCACTAGATAGTGATGATAATTCAGAGGCTTTTGAGTTTGGAAAATTATAGAACCAGTTAAGATTAACTTAAAATCTATCTAGCCTACATCTTATATCCTTTTAAGGGCCTGATCTCCAACTGAATGTAACACCACTGACATTATGTTCCATAATACCACATTTGATTAAGAAATTATTCAATTCGTAATTTTTATTTATAGGCAAACATCTACCCCCTAACTTTTCTTTAGATTGTCTCATACAATTAAAATATCCTAAAAGTAACCAAGGAGAAGTTACTGATGAACCATCTAAGTCTAATTTATCCCATAATTCTTGTCTAAGATAATCATAGTTTTCTCCATAGACAAACAAGATAACCAAACCCCAATGTTTTGTAGAGAAACAATGATGTGTTGTTTGCTAGATGATAAAAGAGTATGAGACTAGCTATGTTTATTTATGCACACTAAAATTATTCATTTGTGACAGAATTTAGTGTTATCCAAAAGACATCAATTATCAACCCAATGTTTGTTGTACACATGTAGATTATATTTACCGATTTTGGTATCCAACAGAGCAACTACAGTACACTTATTCTCTCTGACCAAACTGTTAACCTTAATTCACCTATATGTGTATACATATGTATATATGTATGAAGCTGCCTTATTATAGCTTGCTGTGCATCGAGTTGCTTCAGGATTTGATATCTTGA
Source organism: Allium fistulosum (assembly GCA_030737815.1). Classification (NCBI taxonomy): domain Eukaryota; kingdom Viridiplantae; phylum Streptophyta; class Magnoliopsida; order Asparagales; family Amaryllidaceae; genus Allium; species Allium fistulosum. The sequence continues at coordinate 1,089,495,621 of CM060904.1, read as the reverse complement.
ATTGGTTTTTCGTGTTTTGTCTTTTTGTAGAAAATTTATGAGCTCGATCCGCTTTCAAAAGAATTGTTTTTAAAGAGAATGTTGGAGGCTTTTAGGAGACACAAGCAACACTTAAGAACAACTTATTATGACACTTTCAACAATGACGAAGAACGGATGAAAAATTGTCCACCTACAATTGCTCAAGAAGATTGGGAAGAGTTCTTAAAAAATGAAGCAACGCCTGAAGCGAGCGGAAGAAGAGAGTCAGGCAAAAAGAACAGATCATTGCTCAGTTATGCTCACCATGCAGGACGTAAAAGTCATGCTAAAGTAGAACAAGAAATGGTAATTTGTATTCATTTTCTTTCAAAAATGGTAAAAATCACAACTAACATATTTTATATATTGCAGATCACTGCTAGTCCATCAACAAATATCAATCGTCGTCAAGTATGGGAGAAGACACACGCGAAAAAAGATGGTAGCATATCAGATGCCACTTCTTCGTACTTCGTAAGTCAAACAAATACTAACTTGCATATTCTTTTCATTAAACATTTTTTAGTGTACACTAATCTGCAAACTACAATCTACACTATGTACTTAGGATTGATTATGAAGTTATTATGAACTTAGGAACCAAGATTGTAAGTTTGAACTATCTCCACTATGCCTGACATTGCTTTGCTAAAGATAAATATAATTTATCATTTTGTCAGTTTTCTGCACTTCTTTAGAATTCAGTATGCATTCAGATAACAAGGAGTTGGAAAAATACTAATATGCATATATTAGTAATCAATTAACTTTCAGTAAATGATATATGGATTAAAAAAATACTAATTGATGTTATTTTATAAATATTTCAGGATCAAATTGCGAAAGCAAAGGAAAATATCATTGATAGTGATGAAGAAAAATTGACAGTAGATGAAGACATCTTATCACAAGTGCTTGGTAAGGATGCAAGGGGTAGGAGCCGCGATGTTGGGACCGTTGTACCAAAGACTAAAGTTAAGGCTTGTGCCATTGCACAGAAACGACTCAGACATGTTCGTGGAGACCATGATGAGTTGAAAATGAGGGTGGGAAGTTTGGAGGGTACAGTGGGAAGTATGTCTGGGCAATTGGAGGTTCTGATCAACATGGTGGGAAACATCGAACATGGAATTCGCGCACCGGGCAATTCTTCTGATGGAGGACGCGCCACATAATTCAATGCTCCTGAATTCGTTGCTTCTCAGTTCCCGAATTCGACCGATGTAGCGAACAATCAAAGATGTGAAATCCTCAACTCTGATTTAGACATAATTGCAACATGTATTTATTACAAGCTTTCTATTTTTAGTTGCTTTCGAGCAGATATTTTGTTGGATAGATCTAGACATCTTTATTGCAATAGGTACTGTATGCCGAGAATCTACATTGTCCAAAATCCATGGGAAATCTGTACCACCCACACATGACAAAGTGGTGTTGGACAACATACTGCTACCAGATGAGAGAAACAGCAAAATAAATCATCAATTTGCAGAGACCTTTGCTGAAGTTGGAGTGGGTGGGTATGTGTGCCATTCGAAGGGTCTTATTCAATATCTTTAGACATTGGAGCAGGTATATTTTCTGTTTATGTTAATATTTTACTATGTATTGTTTTTTGAAACCTCTTCCACTATATACATGACATGTCACATTTAATTTCCTTAAATGTGATAAGGAAAAAAAACACGTTTATAATGCTTCATTCCTTTCTGTTTTGAAGTTGTTTGAAGAGCTTGTTCTTTAGATTCACTGTGGCTAGATTTAAAACATATCTGTTTTCGAAATGCTTGATATAGGACTATGACCAGATTCATTATTTTGAGAATAGTTGAGTCTTGTTGTTTTTTGTGGTATGACTTGTTATACAGATTGAGTTATCTTCTTGCCTTGAACTTTACTTGTAGTTGTACCATGTTGTTTTGGCTTGAGATGTTGTTGTTTGGATATCTTGTCACTGTTTCTATCAGTTTTGAAAGTTTGGCCATTTTCCTTTTCTGTTGATCACTTTGAAACTAGACACCAGATTTGATCATCTAGTTTAACTAACTTGAGTTGCACATGATCTGTTAAGTCTGCATTATCATATATATATATATACATGCATATATATATATATATATATATGTATGCATATATGTGTGGATGTGAGATTTCATTCTTGCAACTTGCACTGGTTTTCACTTGCCTATAAACTCCTTCTATATGGTCTTGATATGAACACTGTTTGGAGATTGATGATTGTTCTTGTGAGTCATTTTGAAGCTTTGAGTCACTGCAATGATTTGCTAACTGTGTACATGTGAGGTATATACTGGTCTTGGCTTGTTATTGCATATTCATGCTTGGTGTACTTCGTGTAGCTATTCGATCTTCCACATTGCAGTTGCATGTATGCTTCACACATATTTGCTTCACACAAATGCACACATATATAATTTCATTTTTCATCTCATTACACATGTCTATAACTGAGTCTAAGACTCAGTCTATAACTGAGCCTAGACTCAGTTAAAACTGAGTCGCCATGACTCAGTTATAACTGAGTCTAAGACTCAGTTTACTGACTCTAAGACTCGGTTAAAAACGTCGTCGAAACTCAGTTTCAACTTCATATCAGTATTCATGTTCGTTAATATGTTGTATTCATATTCAGTTGTAGTACATGCTTGCTAATACAAACAATTATTTTTGTATGGATAGACTTAGAGAATAGAAAGTGGAGACTAAAGATTGAAGCAGTGAAGCTGACTGTGTAGTTGTTGACACTTGACATGTTGTATTAATGTAATGTAATAACTATGAACTATTTATAAATGAAGTAACTATGAAATGAGTGACTATGTGGGAACCTAAGTAACCAAATATGTAAGGGTGGATTGGTAGTGATAATATGTATTGTAACTGAATGTATTTCTGTTTTAGAATGTAACTGAATGTATTTCAGTAATTTATTGTATAGTATGCATCATTGCATTGTAATTGAATGTATTTCTGTAATGTATTGTATAATATGCATCATTGCATTGAGTATTAGATATGAACTATTACTGTATGTATAAACTGATTGTATATGTGCAGTATCTAGTTGAAAAACGGGTGCAGATTAATTGTCAACTTAGGCTCGGCTAAAAGCTGTATCTAATGAACAAGGCAATGGCTCAATAAGATACGCCTTTAAGCCGTATCTATGGTGTCAGTTAGATACGGCTTTAAGCCGTATCTAATGGGTCAATTAGATACAGCTTTAAGCCATATCTATTATGTCAATTAGCTATGGCTTTAAGCCGTATCTTATTGACCACTTAGATATAGCTATGAGCCGTTTCTTATTACCCATTAGATACGGCTTTAAGCCGTATCTAACAATTAACGACGCCATATTTTGATACGGCTTATAGCCGTGTCTAAGTTAATTAGATACGGCTTTTAGCCGTTTCTAATTATCGTTTATGGTGTAGTGATTAGAAAACTCTAAGAAGCAATGGTGGAAGAATAAAAAGGATAAGGACAAGAAGAAAGGAGGAGGACCTCAAAAGCAGATCAAGAAGGGGAAATATGTCATAATTGATTGGGCATTTCACAAAGGACTGTAAGAAGGACAATATGAAGGGGAGGTGTTACAACTATGGGCAGCTTGGTCACCTTAGTAGAGGTTGTCCTTAGAAGACAGAGCAGAGAGCGGGCGCACCTAAAGCCAAGTACAAGCTGTGGATGCAACACCTTCTAGTAGTGGACCAGATCGAGGTAGGAAAGTCTCTATAGAAGGTTTGATCTCTATTTTGGATTTTCCTATTCGGACTCCTTTTGACTCCGGAGCATCGCATTCTTTCATTTCTAGTTCTTTGGTTGATTGTTTGCACTTAGATATTTCTCTAGTAGTAGACCCTATAGTTGTTTAAAACCCATAGGAGGATCGGCACATTTATCCATGATTTGTTGGGGTTTGAAATTTTTTATACTAGGCATAGAGTTTGACTGTGACGCCTATGTACTGGGATTTTCGGGAAATGGGATGATTTTGGGGATAGACTGGTTATCCACTTATGGAGCGATATTAGACTGCGAGAGGAGAGTCATTAGACTAGAGACATGTAGCGGAAGGACTCTCGAGGTTTCTTGCGACCCACAAGGGTCAGTCACGTTGAGCTTCCTTTATTCCCTTGATTCATCACTAGGAGAGTTAGATTCCATTCCAATCGTTAGAGAATTCCCAGATTTTTTTGAAGAGGTTAGGGGACCATCCCCTAAGAGAGAGATTAACTTTATGATCTATCTGGATGACAATGCTAAGCCAGTGGCATTGCCCGTGAGACATGGCTCTTAGGGAGAGGAAGGAGTTAAGCAAGCAGATTGGTGAGCTATTGGAGAAAGGCTTCATCAGACGGAACATATCTGATTGGGGAGCGCCAGTCGTCTTCGCTACAAAGGCGAATGGTTCCTTTCGACTTTGCGTATACTATAGAGAGTTGAATAAGCTCATAAAGAAGAACCGTTACCCAATACTTAGGATAGACGATCTTTTCGATCAGTTGGTTGGCTCTTCATTATTTTCTCAGCTTGATTTAGCTGCAGGATTTCATCAGCTTAAGGTCGCTGACAATAGCATCGATAATACAACATTTAGGACACCCAATGGATTCTTTGAGTGGTTGGTTATGCCGTTTGGGCTGACCAACACCCTAGCCTATTTTGTAGATTTGATGAGCCGTGTTTTTCGAGATGTCCTAAATAAGTTTGTTGTAGTATTTGTGGATGGCATTTTGGTGTTTTCCAAGAGTATGGAAGAGCAAGCTATTCATCTTGAGAAGGTTCTTCGTACACTTCGTGTTCATCAGTTAAAGGCAAAGTTCTCAAAGTGTCACTTTTGGCATGAGGAGGTGCGTTTCTTGGGGCATGTAGCCTCAAGAGAGGGTTTAGCCATGGATCCCGCTAAGATAGTAGCAATACAAGATTGGAAGGCCCCCAAGAACGCTACTGAAGTTAGAAGCTTCCTAGGTTTGGCTGGTTATTATAGGAAGTTTATCAGAGATTTTGCTAAGATTTCAGCACCGCTTACTCGCCTCACTAAGAAGAATGCAGCATTCATGTGGGACGTAGATAGTGAGGATTCCATCACGATGCTGAAGAGGGCCCTTACTAGTGCATCAGTGTTAGTTTTACCCAACGGAGTTAAACCTTTTACAGCATACACAGATGCATGTGGGACGGGTCTTGGAGCAGTATTGATGCAAGAAGGGAGGGTGGTATGTTATGGAAGTAGACAGTTGAGAACTCATGAGAAAAACTATCCCACCCATGATTTGGAGTTAGCTGCTATTGTTTTCGCGCTCAAGTCTTGGAGACATTACTTGTTAGGAGAGAGGTGCGAGCTTTTCACTGACCATAAATCATTGAAGTACCTATTCTCACAAAAGGATTTAAACTTGAGGCATCAACTTTGGATGGAGTTTCTAGCATCATATGACTTTGAGATAGCTTACACCCGTGATAAAGGGAACGTGGTTGCGGATGCGTTAAGTAGGAAGAGTGCAATCCTTAGTCCAATGTTCGTGGAGTGGAAAAGCCTAGAGTTTATCTCCACCTTTGATTTTAAGCCCTCTACGGACATTACCCCTGCATTGTGACAGCACTTGAGGTTAACCCTACCCTCATAGATCAGATTAGCTCAAGGTAGCGAGAGAATTCAGAGCTTATGGATATTTTGGATAGGATTAGTAGAGGTGAGGTCTCTAGACATCTCCAACGCTATTCCATTGATAGTAAAGGGTGTCTAAGGAGAGATGGAAGACTTTGTGTCCCCCGCACTAGTGATTTGACGAGAGCAGTTCTAGAAAAAGCACACCATTCTCGAATGACTATTCATCCGGGTGGTGATAAGATGTATAGGGACATGAATAGAGTGTTTTATTAGAGCGGTATGAAGAAGCATGTGGTAGAGTTGGTAGTTAAGTGTCTTGTATGCTAAAGTGTTAAGGCGGAGCAGTAGAAGCCCGATGGATTGCTTCAACCATTGGATGTACCCGAATGGAAGTGAGATAGTGTTTCGATGGACTTCATAGATGGTTTACCCCGATCTAGGAAGGGGAATACCAGTATTTGGCTAATTGTAGATCGTTTGACCAAGAGCGCCCACTTCATTCCGGTCAAGAGTAAGAGGACATCACCTTATTTGGCATCCTTATATGTTCGTGAGATAGTCCGACTTCATGGAGTTCCCTCTAGCATAGTGAGCGATAGAGACCCTATCCTTACTAGCGAGTTTTGGAGAAGCTTGCAAGAGGCTTTAGGTACACAGCTTAGATTGACTACAGCCTATCACTCTCAGACGGATGGCCAAACATAGAGAGTTAATAGAGTTCTTGAGGATTTCTTGAGGATGTGCATTCTTGATTTTGGAGGAAATTGGAGGATCTTCCTTTAGTGGAGTTCACATATTATAATATTTTTCAGGCTAGCATTGCGATGGCACCTTTTAAAGCTCTTTATAGGAGGCCATGCAAGTCGTCTTCGTGTTGGTTGAAGTCTACAGAGAGATTGCTACTAGGTCCCAACATTGTTAGAGAGACTTCGGAAAAGATTGATTTGATTAGAAGGAGAATGAAGACGGCCCAAGATAGACAGAAATCCTATGCATACAAGCAGAGAAGGGATATTGAGTTTGAGATAGGAGATTTGGTTTTCATTAAGATGTCTCCGCTAAGAAAGGTAGTAAGGTTTGGATCAAATGAGAAACTTGCTCTCAGATTCGTAGGACCGTTTCCCATTGTGGAAAGGGTAGGGAAGATGGCGTATCGGATAAAGCTACCAGAGAGGCTCGTGGAAGTTCATGATGTTTTTCATGTTTTGCACTTGAGAAAGTGCTTACATGATTCAGCAGAGGTAGTGGAACCTAGCCAACTTGAGGAAGTTGAAGTGGAGAGAGAAGCATTGGTTCATCGCATTCCTACCAAGATTGTTAGACGTGATATCAAGAAGCTTAGGGATAAGGAAGTCCCTTTGGTTAAGGTGCAGTGGGTAGATAGTATTGAGGACGCTACATGGGAGGCTGAGGAGAAAATACATACCTCTTATCCACATCTTTTCGATGGTACGTTTTGAATTTCCTATTTCCATCTTTAGTTTTGAATAGGTTATTTCCTTTAGTATCATTTGGGAGGGTAGACCTTAGGATTCGAACTATGGATGGTAGGACTGAGTATAATCATGTTACTAGAACATGTTATGTATGTTGGACGCTAGTGGTTGCAAGTGTTTGCTAGTGGATGCTAATGGACGCATATATATACACTATGCACTATTATCTCTTAGGGATCGGCCTAACTAGGTCACTAAAACATATGCATATGGATGTGTGTGCATTTGCATTTGCATTTTTATTTTTATTTTATTTCCATGGTTGCTATAAATGGATGATTATCATATAATTGTTGCATTTGGATGATGATTGTAGCACGCAAATAGAACTATCAGTTATCATTAGGGAATTTGCATTCATTTGGATACATGGCACAAACATGGACGCATAAAAAGGAGGTCGACCGAATCAGTGGACCGCGTAATCTTTTGCATTAGTTAGGGACACAGACACTACACTATTTGCATATATCATAAACTTTATTAGAAAGTTTAAGGACAATGGATGTAATGGATGATGGTTGAATATATGGTTATAGAATTTGGATGAAAATATTTATTTCATTCTTCCATCCTTGGAGATTTCGGGGACGAAATCCTTTAAGGAGGGAAGAATGTAACAACCCAAAATTATTTAAGCTATAATAATTAATTAACGAATTAATTAAATAGTAAAATAAGATTATGAAATTGTCAGAATTAAGCCACGTGAGTTGCACCATTGTGTCCGTGGTAATTTTCTTGTCAATTTCCATATATAATTTGTCAAAATCCGCGCTAGTATGAAGAAGTTACGCAAGAAATAAGAATTTAGAAATTAAAACGAAAAAAATAACAACAAAGGGCTAGGTCGACCCAAGCTCATTATCAGGTCGACCTATAGGTTGACAGTCAGGTCGACCCGCCCTTGAATATGGATGTGGAAACGTCCAGCTTCGAGCGAACACATCATATTTTTATTTTTCTTCAATCATGTACGTTCGTGCTTCCATCTGACGGTTCCTAATAAGCCTATGACGTGGTTGCACCAGATTTAATCTTCAAATCCAACGGTCTGAGATCCCTAAGCTACACTATAAATAGAACGCTAGGCCTAGCTATTTTGCTCGTTCAGATTTTCTCCTATTAGGGTTCATTGCTAGAGGCTGGACCCTAAATAGAATTTTTTTTAAGGAGGAAATCTTTTTGATAAAAATATTCTACGCTCTAGAAGTGGATCAAGAAAGACCAAGGACTAGAGCTAAGGACAATAGGCGAGTGTTTTATAATTATTTTAGATTTTTAAGTAATTTAAAATAATAGGGTTCTCAATAGTTGTAGTTTTTCTGCAATTTTGAGATCGTTTTTATATTAGTTATTTACAGTTAACTTTTAAGTAAATTTCAGAAGTTCTTTTCAGTCTATTTTATTCAGCTATTTTTATTTAGCTATTTTATTCAGTTATTTACATTTATTTACATCTGTTTTAAGTTGGAATTTAACCTGTAAACGTTAGTTTCTTTTTACAGGAAATTATTGTCAGGGACAAAATTTCTCAGCATTTTAGCCTCAAGGACAGATGTTCATTATTTTAGCCTGAAGGACAACTTTCTTTAGGTATCAGTTTTTACAGTTTTTAGGTATCAGTTTGTAGTTATCGGTAGCAGTTTTTAGGTATCAGTTTTTAGTTCGGTAGCAGTTTTGGAAGAATGTTTGTCCTTATGAATAATTTTGAAAGAATGTCCTTATGAATAATTTTTAGAAGAATGTTTGTCCTTATAGTTAAAATATTGAGGTCGTGTCCTTGAGGCTAAAAATATACAAATTTTTGTCCTTTAAATTAATTCCCCCTTTTTTTATTCCTTTTTGACGTGAATAAAATATTAAAAAGAGAATAATTGCAAATATGGATTAAAATAGAAAAACACTAAATTTACAGAAATCAGATGTAAAATAAGAAGAACTGTAATAAAATAGAGATAGACTAAAATAGACAAATTTAAGATATTTGCAAGCATAAATATAACAAGTGATTATAACTAAAAAGAGAAAATAGAAGAGCAATGAAGGGGCTTATTTTATAACTTAGATCTTAGATTAAGTTAATAAGCAAAAGAACAGTTATATCACATAGTTTATAATTAAAAAGAAATAACAGAAGAGGCTTATTTTAAAACTTAGATTAAGTTAATAAGCAAATATAGCAGAAATAACAGAAGAGACTTATTTTAAAAACTTACACTAAGTTAATAAGCAAACATAGAAGAAGGGTCCGTACCAATAGCATTCCCTTTCAGTCAGGAACTGATGGTCTCACAATAATTAGGTGAGGTTGGGACACACTTATGGTGATTAGGGTAAGTAAGAGGCCAAATAAATAGAGGCTCAAATCTGGAGATTTAGGCAAGGGGTGCAAATTAGAACTTGTTTGTTAGGACCAATACCGGCAGCATTCCTTTTCAGGTCTAGGTCTGATGGTCTCACAACACTTAGGTGAGGCTGGGCAGCATTCCCTTTTAGGTCTAGGTTTGATGGTCTTACAATAGATTAGGTGAGGCTGGGCATGCTTATGCTGATTAGGGTAAATAAGAGGTCAAAAGAGGGGGCGACAGTTAGTGTGTACCGACAATGGCCAAGCTTGCGGGATCGATTAGAGTAAATAATTCGTTATTGCGTTCCAAGCGCTAAACAGGTGTCTTTTGTTGTGTGACCAACAGGATTGGATCAGCTCACAGTGGCACGAGATAAAAGGCCGATCAACGGGTAGAATTAGAATGTCAACCTAATTACAATAGGATTAGGATTTCAGCCTAATCACAGCAGTTTAAGACAAGTGCAAACAATCCAAACAAATAGTCAAACAGAATCAGAAACAGTATTTTACCCCAGTTTTATCTTTTCAGTATTTCTTTTCATACTAGAACTATTGCTTAGTCTATTATCTTTATCTTGCTTAGAAATGCTAGTAATTACTTTCACTCACCCGACTTATTGTCTGACCCGCTCCTATATTTCCCCTTTTCCCCTATAGGCCAGCAGAGGCAAGGACAGTAGATTCGGATTTCTTGGAGATACATTCCCGGAGTTCTTCACGTATTCTTCTTCTTTTCAGTTTTCTTTTCATTTGGCATTTGATGTACTAGTACTTATGAGAGGGATGATTATTTTTATTGTACTCTGATTTTAAGAGACTGAGATGCATTTTTCATAAGACATATGTATTTGGTATTTGAGGCATGTGATGTTATCCAGACTTATTTAAGAAATTTTATTTTGAATAATATGTTACCATTTAAATGTTTTCGCTGTTTTTACTTATTTATCTTATGAATCTTAGTCTCAGTAATGTTTTAGCTATACCTATAACGCACCATATCCTTTAGTGTGCCATTTTTGGATGTACTAAGGGGTGTGGAGTGTTTTAATTGGGCTGGATATGTTAATAATCGTAAAAGTACAACATGATTTGTTGTCTTCATAGAAGACACAACCTTCACTTGGAGCTCAAAAAAGTAATCAATCGTGACATTATCAACTTGTGAACCTGAGTATTTTGCTGCTTCAACTTGTGTACGCCATGCAATTTGGATTCGAGACTTATTAAAGGATTTGCAGATGTCACAGCAAAATGCAATGGAGATATTTATGGATAACAAGTCAGCCATAACACTCACTAAGAATCGTGTATTCCATAATTGAAGTTCACATATCGATACACGCTACACTTTATTTGAGAAAAAATTACAAAAAAGAAGGTACGAACAAAGTTTATCAGTTCAAAAGATCAAGTTGTAGATATTTTCACAAAAACATTGAAGCATGATGATTTTGAAAGGTTGCGAGACATTCACGAAGCTACAAAACCAAGTTTACGGAGATGTTGAAAATAAATTATCTTATGAAACACTAATTATGCTGAAAATTTTAATTTCTATATTTATTGGAGAAGCTAAAATTTAGCCTAGAGAAAAATACAGATTTATCTAAATATGAAATTTGAAGAAGCCTAAAAAATAAAATTATCAAAGAAATTGAAGAAAATTCTAAAGAATGTATTACTATAATCAAGAATGCTTTCTCTCATCTTTTGTATTCAAGTGAAAAAGTAAGCAAATAAAATAGAAAGAAAGAATTGCAATAAAGCTTCATTTTCTCCTTTACAAAATATTCATCTTCCACTCTCAATTTGCAAATTACATTTGATTATCCTTTTTCTTCTTACAGGAAAATAGGCACAGGGAAGAAATTGAAAAAAAAAAATCTCAGGGACAACAAGTTTGTTTTTTAGTCTGAAGGACATTTTTAGTGTGAACAGAAAATGATAGTTGCTACTATCATTCTGTGATTTACACTAAAAATTGTCATTCAGTCTAAAATGCAAACTTCTTGTCTCTGAAACTAAATTTTTCTCCAGCTTTTTCCCTGAGCCTAAAAACCCCTTCTTCTTACTGTAAAATTCCCAGCAAAGTTTCAGTGAGGCCAAAACTTGAGAAAACAAATTTCGGAGGTATAAAATGAAATTTTGTCCTAAATAACAGTAAGTAATAAGAGATAAAGGCTGGAATGTAGTAAACAACATATCATCTAATAGAATTTATATTCCTAAGTAAGCACAACAACAGAAGAAAAAAGTAAAAGTAAAGTAAAGAAGAGAGAGTGAGGTCATTATAGTCACCAGTTATATGCCTCCTAAGGGAAAAGCTAAACGAAAGGAAAAAAACTGGTTGTTGAAAACCAAATACAAATTCTGTCTGAAAACTGAAAACTGATAAATGATAACCAACAAACTTTTACTTTTCGTTTGTAAAGATGATGTGCATAAAAACGATTCCTAAGCATTACAATGGTAAATCACTTGGAGGAAGGTAGAGGCTCAAGAAGTAAAATGGGGAAAGAATAGTTGTACTGTTAGCTGATGTAAGTTGTTTTGCGTAGAATTCAATAACCAACATTATTATTTATCATCTTTACTACTAATAAAGAGAATTCAATGAATAGGATTTTCACGGTGTTTTTTTTAAATTCCAAAAATACCCCTATCTATCAACGGAGTTTCACCACTTATTTGCAACATTTACTACCATCTCCTTTTCGACTAACCCATCAATGGAATTTTACTATCAATTTGTCACCGATACCACAGACAAAATAGTTTGAAATAAAAGTATTGTAACTACCAAAACCTTCGTACTTACAGCACACATTCGTCTACTCATTTTTTATTAATTAAAAGGTAAATATATTTGAATATGAGATGCACGTACATACATTTTATACTAGTAGTACGTAAGGAAAACAAAACCCACACCCCCCAAAACCCAAAAACTTGCTTTTTGTATTGTAGATAGACCCTTGAAATTCAAAATGGTAAAATCGCATAAAAATTTACTATAATAAATAATTAATAATTTACACCATAAATCCAAATCTAAAGTTTTGAAATTAAGTCCAACAATAATGATTCAAGTTGTTTGCACATGTCAAATGCAACATTAAATGAAAAAAGGGCATAATTGTTAATATTTTCAAATACAAAGGTTAGTATGTTTACATCATTTAAATGCATTAAATATATGATTTTATAAATATAATCCAACTTATTTTAGTAAAATCGTACGAATTTGAAATATTTCCATAAGTTGCATTTTAACATTGCAACAGTATGAGGTTAGTTGCACTGTAAAAAATGCAATTCATTGTATAAATAAAATAAAAAGGTTGCAGAGGTCGGTTTTACATTTGTGGAAAATAGGCATAAGGACAAACTTTGAAAAAAAATTAGGCTGAAGGAGAACAAGTTTGTTTTTAGGCTGAAGGACAAACTTTGAAAGAAAATTAGTCTGAAGGACAATGCTAGTTATTAATAGCATTATATTCAGTTTTTACAGTATAGAAAATGCTATCACTCTTCCTCTTTCACAGCAAATCAAGTCCATAGATAACCCCCCAATTTTGAGCAATGCAGTAGTGGATGATGATGGATTTCAGAAAGTAGTCTACAATAGAAAGGCGAACCGAAAGAATTCTGTACCTGATTTTCAGAGAAACATTCTAAGAAAACCAGATAATGTTCCAAATCCCCCCAATTTAGGGAAATCAGATCCAAGAAAATTCAATTCGCAACCAAGAAACGTGAACATGTATATTCTGAATCCAAGAAATATAATCCCAAAGGCTTCAGCTAATGGAGAAATGGCTCAGATGATGCAGAAATCCTCTTCTTGGGCTGATATTCTCAAGAAAGGAGGGTTAGATTCTGAATTTGACTTGAATTATGTTGCTCCTATTACTATAAACAATAGAAAATTTGTTACTGTGAAAGAAGATATTGATAAGCGCACGTAGTAATAAGTGGAGATCTTCTGTTATTGCTTATGTATATGGTCCTCGTCCTCCTTATCATCATTTCAAGACTTATATTACTCGAAACTGGAATCCTTCAGGAAGTTTTGAAATCTATACTAGGGATAATGGTTTCTTTATTATAAGATTTACCAAAGTTGAAGATTGTGAAAAAATTCTAAATGGAGGGCCATATTTTATAAATGGCAAGTTGATTATCATGAAAAAATGGAGCAAGAAATTTAATTTCGACAGGGATCTTTTATCTACTATGCCAGTTTGGATTAGGCTACCTGAATTAAGCCTAAGATTATGTGATAAAGATGCTTTTAGTGCTATTGCAGGTGTGGTTGGTATACCATTAAAGTTAGATGAACCAACAGCTAAGGAGACAAGATTGAGTTATGCAAGAATTCTTGTTGAAATAAAAGCGGATGCAGAGTTACCGAACGAAGCTAACATCACAATGCATGATGGTGACAATATAGTGAAAAAAATTGAATATGAATGGATCCCATCAAGATGTAAATCTTGTAAATGCTTTGGACATGCAGATGAAAATTGCACTGTTTAAAAAGTTTGGAAAGAAAAATGCAGAGAGAAGGATACTGCAGTTGTGAACAATGAAGTGGATAACAGCAATGTAGAAATGAATATAAATATGCAGAATGCTTGTGATGGAATTACAAAAGAAGTGGTGCCCCAATTTGACAATACTCTAAAGTCAAGTGGTTTTAATGGTTTGGAAACTCAGGATGTGATAATGGATGCTTGTAATAATGCTTATGCAGACAACCAAGAAAATATGCAATGCAATAACAGTTACCCCCCTCAAAGAGCCATTGTAGATAAGGTAGATATTTCAAATGCTTCAGTGGAAGAAACTGAAAGTTTAAAAGCCTCTATCCAAGCAAATGAGGAAGGAGACACAATGAATGCTGAGCAAATCTCTTCCAAAATATCCCTCTCAGATTTTCCTGAACCTCCAAAAAGCATAGCTTTATCTTTCCTTTCAGATTCATTCACCCCATTAAAGAAAAAACCTCTATTTGGGAAAGCTATTCAGGCAGCTGTAAATGCTGTTACTTCCTTATCACTTGCAAATAAAAGGAAAAAGAGAAAGAAAGTTAGAACCAGAATTAAAAGCCTAAGTGACATTCCCTCTTCAGAGCAAGTAGAAGATGATAAAGACAAAGGATTCAGAGAAAAATACGTCTTCAAAAATGATAAATGGGACAAGCTTCTAAAAGTTAAAATGACTCAGCATGCAAAAAAAGGGAAAGAAGCTAGAAGTGCAAGAGGATGAAGATAGTTACAGTGATTCACTGTGACTAACCACATATCCTTTGAGTATCCTTATTAATTTTACTTCATATTTTTATTAATGTCTATAATTTCATGGAATGTTAGAGGTCTAAATTCTGCAATTAGAAAATTGGATGTTTCTAATTTAATAATGACTGAAAAACCTAGTATAATAGGTCTACTGGAACATAAATTAGACAATGATAAAATTTCAGAATACCACTTCAGACATTTCTCCATTTGGAGCAGTGTAAACAATAACCAAAATGGGGGTAATGGCAGAATTCTAGTTTTATGGGACCATAATATTTGGAGTTTAGATAGTCATATATTAAACCTCCAATATATTCACTGGTTATTTTCTAATAAAGGTGGTCTTGTTTTAGAAGAATCATTCATATATGCTTCAAACTTTGAAAATGATAGAATTGATTTATGGAATCATATTGAGAATTTGAATAGAAAAATGTTTCATCCTTGGATCATAATGGGAGATTTCAACACAATCATGCATTCATATGATAAAAGAGGTGGTATACCAGTCCCTTTCAGCAAATTAGAGTTTATTAATAAATTCTTCTTAAGGACTGGTATTATTGAAGCTAATATAGTAGGAAACAAATTTACCTGGAAATCTGGTAAATTTAGAAACATACATTGCAAACTGGATAGGATTTTAGTAAATCAAAAGTTTGCTTATACATTTCCTCATTACAAATGCTGCACACTACCCCAAGCTACTAGTGACCACACCCCTATTCAAATTCTTCTTATAGAAAATAATGAATGCAAGAAAAATATTCCATTTAGATTTATGAATGGATGGGTCTATGATGAAAATTATAAAAATGTCTTCCATAAATGCTTGTCATTTAAAATACAGGGCACTGCCCAATATAAATTCTTTAAATTCTTGCAAGTTGCCAAGGGACATATAAAAAACTGAACAAGAGCAGAAATAAAAATGAGCTTAAACTTGCTAGAGATGAGTGTGAAAATCTACAAAATGCTATTGAAAATGATTGCTCAGACAGTAATGTTATCAATAATTTTTTTCAGGCTCAAAATAATCTCATTAATTCTCTTCATATCCATTCAGTTAATATGAGGCAAAAGGCTAAAGTTGACTGGCTTACAAATGGGGATGAAGCTAGCAGATTTTTCTATGCGAAAATGACTAATAGAAAAAATAGAAATATTATTGGTAAACTTATAGATGCAGATGGTATTGCTTTAAAGAATCTAACTGATATTGAGAGAGAAGCCATTAATTACTTCACAGAGTTATTTAATACTAATAATCATATGACTTCCTTTCCTTTCATCAATGTTAAATTCTCCTTAAAAGAAGTTAGTCAGGAAATATTGCTAGCCCCTGTTAATTTAATGGATATTAAAAATATTGTTTTCAATGCTAACAATGATAAAAGCCCTGGTCCTGATGGATTTGGTGCAAAATTCTATAAAGCCCATTGGTCTGATATAAATTCTAATATTTTTGAAGTCATTTCAGAATTTTTTAAGACAGGAAAGCTTTTAAAATCTTTCAATCATACTTTCATAACTCTTGTCCCAAAAATAAATAATCCTAATGGAATGGAAGATTATAGACCAATCTCCTGTTGCAACTTTATCTATAAAATTATCTCTACTATTCTTTGCAACAGAATTAAATTGTTTTTAAAAATTTTAATTTCAGAAAACCAATGTGCTTTTATTCCGGGGAGGCTTATTACTGACAACACTTTACTTGCTCATGAGCTAATTAGAAATTTTAATATGGAAAACAAAAGTGACATGTGCATCAAAATTGATTTGCACAAAGCTTTTGATAAAATAAATAGAAATTTCATAATTCATATGATGAGTATTATGGGTTTTAATAAAAAAATTGTGATCTTATCAAAGAATGTATTAGCAATGTATCATACTCTGTAACGATTAATGGCTCCCCTACTGGTTATATCCATAGCAATAGAGGAATTAGACAAGGGGATCCCCTTTCTCCCTATCTATTTACTATTGTGATGGAATATTTCACAATCCTAATTGATTCTGAACAAAGCAAGGGAAATATAAAAGCCATTAATAAAGTCAAACCATCTATTACTCATCTTTTATATGCTGATGACTTGCTTTTATTTGTCAAAGCTGATATGAATAATGCTAATTCTATTGCTAAATTTTTTAAAAAGCTTGAATTATTTGCTGGGCTAAACGTTAATGAATGGAAAAGTAAAATTTATTTCAGCAAAGGATGCAATTGCAGGAAAGAAATTTTAAACATTCTCAATTTTAATGAAGGAAATTTGCCAGTCAAGTATTTAGGCTTGCCTCTAAGTATAAATCAACTGAATGATAGAGACTGCTCAAGGCTTTATGAGATTATTCAAAATAAACTAGAAGGGTGGTCTACCAAATTGCTATCTCTAGCTGGTAGGCTAGAACTCACCCATACTGTCATCACTGCAATTATTCTATATTGGAATCAAGCTCATAATATACCAGACCAGGCTATTTGCAAAATTGAAAAAATGTGTGCTAACTTTATCTGGTAAGGCAAACAGCACAAAATTGCTTGGGATAAAGTATGCATGACTAAAAATGCTGGTGGATTAGGAATTAGAAACATTAGAGACTTGAGAGAAGCAGCTAATTATAAGTTATTTTGGAAATTTTTAGATGGTAAATCTCTATGGGCTAGATGGATGAGAGATAAATATCTTAAAAACAAAAACTTTTGGACCATTAAAGCTAAAAACTATCATTCTTATGCTTGGAAAAATATTTTAAACTGTAGGGAGAATGGCAAAAAGCTTATAGAAAGAAAGTTTAAAGATGGTAGCTCTACTAGCTTATGGTTTGACCTCTGGATATTTGGAAAATCTCTTATTGAACTACTTGGCTGGAATAACTTGTTTATTCTTGGTGGTGCTAATGATAAAGTTCAGAGCATTATTTATAACCAGAACTGGAATGTAAACACACATCAAGCTGCTACTATATTCAGAACTACTATTGAAAAAGTGACAATTGACAGCAATATTCAAAGAGACACTTGGATTTGGAAGCTTTGTACAAAAGATGCTTTTTCCTTTAAAATAGTATGGAATTTTGTGAAAGGTGAAGAAACTGAAGTTTATTGGAATAAAGTTATTTGGTGCAAATCAAACTGCCCAAAAATGGCTCATTGTTCCTATTTTGCCATACTCAATAGACTTCCCACATTAGAAAGATGTGCAAAGTGGAATAAGAATACTGATAAAAACTGTCTTTTATGCAAAAATGAAATGGAAAATGCAGATCATCTCTTCTTTGACTGTGCATTTTCAAAACATATTTGGTTTATTGCAAAAAATGCTCTGGGTTTTAATCAACATCAATCAATACAAAGCATAAGTGAAAGCATCAAATACATTCAACACTGCTTCAAACCCAAGTCTACAGAGTTTAAAAGAGCTTCAATTATGCTAACTACTGCCATTTACCATATTTGGAAAGAAAGAAACCAAAGACTTCATCACAAAAAAAAGATTGTCAGTGTTCAAGTTTGGAACAATATATTTTCTGACTTTCAGATTCTCAATAAAAAAGCCAACAAACAGAATACTCACAATGATACAGAATTATTTACTACAAATAAAGTCGAAGACTATGAGAATAGAGTTAAAGACTCTTACTCAAAGGGAAATACGCTACGCATATCCCTTGTAGAAGTCATAGAGTCTGCCATTGTCAACTACATGCAACTGGCATGGTTAATATCTCGCTCAGACAAGACAGCATCCTCTTGGACCATCTTCTTGGAGGCGGCCATTCTACAGATGCAAAGGATATCACCTGCAAGGGAAGGAGACATGAAAACGTTAATTCTAATTCAAACCTATTTAATATTGCAAACAGTAATAGTCGATTATTACCTTGTGCAGATCTGAGAAACTACCGCACATCCAACAGCGTTTCCAAGGATCTAACGATGATGTCTATTGAAGATTACAAACATTCAAAAGTTATAGTCGGCAAAAAGGATGGTTTTTTCTACAAGAGCTTATTAAATAATAAGGTCTATCACTTATCTTGCTGGAGTAAAGGTGAAAGCAGCAAATCATCCGCAACCATTACTCAAAAAGGCGACAAATCAACTACCCATTACTATTCTGCAGAGGATCTGGAGAATAGTAATGTAACGAGAAAAGGGGCGAAATCTAAATCAACAATTCTCAGCTACCCAGTGGATCTGGAGAATAGTAATTTAACGAGAAAAGGGGCGAAAGCTAAATCAACAATTCTCAGCCACCCAGTAGACGTCAACACCAATCTGGCGAACAGCCACCTCTGTATTTCGAACAACAAAGAGGATCTGAGACCTCCTTGAGCCTTGGTGTTTGTTTTCTCCATTTTTTCCTTCATTTCTGAGCCTTTCGAAAGATTCGACATTTCTATTTTGATGGAGGAGGTGGAGGCGCGTTTGCTTCGTATGGATTAGGGTTAGATGAGTTTGTATTGTATTGGCATTCGGGTTTGATGCTTTTCACCCGAATTATCTTGTAAAACTTTGGGCCGGGCCCTATTTTATCAAATTTCAAAAAACAAAATCATCAAGCTGAAGGTTTTTAATAATATTTTTGAAAAACAACTACGGGTATAAACATAATCTTCACTTGTACAAATATATTAGATATTTCCATACACAATTCTATATACGATAATTCTGTGGAATTGCACTTATTTCTAGATATTTTTTCAGACTTATAGCATTAAGTCCACACTAAAACATGTTAAGTATTTTGTATCCCAACCAATTAAGACCCAAGATAATAATGTAGCCTAAAATCAAGTTTAGTACTCAATACAATTTGAATACGATAAACTTGGGAATAGCATTGTACAAATTTAGCGATTTCTATTTCTCTGATCCTAAACACAAAACATACGAGTGAAAAAAAACGAAGAATTAATGAATAAGATGAAAACTATCCAAATTATTAAGGTCACAAATTCCGCTATCAAAGTTAATGCGCTGTGCAATTAACTTCTAACTTATATTGGAGTAACTTGAAAGCATAGTAATATTATTACAAGGTAAATCAACACAATGTCTTGAATACAGATAAATTATCCAATCGAACACTATGATCATGTGGTTTAAATTTAGTTTATGTATGATCATCTCCTAAAAGATGACACTATATCATTAAGTCAAAAGTCTTCTCCTTCAGCACTTAGTTCATGCATTAAACTACAATGAAATATATATAGAAATTTGCAAGATATCATTAATAATAGTTTGAATATGACAGATGCGAGGCCCAGTAAACAATCAATTTATGCAACTGTAGAAAATTAAAAGTGGATTAGGTAGCAAGTAATATTTGTATAATTAGTCCAGACTAATAGTTGGATTCATCCCTGCATGATTATTTTCCATAATTTCTGCCCTAACCTTTATTATAATTCTAGAATTATTAATTTGTTTTGACTGAAAAAGAAACAAAAGATAAGAAGTGAACATGACTAAGCAAAATAAAGTTTTAATTCATTGGGCATACATTGCCAAAAAATACTGGCAGTTACAAGCCACCAAATAAAATATTTTCGAATAAACGATATTTACTTGAATTGTGAACAAACAAAATAAACTAAACCAAAATGATTTATCTATTTTTTTTTCTATTCCATCAATACATAGTAATAAAAAAAATCCAAATTTAACAAAGATTAGTACACAAATGATTATTAATAGTTTAGAGACACCACAAAAACAAGTCAGGGTCTTGAAAGTAAAGCTAAAACGGTCATCGCATGCTCAATTCAGCCTTTATTAAGGCTCCGCTTTGAAAACCAACTCCAACGGTGAAAATTACCATTAATATTAAGGGTAATATTCAGGAGCCATTACGGCTCTCCCCAACGGCTACTTCCGCTTCCAACTCCTACTTTCTGCCTCCTCAACTCTATAAATACACTCTCTTCACTCTTCATATCTACACAAACATCTTCACTCATTTCTTCTCTAACCTGTATTATTTGAAAATGACTTCACCTTTTGGAGATTTTACGCATCCTTCTCAGTCTCAAAACTATTTCTTCGACGACAGTCAGCAACAACTGAGTACTCCTATGACACAGCATTCATCCAACCCATGGAAAAGCGACGAAAACTACGATTTATGCAACATTTACTATCATTATACGAACGACTCGATTAGAGGCAACGATCAGAGCGGCGATAAGTTTTTGGAAGAAAATAATGAATACCTTCAACCTCAAGCATCCTGAAAATGCTCGACCTTTATTGGCGATTCAAGGTCGATTCGGGAAAATTAATCATCAAACTTAGTTTTATGAATCACAGATTTATAAATAAAGGAATCGAACCGTAGTGGAATAGGAGGCGAAGAGCATTTGGTATGTTTCGTGTTATTATTAGTTTTTTGTATTTAATCTGATTATTAATTTATTCCTTTTTGGTTTTTAGAAAAGAATGACGAATGAGGAATTCATAAAGCTTTTTCCAAGGGAAAACGGAGCAAAAAAATCACAGTATTACCAATTTTCGAACTGTTATGAGTTGCTGACGAGCACACCGAAGTGGAACTCCGATAATGTGAAGTGCCTACGAGACGTTTAAACAAAGGGGAAGGAAAAGAACAAAGCTTCGAAATCATCATACTCATCTAGCCCGGGAGATTCATCTTGTAAGGAAACTCAATTCGAGGGAAAAAACGAGTCGGATGCGCTTAACCAGAGACCAGATGAAGGTTTAGACCAATGGGAGTTAAAGCAGCAAAGAGAAAGAATAAGCTTGATGTCGTGGTGAATGCTAGAGTGAATACCACTCTTGAAATTTCACGAAAGAAGGCATCAAGATAAAATCAAGCTAGCGCTGGAGAAAATCGATGTGATGCGTAAGTTTGTAGAAATTGAGCAACAAAAGTTGGATATTGAACGGAAAAATCAAGAACAGATGATTATGGATAAAGATCTGACGGGGATGGATGACATTCAAAAGCAGTATTGGATGGAGCGCAAAAGATAAATACTTATTTCCAAGTTCCCTCAAATTAGTTTGTTACAATCTTAGAAGTGTTTAATTTGTACTAGTTTTGGTGTACTATATCGTTTATTTAAATCTGTTGTATTTTGTTATTAATTAATGTTGTACTATTCTTGTTTCCATTTAGACAAAGTCGATAATCAAACAAGATAACATTTTGAAGGAAATGCAATACATATTAATATGATAACTAAAATACGACTACGACGCAGATACGTACGCACATGACAAATCAAATATAAAATTGAACTAAAATTCACCAAAGTAATTCCAAATATGATTCATTAGATCTTTCTGTAGCCAGTTGTGAAGTTGTGCGTCTCGATACGAAAGTTGACGTTCCACGTGAATGTTGAATGCTTCTTCGGTTATAAGAACATCAACTCGGAAGACTTCTGGCATTTGCACCATCATATTCGTAGTGAAGTTGTTCCCCGTCAATATCCCTTTCATCTTCAATAATCATATTATGCATAATAATACATGCAAACATGATTCTTGATATTTTTTCCGAGACCATAGTCGACATGGATTACTAATCATTGCAAATATGGATTGTAGAACGCCAAAAGCTCTTTCTACATCTTTTCTTTGTCCCTCTTGCATCGTATCAAACTTTGCTTGCTTTGATGTTATTGGGTTTGGACATGTTTTCACAATGGTGCTCCATTTTGGATAAATCCCATCACTAAGATAATATTCGTGATCGTAAGTGTTTTGCCCAAGAGTAAATGGCACTGGAGTTACTCGACCAAGTGCCAGATCATTAAATAAGTGTGACCTTTCAATAACTTTTAAATCATTGT
Organism: Allium fistulosum; assembly: GCA_030737815.1. NCBI lineage: Eukaryota > Viridiplantae > Streptophyta > Magnoliopsida > Asparagales > Amaryllidaceae > Allium > Allium fistulosum. The sequence continues at coordinate 1,089,472,974 of CM060904.1, read as the reverse complement.
TAGATCCAGGCATTCAAAAAAAGCATGCCACATCCGTAAATTGTAACATTCCCCCTTTTGACCGCCTCCAGTCGGTAATTAAACCAACTCGAAACGTTCAAAAAGACGAATTGTTATTTAGTTTATAAGGTTTAAACAGAATCAGCCACAGAAACACAGATAATAACAATCAATTAAAACAAATGAATCTTTATTTCATTACTATAAATCTTTTTTTTATACATCAGAGTTTTATACAATTTAAAACAGATACAGCGGAATATCATAAAATACAATTTTCTCGAAATAAATGATTCTTTACTCTCTCTCTAACTTCGCTGCTCGAAAATCTTCAAGCTGTAGAAATACTCGGTCTGACCCGAGTATTATATTCAAAAGAAAATAATACACAGGTCAGTCTAATTCAAACCAGTTTATTAGTGCATAGAGGCAATAATAATTTAAATAGACGACAGTCACAATAATTCTCGTCTATCCGACTCTTTTAACAAAGAAATCGGATAACGAAAATTTTAACACTAAACAGTGTTAAAACAATAAATCAGCAGATTTAAATCATCAACAGAGATAAACAGTGTTATTGGCTGCCGTACACGCACGCGTGTACGGCCTCGCCAATATGGTATAAAAATCAATGCATCACGAGCAAAGAATTATCAATTCAAAAACTGTCGAGTTTGGGTGGCTGCAGTGCACGCACGCGTGCACTGCCTCGCCAACTCATGTGCACCAACCAAAAGAACTAGATAACACCAAGTTCGAACCAGCAGCAGGTCAAAACAATGGATCAAGCTATGGCAACAAAAAAGAGACTAAGTGCACTGTGCAGTGACAACAACAATAAATGTTGACCAACTAACAACAGGATGAAATGCGACATAAGTGCCAAAAGGTCAGAGACAGTGCAAGTAGAAAAATGGGGGGTTCAATGCAACATGGAGCAACAGGACATGTATGCAGTAGTGCAACAGGTCAGTGCAAACTACTATGACAACAAGTATGACTGGAATGCACACATGAAACAGAGATCAAGTTATAGCATGGCAAGTGCAGACTCAAGTGATACGTGAATGTACATGTATCGTAATACAGCAGTAGCAAATGTTCAAGATAGAGGGCAAAATCGATAACAGACTCAAGTGCATATACACTACAGGTGAAATGAAGGGAATAGAGCAATTGTGAACCAGTAAAAGTGCAAAACAATACACCTATACTAGGTATAGGTCGAAAATGTAATCATGGATAAAATCCACAAATTTCCAACATATAAAACAGTGATCACTACATAACATCTCAGGACATGCATTGAGGTATAGCTTACTGGTGTTTGATATGCAAAGACAAAAATGGATGTGCTATGCCACTGAACACGGCAGGGACAGAGAATACAAATAGAATATGCTACCGGCCTCAAGTACATCAGGTCAGGGACCAAAGAATGGCTATCCACAAAACAAAACATCAGTACACATGACCCCTGCAACAAAACTCCACCAAGAAAATAGCAAGTTTGAAGATAATGATATACAGGTCAGTGGAAACCAAACAGTAATGCTCCGGGATGAACACCGATAAAATCACAGCCGTGGCCAACAAAGCATACCGGAGCCAAAAGAAATCAACACCGATAAAATCAAGTCGAAGCCAACTATGTTACAGCCACATTTTTTTTTATCAAAACCAAAGTCAATACACGAAGTGTATGAAAAGCACAGTTACAAGCTGAACAAGCCAAGGACAAATCAAGTTTAAATAGCAAATGCCGAAGTTCAAATGGTAGACAAATCGAAGCCATGTTCAACAGAGAAAATAACAAAGTCAAATCGCAGCAGTAAGTTCATCCACGAAGGCCAAAGTCAACAGAAAAACGATCAGAGGTGAAACCGAGATCAACATAAATTCACGAAGTCAAAATTCCAGAAATCAAAATCGTGAGCATCAATTAATCATGCAACCAAAATCGCAAATTAAAACAATTTAATACGAACGAAAATCACAGAGATAAAACTCTACAACTCGAGGCTAAATTAGATGTGAGTAATCGAGATTACTCACCTCCGATTGGAGCAGTCGTGAGCTAAGAGGAAGACGAAGCCGTAGTCAACCTCTCAGGAGCGAACGCGAAGAAGCCCTAATTTTTGGGGACGAAGAAGAAACTCGTGGCCGCCATTTTTTTATCTTCGTTCGATTTTTAGTTTTAGGGTTTGAATGAGAAAAGTGAGGGGATCGGGTATAGGGTTTTAACAGAGATAAAGGGGTATGGGTTATGGGCTTAGGCATGGGCTGGTTATGGTGTTTGATATTTTTTTTCTTTATTATTTTTTTCTTCTTTTTAAAACTGATTTGTTTTTATTTAATTTTGTTGTTAAAATCTAAACTATGCATATATATTCATTCGTACGAAAAAAATTTAAATAAAAGAATTTCAATCGATTACAATTTCCAAATTCAAATTTAACAACCAATATTAGTTTGTCAATTGACGAAAATTTAATTGTTATAAAAATTCCAACAACATCATCAATTTAGCTGCCAACACAAATCGTTTATTGATGATTATAATTTTGGGCAAAACCCCAGTTGTTACAGAAATTCAAATTGAATTAAATTTTATACGCGTTTATACGCCGTATATTCATAAAACAATTCCAATAAATACGAAAATTGAAATCCAGTAATAATTCAATATTACGGACCCAATGAAACTCGTTTCGTCAAATTCCGAGACTGTGCCTCGGAAGGCTAATTTTAAATTCAATTCAAACGATATAATCTCAAAACTGAACAGATTGTTTTCCAAATTCAATTCTGAAGCTTCTATTACCTTCAGTATTATCAATATGAATTTTCTAAGCCTTTAAATTATTTTTAACCGGCTTAAAATTGAAGATTCAAATTTTATTCAACTTTCAATAGATTAAATTCAAAATTTAATCGTCAATTCATTCTGATAATTTGAAATTCAAGTCAAATCATCATTCAAATATTTAAAATTAATTAAATATTCTCAAATTAAATTGTTCAAAATTCAGGGTCGTTACAAACTCCCCTCCTTAAAAACTTTTCGTCCACGAAAAGGAAAAGTCATTACAATTTCATCGATATTTATACTCTAGTCAATTTTTTTTACTAAGCCTGAAACTTATTACAAATAAATGAATATAGGATTCATTTCATTTGTTTAATCTCACTAGTTTTGTTTATCTTCTCTTTTGTTCATTGATTTCTAAAATCAAAACGCAAAAGTCTTTTACTAAATTTTCGATTTACAACTCAGATTCAAACTTAAAATCTGTCACGTTAGAGATTTATATAATATATTTCTTCCAAAGCTGTGGACTTTCAAAACATTTCAAAGATCTTCTTCCTTAGTTCATTAGGTAGGAATTTTGAAATTTTACTTTCAAACTATTGATTCACTATTTAAAGTTTGAAAATACTTGCTAACTCGAAATTTAACAAGTCCATCTTCGTTCTCATAGACATTAGGCATACGCTGGCCAGGCGCAGGTCTAAAAATCTCCAAGTACTAAACATACTTGCTTCAATTCCCAGTGAAAATACTTTTAAAAATTCTTTTAAAAATGGATATGGAAAGCACGTTCCCCCATGGATTACAGTTCCACCCGGCGGTTACGCTACTATCCCAGTAGAGTCGCTTGTGGCTGTAGATTTCACATCTCTTAAATTTCGCCATGGTTGTCGCCATAGATTGCAGTACACACGGCGGTTACGCTACTATCCCAGTAGAGTCGCTCGTGTCTGTAGGCATCACGCCCCTCAAATTTCGCCTGGCATTAGATTGCAGTTTACTCGGCGGTTGCGCCATTATCCCAATGGAATCGCTTGTAACTGTAGGCATCTCGCCCCTCAAATTACGCTAACATCATCAATCAAATCTAATCTCATCGCGATAATCTATCGCGAAGGATTTCCGATTCAAATAGTCACTCTGACTAAAATTCTACGTAGCTACGAATTTCAAATGGATACTCTTCACGAGTTCCAATACCTTCTCCAATAATAAATGGAAGGTACTTTTCCACATCCTCAGTTTAGAAAACATAATATCATATATGTAGTACTTTCATTTCACATTTCGTACATATAACATCTATGTAAACATACATAAGATTTTCATAACAATGTCTTTCTAAACTAACGGTTTCAAATTTACCGTATTCATATATATATAAGTTCTAAAACTTACATATTCATATTCATAACAAAATAGAGGATTTCAAAATTTTCCTCTAAGTCGATTTGGAAATTTAAGGTTATCTCAAACCTAATTCATATTCATAATTCCATTTATTATCGACTTTCACATTCGATTTGGATTTCACGCTTACATCGTCAATTCTCAACACAGAATTGATGTCTATCGATATATAACCTCTGAGCTCGTACGTCTCAGAGAAGGGTGTTAAGCTAAGAGAATAAATTCTCCGCCACCAACAGATATATATTTAATAGAGATCAATTGCTATGTCATCAATTCACAATGTTAGACATGCAATCCAAATCATCATCTGAAATTCAAAGCTCAACTTATATTGTCTTTGATGTCGAAGTTAAACTCAATTTTAACTTAACGATTCAATCTTTTTGAAAAATTTCAAATTGAACAAATTGTTCAAATTCTCTCATTTAACTTTTCAACTTCGACTTCAAAAATGAATTTCAAATCATTTATTCCTTACGGAATATATTCACAACATTTCACATTTGGAAAAACATTTCCATACTTATTTAAAAATAAGTAATTCACAAATCCATTTATTTTCAACATTTGAAAATATTCGATATACTTAAATCAAAATTAAGTATATATTTCATCATTAAGGAAATCATTCTCTTTCACATTTTCATTTGAGTTAAAACGAATGTTACGTAAAACATCGTTACGACAACTCAAAATCACTAGTATAGGGATTCGAAATTTAGATAGATGTATAAATTCCAATACTATACAAAACATTTCCTTTCGAAAATCATTTACTATAACAACAGTGTTATAGTCCACCATTTCCTTATATCTCGAAAACGTCTATTTCAACAATGAATGTTGAAATCTATGGTTTCGATATTCAATGCTTTGAAAACATCTTTTAAAACAATTACTTTGTTTTTAAAATATCGTTTTCCAAACATGTCCATTTTATTCAATAATATATTCACGGTCCAAAATTGTGAATATACTACTTTTAACCAACTATAAGAATTTACTTATCAAAATAAGTCAGTTTCGAATTTATAAACAATGTTTATAAATTCTATTCCTATTTATAAAGACTTCAATTCATAAAAATTGCTTTATTAACCATTCCTTTATAACCCAATTTTATATCAGAATTTTAATTTACAAGTAGATTACTTATAAATTCTTTTATTTCGCAACTTCGATTCATTTTATAACTTCACATTATAAAACTTTTAATTCTGAAACTTTTCATCCACTTATGAAATCCATTAAATATTTCACTTTAACACTTATACAATTCCAATATTTTATTAACACTTTTCAAATCTTCAATTTAAGCCGTTTATAATAATTCAAAATTTCCAATTTAAACTATTATATAAATTTATCAATTTTCCATTTCCAAGATAATCACTAGTTCTTTAGTAAATCCTTTCACCAATTTGGTTTTCAATCTAAATCACATTTGATTCATTCACATCGGATTTTACTAACATTCATTCATATTCAATTAGTTTACTGTCACTAATTTATATCCAAGTTAGTTTGCTTTCAATTCAAATCAAATTTGATTCTCTTTAAATTTACTTATCTTTCAATTTGAATTCAATTACATAGCTTTCAATTTCCATTAATTCAATTTCATTAACACTTAATGAATTTCTATACGATCAACGAACAACCAATGCCCAAACTATTTAACCAAATTTATTTACTTTGCTTATATTCAATTTGGTTCAACACACTTAATTTCAATTGGTTTATATTCCAATTCTGATTGAATTCTTATACTCACCATATTCACTAATTCACTTTTACAATTAAAGTTGAATTTCCTTTATATAACTCAAATTCATATTCATTACATCACCTTATCCATTCATTTTGATATCAAATTCAATTTGATTCAATATTACTTAAGCTATATTTCATTTTATCTTCACTTGTATTTATTTTCATCATACAACTTAAGTTCGTCTCAAATCTATTTGAAATTCTATTTTATTTAACTTCACTAAAGTCAAATTCATATCACTATTCAAAATTCAGATTTTGTTTTACTTAACAAAACTGTTTAACCATTTCACAACTGGTTTTACTTAAATTTTCTCATTTTATAAGTTAAACAACTTATTAATTTAAATCTTCCCAATTCATATTATATAATCACTTATCTTTTAAGTTTAACTTTCCATCTCAACAATTTATCAAATCGAGTACGATTTATTTAACTTCCTTTAGTTAAATTTCAAACCATATATTTATTAATACTAATTCAATTCAATTTAACTTTTCTTTTAGTTAAATTTCAAATCCATATATTTATTAATGCCAACTCACTTCAATTTAACTTTTCTTAAGTTAAAAACCTTTATTTTCAAAAACAATTTTATACTTCTTTGGATTTGAAAAACGTTTCCTTTTTAAAGTGTTTCTAGTAACTATTCATATTAAACATCATAAACTAAGCTTTGTGTAAACCAAAGCTCTGATACCACCTTGTAACATTCCCCCTTTTGACCGCCTCCAGTCGGTAATTAAACCAACTCGAAACGTTCAAAAAGACGAATTGTTATTTAGTTTATAAGGTTTAAACAGAATCAGCCACAGAAACACAGATAATAACAATCAATTAAAACAAATGAATCTTTATTTCATTACTATAAATCTTTTTTTTATACATCAGAGTTTTATACAATTTAAAACAGATACAGCGGAATATCATAAAATACAATTTTCTCGAAATAAATGATTCTTTACTCTCTCTCTAACTTCGCTGCTCGAAAATCTTCAAGCTGTAGAAATACTCGGTCTGACCCGAGTATTATATTCAAAAGAAAATAATACACAGGTCAGTCTAATTCAAACCAGTTTATTAGTGCATAGAGGCAATAATAATTTAAATAGACGACAGTCACAATAATTCTCGTCTATCCGACTCTTTTAACAAAGAAATCGGATAACGAAAATTTTAACACTAAACAGTGTTAAAACAATAAATCAGCAGATTTAAATCATCAACAGAGATAAACAGTGTTATTGGCTGCCGTACACGCACGCGTGTACGGCCTCGCCAATATGGTATAAAAATCAATGCATCACGAGCAAAGAATTATCAATTCAAAAACTGTCGAGTTTGGGTGGCTGCAGTGCACGCACGCGTGCACTGCCTCGCCAACTCATGTGCACCAACCAAAAGAACTAGATAACACCAAGTTCGAACCAGCAGCAGGTCAAAACAATGGATCAAGCTATGGCAACAAAAAAGAGACTAAGTGCACTGTGCAGTGACAACAACAATAAATGTTGACCAACTAACAACAGGATGAAATGCGACATAAGTGCCAAAAGGTCAGAGACAGTGCAAGTAGAAAAATGGGGGGTTCAATGCAACATGGAGCAACAGGACATGTATGCAGTAGTGCAACAGGTCAGTGCAAACTACTATGACAACAAGTATGACTGGAATGCACACATGAAACAGAGATCAAGTTATAGCATGGCAAGTGCAGACTCAAGTGATACGTGAATGTACATGTATCGTAATACAGCAGTAGCAAATGTTCAAGATAGAGGGCAAAATCGATAACAGACTCAAGTGCATATACACTACAGGTGAAATGAAGGGAATAGAGCAATTGTGAACCAGTAAAAGTGCAAAACAATACACCTATACTAGGTACAGGTCGAAAATGTAATCATGGATAAAATCCACAAATTTCCAACATATAAAACAGTGATCACTACATAACATCTCAGGACATGCATTGAGGTATAGCTTACTGGTGTTTGATATGCAAAGACAAAAATGGATGTGCTATGCCACTGAACACGACAGGGACAGAGAATACAAATAGAATATGCTACCGGCCTCAAGTACATCAGGTCAGGGACCAAAGAATGGCTATACACAAAACAAAACATCAGTACACATGACCCCTGCAACAAAACTCCACCAAGAAAATAGCAAGTTTGAAGATAATGATATACAGGTCAGTGGAAACCAAACAGTAATGCTCCGGGATGAACACCGATAAAATCACAGCCGTGGCCAACAAAGCATACCGGAGCCAAAAGAAATCAACACCGATAAAATCAAGTCGAAGCCAACTATGTTACAGCCACATTTTTTTTTTATCAAAACCAAAGTCAATACACGAAGTGTATGAAAAGCACAGTTACAAGCTGAACAAGCCAAGGACAAATCAAGTTTAAATAGCAAATGCCGAAGTTCAAATGGTAGACAAATCGAAGCCATGTTCAACAGAGAAAATAACAAAGTCAAATCGCAGCAGTAAGTTCATCCACGAAGGCCAAAGTCAACAGAAAAACGATCAGAGGTGAAACCGAGATCAACATAAATTCACGAAGTCAAAATTCCAGAAATCAAAATCGTGAGCATCAATTAATCATGCAACCAAAATCGCAAATTAAAACAATTTAATACGAACGAAAATCACAGAGATAAAACTCTACAACTCGAGGCTAAATTAGATGTGAGTAATCGAGATTACTCACCTCCGATTGGAGCAGTCGTGAGCTAAGAGGAAGACGAAGCCGTAGTCAACCTCTCAGGAGCGAACGCGAAGAAGCCCTAATTTTTGGGGACGAAGAAGAAACTCGTGGCCGCCATTTTTTTATCTTCGTTCGATTTTTAGTTTTAGGGTTTGAATGAGAAAAGTGAGGGGATCGGGTATAGGGTTTTAACAGAGATAAAGGGGTATGGGTTATGGGCTTAGGCATGGGCTGGTTATGGTGTTTGATATTTTTTTTCTTTATTATTTTTTTCTTCTTTTTAAAACTGATTTGTTTTTATTTAATTTTGTTGTTAAAATCTAAACTATGCATATATATTCATTCGTACGAAAAAAATTTAAATAAAAGAATTTCAATCGATTACAATTTCCAAATTCAAATTTAACAACCAATATTAGTTTGTCAATTGACGAAAATTTAATTGTTATAAAAATTCCAACAACATCATCAATTTAGCTGCCAACACAAATCGTTTATTGATGATTATAATTTTGGGCAAAACCCCAGTTGTTACAGAAATTCAAATTGAATTAAATTTTATACGCGTTTATACGCCGTATATTCATAAAACAATTCCAATAAATACGAAAATTGAAATCCAGTAATAATTCAATATTACGGACCCAATGAAACTCGTTTCGTCAAATTCCGAGACTGTGCCTCGGAAGGCTAATTTTAAATTCAATTCAAACGATATAATCTCAAAACTGAACAGATTGTTTTCCAAATTCAATTCTGAAGCTTTTATTACCTTCAGTATTATCAATATGAATTTTCTAAGCCTTTAAATTATTTTTAACCGGCTTAAAATTGAAGATTCAAATTTTATTCAACTTTCAATAGATTAAATTCAAAATTTAATCGCCAATTCATTCTGATAATTTGAAATTCAAGTCAAATCATCATTCAAATATTTAAAATTAATTAAATATTCTCAAATTAAATTGTTCAAAATTCAGGGTCGTTACAACGTAAATCGTATGAAGCAATGGCTTCCAAAATAATAGTTGGTTTTCTTTCTTTACCATTGTAAGCTCCATGGTATGCTTTGGGGGCAGTTCTTCCATTCCCTATGCATACAGTCGAGACTTCCAATTATTCCAGGCCATCCTATGCTCTCGTGCATTTCTCCAATCCACACTACATCATCCTCATTTGGAGATCTAAGGTACTCGGTGCTAAAAATGTCCACCACAGATTGGTAGAATTTGTCGAGAGTTTCTAATGTGGTCATCTCTGCAATCCGATATGCATCATCCAATGCATCTACGGGAGTGCCATAAGCTAACATCCTGAATGCAGCAGTCGTTTTTTATTCACCGCTAAGCCCTTGTGTTTTTGAAGTTTTTGATTTTTGAATAAAATATTTGTCATTATTTTGAATACCTGTTAAAATTCTTAAAAATAAATCTCTTCTCATTATGTATCTTCTCCTGAACATATTAGGTCTATAAGTGCAATTTGGATTGAAGTAGTCTTGCATCAGACTTTTGTGGAAGGCAAATTGATTACGGTTTACATGTTTCTGACCCATGACCGATCCGCCGTGTTTTCGTGATATGGAGCCATAAGCTTCATGACATATGTCAACTATTTGCTGCAATTCATCGGCTTCCTCTTGGAGAATCTCTTCTTCATCGGAATCACTATCGAATGCCATAACACATTTGACAAAAGATGAGATATTCATTATTGTATTTAGTTTAATGCTATGAGAGAAAGAAAGAAGACGTTAAATGTGATTCATGGAATGGAAGTTGATGTCCTCATATAGAAGTGATACGATATGTAGAGTTAGTGGTAGACATTAGTAAGTAGTAAACAAAAAATTCAAAGTGTAGTCAAATCAACTGTAGCAAGTGGCAGACATTATTGATACTAAGCGTGGTCAGCTCAACTTTAGCAAGTGGCAGGCAAAAATTGCAGAGTGTAATCAAATCAACTGTAGCAAGTGACAGACATTATTGATACCTAGTGTGGTTGGCTCGACTGTAGCAAGTGGTAGACAAAAATGCAGAGTTTAGTCAAATCAACTATAACAGGTGGCAAACATTAGTGATACTTAGTGTGGTCAGCTCGACTTTAGCAAGTGGCAGACACTATTGATTGTGAAGGAACAAGCATTGATTTATATAATGACGATTATGAATTTCCTATTTAACTGAAAATTACATAGTGTAAGTGTACAAAAAATTCCATGGCAAATGAAAGTTGGACTCCCCAGGATTATTTAGTACTAATCAAAGTGTACATAGAAGCCAATACAAGATATATGGAAGAGGTGATTGAACAAGATTTATGGGTTACTCTAAACGAAGCCTTTAATAATTATCCTGATTGTAGATTAATTTGATGGATTCTGGATACTCACGGTACTAATGTCATGTTTACTAGAGCTTGTCAACGATACAGAAGCATTATAAAAACAGTGAAGGATGAAGACCTATTTTGGTTAACAGGAGCTACGTATAATTCACGCTATCTCTAGAAGTATCGTACTAATTTTGTTGGACATGCTGCATATGATCTACGGGTTAGCTATATTAAACAATTTGAATGAAGTTTTATGTATTTCTCTTTAATTTCTATGTATTTCATTTCAATCGAATGTATTAGGATTCAGTTCCATGTATTTTCTTTCAGTTCAATGTATGTTCTTTATGTTCTATGTATTTTCTTTTAATTCTTTAGTAAGTTGTATATACTTTCACCATCTACTAAGTACGTAATATAACAAACAACATTGAAATAGACTGATACAAAAAGGACAACCAACATTTAAATAAACCGATATAGAAAGGACAACCAACATTGACATAAACCGATACAGTGGAACCAAAGTGATAATTGAAACGATGCAAACAAGATCTAAAACAAACACACAACAGATGATTTAAAACCTATCTTCGATCACTTGATAACTAAACTAAACTAAGTGTCCTCCTGATCGTTTCAATTTCTTGTTCAAGTGCAGTTGCATACACTATTGCACGATGAGGTAAAGGATCATTCAACCGTTGCCAAAGTCCACATCCATCCGGAAAATGCGGCATCTAAAGTGGCATCGACCAATATCATATTCGTTTCTTATGATGGAATACAAAACATTAACTCCACAATTGCAGTATATTTCTCCAGAATCAACCTCTTATTCTGCTTGAGGTAGTTGATGTCGTATTTCATGCCTTCTTTGCCTCCTCCCTCTGTCTTCTTCCCTCCTCCGCTCCTCCCTCTGTCTTCTTCCCTCCTCCAAAAGTCTTTTCTCTTGCAAAGCTCTCTCATGCTCTCTTACATCTTCATAATGTCTTTCCTCCATTTCAACATACCATTCGGTTGGTTCTTCGGGGTAAGACGGATTAGGAGGGATCTCGTGACTTAAAGGACCTTCGTACGAGCATAATTCTGGTAAGGAAATATGGCTGTAATCCACCATTTTTTGCTTAATTGGATGAGATGAATTCAGAACGATTTTCCAGGCAATAGAATATATAGTAGTAAGAAGATGTTATATGCCAAAAACTGTGCAACATGGCTACAGTGTTCGAATAATACAAAATAATGTACCACTTTGTAATAGCATTGACATCAAAAGTACTACAACATGTCTATAGTGCTAAGTCTAGCAAACATCAAAAGTAGTGCAACGTGCAAATATTGCTCGATATAACATGACACTGTAAATAAAACTATGCACTGTCAATATGCTGTAAATAAAGCAATACAAACATCAAAAGTAGGGCAACATGCAAACAGTTCTTGATATGATGTGACACTGTAAATAAAAAATCAAAAGTCGTTTGTCAATTGCTGAAATTTTAATACAGATATGCAATGTAAATAAAGCTGTCTAACCTAATAAATAAACAGTAACATATGTACACAATACAATACAAAAGTACATCAATATAGACAAACAATGATATAATAAATGTATCAGTATAGAACATGATCATCCTAAGTCAATGGCACTACCGTTGTCATCGTCATCCGCTACGTCATTAAAATAAGCAGGACTACCATGAACAAACTGAAATGCAGCCAACTGAGCTTGCAAATTATCAATATGTGCCTGCATCGCCTACTAAGTCTGCTGAGCCTGAAGACTGACCGCCTGAGTATGAATGAGTGTCATATGCTGAATGGAGGCAATATATCGCCTATGCTCGTCCAACCTACCTACATACTATAATTACATATAATATATCAATATATGTTTGATTAACTGATACTGTACAATGAATTATTAATACAATGAAATACCTCATAAGGCGGGTATAGTCCAGTAGTGGGTACACCAGCAATCTCATGATCCGTAGGATAAACTATCAGCTGCTCGATAAGAGTGCCGGTAATATCATATGCTCTATAACAGGCATCCAGGCCAAAGTCCATGGGCTGCTGAGAATACTGGGATGGAGTGAGATCAAAAGAAAATGGAGGTGTCTGAACTCTACCACTGGCAACGTGTGGGCCTATACGATCGGAGTTCACTCCTCAAGCGTATTCAGGTTACATGTATCATCGAGGAGCAACTCTAACCCAGTAGCTATCATAGTCCCCATCAGCTAAAAAATGTTGAAGCATCTACCCATCCACTTTGTCAATCCTATATACTATGATCCAATGGTCCGACGTCTGCTGAACATGTCATCACAAGATAATGGATCTTTGGGGATACGTAACTCCCCAGTAGTCTGAAACAAGCATCTCTCCCCCAAATACCAAATAGGAAGAAACGTCGGTGGGAGTAAGATCATCCTCTGCAAACCCAAATGATACGAAATAGAAAAAGGATAAGCATCATGCATCTGGCCCGCATGTGTCATGGCAATCCAATATGAAGCCCATGTCAATCAAAGTACGGGCCTCCATCAGGTCATCTAACCCCCATAGGCACGCGAGGAACTAACTGAACATGCTCCCATCGTCTCATGCGCGGAAAATATGTCTCCGGAGCATGACTAGCAGTCTCAACAATACGGGGATGCATGTTCGCCGTGTACTCGTAGTACCAGCATGACAGAATATACCAAAACCTAAATATCTGTCTAACCCCCAAAGCATAAGAATCTAGAGCGGTGTACAAGTATCCGAGTATAGCGGAACCCTAATCGATATTGTGCAGCTGATCTAAATCAGCTACCGCTGCAAGGTAACCTAATCTAATGGTACTCTTTTGGTTCGAAAAGAAAGTCGAACCAAATAAGTACAACAACAATGCTCTAAGCACGGCGTCACTCATAGCATCGGTGCCTATATGAGCTGTAATATACGTCTGTTGATATGTAAGGGGAACCGCATCGGAGGCAACATGACCCTCCTTAAACTGGGGTAGATAAATAGTGAAGACCTACGAGCTCTCAAACATATGATCAAAATGAAATGGTATCCTGTCTGGGCCTTCGATCTCAATCCCAGTCAACATATAAAACTCGGCGGTTGTAATGCCAAGCTCAAAATCTGGAAAATGAAAAGTATGTGTCGTAGGCCACCACATCTCAACTAGGGCTGGTATGAGTGAACGATCAAATGACTATAGTGGTCTAATATGTAAGAAATGTGCAAAAGGACTGGTCTCGACCCTATCTACTAAAACATGAGGTAGTGTGCCATACTGTTGTGCTATACACTTTGCCCAACTACCTCGATAGATGACGTACTGTGACTAAAAAATTAAAGGGTTGTTCGGGATCATTGTACAATTTAAATTCAAACAACTAAGTAATACACTTTATAATATCACATATTATCTAATAAACATTATTTCATGGTTAATATACAACAAGTGTATCCATCATGTATTAATAGTTATCTATTTTTTAGAATTGTACATCGACCGCATCCAATGCTACGAAGATACGATGAGTGTATCCCACTGGCATCTTGTGCAGAATCCGTAGCTGGAAAATCATCGTATCTGGTGCTGGAGCAATGTGTGTTGGGCCTACAAGCTCCTCTGGCTGATGTCGAATGGTACTTCCTGCGATTTTGGTTACACGTGGTGACATTTAGATGTTTTTTTGAATAAAAAAGCAGAAAAATAGAGGTGAATTGTGAGGATGAAGGGGCTAGGCGCCTAACTTATAAACGCCCAGCCCCGAGCACTGATTTAATTAGCACCCAATATTGGACGCTGATTTAATCAGCGCCCAGGCTAAGGCGCTGATTAAATCAGCACCCGTTTGTTCGCGCCTCCCCCCTGAATATTAAGGGGGTAATATTCAGGGACTGAATATTACCCCTTAACCCGTTGGAGATGCTCTAACACTATAAGAAAATGACCCTTTTGCAACTAGTTATTTATAATTGATGTAATATGACAGTTGCAATAAATGGTCTTTAACAACTGGTATTTCATGATAGTTATAATAATGGGGTTATTGTTAGTACCTTAGACATTGGTTTTGATGATAACAACCATATGACATTATATAAAATATTGATACTAATGTTTTTATCAAGTTATATTAGTATATAGTGCATGATATTAGATGGGTATTGGTTACAAAAACTATACAGTATCAAGAGAAGATTCAAGAGTTAGAGATTGAAAACTCATGAGTGTTAAAAAACTCAAGATATCCCAGTTAAGTTATAGAGTCATAGAATTTTTGTTAAAACCTTAATAGCACTTCTTTAATCTTTCTCTCTCTATTTCTCTTTTTCAAACGATTTTCAAATATCTTTATAATGGTTCTTCCTTTTTCCAAAATAATTTTTCAAAATAGCCTTCAAATTATTTTTATCCTTTTATTTTATTTAATATACTTTGAACATTATACTTTGTTATAATTTTAGTTTTTAAAGATTTCTAAATATACTTGGAATAAGTTTATTATAATATTTGTTATTACTTTGATTCCAAATATACTTTCATATTTAAATCCTTTATATATTTAAATATACTTCTATAAAATTTTCTCAAGTTTTGATATGATTAAAATATGTATAAAGTGTTTTTCAATTTTGTGAAGGATACATCGACATATCTAATCCCTATATGTCGACATAGTGACCGTACTTTTTGAAAATTCAAATTTTGAATGGAAGTGGCTTTTTGTCGTATTTCTCTATGAATGGACATGACTGTTGTTTCTCTATAAATGGGGGTTAAACCAACGAATTTTAGTTAACTACTTTTTCATATTTTCTCTCCTCTTTTACTCTCTTGAATTCTAAAAGAAAATTAATCTACTCAAAATATTTTCAAATTCAATTAGAATCAAAATCAAACTTCATTGATTTGACTCTCTATTGATTACTATATGATTTCTCTCATCTCTCTCACTCAAACAAAATCAAAGTGTTGTTTAAGAGGTTATATGATCATTTGTAATCAAGATCAACGATTTGAATCTATAAAACTCTATCAAATCATACTGTTATTCTTGTGGGTGTGATTGTAGCTCATGTAAATCAATTGGGTGTGCTTAGTAGCATGAAAATCTAGTGGATGCACTTGTGGCCCGTGGAAATCAAGTGACTCTACCCAAAAGTTGAAAATTTTGATGGGTGTCTAGTTAACTTGAAATCGAGACAGTATTTGCTTTTGCAATTTGAAAAAAATCTGTACAAGGAATTGTACAGACTGGATGTAGGTTAACTCCGAACCAGTATAAAATTCTGGCATGTTCTTTCCTTTTTTTTACTTTTACTGCATTTATATTTACCTGTATTTGAATTTGTGATTGTTAATTGCACTGTTTAAACTATAACCTTTAAAGAATTCACAAAAATTATAAACACTATTCAAACCTCACCTCTGGTGTTAAATTAGCCTTAAGATCCATCTTTCGATAGCCAATATTTAGTATCAGAACATTTATTTTCAAAGTATTCATAATTTTGATTTTTGAAAAGTTTTAAGGGCTAACAACATTGTTAGTAGCAATGTTAATCCACTTGTCAGTAATTTAGTTGTAGAAGGATAATCTACTGGTAGACCCCCACTTTTTAATGGCAATAATTACACATATTGGTCATGTAGAATAAATATATAATTAAAATCAATTGGTTTAGACATTTGGAACATCACACAAAATGAGTACACTGAGCCCGAGACTAATTTTTCAACTTGGACTGCTGAACAAAAAGCAATTGCATAAAGTAATTCTAAAGGCATGAATATTTTGTTTTGTTCATTAGATAAAAATGAATTTATTACAGTGTCTATCTGTAAGTCTGCATTTGAAATATGGAGACATTACAAGTTACACATGAGGAGCACTAGTAAAGTCAAACGGACCAAAATTTCTATGTTAATAAATCAGTTTCAATTATTTTAAATGAGTCCAAATGAGTTAATTTCTGATATATATAGTATATTTCAAGATATAGTTCATTCACTAATTGCACTTGGCAATAAAATTTCTAAAAAGGATCAGAAAAATCCTCAATTCACTTACCCCTGAATGGTGCCAAAAGACTCTTGCGATTGAAGAGGCTAATGACATTAGCACTTTGAAAATTGAAGAGTTAATTGGTAATTTAATGTCATTTGAAGCACAAATGTAGGGCAAGAGAGAAAGCAATCCAATAGATAAGAAATCCATCGCTTTCAATGCCACAACATATGATCTGGATTTAGACAATGATGATAATGAGAAAATCGCTTTAAGGACAAGAAATTTTAGAAATTTTATGAAGTATAGAAAGATGAATAATCTCAGGAGATATGATAATAAAAATCAAAGTGGAAATAGTAGCGGAAATGGTGCTAGATGCTTTAGTTGTGATGAACCTGGCCATATAAAAAGAGACTGTCCACATCTTGAGAAACTGAAAAACAGACCAAATACTGGTTCATCTAGAAAATGGAGAAGGGCTTATGCTTAACGATTTAGATACTTGCTAAAGTGATAGTGAACCAGATACAGAAAATGCTAATATGTGCTTCACAGCGACATTTAATGAGAAGTTTGTAGAAACGGAACTAAAATAGGTACGCATTTAAAATTTTGAATGTTAGTTGTTCATTGGTTTTGATTGCTGGAAATAACCTATAGATTAATAATAATATTGGTTGAATAACATGTGCATATATATATATATTAAATAAAAATACTATTATATATATTTAATTTTTTTATTTAGTGTGCATATTAAATAATAATTATAAGATAATTATAAGTATAGATAAATAGGAATTATTTATTGAATTTCTCCTTTTGAAAATTTCGACCTATATGTTGACATACCCCACATGCATATGTCGACATATGTAGGCAGATTTTGAATTTCCCTCACCAACTCCTATGTTCTGAAAAAATATCCCTTGACCAGAGAACATGTTCTTTGATTCTCTATTTATTTACTCTATCTCCGCCCATTTATTATTTCACTTTCATTTTCAAATTCAAAAATCATAAACTCTCTTATCTCTTCAAACTACTCTTCAATAGCATCCTCAAGCAACTTTATTCCATTTCATTGATCAAGAGCAGAATAATTAAAAAAAAGAGTATTGGTATCTCTTAAACTTTAAATACTGAATGTAGCACCAATTATACTAAATCTACATATGTTGTTCCTTATCAATTAGTACTGGGGAAGAAATGGAACTTCCAATATTTACTAAGGCAACCATGAGGCTTTCTAAGAAAATAAAAGAATATCTTTTTAATGATCAAGAAGCCATGCAAGCCTATATTAAGTATATATCTTTCGAAAAAGTCTTTCCATGCTTTTTTTGAAGATTTCTTGCTTATGATCTTTTTAATCTTTGTTTACAAAATGAAATTCTTGGTTTAATCGATACTTCTCAAAATGATTTCGGTTGTTATCCAAAATTGGTGAAGATGTTTTATGCAAATTTAATAGCAAATTTTTACAATGGAAGAGAAAGAGAAGTTGGAGTAGTACCAAGGGGACACAAATTGTTTTAAGTTGTGAACTTTTGGGTCACGTTCTTGGATACATGTCTGATGGAATGGAACTTGCAAATTTTCAAATTGATTTTCACAACCGTGAAGTAATTTATGACATTTTCGATAGTAATGATGATTTTGAATTTAAAAATAAAAACTTGCGTCCAAAAGCAAGAATTTTAAGTCTTTTTTGTAATAAAGTATCACTCCTAGAACGAGTAATTATAATAATCCGACACAAAAAGTTTTCAAAACTCTTTTCGTCATTTATGGTCAATACGACAGAAATTGGTCTCAAGTCATTTTGGATGAACTTTTTCCTAAAAATCATTCTAAACATAAAAACACACTATTTCATGCTGTGTATCTTACTAGAGTTTTCAATTATTTTGGTGTTGATCTTAAAGGAGAGGAAACAATTCCTCGAAAAATAGTTGATAAGGTCAACATTTCACCCTTTTTCGAGCCTTATGAAACGCTTGTGGAAAAGGAACAAAGGTTGGCTTGGGAAGAGGAGCAAGATATAAAAGAAGAGAAGAAGAAGAGGAATGAGAGGAAATGGAAGTCGAGGAGGAAAAACAAGAAGAGGAGGAGGATACATTTTTGGAAAGTATCAATATAACACCTAATCCATCCAGCAAAGATCTTCACAAAAATCAAGAAAATATCATTCACAGCCAAATAAAGCTTAAGAAATAATTCTCAAAGAGATTTACCTCAATTTCCAATAAAATGGATAAATTCTTTGGAAAGATCATCCACAAGCTTGGTGGTTCTTCTTCATCTCCATCCACATCTTTCTAATTGTTTGTTTAAGCTGTCCTTATACTCGAATTTTCAAGTTTTAAGTTTATGTTGAATCTCATGTATCTTTCTTTTTTTCCTTGTACTCATCCTTATTATCAATGAAAATAATATTTTCTACTATTATGCATTGTCAATTATCTTTGGAAAGTCATACAAATATAATAGTATAAATAAAAAACAATAGAATTATAAAATAAAGTAGTTTGAAAAATATAGTGCATATTTCGACATATGCAAATCATGTATGTCGACATATAATGGCCCGTTTTCAATAAAATTAAAAATTAAAAATAAAATAATTGTCAAACTCCAACTCATTTCAAACGACTTCTTAACCCTACATATACTTATTCACTTCAGAAAATCATTATTTTTACTCTCTTTCATATATAAACTTATCTCTTCAATAATGACTTCTCTTCATCAAAATTTTTGCAAAAATCTTAAACAAACACTTGAATCATTCAAGTGTATCCTTACTTTCATTCTTAGAAATCAAAGACACCTAGAACTAAGCAAATGCAGATAATTAAAGAGCAAGAGAAGCATTTCGATGCTATTCAATGGATGATTTCTTCCCTTACCAAAGAAGAGCCAACCAACAATCCAGAATGTGCCATCAACAAAGATGATGAAGATTGGGATGCCATCAAAGCAGATACAATCTTTGGTGTTGATGGTTGAGTTGAAGTTCCTCGAAATGTCTAGTTAAATAGGTTTGGATCTATAATAAAATTGTATAATAATAAATTATTTCAATATGGATTTGTGTGGATTGAATTGCTATATATGGATTGATTAGTTCGACTTTTGTTTGATTTATGATTGATTTGTTTGATTTACTTAGATTTGTGCAATTAAACACAAGTTATTTATGCCATCGCTTATCATCATTATCATTATCACTTTACATTACCTGCTTTTATATCCTAGTATTATATATTATATAGTACCTTAGTAAGGTGAAGTTTTTTTTAGATTTTGTTGATGACAAAGGGAGAGAAATATATAAAATCTATTAATCAAGGCATAGAATAAATGGGAGTTTTGTAACTTAGGGGGAGTTATAACATATTCTATATACATAGTTGTCATCATAAAAAAGGGGGAGATTTTTAGTATCTTAGGCATTGGTTTTGATGATAACAACCATATGACATTGTATAAAATATAGATGCTAATATTTTTATCAAGTTATATTACTACTTAGTGCAGGATATTTGACAGGTATTGGTTAAAAAGACTGTCAGTATCAAGAGAAGATTCAAGAATTAGAGATTGAAGACCCATGAGTATTGAAAAACTCAAGATATCCCATATAAGTTATAGAGTCTTAGGATTTTTGTTAATACCCTTATAGCACTTCTTTAATCTTTCTCTCTGTTTCTCTTTTTCTAATGATCTTCAAATATCTAAAAGATGGTTTTAAAAGAATTCTTGTTTTCAAAATAATTTTTCAAAATAGCCTTCAAATTATTTTCATCTTTTAATTTTATTTAATATTTTGAATATTATACTTTGTTATAATTTTAGTCTTTAAAGATTTCTAAATATACTTTGAATAATTTTATTATAATATTTGTTACTACTTTGATTTCCAAAATATTCACTTTTACTTTAAATTTATTATTTTCAAATAGAAATTCATATTTAAATCCTTTATATATTTAAATATATTTCTATAAAGTATTCTCAAGTTTTGGTATAATTAAATATGCATAAACTATGTTTAGATGATATTACAAAGTATCAAAATATTTCACAAACCTTAATATTTTCAAAATAATTTTTATAAAGTGTTTTTCAATTTTGTAAAGGACATGTCGACATATCCAATCCCTATATGTTGACATAATGACCCTGATTTTCAAAATTCAAATTTTGAATGGAAGTGGCTTTTCGTCGTATCTCTTCACGAATGGACATGACTGTTATTTCTCTATAAATAGGGGTTAAATCAACGAATTTTAGTTAACTACTTTCTCATATTTTCTCCCCTCTTTTACTCTCTTGAATTCTAAAAGAAAATCTACTCAAAATATTCTCAAATTCAATCAGAATCAAATTCAAACTTCATTGATTTGATTCTCTATTAATTACTGTCTTATTTCTCTCATCTCTCTCATCCAAACAAGATCAAAGTGTTATTCAATAGGTTATATGATCATTTATAATCAAGATCAACGATCCAAGTATGTAAAACTCTATCAAATCATAGTGTTATACATGTGGGTGTGATTGTAGCCCGTGTAAATCAATTGGGTGTGCTTAGTAGCCCGAAAATCTAGCGGATGTGCTTGTGGCCTGTGTAAATCAAGCGACTCTACCCAGAAGTCGGAAACTCTAGAGGCGTGTCTTATTGCCCTAAAGTCGAGATTGTATTTGCTTTTGCTATTCAAAAAGAAATCTATACAAACAATTGTAAATGACTGGATGTAGGGTAGTTCCGAACGAGTATAAAATTCTGGTGTGTTCTTCCCTTTCTTACATTTAATGCATTTATATTTATCTGTGTTTGAATATATGATTGTTAATTGCATTGTATAAATTATAACCTTAAAAGAATTCAAAACGATTCACAAAAATTATAAAAATACCATTCACCCCCCTTTAGTGTTAAATTAGCCTTAAGCTCCATCTTTCGCAAAACAACAGTTTTAATAACTACGTTTTTCTACCAAGTACAATAAACATATTTTTAACAACTGCATTTTCCTACCAGTTGCAATAGACATTTTTTTGATAACCTCGTTTTCCTGCCAATTTCAATAGACATATTCTTAACAACCGCGTCTTCCCGCCAACTGCCATAGACATATTTTTAATTATATAATAATTAAGACTAATATTTAATAATTATAATTAATAATAAATTTAATTATTATGAGGTGATATTTAGTATTTAATAATTAATTTTAAATAATTATTAATTAATAACGACTATTAAAAAATTAATAATTAATAACAATCAATAATTATGAAAAATATTTAATAATTATAAATGGTAGTTTAGAATTAATATTTATAAATAAAAAATTAGATAGGAAATTATTTATTGTTTCAAACCAATGATTATTAATAAATAATTCATACTTACTAAATTTTTTCGATAATCAATAATTATTTTTTATATTTAATAATTTATTATAATTAATGGTTAATAATTAGTAAATTATAGTTAAAATTTATTAATTGCATTTAATAATCAATAAATATAATTAATATTCGGTATCAAATTATTAACAATTATATTTTATAATTTACCGTTAGTATTTAATATTAAATAAGTACTATTAATATTTTGCACTTAATTTAATAATTAATAATTAGTAAGTATTATTCAAGAATTAATAATTAATAGTAATATTTAATATTTAACAATCAATAATTATTAAGTAATATTTAATAATTAAGAAGTGATATTTTTAACAACTGCGTTTTGCTGTTAGTTGCAATAAACATAGTTTTAACAACTGCATTTTTCTACCAGTTGCAATAAACATATTTCTAACAACTACGTTTTCTTGTCAGTTGCAATAAACTTATTTTTAAGAACTGCATTTTCTTGCTAGTTGCAATAGACATATTTTTAATTATATAATAATTAAGACTAATATTTAGTTATTATAACTAAAAATAAAATTTAATTATCATGAAGTGATGTTTAGTGTTTATTAATTAATTTTAAATAATTATTAATTAATAAGGACTGTTTAAAAATTAATAATTAATAATAATCAATAATTATGACAAATATTTAATGTTGAATAGAAGGCCCAGCAAAGTATTTAGTTTATGTACTACTTATTAATCCTTTTTTAAAACGAATATCTTTATTTTTCTTGATCGGTCTACATCTACAACAAACTACTAGATGATTCAAAAATTATGTCTAAAATCATTATTCTATTATTTTACTCTTTTAGAAAGTTTAGTTTAAAATTTTCCTTGCACTCTCGATCATATCCTAAGTTCCATTTGTATTTTCTCTCATCAAATTTTATAGTTCTAGATGCTAGAAATAATAGTACTATTAATTCATTATAAATTAAATTAATAAATACCGAGGTAGAGAATAATGGATTTACTTTTATATATGGATACTCAGATGCTAAGAAGGTTAATTAACCTATATATACCAATACTCTTATCTTTTTGAAAAAATAGGGTGCAGTGTATTTATTGCCTACACTAATAATATTAGTTAATATATTCCCAGTCATGCATATTCTTACTATAATCACATGAGCCTTCATTTTTATATGAATAATTCGGATTAACTTATACACTGTCATAAACTTTTGCAATTATGTTAATCTATATAAGATTTTAATTTAGTTTGTTTCCTAGAATATGTTTTTCAATTACCAAGATTTAGGGAAATGATGGTGAAAATTTAGTTAAGAAAGGGAGGAAAGAAAACAAACATGTTATAATAATCCTTAATTACTCAAAAAGCATTTAGTTTAGTTTGATTTCCTGTAATTCCCTTTGTATTTTTCTCTCATCAAATTTTGTAGTCCAAGCTGCTAGATATAGGATAATAGTAATATTAAATCATTATAAATTAAATTAATAAATATTGAGGTAGAGAATAAAGGGTTGACTTTTATATATGGGTACTTGGATGCTAAGAAGGTTAATTAAAATTATAGATTATTGTGTCCCAACCATTGCTCAAATTAATTAAGCAACTTTTTTCTTAAGCGTAATTAAGTTATCTTTTTGAAAAAAATGGGTGTAGTGAACATGAAGCTTTTGAAATTACACACACACACACACACGTATTTTGACGATCAAAGGATATCTTTGACAAATCCCAGCTCACGTTTCCATGAACGAAAATTACTCCTACCTTTCTTGTTTCCAAACATTTTATTTTATATCCAATTATCTATATTCTTCTTTGAACTTCCAATCTTGAATCTAATCTCTACCCATGGCAAGTAAATATATGAAACATGACAATGGGAGCAGCTTTGAGAGGAAAGATGTGCAATTTAAGATCTATTACGTTTTGGTTGGTTAGTTTTCTACTCAATTTTCACTTAATTGAACTGATTTTGTTATTTTCTGAACAATTAGATGGATATGCTATAGTGAGATGTGTATATTATTTGTTCGATTTTTTTGTTTAAATGAACTTTTACTCCTTCGTGAGCAAAAATTGAAATAGCATATTAAAAGATCAAATGAATTTCAGGTAGAAATGCCACTTTTCTATAAGTCGGACATCATTGTTTATGTTCTAAGTGCTTTTAAGATAAAAAAGGAATTTTTAGATACCATTGCCTTTTTCTTTTGTATAGGTTTGAAATGATTTTTAAAAGTTTTTTATTTTCTTAATTTTGATAATGCACATTCTTTTGTTTGATGAATTGTGTTTCAAGCATCAGGATGAAATATGAACATATTTGCTACTTGCTCCATTGCATCACACCTCTTTTCTATAGATTTACATCTCTTTTTATTTTTTTTAAAATCTTTGATTTAGTTTATTTTCATTCTCTAATTTTATAACTTTTAAATTTTACAAGGAGCGCATAGGTGGGTATCAAAGCATATGCCCAACTACTATTTGGAGACAAAATACACATATTAGTTGATTGAATCATAGGTATGTGAGAAGTTTTGAATTTACTTTTTTGGATAGATATTTTCTTTTAACTATTATCGATATGAATATTCTGTTTGAGTTTAATGGTATGGTGTTTTTGTAATGATCCGGATATTTAACAGTTTTTGTTAAAGTAACTAACTGAATTTTTCATGAAAATTTAATAATTAATTTAGCTATCAAAATTTGATGTTTGGTATGTGTCTATTTAAACATCGCAAATGGCAGATTTTCATTGGAAAATATGAAAGTTAGTTCGGTTGTGTAATTTTCAACATCAATTTAAAATCAGTTAAGTTGATGAAAATAAAATATTTTCAAAATCAGAATATTTTTACATATTAAAAATGTACACTATTTTCTGAGTGAGACGTCATATTTCATTTCGCCAAATTTGGACTGCTCTAGCTCCGTTTATATTATTTTCGTCGTTTTAGCAGCATTTTCGGCGGCGAATATCGATTTTTGATAGGATGATCGTACCGTGAATATCTGTGTACCATTCTGTTCGTCTCATCATGCTGATCTCCGTAATATATTCATTTGTGCATATTGGCCTTCGGTACACGGTGGAATCTGCGTAACGATTAGCCGTATCGGTACCCACTTTGAGTCTCTAGAATATTCTGTGTCCATTCATTTCTCAAACGGCTGAAAACCAATAACCACTAACTTTTTTATATTCCCAAAAATTAATATCAACCTTTTCTATTCCTACCATTTCAATATATTGGTTCGTTCCTTCTCTGGTTATTACATTTCATTCACTTTCCCAGCCATTCTTTTTCGTTTAAACTTCATTCACTTCCTATTCACAGAGAAAAAATATATCTTTTAATTTTTTTTTTATATATTGTCTGAACCCACATGCTCGTGCCTAGATCCTATCTATTCATCATTTTTATTAATTTATTTATATTTTTTTATTTCGAAGCATATGATCTAAATCCTTGCTCCACCCTACGTCAGTAGGTCTGACCTCCGCTCCCCACCATCCCCTTGACCGAGGAAGCATGCAACCCACCAATTTTTGGCCATAAATCAGAGCCACCGCCTTCCACCTTGCCGTGACCCAGATCCGGCTCTTCCTTAAATAGCCTCCGCACCTCCTTCTTTATTGCTGAGATGCTCCTCCTCCCATTAGCAACCTTCCTCCGCTCTGACACAAACCCATCCTTGCCACCACTCTTTGTCGACTGTACCCACACTACAACTCCAACCCATGTTCCTACTTGCCCATCAAAATTTCTCCACGTGTCATTCCTCCTCCCACAGCTCTCCACATGCAGACCACCACCCAAGACCATCCGCTTTCCCATCAACGCCATGACAACCCGACCATTTCCAACAACTGCCACGCCAACGACAGCCCTGTCAACCGTCACCTTGCCCAGATCCGAGTTCAACTTCCCACCATCAACCCTCTGCCTCTCCGACTTGCCCGAACTCCTATCACTCCATACAAACCCGACCAAACCCCACCTGCACAACCTCCATGCCCATCACCATCAGCTTCATCCACCACCTACTACTGCGTCTCTCCACATAACACCACACGCAGCCTACCAAACTCCTCACCACTGCTTCAAACCCGAGCCACTGCACGCCATTGTCCGCTCCATCGAACGCCGAGCAAACTTCTTCCTCCATCGCCTCACAGCCACGTCCTCACATTCATCGCCATTAGCCGCATCACCCAAGCAGCCGAGCAACCTTCTTTCTTTTAATGTATATACGGAGGTACAAAACCTACTATCATCTCCCAAGGCAACTTTCTTATTCATTTTGGATGTGTGTGTGTGTATTAGCTTATGTTTTGATTTATTAAAGTTTACAAAAGTTTATCTAAAGTATACAATCGGTTTACTTATATATATATAAGATTTTATAAGTTACATATATATTTATATAAGTTTATATTTGATCGGTTGAATTGTATATAAATTATAGTAAAGTATGTTTACTTGATTTTTTATATAGATTTGGATCTTAAGGTATAACGGGTATATATATATTTGGAAATATAATAACAATGAAAATGTTCTGTGTACTGTATGTTATAAAATATATATAGCTTATAAATATAAGCTTACCTATATTTTGATTTTTTATGACAATACGGTGTTTGTTTTGATAAGTGTTAAACTGAATTTTTGATTTTTTTTAACATTCTTATATATATATATACACAAATACATTTTGATTTTTAAAGTATATGTGTTTTAAACTAAGTAATGATTATTGTAATATAATATATATATAGGTTTTATCTTATATATGGGTTGAACTAAATATTGATTTTAATATAAAAAAAATATATAGTTGTATGTATATATATATTTATCTCATACAAATATGTATATACTTTGTTTCATCGATCGCCTGTCCATCTTAACTTACCTTCTCAATATCGAATTTATCGCAGCAATTCCTAGCTTGTCGTGTTCCCGTTAGTCGTAACTGTGTCTGTATCCGTGTGCGTGTCCATGTCATCTTCTTGTTTCTCTAGCCTCGAAAGGTGAGCAATCACTCACGATTAACATTCTTATATTCAATAAATTTAATTCACCTTGAAATAACACTTGAAATATGCTGTTAAATTTGAACTATTAATTATATAATTGCTATATATGATATGCCATTATTTGTATCTGTTCACCTGTGACATGACACCATAACCTGTTATTTATAGTATGATTAAATTTGTTATTGATGATATATGCATGTTGTTGATATGTTATATTAGTATCATATTTGTTCTCACTCTGCAAGTTCCCTGTTAGTTTAGAAATTCCTATTGGTTGAAATGATACATACCCGAACGATATTATAGATTAGAGGAAAATTGTTATGGGTTGAAATGATAAACCCAAGTGATTTTTATTGATTTTGAAATTTTGGGATTGCGGGTTGAAATGATATACACCCGTAAATATTAAATTTTTGCGGATTGAAATGATAAATATCTGTATCACTTGACCATAGGTGTAACAACCCGCGTATTTTACGATTGTATATTTAAATGTTTTATTTAAATATAGCATCGTTAGTCGGATTCAAGTCCAAAATGTCACTTTTTGCAAACAGTCGAATTGGGACTCGAGACCACTTCCATTGAGTCCAAAATGGCGTTTGCGGCCTTTTTGAGTATAAACATCGATATGTTTGGAGTTGAGTAGAATTTTGACATTTTCACTTATGGCTTTGGGCTTGGGTTTAGGTTTCAGCCCACTTACCCAACTCATCTTATATCCTAACTCCTCCCCCTCTCCTATTCACTCATTCTATTATTTTCCTAACACTTCAAGCCTTAGTAAAAATGGGGGAGGAGATTGGAAACTAAAATCCTAAGCCCTAGTTTCTATTAGGAATTCAAGCTCTAGCTCCAAATTCAAAGAGAAGCTTAGGTAAGCATCCTCTTCATCTTCTCCATCTCAATCTCTCTTTAATTTTCAAAAATTCCTAAACCCTAACATAGGGAATATTTTCCTATGAGCTTAGATTGGAGCTTCTTGAGTTGAGATTGAAGAGGAATTGGTCTTTCCTTTGTTCTATAACTTCTCATTTGTAGTTTGGGTTTAAAAGGTGAGTTTTTGAACTCACATCTACGTCTATATCTTTTGTTGTTGTTAGGTATGAATTTCTAACATCTATTCATGTTCATTTGTTTTTTATTTGGATTGATTTGGTGAATTTTCCAATTTTTGGTTTTTGAAGTCCAATTTTGTGAAAATCCTTTTATGGATGTTTGAACATGTTTACCGGGGGATGTATCGAAGAGCCTATAAGGCTGGGTTGTCGTTTGGCATAAATCCCTAGTCTCAGTTGCTCGATCGATCGTTTCCGTAGAATTTTGCCCCACTTGGGGGGCTAGGCTGATTCTGCTCTGGAAGTAGGTTCAGTCGACTGAACCAGTAGGCCAGTCGACTGAACCAAGGGGCAGAAAACGTTCTGTCCCCGTACCAGTCGACTAACCACCTGGGTCAGTCGATTGACCTAGAAACCGAAAGTTTCCAGGCATAGTATCAGTCGACTGACCACCTGGTTCAGTCAACTGACCTGCTTGTCTCAGCCCAATTTGTTTATTTTTCTTGGGTTTCCAATTTTAATCGATTCGTGTTGATCAGATTTGTTGTTATCATTTATATCGACTTTGATGACTTCTTTTTCGGGATTTTTGGGAGTATCCATTTTGATGGATTCGGTATCGATTTATATGGATTTGATTCACGTCTTCGTATGTGAAGTTTTGATGATTGATTGTTTCTACAATCATTTCTATGACTTGTCACTTTAAAATACAAAGGTTTCTATACTAGTAGTAAATATTCAAACTCTTTCACAAAGATGATTTCAACTCTATTTTTAATACAAAGCTCGTTTATAAAACTGTTTTTCAATTTATTAGTATATACAAAACTTTACCTCATTCGTATGAGAAATCTAATTAAACGGCTTAGTAAAACAAGTGGTATGAAATGCTTTCGTTTACTTCGTCGGTTAATTCTTGGACTTGTTTGATTGAACTCTTGTGACAATTTTCGAGTGGAAATCTACAATCTGTTCATAAATATTTAAGTTAAGCCAGTGGTTATGGGACATGAAGCTAAACTCATCTATTTACTAGCTTAGTGTAATTGACACTTCTTATTGATCAATGGTGATCATTTTGTGATTTAGACTAGCGACATGCGATGTCTCTTTGTCCGCGTGGGGGACTATACCCCGTTCTTTTGAGCTTCGTCTCATTTTTATGGGCTAGCAGCCCATGGTCTTTGGACCGTTCGTGGAGCATTCGGCTCGATAAGTCGAGGCATGGGGTGTATCTTTTTAGGTGCATCGATGTCCGACTATACATGGGGCGTATCTTTTTAGGTACGTCGATGTTAGATTATACATGGGGTGTATCTTTTTAGGTGCATCGATGTTCAACTAGGCATGCGGTGTATCTTTTTAGGTGCATCGATGTCCGACTATACATGGGGCATATCTTTTTAGGTGCGTCGATGTTAGTTTATACATGGGGCATATCTTTTCAGGTGCGTCGATGTTCGACTGTGCATGGGGCGTATCTTTTTAGGTACGTCGATGTTCGGTTCATGGGATAGCGACCCGTTTGTGATACACGTGTTGGTGAGTTTTCATGCTCCCGTTTGTGATAGGCCTTCCCCCTTTTGTGTTTTCTGGATTTCTGGTTGATGATTTCTAGAATTTGTGTTTCACCAATTTTCGTGGATTGGCATTGATATGTTTTGTCAATTTTGTGTTTTGGTGAATTATTTAAAGAATATGCGATTCTTTTTGGTGTTTGAGTTTCTTGAGATATTGTATGATTTTGTTGTTGTTTAATGTATACTTGTCACAGTATGACATTATTGTTATCATACGTTTTTGTTATATCCCTTCTTATATCTCATTTTTATATATGATAATTATAGCTAGACTGATCCGTTTATTATTTTCTTCTTAAATAATACTCGGGGTCAGACCGAGATGTTAAAGGTGCTTCCGCTTGACTTCTTATCAGGGTCCGACATCTGACTTTTGGCTAACTACTTTAGTTTAGTAGTTTTTGTTGTTATACATTCGAGATAGAGACTCCTTGATGTATACATATTCTTTTGTCTTGTCCTTGTATCTATTCATTTGTGATGTAGTGGATCTAGTTTGACCACTACTTTGATGTGCACTTCTATGTGTTATATTCATATCTGTTTCCGCCTTTGTGATATGAATATTTGTGACTGATTTGTGTTATGCTTATTTCTATATTTGTTTCCGAAGTCCGTATAGCCACTGTGTGGTAGCTTTGAGTTTGTATTTGATATGTCAGATTTCCTCTTGAAATGAAATGTAAGTTATATTATCTGACATATCGGTACTCGCACAAAGCAATTACATAGATGGTCGCTCCTCAACAGCCTTATTCTTCGTGCTAGTCGATAGAATTACCCCGTAGTGTCCTTGGCTAGCGTGAGTATAGAGGTGGGGCATCACAGCTTGGTATCAGAGCCAAACTTCGGAACAATGTAGAATAATCTAGCAAGGATCATTGTCCTAAGTCTTTATTAGGAATCGTGCCATAGGATTTAATTCGAGTCTTCGTACCGTTCTATCCTATTTATTTTTATGATACCTTGTTTTATCAATCAAGTTCGTTTGATATTCATTGTGAATAACCTTTTTCCTCTTCTTTCTTTCTTAAAGAAGAGAAATGGTTAGACCAGGCCGCCCTAGCGCCGGTTAATCAAGTGCTACTTCTCAAGATGGAGTATTTATGTCTGCTCAGCAACTTTTAGATCTTATGAACAATGCCCAAGCTGCCGGACCCGTTCCAGCGCCTACTCACCTTAAATTTGGGTTTGCATGCTTGTGCAGAGATTACACCGCTTTGGGTGGAAGGCCATTCAAGGGATCCGAAAATGTTATAGAAATCCAAGCTTGGCTTAGATCATGCGATCGCATCTTTTCCCGCATGGATCTTATTGATTCACTTCGAGTCCAAGTGGCTTCTAGCATGCTCCAAGAAAGAGCATTAGATTGGTATTAGCTTTTGATTTCGGAAATTATTGAAGCGGATCTTACTTGGGAGCAATTCCGGGAAGGGTTCGAATTGAAGTTTGTGCCGGAAGCTGAAAAAGTAACTTTAGCGCGACGCTTTATTGACCTTGTTCAAGGTGAATCTTCTGTGGCAGATTATGTCGCATCTTTTGAATCTCTCTCTAAATATGAGGTCGAATATATTAATAACCCATTGAAGAAAAATCAGAGGTTCGTCTATAGGTTGAATAAGAACCTCAAAAAGCCTTTACTTCTGAAACTAGAAGTTTCTTTCGATCAGCTTATAGATATCGCTCTTCGACTTGAAGAGGCCGATAGAGAAAGTGATGTTGAAGTTGTGAGTGCCAAATAGAACTTCAACATCAATAAGAAGAGGCATCCCTTTATTAAGTTCAAAAGTCCTAATCCCAACAAGAGAGGGAAGCAAGAAACTTCGGTAGCAAAGACTTCTATGTCTAGTCGTGGACAATGATACAATTGTGGTTCTACCGACCACTATGCGAACAAGTGTCCGAAACCTCTCTATTTTCGCTATTGCAAAAATTCGGGTCACCATATATCTGCATGTCCCATACTTCAAAATAAGAAGGAGGGAAAGTTAAATGTTGTGCAAGCTCCTAGTGACACTTCTCTTGGTCAAGGTATTTCTCATTCTATCCTTGATGACATTAATTTGTTTTGTGGTTATCCTATTCGAGTTCTTTTTGATACGGGTTCATCTCATTATTTTACATCAAAAGAACTTGTTGATTCTTTCTCTTTAAATATTATGGGTTTGATGACTTCATTGAGAATTGCGAATCCGATTGGTGGATTCGCAACACTCAGATTACTTTGTGAAAATGTCGAGATTATTTTATGTGATTATTCTTTTCAAGCCGATTTGCATGTTATGCGTTACTTAGGCTTCGAAATTGATTTTTTTTTGGAAAGGATATGATTGATCATTATGAAGCCCATATCCTATGTCCTGAGCGGACTATATATCTTCGACATTCTCAATCTGTTAAGCAGATTTCTATTGTTCTTAATGATTTTGATTTCCAAATTCGGTGGCATCATTTTATTTATTAAACCTACTTGATGAGGAAAGTGTTATTTCTCTCATTCAAGTAGTTTGTGAATTTTCCGGTATATTTGAGCTTGTCTTAGGATTATCACCTAAGCAATCTATTGAGTGGTGCTAAGGTCATTTCAGCTCGACCTTGCCACCAGTTTTCATCAGTTACGAGTTGCGGAGGATAGCGTTCCACTTACCGCATTCCGCACTCGTTATGATTCTTGCGAGTGGTTCGTTATGTCATTCGGTTTGACGAACCTTCTACTTTTTTTTCATCCATCTTATGAATCGAGTATTCTATGAATATCTCGATGAGGCCATCCTTGTATTCATTGATTATGGATGAAAACAACAATTTAAAATTTGCAAATCTTTTTAATAAGATATATATAAGTATGATTGGATTTTGTTCTTAAAACATCCAAAGAATATTTGTAAAATTTTTAAGAGACATGTTTATCATATAGAAGATGATTTTGTGTTGTTTTTCCCATTGAGTGCTTTAAGAATTCTGGTCGATGCGCTTGATCAACGTTATCGATAGGAATCTCCTAAACGCTATGATGAGACAGACAGACACAGTAAATTGACTTGGAATAAGTAAATTTTTCTAAAAAGATGATTACATAAAGTTAATTATAATTTTGAATGTCTTAGCTTTTCGGGAAAGAGGATCAATTAAAAGAACTCTTTTTCGATGCTTTTATTCTTGCGATTCCCGAAGGGAACCAAGACTTTATTGTTTGTACCGATGCTAGTCGTATTGGTTTGGGTGCCATTCTCTTGCTAAGGGAATGTGTTATCACATATGCTTCTTGACAATTAAAGCTTGTCGAGACTAGATATGCCATTCATGATCTGGTGCTTGCGGCTATTGTTTTCGCCCTTAGAATTTGGCGGCATTATCTTTTGGGAGAGAAAATTTGTTCTTTACATCGATCATAAATCTTTGAAGTATTTACTTTTTCAAAAGGAACTTAATTTGCGTCAACAACGTTGGCTCGAGTTCCTTGCATCTTATGATCCTGATATTCTTTATACTCCCGGAAAGGGAAATCGTGTTGTCGATGCCCTTAGCCGAGAGCAACAAGCGGATGTTTCTTTGTTGATATCCGAATGGACTGATCTCGAGATTTTATTCCACTTGTGAGATTCGAGATCGTGAATCCGATTCATGTTCATCTCTTGTTTTGTGTAGCCTTGAGGCTCATCCTTCTCTGTTGGACTATACCTCTTTTGGCTAAACTCTATGTCAAAGAAATTGTTAAATTGCATGGAGTTCCTACTTCTATTGTTAGCAATCATGATCCATTATTTCACTAGTGGATTTTGGTAAGGTCTTCAAAAGCTTTGGGAACAATGCTTAATTTTAGCACCGCTTATCCTCCTCAGTCCGATGGACAAACCGAGCGTGTGAATCGAACTTTTGAAGATCTCCTTCGTGCATGTGTTCTTGATTTTGGTGGAAGTTGGGAAGATCATATTCCTCCTGTTGAGTCATCTTCCAATAATAGCTTCCAATCTAGTATTGGCATGGCACCTTTCGAGGCACTCTACGGAAGGCCATGCCGATTTCCTTCGTGATTGGCTTGAAGCCGGTGAGAAGCTAGTTTTAGGTCCAGATTTTATTGGATTTCATTTGTGTTTCACCTATGAGGGGTGTTGTGCGTTTCAGTCGATCGGGAAAGTTAGCACCTCGATATGTTGGTCCCTTTCCCATCACTGAACGTATTGGTTCCGTGGCTTATCGCCTTTCGTTACCGGCTCAATTTTTTTGCTATTCATGACGTTTTCCACGTCTTTTTAACTACGGAAATGCCTTAGGGATTTCGATTCTAATCTTGAGCCTGATATTATTGAGGAAATTAAAGTTTCACCAAATTTGACTTATGAGCAACATTCTATTCGTATCATTACTTCAGAGGTTAAACGTCTTCGAAATGAAGATGTTCTTCTTGTCAAAGTTCAATGGTCCTCAAATCCTAAGGATTGTTCTTGGGAATCTTGAGAATTCATCGAGCAAACACATCCGGACTTACTCTTTTGTGCTCTTTATGGTGAACTTCTTAGTTCAAATTTCTTCTTTTGTGTTGATATGCTTTTATGGTTGTTACTTTATATTTATATCTTAAGATTGCGAGGATGCAATTTATTTAAGGAGGGGAGTTTGTAACAACCCGCATATTTTACGATTGTATATTTAAATGTTTTATTTAAATATAGCATCGTTAGTCGGATTCAAGTCCGAAATCTCACTTTTTGCAAACAGTCAAATTTGGACTTGAGACCACTTCCATTGAGTCCAAAATGGCGTTTGCAACCTTTTTGAGTATAAACATCGATATGTTTGGAGTTGAGTAGAATTTTGACATTTTCACTTAGGGCTTTGGGCTTGGGTTTGGGTTTTAGCCCACTTACCCAACTCATCTTATATCCTAACTCCACCCCCTCTCCTCTTCACTCATTCTATTATTTTCCTAACACTTCAAGCTTTAGTAAAAATGGGGGAGGAGATTGGAAACTAAAATCCTAAGCCCTAGTTTCTATTAGGAATTCAAGCTCTAGCTCCAAATTCAAAGAGAAGCTTAGGTAAGCATCCTCTTCATCTTCTCCATCTCAATCTCTCTTCAATTTTCAGAAATTCCTAAACCCTAACTTAGGGAATATTTTCCTATGAGCTTAGATTGGAGCTTCTTGAGTTGAGATTGAAGAGGAATTGGTCTTTCCTTTGTTCTATAACTTCTCATTTGTAGTTTGGGTTTAAAAGGTGAGTTTTTGAACTCACATCTACGTCTATAACTTTCGTTGTTGTTAGGTACGAATTCCTAACATCTATTCATGTTCATTTGTTTTTGATTTGGATTGATTTGGTGAATTTTCTAATTTTTGGTTTTTGATGTCCAATTTTGTGAAAATCCTTTTATGGATGTTTGAACATGTTTACCGGGGGATGTATCGAAGAGCCTATAAGGCTGGGTTGTCGTTTGGCATAAATCCCTAGTCGCAGTTGCTCGATCGATCGTTTCCGGTAGAATTTTGTCCCACTTGGGAGGGGGGGCTAGGCTGATTCTGCTCTGGAAGCAGGTTCAGTCGACTGAACCAGGGGGTAGAAAACATTCTGTCCCCGTATCAGTCGACTGACCACCTGGGTTAGTCAACTGACCTGGAAACCGAAAGTTTCCAGGCATAGTATCAGTCGATTGACCACCTGGTTCAGTCGACTGACCTGCTTGTCTCAGCCCAATTTGTTTATTTTGCTTGGGTTTCCAATTTTAATCGATTCGTGTTGATCCAATTTGTTGTTATCATTTATATCGACTTTGATGACTTCTTTTTCGGGATTTTTGGGAATATCCATTTTGATGGATTCGGTATCGATTTATATGGATTTGATTCACGTCTTCGTATGTGAATTTTTGATGATTGATTGTTTCTACGATCATTTCTATGACTTGTCACTTTAAAATACAAAGGTTTCTATACTAGTAGTAAATATTCAAACTCTTTCACAAAGATGATTTCAACTCTATTTTTAATACAAAGCTCGTTTATAAAACCGTTTTTCAATCTATTAGTATATACAAACCTTTACCTCATTCGTATGAGAAATCTAATTAAACGGCTTAGTAAAACAAGTGGTATGAAACACTTGCGTTTATTTCGTCGGTTAATTCTTGGACTTGTTCCATTGAACTCTTGTGACAATTTTCGAGTGGAAATCTACAATCTGTCTGTAAATATTTAAGTTAAGCCAGTGGTTATGGGACATGAAGCTAAACTCATCTATTTACTAGCTTAGTGTAATTGGCACTTCTTATTGATCAATGGTGATCATTTTGTGATTTAGACTAGCGACGTGCGATGTCTCTTTGTCCACGTGGGGGACTATACCCCGTTCTTTTGAGCTTCGTCTCATTTTTATGGGTTATCAACCCATGGTCTTTGGACCGTTCGTGGAGCATTCGACTCGATAAGTCGGAGCATGGGGTGTATCTTTTTAGGTGCATCGATGTCCGACTATACATGGGGCGTATCTTTTTAGGTGCGTCGATGTTAGATTATACATGGGGTGTATCTTTTTAGGTGCATCGATGTTCGACTAGGCATGAGGTGTATCTTTTTAGGTGCATCGATGTCCGACTATACATGGGGCGTATCTTTTTAGGTGCATCGATGTTAGTTTATACATGGGGTGTATCTTTTCAGGTGCGTCAATTTTCGACTGTGCATGGGGCGTATCTTTTTAGGTACGTCTATGTTCAGTTCATGGGATAGCGACCCGTTTGTGATACACGTGTTGGTGAGTTTTCATGCTCCCGTTTGTGATAGGCCTTCCCCCTTTTGTGTTTTCTAGATTTCTGGTTGATGATTTCTAGAATTTGTGTTTCACCAATTTTCGTGGATTGGCATTGATATGTTTTGTCAATATTTGTGTTTTGGTGAATTATTTAAAGAATATGTGATTCTTTTTGGTGTTTGAGTTTCTTGAGATATTGTATGATTTTGTTGTTGTTTAATGTATACTTGTCACAGTATGACATTATTGTTATCAAACGTTTTTGTTATATCCCTTCTTATATCTCATTTTTATATATGATAATTATAGCTAGACTAATCCATTTATTATTTTCTTCTTAAATAATACTCGGGTCAGACCGAGATGTTACAGGTGCTTCCGCTTGACTTCTTATCAGGGTCTGACATCTGACTTTTGGCTAACTACTTTAGTTTAGTAGTTTTTGTTGTTATACATTCGAGATAGAGACTCCTTGATGTATACATATTCTTTCGTCTAGTCCTTGTATCTATTCATTTGTGATGTAGTGGATCTAGTTTGACCACTACTTTGATGTGCACTTCTATGTGTTATATTCATATCTGTTTCCGCCTTTGTGATATGAATATCTGTGACTGATTTGTGTTATGCTTATTTCTATATTTGTTTTCGAAGTCCGTATAGCCACTGTGTGGTAGCTTTGAGTTTGTATTTGATATGTCGGATTTCCTCTTGAAATGAAATGTAAGTTATATTATCTGACATATCGGTACTCGCACAAAGCAATTACACAGATGGTCGCTCCTCAATAGCCTTATTCTTCGTGCTAGTCGACGGCATTATCCCGTAGTGTCCTTGGCTAGCGTGAGTATAGAGGTGGGGCGTCACAATAGGATATAAAATTATATACGGACACCGTTGGTCTATTTTGCAAAAAAATGATTGCCAAAGTTTGAAAGGAAATATATGGATTTTATTAAATAGTGATTTTTAAATTATAATATAAAGAATTTATTTTAATATATGTGTAAAATTTAGATTTTTAAAATTATATGTTTTGGAAATTTTAAAATTTATAAGTTAGTTTTGAAAATATAATTTTTAAGATTTTTCTTATAATTTTATTATTTTAAAAGTATATAAAATAAGATTTAATACAAAATACATTTAATAATAAGATTTAATGTAATAAAATTTAAATTAATTAGTTTATAATATGTTTAAGTATTTATTTAAATTTGTATTAATATTTTAAAAATAGATTTTTTTAACTTTAATAATAAAGGTTGGGAAGATAAATTAATGTTGACTTAGAATTTAAATTGGTTAATAATTGAATTTAAATAAGAATTGATTTAATTTATTGATTTTGAGATTTTGAAAGATATAATTGATAACTTGATTTGATAAAAAGTGATTAAATGAATATTCTCAACTTTAAATAAAATTGAGACTGAATATTTAATATTGATTTAAATTTATAAATTGAGATGTTATTTAATTGTTATTAAAATGATTAAGTGAATATTTTTCAATTTGAATAAAATTAAATTTAAATGTTGAAATATAAATAAAACTTATATTGAAAATGTTTGAATATTTAAATTTTGAATCTTATTGGAATTGAAATGATAGTTCAAACCTGGATTTGAAATCTATAAAAATTGAAATGGTTTATTGAGAATTTGAATTGAATCTTTAACCTTTTAAATTGAAAGTGTTGAACAGGGATTGATTTAAATTGAATTTTGGAATTTAAGTTGATTTGAATCGATTTGTGGAATTGGATGAAACAATTCTAATTGGGAAACTATTTCTGTATAATCTCTTTAAATAAATATAAACTATTTTTAATTTACAATTATTTTAATATATAAATTATTTTAATACATAAACTATTTTAATTTATAAATATTTTAATATATATACTATTTTTAATATCTAAACTGTTTAAGTTGGAACAGTTATGATTATGAAAGTGTTATGATTTCAAAAGTGTTATGATTTCGAAAGTGTTATTATTTTGAAAGTGCTACGATTCTGGAAACGCACATTATTTAAAGTGAATAATGATATCGAATTGATATGGTTTTGAAATGAATATGATATTTTGATATGAAGTATGAACTATTTGAAATGAAATGACCACGGTGTGAAATAAGCGGTTTGTTGTTAAAGAGACCGGGATCGGATATTGTCATACTCTCTGCCAATACCGAAAACCACTTTAACAACTGCGTACGTGGTGGAGATTCCAGAATAAAGTAGGATGGTTTGGTGACGATTCTGTATGAGGTATTAACGCAGCCCTGACTCCCGCGAGTTAGCTTGATGTGGCTAAAACAGGAGCCATGTCGGGCCAAGTGAGGTCGTTCCTCCTATCGGGCACATTTCTTCCATTCCATTCTATTACTTTGTGATTTGATTGGGTGCACCTTTGATTTGGCAGCGTGTCTCGAGGTAAGAGGTAGTAGCTGCTATGCGTTACCACCAATCCTGTTTCCTGGAGATTTGACCAGGAAACTAGTGCTCGGCATACTACGAGAACTCGGCATCAAGTAGTACTCGACATCCAGTGGAACTCGGCAATATGAGTACTCGGCATCTAGTGGAACTCGGCAACAGGAGTACTCGACATCTAGTAGCACTCGGCATCCAGAAGCACTCGGCATCCATGAGTACTCGGCATCCAGTGGAACTCGGCAACAGGAGTACTCGGCATCTAGTAGCACTCGGCATCCGGAAGCACTCGGCATCCAGGAGTACTCGGCGTAGCACTCGGCATCCAGGAGTACTCGGCATTAGAAGGCGTTTGGCGTATATGACTACTCGACATGGTAGTATCGTTCGGCCAAAGGGATCGTTCGGCCAAAGGGATCGTTCGGCCAGAAAGCATCGTTCGGCCATAAGGCACGTTAGGCCAAGGAGGATCGTTCGGCCAAAGGGATCGTTCGGCCAGAATGCATCGTTTGGCCAGAGAGCATTGTTTGGTCAAGTGCTTCGTTCGGACAGAGGCACGTTCGGCTTCGACTAACAACCATTCCACACTTCCCACACATCAAACATACCGTTCGGCATAGAAAGGGTGGTTCGGCATCATTGTGTTCGGCCTACTTGGTTTGGCATACAACGACCACTATACTTGGGCTAGAGTGTTCGGCTACCGAGCCCACCTGGGAAGTCCAGCCCATCTTTGTCTATAAATAGAGGGGCAGGGTCACAGTGAAAAGGGACCTTTTTTGGGAGAACACTGGGGAGACTCTTCCATTTTTCAGACTCATCTTCTTCACTTAACAACTTCATTCAAGCATTTGATCTACGAATTGTATTTGTAATCAATCATTAAGAAGATCAATAAAGTTTAACCTCAAAGTGGACGTAGGCAATTATGCTGAACCACTATAAATCTGGTGTTCTTACTTTCTACATTTAAATTAGCATTGTCTTCTTTGTTTAACTGATATTCATCACTTACATCTCTACACAATCTTTCTCTACGAGGTTAGTGACCATTTTTGGTGCTAACACTTTGGTGCTTTCACTGAGAGTTGAATTCTCAGACCTCAAGGATCTGCTTTGAAGCTACTGGATTGAACGAATCCCCCAAAGAAGATCCGACTCATTGATAGGACATCCGTTGATTCTACTCAGAGTTCCAACCAATAACTCTACAATGGCGAGACCACGTACCAGGTCAGCTTCTCATAATGCGGATGCCCATGAAACTGCTAGCGTACAACAAGCAGGACCTAGCAATCAACCAACGATTCCGGGTGTAGGAATTGCCACCCAGGACCAAACTTCAGTTGTCACCAGAATAGAGTTCAACGACTTGATGAGAGAACTCAAGGAAAGCAGGAGACAACTAGGAGAGCAGATGTAGGCTAACGCCAACCTGATGGCACAACTCACTCAACAGCAGCAACAGAATGCTGGGGGCAATCCCGCTCCCTATTCCTCATCCGACAGCTCAACTTCTTCTGATGAACCTCCCAGGCGCAGACGCCGTAAGACTGAAGCTGCGCGGACGGGTGCTGCTGTTCAAACAGCTGGAAACCGTGACCAATTCAGAGCTGGAAACTTAGGAACTAGAGTACAGATGGAGGCTGGAGGCCCAGACCATCAAAACGCTAATGAGGTCGAACCTCAAGACGCACGATTGGCAGATCGCCAGGAGAGGAGGCATCAACATGGACAGTCACGTAGAACAGACTCTAACCTTCCACCTTCCATACAGACACCAGACCTAACAGCCATGGTCAGGCAATTGATTAAAGAAAATCAAGGCTTATCGAATGACGATTGGGGAGTATCAAAGAGTCACACTCCGTTCACAGATGTTGTGTTACAGGCGGCGTACCCCAGAAAGTTTAGTATGCCAACTATCCCTGCGTACGAGGGAAAGACTGACCCCAGACAGCATGTCATGAGGTACGAATGGATGATGGATTCAGCTAGAGCAAATGATGCCACCAAGTGTAGATGCTTTCCAATTACTCTATCTGGGATCGCTACTATGTGGTTTACCTGACTTCCTCCGCGGTCTGTATCCAATTTCGAGGAGTTGGCAAAGACGTTTATTGAGCAGTTCAGGATACACACTACTCGTCCAAAGGACGTAATGTCTCTGTCAAGTGTAATCCAAAGTCCCAGGGAGTCATTGAAGGAATATTTACAAAGGTTCCATGTTGCGGCAACTGAAGTCAGTAATCCCAACGATCATGCAATCCTAATGGCTGTGATGAGAGGTGTGGATCCGGATTCTGAGTTTGGAGACTGGTTGGCAGGAAAACCTCCGACTACGCTAGAGCGTTTCTACTCAAAGGCACACCAGTTCATAAGGAGAGAGGAAGCTAGGTGGGTAAGACGAGATAAGACACCAGGACATGTCCAAGAGTCCATGAAAAGCAACGTTGCTGTGAAACAGTCCGGGGACAACTCGGGAAAGGTCCAAGTCAATGTCCAGAATAAGTCCGGGCAGCCTAAGGAGTCCGGAGGAAGAAATCAAGGGAAGAAGAGAGAAGCGGGGAAGTGGAAATCGAGAATTCCAAGCTACAACGAGTATACCCCGCTGAATGCGTCTCTTGAGAACATTTACCTATCAACCTGCAATGCCTTTCAGTACAGAAAGCCACGTCCAAAAGAATCAACCGAGGAACAGAAACGGACCGGGAAATATTGCCGCTTCCACGAGACTTATGGGCATAATACGGAAGAGTGCAGACACCTGCACGATGCTATCGAGAAGTTGATTAGGCAAAAGAAGTTGCAAGAATTTGTGAAGGATCCACAGGAAGGAGGACAGGGAACGTCCAACCCAGGTCGTGCAACGGCTCCACGTCATCCCGAGGAGCCTGCCCGAACTGTGGGTAGGCTAGTCATAAACACGATCATCGGCGGGCCTCACCCCGCGGATAAGAATTGGCAGGAGATGGAGCGGTATGCTAGTGCCCTGAAGCATGCAGATTTCGAATGTTGTTCGAACACGGAGGATGGGACCCCTGCTAAGCAACATCGCATAATGATAGACGATATAGTGTTCAGAAACAAAGATGCTGACCAAGTAGAGGCTCCAACCATCGACCCGATGGTCATATCTGCAACAATCGGACCAACATATGTGAAAAGAATTTTGATTGATTGTGGATGTTCTGTCAACATCATCTTCAAGAAGGCTTATGAACAGATGAAAATGGAAACAAAGGACTTGAAACCGTCCAAAGCTCGCATACACGGCTTTAATGGCGCAGCGACCGATGCAGTGGGCTATGTTGAGTTACCAGTTGAACTGGGACAAGGCGAACGTCGGAGGGTGCGAATCCTACCCTTCGTAGTTTTGGATGTGGATTCTCCGTATAATGTTTTCTTGGGCCGATCGGCCCTGGCTGAGTTTAGGGCAGCATTAGCCCCGGGGTGCTTAACTTTGAAGTTCCCAACTGACAAAGGGGTAGGTATTGTTCATGGCGACCAAGCAGCTGGTCGTTCCTGTTATGTGGCTGAGCTCCGGGAGGCCCATCGGAGGGAGAAAGGAAAGGTTGCGGACAATCCCGTCCGCATCCTTAACACGGATAATTGACAAGTAGTGCCCGAGCCCTGGCTCGGGCATAATTCTCGGATCTTCAGAGACATAGATCCGAGAGACGACGATGAGAAACCCAGGGAAGAAAAGGCAGCGCCGGCTGAACTAACGGTTGACATTTCAGTTAGCCTAAACGACCCTTCGCGGATACTGAAGATCGGATCACAGCTTGGTCCCGCAATGACTGAAGACCTTAGTGACTTCCTCCGGGCGAATCTTGATGTTTTCGCCTGGACGCATTCTGATATGTGTGGGATTTCTCCTGCCATCACGAGTCATATGTTGAACATGGACCCGAAATACGTCCCGGTTAAACAAAAGAGGAGAGGAATGGACCCGGAGAGGTCCGCTGCTCTCAGGGAGGAAGTGGACAAACTCAAAGCCAATGGGTTCGTCCGCGACGCCCTCTATACTGAATGGGTATCGAACCCCGTACTGGTGAAAAAGGCAAATGGGAAATGGAGAACTTGCGTAGACTATTCCGATTTGAACAAAGCGTGCCCCAAGGACAGTTTCCCGTTACCAAGGATCGATCAGTTGGTCGACTCCACCGCAGGACATGAGCTGTTATCATTCATGGATGCATACTCGGGATACAACCAAATCCCTATGCATATTCCGGACCAAGAACACACCAGCTTCGTTACGGATGTCGGGCTATATTGCTATGTAGTAATGCCCTTCGGACTGAAGAACGCAGGAGCGACTTATCAACGTTTGGTGAGTCGAATGTTCAAGGACCAGCTTGGTAAGATGATGGAAGTCTATGTGGATGACATGCTCGTGAAGTCACGACAGTCAAACGACCACATTTGAGACTTGGCTGAAATGTTCGACATACTCAGGTATTACGGGATGAAGATCAACCCTCTGAAGTGTTCCTTCGACGTTGCGTCGGGGAAGTTTTTGGGATTCATCGTCAATGCTAGGGGAATTGAAGCTAACCCCGAAAAGATCCAAGCTATTCGAGATGTGCAAGTACCCAGGACTATAAAGCAGGTACAGAGCTTGAATGGAAAAGTAGCTGCGCTAAGTCGATTCATATCCAAGGCAACTGACAAGTGCATCCCTTTCTTTGATATAATAAAGAAAGGGAAGAGGAACTTCGAATGGACGTCTAGTTGTGAGGAAGCATTCCGGGATCTGGTGAGGCATCTGGAGAGTCCACCAGTGCTGTCAAAACCAGTAGACCACGAGATGTTGTACGTATACTTGGTTGTATCCCCACATGCGATAAGTGCGGCTTTAGTTCGCGAGGAGGACCGAATCCAGAAGCCGGTGTATTATGTTAGCAAGCGTTTAACGGGGGCAGAAAGAAATTACCCTAAAATCGAGAAATTGGCCTATTGCTTGGTGATTGCATCACGTAAGCTACGCCCATATTTTCAAGCATACTCAATCAGTGTTTATACCGATCAACCCCTACGGCAGGTACTCCAACGACCAGAAACTTCCGGAAGATTGCTAAAATGGAACATCTAGTTGAGCCAGTTCGATATCGCCTACTTGCCACAGAGGGCCATACAAGGGCAAGCATTAGCAGATTTCATCGCTGAGTTTACCATACCCATATAACCAGATAATCATGACGTCATTCCCCCCGTTCGTTGGAAATTATACACTGATGGGGCATCAAACGACCGTTGCTCCGGCGCGGGTGTAGTTCTTATAACTCCGGAAAATCGATCAATCTGTTATGCTTTGAAGCTTGATTTCCCAACTACAAATAACGAAGCAGAATATGAAGCACTGATCGCTGGCTTGAAGCTCATCGGAGAACTCGGGATCAAATCAGTTGAAATCTTTTGTGACTCACAGTTGGTGGTTTACCAAGTGCGTGGAGATTACCAAGCAAAGGGACAGAAGCTGGCTACGTACCTTGTTCAGGTCCAAGAACTACTGTCAAATCTTGAGCGTTATGACATT
The DNA here is from genome assembly GCA_030737815.1 of Allium fistulosum. Taxonomy (NCBI): domain Eukaryota; kingdom Viridiplantae; phylum Streptophyta; class Magnoliopsida; order Asparagales; family Amaryllidaceae; genus Allium; species Allium fistulosum. Next base: position 1,089,428,039 of record CM060904.1, on the reverse strand, counting down.
TCACATGTCCCGCGCGAACAGAATAAAGAAGACGACTTGTTGGCTAAGTTTGTAAGCACAGGTGACGCGCAGCAAATGGGATTGTATCCCGTTGAGGCCTTGCATGCCCCGAGCATAGACGAGATGAAAGTTGACCGTGTGTTGGAAACAGAAATCGAAAAGGAGTCGTGGATGACCCCGTTCAGACTGTACCTGACAACCGGGGCTTTACCAGAAAAAAGGAGCGAAAGGCGACAGGTCCTTCGAAAGGCCGCGCGATACGTGATGCAGGATGGATTAATGTATCGAAAAGGGTTCTCAGTCCCCTTATTACGGTGCATCGCTCATGACGAGACAAAGCGGGTCTTGAAAGAGGTTCACGAAGGGGAATGTGGCGACCATACCGGGGTGCAAACGCTAGCAAAAAAGATCCTCCGCTATGGATACTACTGGCCGACCGTGAATCGGGACGCTGCAGACTACGCAAGGAAATGTGACAAGTGTCAAAGATGTGTGAAAATCCCGAGGACTCCATCAACGGAACTCACACAAAGGGTTAGTCCCTGGCCATTTGCAATCTGGGGAATCGACATAATCGGCTCTTTGCCTATATCAAAAGGTGGTGCGAAATACACAATAGTTGCAGTCGACTATTTCACAAAATGGGCTGAGGCAGAACCCTTGGCCACAATCACCTCTAAGAAGGTCATTAACTTTGTTGTACGAAGCATTATATGCCGCTTTGGCCTTCCTCGCACCATCATTACGGACAACGAGAGGCAATTTGAAAGCAGAGAGTTCAAAGAGTTCTGTTTAAAGTATGTCATCGAGAAGAAGTTCGCCGCCGTTGCACACCCAAAAGCTAACGGACAAGTCGAGGCCGTTAATAAAATAATCAAGTCAATACTGAAGAAGCGTCTGGAGAAAGTCGGAGGCAAGTGGGTAAATGAACTTCCGACAGCATTATGGGCTTATAGAACTACCCACAAGTCCGCGACCGGCCACACTCCATTTGCCTTGGCATACGGCTCTGAAGCCATTATACCCGTGGAACTTGAAGTTCCATCGCATCGGGTGACATATTATGATCCCAAGACGAATCAGGACCTCTTGTTGGAATCACTGGATTGTATCGATGAAAAACGTGAAGAGGCCGAATTAAGGGCGGCAGCACATAGGCACCGAGTCAAGCGTTACTACGACGGCAGAGTCCGCCCAAGGATATTTGATGTGGGAGATCTCGTTTTGAAACGAGTTTTCCCAGTACCTTCGCGTATGAATCCCAGCTGGGAAGGTCCGTACGTCATTGAGCGGAAGCTTGGAGAAGGAACATTCAAGCTAGCGACCGTTGATGGCGTGACACTCCCCCGGGCGTGGAACAACGAGCATTTGCGACATTATTACATTGAGTATGTTTCTTTCTTGTTTTAGGCACAGTTATTTCCTGTATGTTTTCATTCAGTCGCAACGTAGTTTCCTTTTAACTATGTAATCAAGGCGTTTAGTTCTTTTTCATTAATAAAGGCTTGAAGCCGTATTTTCCACGAATTACTAATGTTTCTATATCTCATAGTCGGGTGATGAATTACTAGAACTACATTATCCTGTACGATGCATGAACTCGTATAAACGATTTCAAATCTCCGAATCCTCAAAGCGCAGATCGGAGTACTCTAAGTCCCCAGAGCGCGGACTAGAGTATAAATGATTTCAAATCTCTGAATCCCCAGAGCGCGGATCGGAGTACTCTAAGTCCCGAGAGCGCGGACTAGAGTATAAATGATTTCAAATCTCTGAATCCCCAGAGCGTGGATCGGAGTACTTTAAGTCCCCAGAGCGCGGACTAGAGTATAAACGATTTCAAATCTCTGAATCCCCAGGGCGCGGATCGGAGTACTCTAAGTCCCCAGAGCGCGGACTAGAGTATAAACGATTTCAAATCTCCGAATCCCCAGAGCGCGGATCGGAGTATTCTAAGTCCCCAGAGCGTGGACTGGAGTACTCTAAGTCTCCAGAGCGCGGACTAGAGTATAAAAAATTTCAAATCTCTGAATCCCAGAGCGCGAATCGGAGTACTCTAAGTCCCCAGAGCGCGGACTAGAGTATAAACGATGTCAAATCTCTGAATCCCCAGAGCGCGGATCGGAGCACTCTAAGTCCTCAAAGCGCGGACTAGAGTATAAACGATTTCAAATCTTTGAATCCCCAGAGCGCGGATCGGGGTACTCTAAGTCCCCAGAGCGCAGACTAGAGTATAAACGATTTCAAATCTCTAAATCCCCAGAGCGCGGATCGGAGTACTCTAAGTCCCCAGAGCGCGGACTAGAGTATAAATGATTTCAAGTCTCTGAATCCCCAGAGCGTGGATCGGAGCACTCTAAGTCCCCAGAGCGCGGACTAGAGTATAAACGATTTCAAATCTCTGAATCCCCAGAGCGCGGATCGGAGTACTCTAAGTCCCCAGAGCGCGGACTAGAGTATAAACGATTTCAAATCTCTGAATCCCCAGAGCGCGGATCGCAGTACTCTAAGTCCCCAGAGCGCGGACTAGAGTATAAACGATTTCAAGTCTCTGAATCCCCAGAGCGCGGATCGGAGCACTCTAAGTCCCCAGAGCGCGGACTAGAGTATAAACGATTTCAAATCTCTGAATCCCCAGAGCACGGATCGGAGTACTCTAAGTCCCCAGAGCGTGGACTAGAGTATAAACGATTTCAAATCTCCGAATCCCCAGAGCGCGGATCGGAGTACTCTAAGTCCCCAGAGCGCGGACTAGAGTATAAACGATTTCAAGTCTCCGAATCCCCAGAGCGCGGATCGGAGTACTCTAAGTCCCCAGAGCGCGGATCGGAGTACTCTAAGTCCCCAGAGCGCGGACTAGAGTATAAATGATTTCAAATCTCTGAATCCCCAGGGCGCGGATCGGAGTACTCTAAGTCCCCAGAGCGCAGACTAGAGTATAAACGATTTCAAATCTCCGAATCCCCAGAGCGCGGATCGGAGTATTCTAAGTCCCCAGAGCGCGGACCGGAGTACTCTAAGTCCCCGGAGCGAGGACTAGAGTATAAACGTTACGAACCTCCGAATCCCTTGAACGCGGATCAACTTACTCTAAATCCCTGGTGCACGGATTTAGAAAAAAGTCCAAGTACTCAAGAAATGTGGGACAAGAAGTATGCCACATCTGGAAATGTTCGAACAACACGAGAATGGACTGGGAAATAATGCAACTCCTAAAAACATGAGTTATGACCACGGTCAGTCAGCAAACCAAAGAAAAGTAAGAGAATTATTCAAGCGAAAAAGAAACTAAAACTTCGTTCAATAGTTCAAAATGGGGTTACACAGTTATCCCTCCAAAGCTTGGAGTCAAGGATCTATCTATACAAACTACAGAGACAAAAGATAAAAGTAATTACAAGACTTAAGCAAGGAACTCGTTGAACGAGTGTAGCGATTATTTCTTCGGTTTCTTCTTCTTGTCTTCTTTTGTTTTTTCCGACGACTCCTCTCCCTCACGCTTTTTCTTGAATTTCTTGCTCACTAAAGAAGTGGAGTCAGCAGTAGGAGACGGAACATCCAGTGGTTTAAACCTGCCCGGGAGAATGATTTTCAAAGGTCTGATCCGCGGGTCGGTAAGTTCGAGTATTTCAGGTTCGACTTTGACCTCGACCTTTTTCTTCTCCTCTTCGGCGAGGCGTTCCTTCATGCTCATCTTTGAGGTATGCACAGTGGCGCCAGTGATCTCGATTTCATCACTCCCTTCGGCAGGAGATGAAGTGTCAAGCTTGTCATCATCTAGCGCCCCGATCACTTGAGCGTCAGGGCCAGGAGTTACTCCCGCGTGAGCAACATCGCTTGTTTTCTCTGCCTCCTCCTTGGCGCCATCGCTCCTCGGAGTTGGCTCGGGATCAGAGCAGCCTGCATGAAAACATAAAGAATGAACATTAGAATGAATAACCAATGCTGGAAAACAACAAGATCTTTCGACTTCTAGAAAAGAAGAGTTTCCTACCGGGTTCTGGTTGGCTATCGGTTGCGCGTGGGGTTTCACCCTCCAGAATAGGAGATAGCACGTGAACGCCAAGCCCGGGATCTTCAGGATCATAGCCGGCATGCTGCTCGAATGGGTCAAGTGTCGGCCGACCGGCCGGCTGAGCAGCAGGAGGAGCAGCAATATGAGGAGCCATAGTCTCAGCCCCAGACGGGCCAGCTTCATCACTTTTCTCTTTTGGAAGGGGAGAGCCTTTGTTATAAAGCGCCAAAGCTGTGGATAAATCCGCTGGCTCATTCCCCCTAAGAAACTCCTTCACCAAGGCATCCTCATCGACCTCTTCAGAGCCTGACTCGATTTTCCTAATCTTCACTAAGGTTTCCCAGGCCTCAGCTAGGGATTCGAGATAGCCCTCGCCCAAGAATGTTAAGTCACGATGCATAAGGATGCGGGCTCCATACTCAGCAATCAACGGGTCAAACATGCATTTGACCTCTTCCCTGCCGGCTTCTGCGGCTGCCTCGAGGCGAGAGTCCATCTCCTCCGCAGCTTTTCTTTTGCCCTCCTCACGGGCTTCGTCCTTCATTTTTTCAACCCTAGCAAGTTCGTCATCGAGCTTCGTTTTCAGGAGCCGAGTAGCAACGATTTCATCACAGTATCGTTGTGACTCTTCTTGAGCAGCTACTTTGTCCTCTTTCTCCTTGGAAAGTAATTCCTTCAACTCTTTGACTTGTATAGCGAGCGCGTCCCTTTCTTTTTGGATGGAATCTTTTTCTAGGGCAAGGGCACCGCTACGCTGGACTGCTTCATCAAGTTCCTTCTTGTGAGCCACCTCTAAACGAGCGACTGCCTCAGCAGTATCTTTTGCGCTTTGCTCAGGGGCTTCCAGCTTCGACTTGTACGAAGCGAGCTCCTCGTCTTGGTGCTTAATGATGTTCTTGTCACAGCCAGCCTCCAGTTTCGGACGATCAATCTCATATTGTCGCTCAACAGACACCTCCGAGATCTTTTCAACCAAGTGAACAAACGCGTCATGTTGAACATAGACGTCGTTGTTACAGGCAATAGCACTTTGCTTCACGTGCCCAGGAATATGATGGATAGCTGGGAGGAATTTCAGACCATCAAAGAAAATTTTTGGAAATTTGGCCTTAAGATCGACCATCTTTTCTGCTACAGTTGGGTCAACTGCGGGAGTAGGGGGAGGAGGCCTTGGAAGTTCTGCTCTTTTTCGTTGCTCCCGAATTTGCCTCGTACTCGACGAACCAGAGTGTTGTTCTCGGGGAGCATCAGTTTGGGACCCCTTCTGTAAAGAATTCTCTCTATCCGGCTCAGTTGGAGGAAGAGGATCACGGGACTGTGAAGATTGGGAATATGCCTTCTTACGATGAGATGAATCGCGGGGACGGTTGTCTCTATCTTCATAATCATCTCTGTCCCTGCGTTTGCCCGAACCTGAATCCCATCCGGAATGATGAAATATGGAAGAGCCGTGAAGGCGATCGAATCCGTGAGAGCGCCCCATGTCACCTACAAAGAATAGAGATAACAACGAGTTAAGAAAGATACGGGAAACAAGAAAAAACTTGAAGTGTATGATGGAATGCGTATGTGCGTGTGTGTCCTAGTGTTCCCCCCGACGGACCAGTTCTTTTGTCTTTACTAATCGGAGTATTGTCTCCCTGGACTGGGAGTTGAACTCCCGCATTGCCTCTAGCGGGCGAAGAAAACCTGAGGGCTTCAGGATCGTCAAACCCTTAATTAAGTATATCGTCGGGGATAGAGAGATTCGACAAACCCCTTAGAGAACTCTCCAGGTACTGTGAGGAAGCCTCTTTCTCTGGCGGGATAGGCATAACTTTTGATGTGCCGCCAACTTTCTCCTTCCGAATCTTGTATTTTAACCTCTTCTTTCCCTTTGAAGGGGAAGATGACGTTTCAATGTCATGAACTTCGACCGCCGGATTCCAAGCGGGACCCACATTCTCGCCTTGAGTCTCAGGAGCTTCATCCTCTTTGTGCTCACCTTCTTTGCGCGTATCGGGAGTGTGGCGTGATGACGATCCGGCCTGTTTTTTCCCTTTGCCGGATGCTGGCTTGGGAATGGAGACGCCCTCCGGGAGGCTAATCCGACGACCTGGGGCTAGCAAGCCGAACCTTGACAATGATTCATTCAAAATGATGGTTCGGATGTCTCGTTCCTCGGCAGGAAGAGCTCTAATGGCCTCAACGGCCTCAGAATATCCTCGGCCCTCCGGACGCGGGTTGATACCTGAAAAGATGAAACGAGGAGTTAGAAAAAGCATGACTCCAATTAAAGGCGAATGATGACTCAGCGAAGAGACTTACTGCCTTTAACCCATCTCCTCGCAAAACCAGGAGGGCAACGCACGTAGAACCATTCCTGTTTGTACAGGGCGAATTTACTGCATGCTCCTATCAAGATTTGGCATTTGTGGTACGGCTCGAGGAACATGAAGGAAGGGCTATCTTTTCGTTTCTTGATTATATAGATGTATCTGATGTCGCCAGAGGTTAGAGGTCTAGAGAAGACGGCCATGAAGAGTAGATAGGTCCCATATAGAAACGCGTGACCGTTCGGATGCAGCTGCGATGGAGCAATGTCAATGTACTGCAACACGTCCTGGAGGAATAAATTAAACGGAGGCACGCTGCCCATCCAACACATGAACTTGTTGCAGGTGGTATATCCGACTGGGGGCAGGTGAGGACGATCGTGTCGCGAAGGGACTAACAAATCGACAAAAGGAATCCCGTGAATGGAGCATATCCGTCGAAGTGCGGCTTCATTGATCTTCGAAGCTTGTGAATCGATCGGGTTGTCTAAAAGAATTGTTGCCTCCAGGGCATCGGGTGCTAAGTTATGGGTAGGGGAAGTCGACGGATTTGAAGTATCAGCGACTTCTTGCCTTGATGACGGCCCAGGCCTGTCAAATATGGTGGCGGAGCTAGACTTCATAGACATCCCCAATAAATAATGAATCTGTTTAAGTGCCTGCGAAAACTATACTTGAAAAAACGTTGAACGTTAGAGTTAACAACACGAATATCCCCCCCCCCGTGTGGTGTGTGATCTAGTGCAAGCAATCATGTAAAAGCGTTGAAAGTTTGAAGGTCGCAAAGTTGTTGCTATAAAACTGAGCATCAAGTCATCGCCCTCGGAGACCGTCATCGCTGACCGTCCCCAGAAGCCTGCCTTTTGGCAACTGTGATTCCAGATCCAGAAAACGTATGATAATCTAAGTTCAGGTTTACGTTTACTGAAGCTAAGAAGTTAGTGATCCGGTTCGGCTTCACGTATGCTAGAATGCTTGGGCCTTGTTTCTTGTTTTGCTATACGAGTAGATATAGTTAAAGAGTGTTCAGCATTTGTGACTATTCGGCTAAGTCATGGTTCGGCTAAGACATTGTTCGGCTATGTCATTGTTCGGCTAAGTCATGGTTCGGCTAAGACATTGTTCGGCTATGTCATTGTTCGGCTAAGTCATTGTTCGGCTAAGTCATTGTTCGGCTATGTCATTGTTCGGCTATGTCATTGGTCAGCTAAGTCATGGTTCGGCTAAGACGTTGTTCGGCTATGTCATTGTTTGGCTAAATTTTGGTTCGGCCAAGTCATTATTCGGTGTGTAAGTCGTGTTCGGCCTTTTTTTGTTCGGCATGTTTTAGCCTGAGTATGGTACGGTGTTTATGACTGTTCGGCTGAGATGACAATCGGCACGCTGTCCTTAACATTGGCCTCATCTCTTCCTCCATCCACACCGAACCACGAGGGCACATCGTTTGGCAAGTTGCGCCAGACCATACCGCTCGATGCCCCTGATCATCTCCTATTTCCTCCATGTTTCTCCTTCTACCAATCTGGTCCGGCATACAATACTTATGCCGAACCACGGTGTGACTACCAATGATTTCCTACCACCCTCGTCGCGTGACTCGACACTTTAGTCAAGGCTCGATTTATCCCATCAATTAAGGGAGTTCGAGCGTAAAGGCTGCAGTTAGGTGAGAGGATCAGTACCTAGTGGGGAAGGTAAAGACTTGGGAAGAATCGGCTAGTTGTATGTTGGCTGGTAGCTTCGGCACGTGCAAGGCAGAGGTTAGAAGTGTGAAAAGAGAAAGAAGGGTAGAGGTGCTGGCTTTTATAGGGAAAACAGAAGAAGTCGAAAAGGCTACATCCGGTGGAACCGGTCAAAGTCATAACGTTCGGCATCGGCGTATAATGATGTCCGGCACTAAAGTTTCGTTCGGCCAGAAAGCATCGTTCGGTTACGAATGTCTCATTCGGCATTTAGAACACGTTCGGCACACACCTAAACCACTGGAATTCTCAAAAAGGCATTTCCGCTCGAGGTTAGTCAAGGATTTAAAACGAAATGAAAAGGTTACATGACACAAAGCGTACCACGTTCTGTCACGTGATACACTTTGGGGGGCAAGTGTTTCCTGGAGATTTGACCAGGCAACTAGTGCTCGGCATACTACGAGAACTCGGCATCAAGTAGTACTCGGCATCCAGTGGAACTCGGCAACATGAGTACTCGGCATCCAATGGAACTCGGCAACAGGAGTACTCGGCATCTAGTAGCACTCGGCATCCAGAAGCACTCGGCATCCAGGAGTACTCGGCATCAAGTAGTACTCGGCATCCAGTGGAACTCGGCAACAGGAGTACTCGGCATCTAGTAGCACTCGGCATCCGGAAGCACTCGGCATCCAGGAGTACTCGGCGTAGCACTCGGCATCCAGGAGTACTCGGCATTAGAAGGCGTTCAGCGTATATGACTACTCGACATGGCAGTTTCGTTCGGCCAAAGGGATCGTTTGGCCAAAGGGATCGTTCGGCCAGAAAGCATCGTTCGGCCAGAAGGCACGTTAGGCCAAGGAGGATCGTTCGGCCAAAGGGATCGTTCGGCCAGAATGCATCGTTCGGCCAGAGAGCATTGTTCGGTCAAGCGCTTCGTTCGGACAGAGGCACGTTCGGCTTCGACTAACAACCATTCCACACTTCCCACACATCAAACATACCGTTCGACATAGAAAGGGTGGTTCGGCATCATTGTGTTCGGCCTACTTGGTTCGGCATACAGCGACCACTATACTTGGACTAGAGTGTTCGGCTACCGAGCCCGCCTGGGAAGTCTAGCCCATCTTTGTCTATAAATAGAGGGGTAGGGTCACAGTGAAAAGGGACCTTTTTTAGGAGAACACTGGGGAGACTCTGACATTTTTCAGACTCATCTTCTTCACTTAACAACTTCATTCAAGCCTTTGATCTACGAATTGTATTTGTAATCAATCATTAAGAAGATCAATAAAGTTTAACCTTAAAGTGGACGTAGGCAATTATGCTGAACCACTATAAATCTGGTGTTCTTACTTTCTGCATTTAAATTAGCATTGTCTTCTTTGTTTAACTGATATTCATCACTTACATCTCTACACAATCTTTCTCTACGAGGTTAGTGACCATTTTTGGTGCTAACACCAGATCCGCAAAATGGTAGAATCCTACCCTGGGCATTGCCTCGCGTGCCTTGTCACATGCCTTATCGCGCCTTCTACAAGTTTGTTTTGTACCGTACTTATAGGGTGTCTTCTGGGTAAACCACGGTTTGGTGGAGCGTACAGCATTGTATAGACTAAGGGAATATATAAAATGTGTTAAGGGGGATATGGGTAACGCCTTAACGCTATTTTAATACTTTACTTTACGGATAGACATATTATAATAACGTATATTACTACATAGTAGCTAGTTCCACAGATCCTTAAAGGACGGAAATCCCAAACATCCTTTAAGTTATTTGTATTTCAGTTGACATTTCACTTGAGTTAAATTTAATGATATAAAATGTTAATCCTGACTCAAGTTTTTTGTGTTTTGCTTTATGCTTGGGTCAGACTGAGTGTCACAGCATTTGAGACTCACCTTTGGAGCTTGGAGTTTTGCTTGAAGATCTATGTCTATCTATTCTGATTCTCAGTTTGTTCCAGTTGTTTAATTTAGACTTATCATTGACTTTTGTATTGACACTACATTGTATTTGAGATATTTTGTTATATTTTATTTCAAACTCTGATGTTTATATAGTAGCTTTATGAACTACTATTTATCTATTCCGCTGCTTATTGTTATATTACTCTTTGTTTGTGATTCTGTGATTTATTTATTTACTGTATATGCTGAGTTTTGCCAAATATAAATTAACAATCTGTTGTTTTGAGCAATTCAAGTCTGACATGTGTGGATGATTGTCAATTTGTACGGTTCGAAATAGCGGGTCGTTACAAGTGGTATCAGAGCTCTGGTTTAGGCAAAACTTAGCATATGGAGTAAAATTAATTATAGAATCATCTTCGTTCGAGCTTGAAATCCGTCGTTTGAATTCTCCCTGACTTGGATTTTCTTTTGGATTTTGGAACATCCCTTGTTCTGAAGTTCATTCTTGTCTTATCCTATTCGTGTAATTTTAATACCGGAGCATCCCATATCTTCAACCTCAACTATTAGCTTTATCCTTATGGGACTAATCCCATCGACGGTTCCATCAACCTTGGTATGATTTGTATAGGAGGAAACCCCTTTACAACATGCGTCGATTCACCGGAGATTTCTACGTCCTCGGTTATGATGCGATTATTTCTTGAAAGCCGAATCGTTTCTCTAGTAGACGACCTTGGTAATTCTCTTCTTATTGAATGTCGAATGCGTCAGAATTTTGTAGGAAGTTTCACCTTTCGCTTGGATCTCAGCCTAGTAATTTTAACTCCACTCCGATAGTCAGGGATTATCCTGACGTTAGGGTGAAGTCACTCCTCCCTCATAAGCGGGAATTTGAATTCCACTTCGATCCTATTCATGTAACTCAATCTCATGAATCGCGGTTTCCGCAATGTTCTCAACAGGTCCATCCTGGTTTCCGTTGATGATATTCTCGTATTTTCTAAGTCTTGGTTGACTCGGTTAAGGTCATCGAGATTAACATAAGTCTATCTATCTTTCCTCTTTGTAATTTAATTTTCTTATCTTCCTTCCTTGAATTATTCTGTGAGGGAATGTATTTGTAATTAATATAAAATGATTTATATTGTGTTGTTTGAGTTGTTAAGTTTGAATTTTGGGTTTCGATCGATTCGTCTGGCCAACGTTGTCGATAGGAATCCCAAAACACTTGAACAAAGCAAACTGACACGATATTGTTTTCGAAATCGATAAATGAAATAATTTTATGAATGATTATATTTTATATATAAAAAGTATAATTTTTTTTGAATTTGATAGTTAAATGAATTGGTTGTTAGAAATGATAATACTAGATTATCATTTATTGTTTTGTTACCATCCATAAATCATTAACTATTGTTGTATATTATAAGGTAATGAAACTTTAAAATATGGTTTATAAATTTGATTTGTAAATGAAATGAATTTAAATTAAAAATTTGAGAATTAAATTTTCGGTGCTTTCCAAAATTTGGTTTTCCAAGTTTTGAAAATTATATTATTTGAAGTATTTTCGAATGAAAATTGTTTCCAAAGAATTTTAAAGAAGTAAGTCCGTACTCTCCCTTTGTCACTGGAAAATAGTTTCGGTGATGACTGCGGCATCATCGACATTCATTTTCGAGTCTCAAAGTGGAGTGACCAGTTAGTAGCATTGGTACACTTTTGTTTTGTAAAAATGGATTTGATTTAAATTGCTTATATATAAATTGATTTATAAAATATATATGTGTATATTTATTTCAAAATAGTTTGAAGTGAAACTGGAAATTAAACTCTTAAGTTTTTGTTAAGTGATGGTTTTCAATTATTGAAATGAAGCAAAAATTTTGAATAATTAGAGTGTCTAAATTGAGAAATGGAATTGAAATAACTTGAAACTAGGATAAATTTAATTTGTATAATACTCAATTGCATTTTTAAAACATATATAACTTACCTAAAATATTTTAAAAGTTAAAAATGTTTATGGGAATGTAATTGAAAGTTATGCAAGAGAAGAATTAAGTAATAAAAGTGTTCAAACTGAATTTTTGCTTAATAGAAATGCTGTAATTAGGAAGAAAATTGGTAAAGTGTTCAATTACATTTGAAAACTTTAAATAAACTTACCTGAAAATGTTTAAATATAATGAGAATATGTAATTGAATAGTATACAACATAAAAATATAAGTAAAAAGATGTCCAAAAACTTAATTTCGTTAAGTGAATTTATAAATAAAAATAAAATAGTTGTTATAATAAATGTTTAATTTACGTTATAAAAAATGTTAAGTGAAATAAATTGAATAATAAAGAGAAATGATATTTAAGTAAATAAATATGAACTTAAGAATAGTTGAAACTTAAATTTTAAGGGGAATCAGCTTAACAGAAGTTGAGTGAGGTGGAATTGATTAAATAAGTAAGTTAAATGAAATAAATTTTGTTTTGAAAGAAAAGTTTGTAACAAATGTTAATATATTGAAATCAAATCTATTGATTGAAATACACTGAATTGTAATCAACAGAATATGAATAAAATGAATAGTTATTGACTGAATAAAATGGACTGAAACTAAATTTGTTGATAATTAATCAATTTTAAAATAAATAAAATTTATATGGTTTTAAATTAAGTGTTGCATCTAATATTGTGTATTTCAAATGAATCTTTCTAGGGCTTCCATTCTCCTACCTCGTTCCTTTTTGGAGACGAAAAGTTTTGAGTGGGGGAGAGTGTAACGACCCAGATATTTTAATAGTTTTTATTAAAGTAATTAACTAAATTTTTCATGAAAATTTAATAATTAAATTTAGCAATGAAAATTTGATGTTTGGTTTGCGTCTATTTAAACATAGCAAATGACAGATTTTCAATGGAAAATATGAAAGTTAGTTCGGTTGTGTAATTTTCAACATTAATTTAAAATCAGTTAAGTTGATGAAAATAAAATATTTTCAAAATCTGAATATTTTTACATATTAAAAATGTAAACTATTTTTTGAGTGAGACGTCATATTTCGTTTCGCCAAATTTGGACTGCTCTAGCTCCGTTTATATTATTTTTGGCGTTTTAGCAGCATTTTCGGTGGCGAATATCGATTTTTGATAGGATGATCATACCGTGAATATCTATTAACCATTCCGTTCGCCTCGCCGTGGTGATCTCCCCAGTATATTCATTTGTGCATTTCGGCGTCCGATACACGGCGGAATCTGCGTAACGATTAGCCGTATCAGTACCCATTTTGAGTCTCTAGAATATTCTGTGCCCATTCATTTCTCAAACGGCTGAAAACCAATAACCACTAACCTTTTTATATTCCCAGAAATTAATATCAACCTTTTCTATTCCTACCATTTCAATATATTGGTTCGTTCCTTCTCTGGTTATTACATTTCATTCTCTTTCGCTGCCATTCTTTTTCGTTTAAACTTCATTCACTTCCTATTCACAGAGAAAAAAATATATCTTTTAAATTTGGTTTCCTCAGGCCGGACGGAGATTGGCCCCATAGTACAAAGGCATAAGGGAGCTTGACTACAAGACGCACTATCTCCCTTCAACCCTATGCTTTGAGCGAAATGTGGCAAGTTTTATTTATATATATTGTCTGAACCCACCTGCTCGTGCCTAGATCCTATCTGTTCATCACTTTTATTTAGTTATATTTTTTTATTTCGAAGCCTATGATCTAAACGCCAGGCTCCACCCCACGTCAGCAGGTCCCACCTCCGCTCCCCATAATTCCCTTGACCGAGCAAGCACGCAACCCACCAATTTCTGGCCGTACATCAAAGCCACCGCCTACCACCTTGCCGTGACCCAGATCCGCCTCTTCCTTAAATAGCCTCCGCACCTCCTTCTTTATTTCTGAGATGCTCCTCCTCCCATTAGAAACCTTCCTCCACTCTGACACAAACCCATCCTTGCCACCACTCTTTTCCGACCGTGCCCACGCTACAACTCCAACCCACGTTCCTACTTGCCCATCAAAATTTCTCCACCTGTCATTCCTCCTCCCACAGCTCGCCACATGCAGACCACCACCCAAGACCATCCGCCTTCCCATCAACGGATACCCCGACCATTTCCAACAACTACCATGCCAACGACAGCCCTGTCAACCGTCACCTAGCCCAGATCCGAGTTCAACCTTCTACCATCAACCCTCTACCTCTCAGACTTGACCGAACTCCGATCACTCCGTACAAACCCGACCAAACCCCGCCTACACAACCTCCGTGCCCATCACCATCAGCTTCATACGCCACCTACTGCTGCATCACTCCACATAACACCACATGCAGCCTACCAAACCCTCACAAATGCTTCAAACCCGAGCTATTGTCCGCTCAATCGAATGCCGAGCAAACTTATTCCTTCGTCGCCTCATAGCCACGTCCTCACATTCATCGCCATTAGCTGCACCACCCAAGCAGCCGAGCAACCTTCTTTCTTTTAATGTATATATGGAGGTACAAAACCTGCTCTTATCTCCCAAGGCAACTCTCTTATTCATTTTGGTGTGTATATATAATAGCTTATGTTTTGATCTGTTGAAGTTTACAAAAGTTTATCTAAAGTATACAATTGGTTTATATATATATATATAAGATTTTATAAGTTATATATATATATATATATTTATATAAGTTTATATTTGATCGGTTGAATTGTATATAAATTATAGTAAAGTAAGTTTACTTGATTTTTTTTTATAGATTTGGATCTTAAGTTATAACGGGTATATATATATATCTGGAAATATAATAACAATGAAAATGTTGTGTGTATTGTACATTATAAAATATATATAGCTTATAAATATAAGCTTACCTATATTTTGATTTTTTATGACAATATGATGTTTGTTTTGATAAGTGTTAAACTGAATTTTTGATTTTTTTTTAACATTCTTATATATATACACAAATACATTTTGATTTTTAAAGTATATGTGTTTTAAACTAAGTAATGATTATTGTAATATAATATATATAGGTTTTATCTTATATATGGGTTGAACTAAATATTGATTTCAATATAAAAAAATTATATAGTTGTATGTATATATATATTTATCTCATACAAATATGTATATACTTTGTTTCATCGATCGCTTGTCCATCTTAACTTACCTTCTCAATATCGAATTTATCGCAGCAATTCTTAGCTTATCGTTGTCCCGTTAGTCGTAACTGTGTCCGTATCCGTGTACGTGTCCGTGTCATCTTCTTGTTTCTCTAGCCTCAAAAGGTGAGCAATCACTCACGATTAACATTCTTATATTCAATAAATTTAATTCACCTTGAAATAACACTTGAAATATGCTGTTAAATTTGAACTATTAATTATATAATAGCTATATATGATATGCCATTATTTGTAACTGTTCACCTGTGACATGACACCATAGCCTGTTATTTATATTATGATTAAATTTGTTATTGATGATATATGCATGTTGTTGATATGTTATATTATTATCATATTTGTTCTCACTCTGCAAGTTCCCTGTTAGTTTAGAAATTCCTATTGGTTGAAATGATACATACCCGAACGATATTATAGATTAGGGGAAAATCGTTATGGGTTGAAATGATAAACCCAAGCGATTTTTATTGATTTTGAAATTTTGGGATTGCGGGTTGAAATTATATACACCCGTAAATATTAAATTTTTGCGGATTGAAATGATAAATATCCGTATCACTTGACCATAGGATAGAAAATTATTTACGGACACCGTTGGTCTATTTTGCAAAAAAAATGATTGCCAAAGTTTGAAAGGAATTATATGGATTTTATTAAATAGTGATTTTTAAATTATAATATAAAGAATTTATTTTAATATATGTGTAAAATTTTGATTTTTAAAATTATATGTTTTGGAAATTTTAAAATTTATAAGTTAGTTTTGAAAATATAATTTTTAAGATTATTCTTATAATTTTATTATTTTAAAATATATAAAATAAGATTTAATACAAAATACATTTAATAATAAGGTTTAATTTAATAAAATTTAAATTAATTAATTTATAATATTTTTAAGAATTTATTTAAATTTGTATTACTATTTTAAAAATAGATTTTTTTAACTTTAATAATAAAGGTTGGGAAGATAAATTAATGTTGACTTGGAATTTAAATTGGTTAATAATTGAATTTAAATAAGAATTGATTTAATTTATTGATTTTGAGATTTTGAAAGATATGATTGATAACTTGATTTGATAAAAAGTGATTAAATGAATATTCTCAACTTGAAATAAAATTGAGACTGAGTTTTCAATATTGATTTAAATTTATAAATTGAGATTTTATTTAATTGTTATTAAAATGATTAAGTGAATATATTCTAATTTGAACAAAATTAACGTTAAATGTTGAAATATAATTGAAACTTATATTGAAAATGTTTGAATATTTAAACTTTGAATCTTATTGGAATTGAAATGATAGTTCAAACCTGGATTTAAAATCTATAAAAATTGAAATGGTTTATTGAGAATTTGAATTGAATCTTTAACCTTTTAAATTGAAAGTGTTGAACAGGGATTGATTTAAATTAAATTTTGGAATTTAAGTTGATTTGAATCGATTTGTGGAATTGAATGAAACAAATCTAATTGGGAAACTATTTCAGTATAATATCTTTAAATAAATATAAACTATTTTTAATTTACAACTATTTTAATATATAAATTATTTTAATACATAAACTAATTTAATTTATAAATATTTTAATATATATACTATTTTTAATATCTAAACTGTTTAAGTTGGAACTGTTATGATTTCAAAAGTGTTATGATTTCGAAAGTGTTATTATTTTGAAAGTGCTACGATTCTGGAAACGCATTGTATTTAAAGTGAATAATGATATCGAATTGATATGGTTTTGAAATGAATATGATATTTTGATATGAAGTATGAACTATTTGAAATGAAATGACCAGAGTATCAGATATTTTCATACTCTTTGCCACTACCGAAAACCACTTTAACAACTGCGTACATGGTGGAGATTCCAGAATGAAGTAGGATGGTTTGGCGACGATTCTATATGAGGTATTAACGCAGCCCTGACTCCCGCGAGTCAGGTTGATGTGGCTAAAACAGGAGTCATGCTGGGCCAAGTGAGGTCGTTCCTCCTATCGGGCACATTTCTTCGATTCCATTCTATTACTTTGTGATTTGATTGGGCGCACCTTTGATTTGGGAGTGTGTCTCGAGGTGGACGATAGTAGCTGCTATACATTATCACTAGTCCGGATCCGCAAAATGGTAGAATCCTACCCTGGCATTGCTTCATGTTCCTTGTCGCATGCCTTATCGCACCTTATACGAGTTTGTTTTTTACCATACCTATGGGGTGTCCTCTAAGTAAACCACCGGTTTGGTGAAGCGTACGACATTGTATATACTACGGGAATATATAAAATGTGTTAAGGGAGATATGGGTAATGCCTTAACACTATTTTAATACTTTACTTTACTGATAGGCATATTATAATAGCGTATATTACTACATAGTAGATAGTTCCACTGATCCTTAGAGGATGGAAATCCCAAACATCCTTTAAGTTATTTGTATTTAAGTTGACTTTTCACTTGAGTTAAATTTAATGATATAAGAATGTTAATCCTGGCTCTAGTGTTTTGTGTTTTGCTTTATGCTCGGGTCAGACTAAGTGTCACAGCATTTGAGACTCACCTTTGGAGCTTGGAGTTTTGCTTGATGATCTATCTCTATCTATTCAGATTCTCAGTTTGTTCCAGTTGTTTGATTCAGACTTATTACTGACTTTTGTATTGACACTACAATGTATTTGAGATATTCTGTTGTATTTTATTTCAAACTATGATGTTTATATAGCAACTTCATGAACTACTATTTATCTTTTCCGCTGCTTATTGTTATATTACTCTGTGTTTGTGATTCTGTGATTTATTTATTTACTATATATGATGGGTTTTTCAAAATATAAATTAACAATCTGTTGTTTTGAGCAGTTCAAGTGTGACATGTGTCGATGATTGTCGATTTGAACGGTTCGAAATAGCGGGTCATTACAGTTTTATAATATATTTATTTGAATAATTATTCTCAGATTTACTCCCATTTCACATAAGGTGTGTAGAATTTGTAGTAACCACACATTATGAGATTTATACATTAACAATTGGATCAAGGTAAAACTAAAGTGTGTGTATTTATGTATGTGTACACGTGCATAAATAAATTCTTTGCATCTTATGTATGAAAACCTATAACTAGAGCTCAAAAGTTCATATATAATGTATGTTTCAGTAATTTATGCAAATAAATGGAGAGAAAGTTGTTGATTTCCTCGGCTCTATGAGGTTTCATTAAATATTTTTGATTGAGATTTATTCTCGAAGAAATTCACTTAGGCTACAAATTTTAATGTAATAAGTAAAAAAAATCAAACTTACCAAAATTGATGCATCCATGTTCAGACGAATGATTCATTATTTTGATATGACTCAATTGTCTTATCAATTAAATTTTAATTAATCTGATTTACCATTTACAATGAGAGTATTCAATTAAAATAACATTTGAATATATAACATTTTTATACATTATGCAGCATTTTCATGTGTAAGGAATATTCATTAACTTTTCCACTTGAAATTATCATAACAAAAAGAAGTTAAAACTCACCTTTTTCTTTGCAAACTACTGATCCGAAAGTGAGGACTTGCAGTATGACATGTTTTATATGCAATATATCTAAAACTGTATCTTATATATAATTTGAAAATTTCTCACATGTTTCATTTTTCAAAGGCATAAAAGCTTGGTTCCATAATTGCTTTTTTTTGCCATTTCTTTTGTTTCTTACCATATAAGATGTGTTTGTGTTTTCCTTGAATTAAATTTATATTTTAAAATACTAATTATTTTGTTAATCAATATGTCATTTTTCATTTATTCTTACAGTTGGATAGCTTGGTATCTTATAATTGCAACTCTTAAGATGTATGATACAAAAGAATTGCATGATAGTGACCATACATTTATTCTTTGTATAATACATATGTCAAATATTATCTACATTTATTAATGATATTAAAATTCATGATATGGATTTAAAACCTAGCCGAGGACAGATGTCATTGCATAGGTCAAAATATGCATGTTGTTGTTTATAAGCTAATGTGTTATTCTTGACATTCTGCTGAGGAACAATTATTTGTTATAGTAGCAGTTTCTATATTTCGATAAGTGGATCTATATTTTTGCATTTAGACACACGTTACCCTACTTCATTCTGTTTAGTTGCTTTGTATTCCTTATATTTTACGTAACATGATTCTAGACTGAACAACATTCTCATTTTACATATGCTTCAAAATTTATACATGCATTTTTTGACTTTAATTGGCAAGTTATGATCAAGAAGATGAAACTAATACGTTACTTTCAATTCCTAACTTACTAATAAGTTTTGCTTCTTTTTTGCAGCCTTTGGAATCATTGATGTCCATCGTCTCAAAATCAGTGCTAGATGATGCCTTCACTTTGAAATCTGTTAAGAAGAAGAGAAAGAATTAGAATTTGCTTTATAATTGTGAACTATACTTTTAGTTAGTGTAAACAAATTTGTAAGCTGAATACTTTGTTGGGTGTTTTGTATTAAAATGCTTGATTATGTTTACACGCAAGGCTTCTATACTTTGATGTATTTATTGACTGACTTATATAAGTTGTTGATGATATTTATACTTTCGAATTTGTAATGTTATTAGTTTTGAAGCTTTGGGAATCAAAAAACTATGTCAGTAAATATTTTACTAAACCAAAGATAATAAATACTCAAAAGTAATGCTACCCCAGATATTCTCTAAATGTGAAGAATTTCTTTTTTTTTACAAAATTAGACATCTTATTTTTTTAGTGTGTATGATAATTTGTCCTTATATGCCAAAATAATCATGAGTTCTTAAGTTCTTGGTTGATGCACCAAAATATAAAATAATTTCTTATGTGCTGTTATAATTTTCCAATGGAAAAAAGTTGGATCACGTATTTATTTGCAATAAAAATGAGTCAATGCACGTTTTTCTTTGCACACGTCCAACAGACGTGTCATACGTACTAGTATTTATAAATGAAAACTTAGATAGGTAATTATTTATAATTTATAACCAATGATTATTAGTAAATAATTCACAATTACTAAATATTATCTATAATCAATAATTATTTTTTATATTTAATAGTTTATTATAATTAGTTACTAATAATTAGTAAATTATAGTTAATATTTATTAAATACATTTAATAATTAATAAATATAATTAATATTTAGTATCAAATTATTAACAATTATATTTTATAATAATTATTATTGGTATTTAATATTAATTAACTGCTATTAATATTTAGTACTTAATTTAATAATTAATAACTAGTAATTATTATTCAATAATTAATAATTAAGAGTAATATTTAATATTTAACAACCAATAGTTATTAAGTATTGTTTAATAATTAAGAAGTAATATGTTTAATAAATGCGTTTGCTGCCAGTTGCAATAAACATATTTTTAACAACTACGTTTTCTTGCCAGTTGCAATAGACATATTTTTAATAGCTGCATTTTCCTGTCAGTTGTAATAAACATATTTTTAACAACTGTGTTTTCTTGCCAATTGCAACATACATATTTTTAATTATATAATAATTAAGACTGATATTTAATAACTATAATTAATAATAAAATTTAATTAATATAAAGTGATATTTAGTATTTAATAATTAATTTTAAATAATTATTAATTAATAATGACTATTAACAAATTAATAATTAATAATAATAATCAATAATATGACAAATATTTAATAATTATAAATGGTAGTTTAGAATTAATAATTTATAGATGAAAACTTAAATAATTTATAACCAACGATTATTAATAAATAATTGAAAATTAGTAAATATTATCTACAGTCAATAATTATTTTTTATATTTAATAATTTATTATAATTAATTGTTAATAACTAGTAAGTTATTGTTAATATTTATTAATTACATTTGATAATTAATAAATATAATTAATATTTTTTACCGTTAGTATTTTATAATAATTACTATTAGTATTTAATATTTAATAACTACTATTAGTATTTAGTACTTAATTTAATAACTAATAATTAGTAATTATTACTAAATAACATAGGTAAGAGTACAAAAATCAATAATTAATAAGTAATATTTAATAATTAAGAAGTGATATACATTATTCAATATTTAATATCTAATAATTTTATTTAATATTCAATAATTTTGAAATTTTGTATAATAAATTTAACGATATACATAAAATTTAAAACAATTTTTTTAATTTTTCTATAAAAAATTTAAAAATATTCATTAAATTTAAAAACAAAATTTATTGCCACATGCATTGCGCCTTTGCAATTTTGTATGACATAAAGTATTATAAGTTATTTTAGGCTCCAACCCAAATTTTTCGATTCAAATTAAAAATTATGGCTCCAAACAACTTTCCCACCTTGTGTTATTCCATTTTCCGCTTCCACTCCTCAGTCCTTTTCTCCAAAAACCTTTTCTGCTCCATTACTTTCAACAATTTAAAAAAAATAAAAGATAATAATGGATCGAGCTAGAAGAGTCGGTAGCAAAGCACTTCTTAGATGGCTATTGGAAAAATCAAACTCAACATCTTCTTCTCCATCAATTCCAACTACAACACGCTTCGTCTCCATGCAAGTTCCGACGTCATTCGCCAGATCTCCCAACCAATGGCAACAGACCTGCTCCATCTTCCTCGAAACCCTAAAACCGACCGACGCCTTCCTCTGCTACCATAACTCCACCTCCTCCTCTGACCAGTCCATAAAGTCCACCTCTGTGAACTTCCCGAACGCCCTCGTTGATGCCACTAGGTCCAAATCCATCAGCATTCCTCCCATGATCCTCCCTAAGTTCGACGGAGGCCTCGCCGAAAGCCAAATGTTGGAACACATGAAGAAGCTCGCATCCATGAACAAGGCATCCAAATCCATCATCAGGATGGAGTACTACAACACCTTCGTCCTCGGTGTGATTTTGTGTAACCTGTTGGAGAATCCTAGGCGGTTTGCGCAGTACACACTGTATCAAGCAGAGATTTTGCAAGGGAGGTTAGAGTCGCTGCTTAATTTTCAGACGATGACCATTGATCTAACCGCTTTTCCGATGTCGAACGCTTCTGGATGAAGGGATCGCAGCTGCGGCGACCATGAATATGTGTAATATGATTCATGAAAGGAGGAAGAAGGCGTTTCTAGTGGCTTTAAATTGCCATCTACAAACTGTAAACATATGTAGAGCTGGGGCTGATGGGTTCAATTTGACAATGAAGGTGGCTGATTTGAAGGATTTTGATTATTCACGGAAGGATGTGTGTAGGAGGTTGGTGCAGTATCCAGGAACAGAAGGGAAGTTCTTGATTATGGAGCTTTTGTCAAGAATGCTCACGCAAATGATGTGAAGGTGGTGATGGTGACAGATTTGCTGGCTTTGATTGTTTTGAAGCCACCTGGCGAGTTGGCAGTGGATATTGTTGTCGAATCTGCACAGAGGTTTGGAGTACCAATGGGGTATGGTGGGCCTCATGCTGCTTTCTTGGTGACCTCATTGAAGTATACAAGGATGATGCCTGAGAGATTTATTGGGATTAGTATGGATTCCCAAGGCAAGCCAGCACTTAGGATGGCTATGCAGACTAGGGAGCAGCATATTAGGAGGAGTAAGGCAAAGAGCAATATATGCACATCTTAGGTATATTTGTTTATTAATTTAGATGAGTTTGAGGATGAGTTTGAGTTTACTGAATAAAGTAATCCTTTTGTGTTAATCTAGAATTGTTCATGGCAACTTCTCCATTCTCATATGCTTTTTATAGAACGTTGATTTATAATGAATAAATTAACTTCAAGATGTGTTGCACCTGTTTGTTGTCAGTATTGATAAGAAGAGTGTGTTGTGTGATTATGCCTAGGCAAATTGCTAGCCCAATGCAATTCATCAAGATGCAATTAAAATGTACTGGTTGTAAGCCAGTGAAGTTTCGATGAATAGTTGATGTTGACTGGGCAATAAGATCAATGCATAAGAAGACGACGACTAGTTGTGGAGCTCGTTGTGTGTTGCTGAGATCGAACTGCATGCAATGTTGAACTACAATGTCAGCTTAGTTGATGATGAACTGCATTTGCAATCCAATGCAGAGATAATGAAGTAGGAACCTGCTGCTGTGCGGCAGCTGTAGAATGACTGAGTGGCCGATGGTCATGGATTTAGGGGTCAGGCATGGGCAATGAGTGAAGTAATGAGCATAGTCAAAAGAGTGGAATGGTAAGCAATTCTTCAAGTTTGGTCGAGGAAGATCAAATTAGTGAAAGATTTTGACTG
Organism: Allium fistulosum; assembly: GCA_030737815.1. Classification (NCBI taxonomy): domain Eukaryota; kingdom Viridiplantae; phylum Streptophyta; class Magnoliopsida; order Asparagales; family Amaryllidaceae; genus Allium; species Allium fistulosum. The sequence goes on along the minus strand of CM060904.1, from coordinate 1,089,404,594 downwards.
AAAAGGAGAAGCTTTGGCATGGTTGCATTAGGGCTTGTTTTGTTTTTTTAGTTTAAGAAAGAAAAATAAATGTAAAAGGAAAAATATATAATTTAGAAAGGAATTAAATGTTGAATATAAAAAATGTGTTTATAATAATATTATTGAAGATTAAAAATGTATTCTGTAAAATTTATTATGTGATTTAGAAATAAATCATTAAATTATTCTATAATATTATTGGTTTTTTATGATAATATATGTTTCGATCATTAAATTATTAAATACTGTTACAAATGTATTATAATATATAAGCTATAGCTAAATGTTACAGATTTGTAATTGGCATTTACCGTTGAAAAATAATCTATTGTAACTATTTTTTACCGTTGTAAAAAACCTCTACCGCAACTCTTTCTTGCAACTGCCGGAAATAGTTGTAAAATGCAATCATTCTATTGCAACTTCGCATATAAAGAATAACAGCCTCCGGTTACAATATACCTACTACAACTGGCATTGCCAGTTGCAAAATGGGTATTTTGTTGTAGTGCAATGGAAGAGTGACATACATACATGTCTATACATACATACATATATATCTGTATATACATACATGTATATGTACACACACATGTGTGTGTGTATACACACATATATACATGTACTTAACAGGTAAGTCATTATAATTTCAATACATTTTAGTACTAAGAATCTAAAAATAATAAACCTGGAGTGTGTTCAGTATGACAAACTGGATGAAAAATATGTTACTTTAACAAACTAACTACACACCTTTCTAACCAAAACTAATCATCCACATGCTATGTGATTTCTCCTTTGTTACTAATAGAAATTTTACTCTTTTAAAAAAATGTACTTTGTCCTACTACAACAATCGTTAAGGAACACTTTCAGACAACATATTCATAAAAAATTTGTATGGAGTGCCCAATATATCTACTATATGACCCAAAATAAAAAAAGACTTCTGCTCTTATGTGATATTCATAGAACATTTGCCTATTGTTTCCTACAAGTAAGAGACAAAGCAAATCCCAATACGCTATAGTGGAGAATGAATAGTCTTTGTTATTTTATTATTTGTTTAACCAGACCCCACATATGCAAGTTACAAAAGGCTAGAAAGACGAGAACAACACTGTCCAAATCCTAAACAAAATGCATATAAAGCCAGTCTCCCACCACAACTCTTGCACCACTCTATTATCAAACCATTTACTTATAATACCTCCATCCTCTTTACAGAAACTCAAAACACTAAGGTAGTGTTTGGTTTGTTATTTTTAGTTTTGAGTTTTCGTCCATGCAAAAATGCACACAACGCATGTATATTGGCGAAAACGATCAATTTAGAAAACAAAGTTAACATACAAAATAGAAAACAACTTTTTATTTATTTTTCCTGTTTTGAGAAATAACACAAGCACCTAAAAGAATCCATTCTTCCGTTGTCCCTCTATCCCCTTCGTCCTTCCATCTGTCATTCTTTCATCATCTTCGTCGTCCCTTCATTCTTCTCATATTTGACATACATATTGAAAACCGAAAATACAAAATTCATTTATAAACCAAACACTACCTAATCTTTTCAGTTTCTTCAATACAACTGTTGTTAGCTATGCGGAGAGTAGTAGAAGCTATGAGGAGGGGTCTTGGCATTAACCGATACAAGAAGAGTGCACGTGTGGTTGACGAGAGTTCTCTTGGTTCGCTAGTGCTTGACCAAAGTCAAGTATTTAACACAAATGTTAGGAGGTTTACAAACTTTACTAGCAATAGTACTTTCCCCTTGTATAGTGGCATCGTGTTTCTTAGGCCAGACTAATGACATGGACGATGTCTGGGTCTCAGGAGAAAGGCCAAGGACTTACGAGATGGATCATCTCATGGTTCATGATAGCTTGTGTTATGCTATGTATGTATAAGGGCACAACCAACAATGGCTTTTTCAGTTGCTAAACAAGGCATGGAGCAACCGGCTGTGGCTTGTTCACTTCTTCGTGGCTAGTTTGAGCTGATCTCGTGGCTAGTTGAGTGAACAGAGGTCGGTAAGTATAACGACAAAGAGTTTGCCGTTATAAATTTATAAAGGCGAAGTCTTCGCCGTTATAAATTTATAAAGGAGAAGACTTCGCCGTTATAAATTTGAATAAAGGAAAACGTTATATTTAATTTATAACGGCGAAGTCTTTGCCGTTATAAATTTATAACGGCGAAGACTTCTCCGTTATAAATAAAGTTTATTTTTTTACTGGTCCGTGGCTAGTTTGTACCTTACCTGGTTGCGTAGCTCGTTCGGTCATTCCAAAAGCATGAGAGAGAGTGAAGTGAACAAGCCACATTGTTGGTTATGGTCTAAGGAAGGAATTATTTTTGTTGATTTTAGTCAATAAATGTTATGAGACATTTATTTCAGGATGAGAGTTGATGACCGAGCTCTCCTAGCTTTTTATGAAAGTAAAAAGGGATTAGAAATTTTTTCTCCACAGTTCAGTGATAGTTGATGACCAAGCTCTCCAAGCTTTTTATATAGCATATTTGCCTATGTAACATATGAATGACCTCCATGTTTATCTTGTTCCACAAGAAGAAAGTAAATGTAATCAATATGGCCAAAACTTATCATTATTTATGTATTGGAAATTAATTAATTAATTAACTGTTGACGTTGTCTAATGAGCCTGAAGCCATGTTTATTATTTTTCGATGCTAATTTATATTTTAGTGGATGTTTATTTAGTAACCTTATTTTTAAACTTATTAGAGCAAAAAAATTTCCTATCAAACATTGCAAAGCTGCCCCTTGTAATTATTTTTGAATTTAATTTTTCAATTTTGCTACGCGAACCTTAGTTGATTGATTAATCAAATTTCTCAAATATATTCAGGTCATTATTTTAGTCCATCTAGTAGCTTCTTTTTGTCACAAATGTGGTTTTTTTACAACACCATACTTTTTTTTGAAATATATTCATATATTTTGTTATCGATGACCAATAGCTCAACCAGTTAGTGACATAGTGCTCTAAACACAGGTTCTAGAAGCCATGAGTTCGAACCTCAAAGACATCAAAATGAGTGTTATACTTGAATAAAGTATCGCTCTTGCTGTCAAAAGAATATATTCACATGTATAAATATGTCTTTATATCCATTCGTATTGAAAATATTCGAAGAATCATCCATTAATTTTGCAAATATTTGCAAAAATAACCATCATGGTAGTGCAGTTGTGTAACATCCCACCTTTTTGTACGCTTTAAATCAACGATAAACCACACACGTCAGACTCAAACCATACAGAAGGGCGGATTGTTATTGGGGTGAATAAGAAAAAGTAGGGAAAGAAAAAAAAACAAAACAGAATCTCGCAGCGGAATGACAAAATATAATAATCAAATAACAGTTCATGAAGCTGTATACAAAACATTTGATTATACTTATACAATACAAAATCAGAGTTACACATATCAGAGCTAAATAAATAATAATGTAGCGAAATAGTATGATGCAGTGGAATAATATAGTAAATAATAGTAGTACAAATCTTCGTCTTCGTCCTCTAGGAATAAGGTCTTGAATTCCTGAAATGCTCAGGCTGACCCGGGCAAATTGAAAAGACAAAACACTCGAGTCAGAACTAAAAGAACTTATGTAAGTTAAATAAATCGATAAATAAATATGAGTGGAACGGCGTCAGAGATGTTTACGGGTTTTGACATCTCTTATCCAGTGTCTAGCATGAGTGTAGTAACTCAAGAGATGCTCGGGATTCACATCTCCTAAGGATTCGTTAAACTATCTACTATGTAGTAATATACGCTATTATAATAATGTCTAAAGTAAAGTAAACTATTAAAATAACGTTAAGGCATTACCCATATCCCCCTTAACACATTTTATATATTCCCATAGTCTATACAGTACCGTAATCTCCCCCGTACTGGGCGTCGTCAGAGGGCATTCCATAGGTATGGTACAAAACAAACTCGTAGAAGGCGCGCCAGGGTAGGTGACACGGCACAACTAGGCAATGCCAGGGTAGATATACCAATTACGCATCCGGACTGTTGGTAATGCATAGCCGCAACTACCGCCCAACTCGCAACACACTCCCGAGTAAAATCGAAGGGTGGCCACCAAATAAATCAAAAGTCATAATATAGTATCGATGGAATGTGTCCGATCGGAGGAATGACCTCACTTGGCCCGAGAATCGCTCCTGTTTTAGCCACCTTAAGCCAACTCATGGGAGTCGGGTCCACGTATATACCTCATATAGGATCGTTGCCACCATCCTACTTCATTCTGGAATCTCCAACCACGTACACAGTTGTCAAAGTGGTTTTCGGTATTGGCAGAGAGTATGACAATATCCGATCCCGGTCTCTTTAACAACCAATCGCTTATTACACACCGGATGGTTCTTTTACATTTCCAAAATCATTTCATAATTGATATCAAAATATCATATTCGATTCAAACCATATCACTTTCGAAATCATTACTTACTTTCGAAATCATATTCACTTTTGAAATCATATCACATTTGAAATCATAATTCGATAATTATATTTCCTTTCAAAGTCAAATTCACACTTTATATCAAAATATCGTATTCACAAAACTATACCACTTTCAAATCATATCGTTTCCAAAAATCTTAGGCCCCGTTTGGCTTGTCGTTTTTAGTTTTGTGTTTTCGTCTATACAAAAGCGCGTCCGTTGTATGCATTGTTGAAAAACAAACGATTTTGAAAAATGAAATTAACATGTAAAATAGAAAACAAGTTTATTGTGTTTTTCGTGTTTCGAGAGATAAGTAAAGCACGGGGAACAATCCAACTCCTTCGTTGTCCGTTGGTCGTCGTAACCGCTAAGAATTATAAATCTTCTTCTCTTGTTTCTTCATGTTTCTTAGTGCAGGTTATAAACACAAAACTCAAAATACAAAATGAAACCAAACGGGCCCGTAATTTCTTCCCAAAATCATATTTCCAAAACAGGTTAAGTCCTAACTTCAAAATCATCATTTCAATTTATTATAACATTAAAAATTCCAACATAGGTTATAACGTCATTTGGCCTTATTTTCTTTTTAAAACAATGAATTGAATTTAAACACTTTCTCTTTACTTAGTCTGGAAATTTAGAAATAGTTTTAAATAATTATAAATAGTTAGAATACTCCAAAATAGTTTAATTATAGGTAAAGTACTTTTAAATTGATTTAAGATAGTTAAATAAATTTAATTTAGATTAAATATTTATAAATAGATTAATTAGATTTAAAATAAATTGAAAGGGTTTAATTTGTTTTAAAATAAATTAAATTGGTTTAAAATAGATCAAAATAACTTATATAGTTAATATTAGTCAAATAGTTAAATAAATTTGAAAATCTTAATAATTAGAAAATTTAAAATAATATATTTTAAAACAGTTTACTTAAAAATATGAGTTTGAAATTAATACCAAATTAAACTATTAATTTCATTTCAACATATTTGGGCCATTTCAAATTTCCAAATCAACGAACCAAATTTCAATAAAGTATCGAATTTCATATGGTTTCAATTCATGTTCAAAATATCAATATGGATTACTCTAACTTCAAAATATTTCAAAGTTATTTTCAAACAAATTCAATAACTCAATTTCGATAGAATTTCATATATACTTAAAACTTTAACTTTAAACTTCCGATTTAATTTCTTAAAGAAATTCCTTTTTAAACCAATTCGCATTTCAACACAAACTTGATTTTTCAATAATACTTCAATTTACATAAATCAAATTTTATTTCAAAACATCAATTGATTAAATTCAAAAATTTGAGGATTTTAAAATCATTTAATTTAACCAATCCGGTGTCCGTATATAATTTTCTACCCTAGGGTCAAGTGATACAGATATTATCATTTCAATTCGCAATTTAAACATTTTACGGTTGTATATCATTTCAAACCGCAATCCCGAAATAAACTAAAAATCCATAACGAACTTATTGTTCATAACGGTATAAAATACAACATCCATTCAACCAACATCAACAATCAACATCCATCACAATCATCATCCAAATCAATCAATAAATATCAATATAGAACTGATAATCAATAACGAGTATTAAACTGGCAATTTATATTCAATAATAAATTAAATGACAATTTAATTCAAATAAATTCAAATTAACTGAGATGATGATTTAAAATATACTAAACTGTCATAAATAAATTTCTAATTTACATCAAAAATTAATTTAACTAACATAAGAAATTTTAGAAGTTGTGAGTGGGTTAAAACACTCACCTTTGAATTTAAATTGAATTTAAATCCAATTTAAACCCAAAATTTGAACAGTCTCCGAATTCGTCCAAATAAGAGTCAAAATGTCCGGAATTTTATTACGATCCTAAAGGATCAAACCGCGCGTGAAATGGACCTCGTATGTACAAGTTATGAGGATTAGAACGATTGAATTCGGAATTTAAATAAATAAAATAAAAAGAAAAACCCACAAGTAGAAAGTTGCCACGTTGCTACGCATCTCCTCCAGTATCTAACCCTAACTCATCACGCACGAGACTGGCCGCCACCTTCAACTGAAATTCGCTACCAAACCACGTGACTACGCCTCGATCAGACGACTCCCTTGCAACGCCTGGCGCTGGCCGACCGTTCCGGCTACAACCACGACGAACGCGGTGGCCCCACGTTCGCTGGAAAAAGAACGGCCTTCGTACCATTCTCTTTCGATTTGAGGTGCCTCCAATCATCAATAGCACAAACGACTCCAGATCCACCACCTGCTCGACTCCCTCTTCGCAACTGCACCACCCGATCGTTGATCGGATGCAAATCCACCGTACGATCACATAACCCAAAACAAAGGGCCGAAATTAATTCATTGATTCCTAGACCATTGATAATCCGATTCGAGAAACGAGTTAGAGAATTGATATGCACTTGTCGAGAGCTTCAAAACGGTATATAATTTGATATATATTGAGGAGTTTTAATTTTTGGATTTGAATTCGATTTGCAATTGAATTTGGAATTGGGAATTGGTTTGTCTGCCATTGGAAAGAGAAGATAAGAAAGAATTGTACGTACAGACAAAAGAGAATGAGGAATGGCTAGGGTTTATAACGAGGTATTTATAGGCAAAGCTGAACAGAAAGAATGGACCAGATTTGATTTTTACACGTTGAACGATAAATGGCCCGAAAAGCCCGTTTCGGCTCCGGAACGGAAATGAATCATCCCATATATCAAAATAGATGGTTTCAATAATTTTAAATTCAATGGAACAGGTTTCAAATCCTAATTCAATCGTATGAAGAAGTTGTGATAAAATCAGTTTATTTCAAATTGATTTCAATTGATTTCAATTAAATTGATTTCAAGGCGTTTCGAGCCCGTACGATCAAACGACAAGTCCGATCATTAAGAAAGTTGAAATCCTACAATAATTTGCCGTTACGGATCCGATGAAACTGGTTTCGTCGAAATCTGAGTCAGTGGCCAAAATGGCTATTTTCACGTTAATTAAATAAATTAATAATAAATTCATTAAATCACTTTTTAATTCAAATTTTTAATTATTTACAACACCTATCATTTTTTTGATTTCTTAATCACTTTCAATAATTTAAACAAATTTAGATGTCAATTTAAAGTTGATTAATCCATCAATTTCAGTGTTAAATTTCAATTTCATTAAATTCGGAAATTATAAATTAAATTTTCAATAATTCCATTTATTAAATTTTTAAACCTTGTTATTCAAGTCTTTTATTACAATATGTGCATACCTAACATTGGTTTATATCTTGGTACATTAATATTTCCCAATTTCATCTTAATTTCTATTTACGTAATATTTAAATATTAAATTTCATTTAATTGCAATTAATCTAATTATTACAGCTTAAAATCCAATAAATTAATCAAACTTGAATTTCAGTTATTTTTATTCAATCAATTGCCATATTATGAATAGAATTTACATTGGTAACTCCTTATTGAATTAACATTCTCCAATTACTAATTTAATCTACACTAACTGCACAAATTAAGTCAATTAACTGCAATTGATTTCAAATTAAATTTTATGAAATAAAAAAATAGGTAACTTATAACAATTGTTACCATTAACCTTTAATTACATTTAAGTTTATTACTTTTAGACAAATATTATAATTACTTACAGAACATTGATTTTATTCAATTACCATTTATTATATTTTAAATTCATTAATTAATTCAATGTTTACGTTTGTTTTCTTATATTCAATTTATAGCCAAGTATAACATTTACATTATTTCATTCATTGGAATTTCAATCAAATTGTTAATAATTTGCTTTAATTAACATTGTTGCATTTCATTTTAATATTCATTTCATTATTACATTACAACTTTTTATTTCTTCCAATATTAAATAACAAGATTCATTAAATTAACAAATTAAATTATCGAAAATTTACGGGTTGTTACACTCCCATACTCAAAACTTTTCATCCCCGAAAAGGAAAAGGAAGGGAAAAGAAGGAATTAAGTAATTAATATATCTTATTCAAAATATTAAATTTATAAACAAATAAATTTACAAAATTAAAATAATTTAAACAAAATTTATAAATTTATAAACAATTAAATCTTTTATTTTCAAGTTAACAAAAGTTTGGAAAACATTTCAGAAAAATTTTCTAAGTCCAAAATTTATGAAAAATTTCGGCAGAGTCTCCTTTGTACGGAGAGGTTCGGGAGAAAAATATAATATCAAATATAACAATATATATCACAATATCTAAAAATAATATATCCCAACGACGGGAAAATATATAATACCGCTAGAAAACCATAATCCGAGAGTGTACCTATTTGTCGGGCAAACAACGCTTAATTATAAAACCAAAAGCAGTAACAATTGCTTCCATAACCTATATTTCACTTATATAATCCAAAAGAGTTAATAATTATATAAAATAAAATATTTAAAGTTTTTTCAACCACTAACAAACAAATTAATATAAAACAACAATCACTTGCAGCCAAAAGCATACAATCATCACATGAAATCAATAAAATCAACTATCCATCCATAGCAAACAAAACAAATGGTTTGTTTGGATTCATAAATTTTAACCGCCTAGAATGACAAATAAACTACTGAGTGCACCATTTACTCAACAGTTTTAGATGAACTCAATAGATTATTCATACATCTTAAACAATTAGTAGTATTCTATCCCAAACAATCCATAAACCAAAACAAACAATAATTTCATTAATCAAGTTCACTCTTATTAATTTCATTTCACAACATTCATTGTTTATTTTCCTTTTCATTTACACAATGATTTGTATTTTTAATTTACATTTATTTCTTACAAATTTCTATTTCCATTCATTCATTCAGAGTTTATTTCATTTATTTTCATTCATTACTTACAAATTCATTTTTCATTTATTCATATAATGCAAATTTCTTTTATTGCATTACATTCATTCATTTATTTATTTTAATTATAAATAGTTTCAATATTAACTTAAGTTCAAAATCCTTTACTTACAGTACTCATTTTCTATTTCATTTAATTAGTAGTATTAAAATTTAACTCAAGTTTATAACTATTTTCATATCAAATTTCTTATTTATAAAAGTAAATTTCATTGAACGCTTCCATTACATAAGTTTTACTTGTAAAATTTCCATTACATATTCTTTTAACATTTCAACTTTTTATAATTGGTAAGTTATATATATATGTCTTTAAGAATGCAATTGAAAGTTACACAAGTTTCACTTACTTATTATAATTAACTTAAGGTTCAATAATTATCATTTCTTATTTTCATATTCTTTTCGTTTACAAATTACAAATTCAAATTCCTTGTATATTCCAGTTATAACTTAGCATATAATTTCTTATTTTCATTTAGAAGTTTCAATTATTAAATAGTTAAAATTCTTATTCCATTTCAATAATTGAAATCTCTAATTCATAGAAATTTAAGAACTAAATGCCTGGTTCCGTTTCAAATCATTTAAAATATAATAGATAGATGTATACACTTACAATTTTTATATCCAATTATATTTAAAACAATATGAAATTTATATTTGTTTATCAAAATAAATCTGCAGTAAAACTACTACAGTGGCCTTCCCACTTCGAAACTCAAAAACGAACGTCAATGATGCGTGCACTCATCACTGAAATTATTTTCCAACGACAGAGAGGGGAGTACATAACTTATTTTTTTTCCAAAATTCCTTTAAAACATTTCTTCCAAATCACTTTGAAATATTTATATCTGAAAATACTTCTAAATAGTATTATTATTATATTCCAGAATCATACGAAAGAAATTTTTCAAAAACCCCGGAACTTAAGTTCTAAAATTTCCAAATTTCATTTATTTTATTTTCAAATCTTATTCCCAACCTATATTTATAAATTTCACTACTTAACAACAAATGTATTACAACCAAATATATCATTTATAAAATTGTTATTTTATATACAAAAATATATAATAGGCAAAATTATTTCATTTACCTATATTTCAAAACAAATATTGTGTCGGCCTGTCCTATTAAGTGTTTAGAAATCCTTATCGATGTCATAGCATCCTATGCACCAACCAGAATTTATAAATACAAAACGGGACAAATTAACACAATATAAAAACCTTTTATAACACTAACAAATACGCTCTCCCATATATATACACTCAGCGATTCATCATAGGGTATTACTACCCTATTAATAAAGAGTCGGACCCCACAAAGCTAAGGTTATCGCTAAACCTGGCTCTGATACCAACTGTAACATCTCGCCTTTTTGTACGCTTTAAATCGATGATAAACCACACATGTCAGACTCAAACCATACAGAAGGGCGGATTGTTATTGGGTTGAATAAGAAAAAGCAGGGAAAGAAAAAAACAAAACAGAATCTCACAACGGAATGACAAAATATAATAATCAAATAACAGTTCATGAAGTTGTATACAAAACACTTGATTATACTTATACTATACAAAATCAGAGTTACACATATCAGAGATAAATAAATAATAATGCAGCGGAACAGTATGATGCAGTGGAATAATATAGTAAATAATAGTAGTACAAATCTTCGTCTCCGTCCTTCAGAAATAAGGTCTTCAAATCCTGAAATGCTCAGGCTGACCCGAGCGAATTGAAAAGACAAAACACTCGAGTCATAACTAAAAGATCTTATGTAAGTTAAATAAATCAGTAAATAAATATGAGTGGAACAACGTCAGAGATGTTTACGGGTTTTGACATCTCTTATCCAGTGTCTAACGTGAGTGCAGTAACTCAAGAGATGCTCGGGATTCACATCTCCTAAGGATCCGTTAAACTATCTACTATGTAGTAATATATGCTATTATAATAATGTCTAAAGTAAAGTAAACTATTAAAATAGCTTTAAGGTGTTACCCATATCCCCCTTAACATATTTTATATATTCCCATAGTTTATACAGTACCGTAATCTCCTCCGTACTGGGCATCGTCAGAGGGCACTCCATAGGTATGGTACAAAACAAACTCATAGAAGGCGTGCTAGGGTAGGTGACACGACACAACTAGGCAATGCAAGGGTAGATATACCAATTACGCATCCGTACTATTGGTAACGCATAGCCGCAACTACCGCCCAACTCGAAACACACTCCCGAGTAAAATCAAAGGGTGGCCACCAAATAAATCAAAAGTCATAATATAGTATCGATGGAATGTGTCCGATCGGACGAATGAGCGCACATGACCCGATAATCGCTCCTGTTTTAGCCACCTTAAGCCAACTCATGGGAGTTGGGTCCATGTATATACCTCATATAGGATCGTCGCCACCATCCTACTTCATTCTGGAATCTCCACCGCGTACACAGTTGTCAAGGTGATTTTCGGTATTGGCAGAGAGTATGACAATATCCGATCCCAGTCTCTTTAACAACCAATCGCTTATTACACACCAGATGGTTCTTTTACATTTCCAAAATCATTTCATAATTGATATCAAAATATCATATTCCATTCAAACCATATCACTTTCAAAATCATTACTTACTTTCGAAATCATATTCACTTTCGAAATCATATCACATTTGAAATCATAATTCAATAATTATATTTCCTTTCAAAATCAAATTCACACTTTATATCAAAATATCGTATTCACAAAACTATACCACTTTCAAATCATATCGTTTCCAAAAATCATAATTTCTTTGCAGAATCATATTTCCAAAACAGGTTAAGTCCTTACTTCAAAATCATCATTTCAATTTATTATAACATTAAAGATTCCAACTTAGGTTATAACGTCATTTGGCCTTATTTTCTTTTTAAAACAATGAATTGAATTTAAACACTTTCTCTTTACTTAGTCTGGAAATTTAGAAATAGTTTTAAATAATTATAAATAGTTATAATACTCCAAAATAGTTTAATTATAGGTGAAGTACTTTTAAATTGATTTAAGATAGTTAAATATATTTAATTTAGATTAAATATAATTAAAATAGATTAAATAGCTTAAAATAGATTAATTAGATTTAAAATAAATTGAAAGGGTTTAATTACTTTTAAAATAAATTAAATTGGTTTAAAATAGATCAAAATAATTTATATAGCTAATATTAGTCAAATAGTTAAATAAATTTGAAAATCTTAATAATTAGAAATTTTAAAATAATATATTTTGAAACAGTTTACTTAAAAATATGAGTTTGAAATTAATACCAAATTAAACTATTAATTTCTTTTCAACATATTTGGGCCATTTCAAATTTCCAAATCAACGAACCAAATTTCAATAAACTATCGAATTTCATATGGTTTCAATTCATGTTCAAAATATCAATACGGATTACTCCAACTTCAAAATATTTCAAAGTTATTTTCAAACAAATTCAATAACTCAATTTCGATAGAATTTCATATATACTTAAAACTTTAACTTTAAACTTCCGATTTAATTTCTTAAAGAAATTCCTTTTTAAACCAATTCGCATTTCAACACAAACTTGATTTTTCAATAATACTTCAATTTACATAAATCTAATTTTATTTCAAAACATCAATTGATTAAATACAAAAATTTGAGGATTTTAAAATCATTTAATTTAACCAATCCGGTGTCCGTATATAATTTTCTACCCTAGGGTCAAGTATATAATTGTACGAACGACTCCAGATCCACCACCTGCTCGACTCCCTCTTTGCAACTGCACCACCCGATCGTCGATCGGATGCAAATCCACCGTACGATCACAAAAGCCAAAACAAACGGCCGAAACTAATTCGTTGATTCCTGGACCATCGATAATCCGATTCGAGAAACGAGTCACAGAATTGAGATGCGCTTGTCGAGAGCTTCAAAACGATATATAATTTGATATAAATTGAGGGAGTTTAAATTTTTGGATTTGAATCGATTTGTAATTGAATTTTTAATTGGGAATTGGTTTGTTTGCCATTGGAAAGAGAAGATAAGAAAGAATTGTACGTACAGACAAAAGAGAATGAGGAGTGGCTAGGGTTTATACCAAGGTATTTATAGGCAAAGCTGAATAGAAAGAATGGACCAGATTTGACTTTTACACGTTGAACGATAAATGGCCCGAAAAGCCCGTTTCGGCTCCGGAACGAAAATGGGTCATCCCATATATCAAAATAGATGGTTTCAATAATTTTAAATTCAATGGAACAGGTTTCAAATCCTAATTCAATCGTATGAAGAAGTTATGATAAAATCAGTTTATTTCAAATTGATTTCAAGGCGTTTCGAGCCCGTACGATCAAACGACAAGTCCGATCGTTACGAAACTTGGAATCCTACAATAATTTACCGTTACGGATCCGATGAAACTAGTTTCTTCGAAATCCGAGTCAGTGGCCAAAATGGCCATTTTCACGTTAATTAAATAGATTAATAATAAATTCATTAAATCACTTTTTAATTCAAATTTTTAATTATTTACAACACCTATCATTTTTTTTTATTTCTTAACCACTTTCAATAATTTAAAAAAAATTAGATGTCAATTTAAAGTTGATTAATCCATCAATTTCAGTGTTAAATTTCAATTTCATTAAATTCAGAAATTATAAATTAAATTTTCAATAATTCCATTTATTAAATTTTTAAACCTTGTTATTCAAGTCTTTTATTACAATAAGGGTATAACTAACATTGGTTTATATCTTGGTACATTAATATTTCCCAATTTCATCTCAATTTCTATTTACGTAGTATTTAAATATTAAATTTCATTTAATTGCAATTTATCCAATTATTACAGCTTAAAATCCAATAAATTAATCAAACTTGAATTTCAATTTTTTATTCAATCAATTGCCATATTATGAATAGAATTTACATTGGTTACTCCTTATTGAATTAACATTCTCCAATTACTAATTTAATCTACACTAACTGCACTAATTAAGTCAATTAACTGCAATTGATTTCAAATTAAATTTTATGAACTAAACAAATAGGTAACTTATAACAATTGTTACCATTAACCTTTAATTACATTTAAGTTTATTACTTTCAGACAAATATTATAATTACTTACAGAACATTGATTTTATTCAATTACAATTTATTATGTTTTAAATTCATTAATTAATTCAATGTTTACGTTTGTTTTCTTATATTCAATTTATAGCCAAGTATAACATTTACATTATTTCATTCATTGGAATTTCATTCAAATTGTTAATAATTTGTTTTAATTAACATTGTTGCATTTCATTTTAATATTCTTTTCATTATTACATTACAACTTTTTATTTCTTCCAATATTAAATAACAAGATTCATTAAATTAACAAATTAAATTATCGAAAATTTTCGTGTTGTTACAAGTTGGGTAGGACATGCACCGCTCACCTTGAAGGTCGAGGGTTCAATCATTACCAACTACATATCCATGTGAATTACCTGAAGTATGTGTTTTGTGTTCGGTGCATATTTTCTCTGAGTTTACAAGCAAAGTTTGGTTCTCTGTGTCTTCAACACACACAGATATATATACACACACACACACACACACACACACACATATATATATATATACATACACACACATATATATATAGTGTGTTAATACATTTTGTAAATATTTGTAGAATTATATATTCATTTTACAAATATTTGTAGAATCATGCATTCTTTTTGAAAATATTTGCAGAATTATCCATCAATTTTACAAATATTTGCAGAATTATGCATTCATTTTGCAGGTATTTACAAAAATTTATTTATACACATTCATTTTGCCGATATTTGCAAACTTATCCATTCAATTTAACAAATTTGCAGAATTATGCATTCATTTTTCAAATATTTGCAAATAATTTTTTTTTGTTTTAATTATATTTATATCCATTCATTTTGCAATTACATGCATAAACATGTAGTGGTTTTGCAAATATTTGCAAAATAAAGCTTCATATATTCATTCATTTTGCAAATACCTAGAAATATAATCCATTTTTTCAGTCTATTATTTTTAGAAAAATATTTTTGCATCCATTTATTTTGCAAATATTGCAAAAACATGAATGTTAATTAGATTTGCAGGCATCCTTAAGAGAAACGCTTGTGATGTTGGAACTTATGTCTTATCAAGCATCTTATCCCCTTTTAAAACTAGTTTATTCTACAATAGCACACACTAGTCATTTTCTCTTAAAGTAATTATATTCATTTTTCAACAATTTGTAAAGGAAAATTAAATTTATTTTGTACTTTTTTTAGTATTTTGATCTTGCATTTTTCTTTGATCTTCTACCATTAATAATTATACTTTTATTGGATTTAGTTTTAAATTTCTGCAGCGAACGAAAAGTATTTCGTAATTATAACGCTAGACATTCTCTCTTAAATCAAGTATTGTCCTTGTATTGTGCGAGAAAGATGCAGTAACGAAATGATTAAGACTAATTGAGTATTTTAGTTTCGGTAGTTTTGTGGTTTTTGAAAGAAAATAGGATTATTTGCCAAAAATCTTCTATGTTTTATTAGTTAGATTCAGGCAACAACAAACTCAAACAACCATTTTGTGCATATTAGCGCCAGAAATGCAGCTTAACTATTTTCTGCAAGGAGAACGTCGTGCTTGCTATCTGAACAAAAATTCATTGGTAGACCTCAACTTTATAATCGTTAAATTGATACTTCTTTATTAATAGCTGTGGCACATTTTTTCGATGTAGACGTAAAGTATCAAAAATGATCTTGAATAATAAAAATAAAGGAATAAATACCTTAAAATTTTAGTATCCCCTAAAATTAGGATCTTATACACAATGATTTTGCACTTGGTTTGAATAAATTTGCAGTTCAATCAAAACTTTTAAACAAAGTACATGTAATGATTTAATCAAGGTATAGACCTTGGTTTCGGTCTCGGTTTCGATCTTTTGTAGTTTTACGAATTTTAATCTAATTCGTAAATTTCAGAAATTTCTATTCAAGTTTCGGTTTTGGATTTCATTATTTGTTTTTCATACAAGTAATTAACCAAGATGTGTAATTTATCTTGAATTAAAAAATAAGATATAAACAAACAATGTTGATTAATTATAACTATTTGTAACACCGATTAATTATAAATATTTGTAGCGCTAACAAATATTTATTTATTAGAGTGAATTAGTCTAAACGAAAAACTTGAAACCAATTTTAGTTTGAAGGACAAAAGTTTTAAAATTTAATCCGAAGGACAACAGAATGATATACTCTTATAGCATTACATATTGTGTTACGAACACAAACACACGCGCGCGCACGCACACACGCACACACATATACATACATACATACATACATATATATATATATATATATGCTAAGTTCATGTACTCTTGTAAAAAAATAAAAAATAAAAGAACATCTTTGACATAGTCTTGATTGTGAGTGCATATGGATCAAAAGACAACATCAGACATCTTTTAAGAAGATATAGAACAACACGAAGTTTATGAATGTATTAATATTGTAATACTATATATATTATAATGATAGTGGAGTTGGATTATGAGTAACTTGGTTAGAGACACCTTAGTGACAGTTGCTTGGGGTCACCTATTAATTCTTGGACTGCTGACTTGATGGTCTGGTCTTTGAATCACCAGAGTGTCCTTGGACAACAAGTGAAGTTTCCATGGCTATTTGAGCAAGGATTTTCATAATAACACATATGAGCAATTTGTAAATGGTTCACTTGAAGATAGTCAAACTGAAATAAAAAGTAAAAAGGAACACGAATGAAATTATAAAGTACAGCTATATAGCAAAATTAATGCTATTTTACAAATGTGTGTAAAAAGCATAGCTCTTAAGGTCCTGCATGTTATAGAGTTCAAATTCAAGAGCAGATGAAACTAGAACTAAAAACTAGATTAGTCAAACACAAATCTACTGAATTGCATGATTAAGTTATTATATTTCTATAAATAAAATATCATGTAAATACACAATAAATTACATCGCAATCTACTTTCTATGTATGTGTAATGCTATATGAATGTAGCATTATATATGGATAATGCTATATGAAAATATCATTTCGCTATCCTTCGAATTAAACTTTAAAACTTGTGTCCTTTAGATTAAAATTGATCTTGGATTTTTCCCTCGGACTAATTCCCTCTATTTATTATTGGTACTTAACTTTTCTAGTTGCATTATTTATATATTTTCTTATTTTACATGTTTTCAAAGTTAAAATTTTATATTTTGAATATTTATATATTTGAAACTCAAATTAATTCTTTTTCTGATTTTCTTCTATTAAGTTTGAATTAATTAAATAAGATAAGGCTATAAATGGATAAGAAGAAAATGAATTAATTAAATATGATAAGGCTATAAATGGAAATAATGTAAAAGATGAAGTTTAACCATGAAAGTTGTGTCGTTGCGTTTGTGGTTATTTTCTGATCAATTTCGTATATAATGTTTCAAAATGGAGCTTAAATGGAAAAGTTATGAATGTTTGAAGTTTGAAGTTTAAAAAGTAACAACAATTAGACTTGGAGGTTAAGTAAACTTTAACGTTAAAATTAATTAAGGTATTATATAAATCAATCAACGACACATAAAAACCTTCCCAAAATAATACTACCAGTCGATCGGTCCCTGTTGATGACGGCTAGGGTTTTTAGCATTTGAATGACTTGGATTTTGTTATTTCTAACTGGCTTAAATCCGTCGGTTTTGGTGCTTTTTAACCACTATAAATAAGAGACTAACCACCTCACCTTTATTTACAAATTATTTTGAGACCAAACAAAGCTCTGTCAGTCTCTCTCCTTAAAGATTCGGAAAATACTCCAGGGTTTCAGGTAAGAAATTTTAGGCGTTTATTTGTTAACCCTCTTTTTAGTAAAGCATATTTCAATTAGACTTAGAAAATTCAAACGAGGATGAAACGACTTGAAAACTTGGAAACATACTTAAAATGGCTAGAGAATTGAGCTCAAGAAACTTATATGAAAAATACATTAAGAAGAGAGGTCAGTACCGACCTCTCAAGTAGGTACCGACCTCTCTTGTTAAATCCGTAGATGTTATGACCTCTTTAGGGCACCTCCATATGGAATTAGAAGAGTGCTGTAAAAGAGTACAGGTTATTTCGAGCTAAGGAAAAAGTCACTACCGACCTCTTAAGTAAAAAAGCTGATACTGAGCTGTTTTGAAGAGAGGTAGGTACCGACTTTTTTTGGACGACAAATGATCGATGAAAACAGCATGGAACACTTTAAAATGAAGTAAGAAGAAGGATGCAAGAAGGCTCGAAGTGATTCGAACTACAGAGAGAAGTCACCACCGACTTGAGAGGTCGGCACCAACCTATGTGGTTAACTCGGAAGATCCTGCGACTTTGCACACTACTTTAGGTCGATATTTAAACTCTACCTCAGGTGGATTTCTGGTCCAACACGACCGTTTTTCCTATAAATACAAGCCATAGAGCAACCAAAACAGGGGCATAATTTTCTAACGGCGAAGACTCTACCATTTCTTCATATCTAATCTCTCTTCTATTAGAATCGCCTAGGAAACAACTATTTGTTGTTCTAGGACTGAGATCAGCAAATTCTTAGTACTAGTGACTCACAAACACTCTTAATTCTTATTGTAAATCTGGGATCCACTGCATTGTGGCTAGATCTGATATAATTCATTGTAATCTGGAGAGAAGACAATGAATAACAAACTATAAAGTGGACATAGGTCAAAAATTGCCGAACCACTATAAAAATTCTTGTGTGTTCTTTACTTTTCTGCTATCTTTACTTGCTTGATCTGGGATTTCTACTGCTTTTATTTTCATTTTTAATCGAACTGGTGCTTTCATTTGATTTTTGGGTGTTGATCTAATTTTTGGATTAAAATTTTGGTGCTTTCACGGAGAACAAAGCTAGATCTAAAAAGTTGAAGCTTGAATATGATACTTGGAGAAGATGAAGAGGCCTAATACTAGATCTAAAACTGAAGCAAATTAACCAAAGCCTGGGGTAGCCAGGAGGTATCCTCAAATTCTCATCAGTCCATCTACGTGATCAGAGAAGAGATGGAAAGAATGATGAAGAAGATGTACGATTGAGTAATAACTAGACAATAGGAAATGCTGTAGGGATTTTTTGGAAGGATGGATCAATAATAAATAGCCATAGTAGCTGGAACTTAGAACAAAAGACCAAAAACCACTGCAGTAGCATCAGAAAAAATAGAGCAAAACAAACTGAAACAATACCCCTACGACTTGTGGGCACGATCAATTTAGATCTAGAATGAGCTTTAATGCCTAGAACGGACGATGCTGGAGCCTGAATGGAAAATCTAAATACGAATGCATGACAACAAGACCTAGAACTAAGAGCTTGAACTAGAAGCTCGCTGTTGAAATGGGGGGTAGAACGAAATTATGGATCAGAGACTTCCATTGGGTGACAATCCCATGATCGGGATGGATTGAGGTTAGGTTCGATTATTTTACCCTGACTTTAAATAAATGATGCAATATGACCTTAGACCGCTTACACGTGTATGAGATCCCGAAGGGTCCCTAGGCACGCCTTGGGTTGGATGCCTGAGATGACTGATTAGAATAATAATAACCCAAACCACTCAGATGTGCACAATACCTAGATTAGTCCTTAGTCACGCCCTAAGTCAGATGTTTAGGATGAACACTTAGGATTCTTGCTTGTTTGATTTGATTTAAATATTTGAATTTTGAAAAAACCATATTGAATGTGATAATTGATATTGATTGCTTTAAGTCCCGTCCGGAGAGACGAGACCAGAGTGCAAGGTGCAAGCTCCCTTATCGGAGAGCGAGTGGATGGGCTTGTACGAAAAGTAAGTCACCTCACTGAAGAGTGAGTGGATGGGCTTACTTGGTCGTTGAGTTCCTTTGCCGGAGAGCAAGCGGACTCGATAAGGATCCGGAGAGATCGAAACCCTAGATTGGACGATAAACGATCGATGTCAAACCTTAAACAAAATGTCAAACTATCCGAAGAGATCGTTCCCCTAAACTAAACATTAAACTGAATATAAAATGATCCGGAGAGATCACACATTAAAAATGAATATAAAACAATCCGAAGAGATTGTCCCCTTAACTTAAAGATTAAATGATCCGAAGAGATTGTGACGCCCCACCCCGAGACCCACATTAACAAAGAGTATTACCGAGTAATACTGTCTGCTAATGCGTAGAATAGGGCTGGTTTGGAGCGACCATCTATAGTCTTGTCTTAAATATCTACTGAATACGTCGATTAGTGCTCTATATTTTTTTTGATATCTCAAGTGGATCGACGTATCCAATAAATGCTTAATACAAAACTACAGGTGGCTATAGGATCTATCAGAACAAAATACAACAACTCAAATGCATAACACATCACAGAACAACAAATAGATATATATACATATATACAGATACATCCCAACACAATACCAATAATACATCATAAGTGGTATGACGACCACAATATACACACGAGTCAAAACAATATACAAATCAGAGTAGCGAAAAAAAGACCATAACAAAAAGGGCTGGTAGATAAGTCCAAGCGGAAGCAGAATAGGCTAAGTCCATAAGGGCACCTAACCTGAAACACCTCGGTCTGACCCGAGTATAAAATACACGGGTCAGTCTAGCTAAACATATCATTCATAAAGATAAGCAGTAATAGATGCATAAGGATAAGGGTAATATTCTTCTTAAACAAGAAGGAACAATATTGAGTATAAGCATGAGTATAAGTATGGTATGGTTACTTTAAGTGATGGGATGATATCACTTACACAAACATATAATCTCAAAAGAGATAAGATAATCCATAAAACGCTAAATATAGCAAAGCCTCGTATCATCGGCATATCACAAATCATCAATAGTGGTTTAGGGAAAATATAACTCTTAAAAAGAAGAAATCCCAAACCCGCCATATCGGCAAACTCAAAGAAATCACCTTCTTAAAATATGCCATAAGGCAATCAAATATAACTCTCCAACATAGGAGAATATAATCCTAAATAAACGCCAAAAGGCAAATCACATGTAATAATGCCAATAGGCAAATCTCAATAATAACGCCAAAAGGCAAATCTCAAATAACGCCAGTGTATGCAACTCAAATTCCCATAAGGTAATCGCCGTATATATATATATATAATGGCTCGAATGGTCAACCATGGAAAAGGTGATACACTCAGGAAATCAATGAAAACATCTCAAAATTTGCACGTGCTTTTGGCTAAAGCCTGCCAAGTACTGAACTCAAATATGGTACCACGCCCAAAGGCAAATACGTCACAAATGACAAATACGCCGCAATGGCAAATACGCCGCAATGGCAAACGCCACAATGGAAAACGTCTCGAGAAAAAATACGTCGCAATGGCAATGACCCGAAGGTCCAGTACTAGCAATACGCCGCAATGGAAAATGTGTCACAAACTCTCGGATAGGAACCCGAATAGTGTTAACGTGTGTCCCATACCACACGTTCGCACTAAACGGTTTACTAACCGCTAGTAAATTTCACACTCAAAGTAGTAAAAAGTTTACCTCATCTCATCGGTAAACTCGACTCAAAGGTCAAAACGATCAAACGGACAAGTCGGAAATTAACTGATAAGACAAACGCACGTTTCCCATACCACGTGTTTTACCAAACGATTTAATTCTCCTTCTCATTCGCTCGAATAGTGCAAAAACGTGTATTTTATATATAAAATAATTTACTTGAGAAAACAAGCTTTTAATACCAATTTTGAAAGCCATATTTGAAAATTCCCTTATTATCGAGAATAAATAAATTCTATATTTGAAAATACTTTAAAAATATCATATAATAATTTAAAATGCCCATTTATTTTAAAAATTATTTCAAAAAGGTTTGGAAAAATCCGTGCTCGAAAACGAATAAAACCCAAGAAATCACTCAAATCGATATTCGAATTTAATTCAAATTTAATTCAAATTTAATCCAAAATTTGAATTTCAAAATATCTATAATTTGGCTAGTCTACTGATAGACATCATGGCCTCAAAACATTTCAGAAATATCATAAAAACATGAATTAAAAGTCAAAAGTCGAAAGGAAAAAGAACATAAAAATGCATCGGCAACACAATACCCAGGTCTGAAATCTTCTCCGAGTTCAAGTTTCGGACATGAAACAGGTGGCCATACGACCTTTGATTGAACTAAAAATTAGTGTGCACATAGTAGAAACCTTCGGCTTTCAAACAAAAAAGAATCGATGAATTCCGACTGGAAATGAAAAAGTTACGCTGTCTCAAACATGGACTAAGGCCATGTTTGCAACAGTTCAAAAAAACCAAAAATATACAGGCCAGAAAACCATTCAGGTTCAATTTCCAAGCAAATTTTCAACTAGTTACAGAGGTTTAATAGCCTTGAAATTTTGTAGGCATAAAGTTCAACAACTCTAATTAAAAAAAAAGAATGGGTATAATCGGTCAAGAAACGAGAGAGATATAATCTCTCAAAGTTGGACTCACAGCCAGATTTCACTGTCAACTGCTGGAGCAAAACATGCTCCAATTCAAAGTTTGACAACATGTTTCCAAAGGCTAAAGAGGTCATAATGACCTGAAATTTGACATCCATAAAGGCCAACAATTATACTTTAAGCTGGAAAATAAATCACGCAATTTGGAGAAAATATGAGAAAATTATGATGTCTCAAAGTTGAACCCAGACACTGTTTTCACTCTAAAAATCTGGGCAAAAACATGCTTCGAGTCAAAGTTCGGCAACATATTTCTATAAGCTACATGGGTCAAAATGACCTGAAATTTGGCATGCCTAAAGATTAACATTCATAATTGAAACAGGAAAAAGAATCATGAAATTTGAACAAGCTATGAGAAAGTTATGATGTCTCAAATTTGAATTTAGGTAGTGTTTTCACTAAAAATCTGGGTAAAAACATGCTCCGAGTCAAAGTTCGATAGCATATTTCTGTAAGTTACATAAGTTGAAATGACCTGAAATTTGACATGCATAAAGGTCAATAATTATACTTTAACTGGAAAAGGAATCACGCAATTTGGACAAAAATTGTTTTCTTGTCAAATAAATTACAATAAATCATTTTAACTCTTTTTAATCATCAAAATATTATTTTCAACCAATATTTCATATTTTATTTTAATAAAACACATATTATCTCCATATTTCTCATTTTATTTACAAAATTCATTGTTTATTCCAAATAAACAATTTAAAATTTCCAATTATATTTTAATTTGCAATATTAAATTATAACTTCCGTTATAATTTAATATATACAGGTAATCTCCAAACCAGGGTTGTTACAGACTCCCCTCCTTAACAAAATTGCTTCCTCGCAATTTCTAGAGAAGAGTTTATATTCAACATATTGATTTCATCAATCAAAAGAAAGATAGACAAGCTCGAGATTTAAAATTTCTCACAAAAACCAAGATAAAGTTTGTAAAACTTTATTTTTCACATTTTATTTCCAAAATTCATTGTTTATTCCAAAAAAACAATTTAAATCTCCAATTTATTTTAAATCTCAATATTAAATTATAACCACCGTTATAATTTAATATATACAGGTAATCTCCAAACCAGGGTTGTTATAGAGATCGTCTCCTTAACTTAAACACTAAACGTTCCAGAGAGATCGAAAACCTATATTGAATACAAATGATCTAGAGAGATCGAACTTTAGAACAGATTTGATAAAAGTATATGAACATCTTGCAATTAGAATAGAACTGATAAATCCCGGATGAACATGGGATGATTTTGGATATGTGATGTAATAACTTCGAATGAAATCAGATATGTGATATAACAAGAGATATGTGTGATGTAATGACTCTAAATGAAATTGGAATGATTGTGATGTATAAACTACACTTAGGCAGGGTCTAGAGTCTTAGGATGTAACAAGTTTGGAACGACTCGTGATTGATAAGAGAATCTGAAGGAACTACATGATTCATCAAGATTGAAGTAGTCGGAAAGCTCAAATATCGAAGACTGATTACTGAAACTTGTTCTTGAGTAAAGCACACCTTACATTCGAAAGACGTACTTTGAAGAGCAAATGTTAACCCGCTTTTTAGCAAAGCAAATTTCAACTAGACTTACAAGATTCAAACGAGGATGAAAGGACTTGAAAACTTGGAGGCACACTTAAAATGACTAGAGAATTGAGCTCAAGAAATTTAGACGAAAAATACACTAGGGAGATAGGCCGGTACCGACCTCTCTTTTTAACTCCGTAGATGTTGCGACCTCTTTGGAACACCTGCATATGGAATTAAAAGAGTGCTGCAAAAGAGTACAAGTCATTTCAAGCTAAGGAAAAAAGTCAATACCAACCTCTTAGGCAAAAAAGGCTGATACTGAGCTGTTTTGGAGAGAGGTGGGTACCGACTTGCTTTGGACGATCGATGGAAACAGCATAAGACACCTTAGAATGAAGTAAGATGAATGATGGAAGAAGGTTTGAAGTGATTCGAACTATAGAGAGAAGTCACCACCGATTTGTGAGGTCGGCACCGACCTCTGTGGTTCACTCGGACGATACTGCAACTTTGCACACTACTTTGGGTTGATAGTTGAACTCTGCCTTAGGTGTATCTTTGGCTCAACACGACTATTTTCTCTATAAATACAAGTCATAAAGCAACCAAAATAGGGGCGGAATTCTCTAACGGCGGAGACTCTACCATTTCTGCACCTCTAATCTTTCCTCTATTAGAATCACCTAGGAAACAACTATTTATTATTCTAGGACTTAGATCAGAAAATTCTTGGTACTAGTGCCTCACAAACACTCTTAATCCTCATTGTAAATCTGGGATCCACTAGATTGTGGCTAGATCTGATATAATTCATTGTAATCCATAAGGAAGGCAACGAATAAAAAACTATAAAGTGGACGTAGGCCAGAGATTGTCGAACCATTATAAAAGTTCTTGTGTGTTCTTGACTTTTCTATTACCTTTACTTGTTTGATTTGGGCTTTCTACCGTTTTTATTTTCATTTTTAATCGAACTGGCATTTTCATTTGATTTTCGAATGTTAATTCAATTTTTGGTGTAACATTGTTATTCAATTTCTAATCATTTTCTCTTTCAATCCCTAAATTTTGAATCTAATTCGTATACAGTTCCCTTATTGTATATTTCTAAAAGAAAAGATTTGTAAGAGATTAAAGGAGACGTATCAAATCCAAAAAGGGAAGAGCTAAGGACTGATTGTGAGTGAAAATCTTAGTCTTTCTTATTTTAGTAGTTGTATAGTATAACTTGAATTTGGTATATGACTTGAGAAATTTTGTTTACGAAAATAACACATTAAAAACCCAAAATTCCTCCAAAGTGAAATGTCAATTCTTAAATTAGAATCTCAATTATTCTATATTAAAATAACAAAATTGTGTAAGTATTGCAATTTAATGTTTTACATTCTATTTCACTTCTTATCTTTTTCTTTGGATTTGATTAAGTATTTTGAAAAGAATAAATTAGGAAATGGTGTGTAAGGTACGGATTCTTATACTCGTAGTTTGCGCTGCCTATTTTCGCATTTTGAACCTTTTCAATTTTATACAAGAAGTTGAATAGAGCGTAAAAGTATTTAAATTATAAGTTTCTATTGGTGTTGATTCCACTATTTTAGTATAAAATAAGTTTGGTATGGATTATGTTTTATACAAGTCTGTGGATTAAATTATGGATATTGGATATATAGTATACTTGTCGATATGGAATTGGACTTATATAAATTTGAAGTTTTGACATTTAATCAATAGTTTAGTACGCGATTTTTGCACTCTTAGAAATATCTAGATTGTGTGTGTGTGTGTGTGTATATTAGCATAAACGTATAATTATAACGTATTAATTGCGTAGTTAATAGGTTATTAATTATTATTAAATCTTCCTTAGAAAAAGTAATTAATTGTAAAGGCAAAATAAGAAGTTTCTTATAAGACCTTAATATGGAATGCGGAGAGATGTGATATAATATGTTAAAAGAATGTTTTAGATTATCACTAAGTTATAGGGATGCGAGGTCAGTCAAAAGCATACAAAAGTCTGCTCGGCTAATCTGGCTACTAGCAATGTGACTATGAGGCTGATGTGAGACACCGTCTATAATAAGTAACCATGGAGAACCCAAGGTTGGTCTCAAATTCTATAGGGTAAATCTACCCAGTTAATATGGCTATCGGTACCTACGAATAGTCGGACAAATATGAGACGTCGCAGTTGGATTACAAGTCATAATACGGAGGACCTGCTTCGGGTTGAAGGTATTAAGTGGTTGCTTGAGGGCTCGCATCCTCCCTATATAAATAGTAAATGGTCATGTTTAATGGTTTGTTACGGTAGAGGATATATCGGGGAGAGTTTGCTTCAGATTTGAGGTATTAAGCGACCTGAATAGAATTCGTGCATTGTCAGCTAGATAGTACAGGAGAAGTCCGCTTTGTGATAGGTATTAAATGATAAGGACCTACCTAGAATGAGGTATATTATGATCAGAGTCTTCCTAGCTCCCATCAAAAGTGGCTTGGGTGCTATCTTTTACATTATTAGGACATTACTGACGATAGATATGGGTTATTTGATTGAAAGAATAATGGTCATGGAATTGGACTGCGAAAGCCTCAAGGTTTATAGTTGGAAATCTTATAATATGCTTAATATACGTAAGACATATTCTTATTTAAATTATACTGTCCAAGTACTATTATAGAAACGCTCGAGATTTTATTCACCGGACATTGGTGTTTAGACTCCCTCCTCAATACAACATAGGTTAGAGATGATGATGCAGAATTACGGACATGGTGGCGGAGATGCAGACTTGTGGCAATAGATTAGCTATCGATGTTGTTTTTCTTTTTCTGATGTAACCATTAAAACATGATGTATTTTAAGATATTATACCAAGAATACTTGGCTTTATGTGGGATTACATTGTTGTTTTTTACGTTTGAATTTTTCATGAACGGGTACTATTTTGGATATTATATTTTATTCTTCCGCTGTGAGATTCTAATTGTGTAAATAGATAGCTCTGTGTATTGTTCTTTAAATCAATTTTACCGACCAATAGCCAGCTTTAGAATAGATCTAAGGTTCGATGGATCTTTTCTGGGTCGAAAATTAGACTCGTTTCGAGGCGGGTTATTACAATAACCACGTCACTTAGATGCAGTTATATTTTCCTCTCACAGATGCAGTAATAGCCACATCTCAAGATGCAATTGTAGTTGCATTGGAAAAGTGCAATTATAAGTGCATCAAAAAGGTACAATTATAACTGCATTATTCAAATGCAATTATAATTGTGTCACATATGCAGTTATAACTCCATTAGTCTATTGCAGTAATAATTGAATCAAAAAAGTAGTTAATTGCATTGATCGATTTGAAATTTTTTGGGTGATGTCATTCTAATTACATCTCTAAGAGCATTATTTCGTTCAGGGATAATTTGAAGAAAAAACCTATATTTTTGAATTTTTATTTTTTCGATTTTGATTTTTTTGTGATACATATTGCACATATCATAAGAAAGATATAAAATTTGTTATTAATGGAGAAAAAGGTTTGTTAATTTGATGTTTTTTTAAATTATTGCCTTTTTAATATTTAAATTAAATTGTGGGGTAATGTATTAAAATGGAGGTAGGAACAATAGGTTGTAAAGAATGAAATGTCTGAGCAAGCATTTATATAAAATTATTTATGTAGGTTTTCTGTCCAAATCTGTAACGACCCGAAAATTTTAGTGGTTTATTTATTTAATTAATTGAATTTTGTGAAATTTTAAATAATAAAATTTTGAAATAAAAATTTAATATTTGAAATAAGTCTAATTAAGTATAGCAAATGGTAAATATTCAATTAATTATATGGAAGTTTATTTTATTGTGTAAAGCATGAAATAAACCTATGATTAACTGGAATTGGGTTTAATTGTAAATTAACTTCTAATCTAGTTGTAAACAATAAATGTATAATTATGGATTCAAACTTATTTAAATTTTAGTCCTGGTTTTTCTCATCTTACATATCAACCTATTGAAATTAATTTGTTAATAAAATTTAGTATAATGGGATTTTACATAAAAGGAAAGATATATGAATTTTAATTTAATAAGGCTTAATTAGTTAAATGATTCAGAAAATTGAGAATTTAATACTGCATTAGTTAATATTAGCATTTTAATTAAGGAACTAGAAATTATAAACCAATGAATATTCAATTATATTAATTTGAAATATAGTTTATTTTGAAATTAAATTAAGGAGAATTTTATTGAATATAATAAACTAAAATCTACCTTTTAAAACAAACAATAGAATTTTATGACGGAAACTTGATATTTGATATGCGTCCATTTAGACATAGCAAATGACAAATTTTCGTCGAATAATATAGATGTTCTATCGGTCGCTAGAAATTCAGTTTAAATCAGTTAAAATTGATGGTAATAAAATGTTTTCCAAACCTGAATATTTTTATACAACAAATTTGTAAATCATCTTTTGAGTGAGACGTCATAGTTCATTTCTTCAAATTTTGACTCTTATTGCTCCGTTTATCTTATTTCTGGCATATTAGCAGCATTTTTTGGGTACTGATATCGACTTTTGATTTGATTGTCGTACCACTGATATCCGTGTACCGTTTTGGTCGTCTCATCATGCTGATCTCCGCAGTATATTCATCTCTGTATTTTGGTGCTCGTACGCGACGGAAAACGCGAAACGGACAGCCGTATCGATTATGAAATTTCAACCTTTTGATAGTTGTGTCCATTCATTTCAAACGGCTGAAAATAAATAGGGAGTAGCATTTATTATTTATCGAATCAATGGCCAGCCGTTACTGTTCCCATCAATTCACTTTTTGATTTTCTCTGTTCGTGGGTTCAAAATATAACTGCTATATTCATTAATACATATGCGTCTCTATTCTCTGCCGTCTCTCTCTCTCTCTCTATATATATATATATATATTGCTACCATTATATAGTTTTTTGCCTGAAACGTTTCTTCTCACTCTTTTACTTCTGACATTGCTTGAGAAAGTAAACAAAGAAGTTTATATATATTTTCGGGGAACAGTGCTAGAAACTTTACCTTCTGACACTTCAAATCACATATAATAATATATATTTTTATGAAACTGCTATTTGGTTGAGCCTGCCCTTCTCATGACCCCTCTTCGTACCCAATTGCCATTCGATGTCCAACCTTCCACCAACGTCCACCGCACCACCCACTTCGGTCGTGAACGCCAAGCGACAAAGCAACGCTCCTCAACCCGTCCACGCCTCCGCCAGATCACCCATACCCGATTGCAACTGTCCCTCCACGCATCGCCTACATCACCTCCCAGTGCAGCCATCACATGGCCGAGCCACCTCACCTCTTCCCTCCGACCATGCAACCTACGGGAACAACAACCACGAACCCCTTGCGAACTGCTCCTCTCTCCCATGGCTCAGCCGCAGCCTTTGGCCTTCATCTTCCCCTCCTCGTTTTGCCTCTTTGGTGATACATAAGGTATATATATATATCATATTTTATACTTAAGCTTAGTCTATAGATTTATATATATATATATTAATTTATATGATTATATGTTCATTAGTTGGCTGAGATCGTCTCTGTTTCGATATTTTTTATGTATTTGGTTATAATATATAAATGTTTATATTACAGTTATATATATATAGCTATATCTGAGTGTGTGATCTGTTGTATTCGCACGTATATAAGTTATATAAATTACTTTTTTTTTGTTTTGGTCTGTTAGTTCATATTTCATCTATTATATAATTTACTATAAATATTTGTTTGATATAACAGCTAATGTTATGTTTACAAAGTATATATATGTAAATTTTGTCTAGTATTATATATATATAAGATGATAATATTCCGATCTTATTTGTATACAAGTCTGCTGCATATTTTTTTTACGTTAGTTTTAAACTGATATATATATATATATATTAGTATTATATGGGTATATATTTATGTTATATGTACTTTTTTATAAATGTTGTGTAGTATGGGTTTTATCTATCAGTTTATATAGGTTTTATAAAATATCAGCTTTCAAATATGTAAGCCTATATATCTGTTCATATATATAGTGAGATTGGATGGAGACTTTTACGGTTTATATAGCACATATATGTTATTACAATATATATACTTTTAAAATATCTGGGATTTATATTGGTTGCTTACTGGTTGGAGAAGTGTGTTCGGAGATTCATGATTTTAAAGATTTCTCTTTTATACTTTTATGTATGTAATACTATTTTGTGTAAAGTATGTATATAATATGTTAAATAATAGTTTGAGCTATGTATATACTATATATTAACTAAATATAGGTAGTTATAATATGTTGTACATAGATTTTTGATTTTGTTTTATTGGCGTTAATGCTAAAATATTGATTTGATATATATATATATATATATATATATATGTATATATATATATATCTTATTTTAAATATATGTTTAAGAATTGGTTTTAGAGAAAATTTATAGGATATATTTCGTTTCAGTCTATATCAAGCAGATTCTGATTTATTTCACCAATTCCTTTTCTATCAGCTTATTCGTCGAATTCGTGCCAATCTTGCTCTGCTTTGAAATTCGTGCTTGGATCCGTAACTCATTTCATCGTCAAAATTTCTCTAGCCTCGAAAGGTGAGCAATCGCTCACGATTAACGTTCTTATATTTATTAAATTTGATTTCAATTGAAACGACAATTGAAATATGCTGATGTTAGTTATTTAAATTGTTATATATGCTATTATCTGTAACCGTTCACCTGTGGGATATGACACCTTATCCTGTTGTTTATATTATATTGTTATTGATGATATATGCCTGTTATATTATTTTCATATATGTTATCACTCTGCAAGTTCCATGTTAGTATAGAGTTCACTATGGGTTGAAATGATACATACCCGAACGATCTGTAGAATATGAGAAAATTGTTATGGGTTGAAATGTTAAACCCAAGCGATTTTCATTGAATTGAATTTGGGATTTCGGGTTGAAATGATATATACCCGTATATTTTTTAAATTACAGATTTAAATGATAAATATCCGTATCACTTGACCATAGTATAGAAACTATATACAGACACCGTTGGTCTATATATATAAATATTTTGAAATGTATTTTCTATGGTTTGAAAGGAAATATATATGGTTTATTTAAATTTGAAAATATCATATATATGAATAAGTTTTAATATAAAATAGAAGATTGAATAATAAGCTTTAAATTTAGTAAAGTTTGAGTTAAGTAAATCACGGTATGTTTAAATATCTATTTAAAAATTTAATTTAAAAATAGATTTATAATGATTCTATAAGTTGAAGGTTGAAAGGATAAATTTGAACTTATTCGAAATTGTATTTACGTAAGAATTTTGTTTAATTAAATTGATTTGAAACTTATTGAATTGGAGGGTTTTAAATATGATTTTATAACTTGATTTTGATTTAAAGTGATTAATTGGATATTTCAAGTTTTAAATAAATCGAATGAATATTTAGTTTAATGTGATTAAAGGTTATTTAAATGATAATGGATTTATTAAGTGAATATTTCGAAACTAAATAATAATGGAGTTTAAATAAGGTATATATGAAATTATCAATTTAGTTTTGAAAGTGCTATAATTTGGAAATATATATTTGAAATAGAAATGATATTTTGGTTTTGAAGTATAAATTATTTTGAAGTGACCACGGTGTTATAATGACATTTGGCTGTAAATAACATATAATTCTACATAGTAGATAGTTCCACGAATCCTTAGAGGATGGTTATCCCAAACATCCTTTTAGTTACTTGTATTTCAGTTGATATTTCACTTGAGTTGGATTTATTGATATAAGAATGTTAATCCCGACTCGAGTGTTTTGTGTTTTGCTTTACGCTCGGGTCAGACTGAGTGATACAACAATTTAGACTCACCCTTGGAGTTTGGAGCTTCGCTTGGAGATCCAACTGTCGATTCAGCTTTTAGCTTTTCCAGTTGATTTGTTTAGAGACGTCATCAGCCTGTATTTGAGATATTCTGTTGTATTCTATTTCAAACTATGTTGTTTATATAGTAGCTTCATGAACTACTATTTATTTATTCCGCCGCATTATTATTTTACTATGTGTTTGTGATTCTGTGATTGATTTATTTACTGCATATGCTGAGTTTTGCCAAATTTAAATTAACAATCTGATATTTTGAGCAATTCAAGTCCGACTTATGCGGATACGAATGGTTGAAAATATTGGGATGTTACAGTTGGTATCAGAGCTCTGGTTTTAGGCAAAACTTAGCATATGTAGTAGATTTAATTACAGAATTACTTTCGTTCGTGCTTGAATCTCTTCCGATTTGATTCGGTTTCCTTTGGATTTTTGGAGCGCTCCTACTTGTTCTGAAATCCATTCTTTTCTCCCCTATTTATATTCTTCTGATTCTGGAACATCCCATAACTCCACTTCGAATGATCTCTATATAAAAAGAAATCGGCGATCCCGCCAATCTTCGAATGATTTGTAAAGGGGTGAAACTCCTTTACAATTAGCATTGATTCACCGAAGATTTCTATACCCTCGGTTTAGATCTACTATCTCTTGCCATACCGAATTCTATCTCTGGTGATCGAATGTCGATTTACCTTAGAATTCTGCATCGATCATATTATTGAAGTCACGGTTGACCCGGTTAAGGTCGCCCGTGATTTATATAAGTATATCCATCTTCTATTTTGAAACTTAATTATCTCATCTTCGTTCGAGCCTACATTCGAATCAGAATTCTGTTTGATTAGAGTTCCTCTAATTTGAACCTCTATCTTTGTTTTGAAATCCACTCTTGCATCGTCCTTTGAAAAATCGGGCTTGTTTGTATTTTAGAAATTGTTTTATACATCGAAATTATTATTTTGATAAGTATGATCATATTCTATATATAAAAGTGAAAATGTTTTCGATAAGGATTATATATACCTTTTAAAAATGAGAATTTGAAGTTTTGAAAGGATTTGAAATTTTGAAAGTTATATAAGAATTTGATTTGTATAAAAATGATTTATAACTGAAGGGTTTCAAATTGGAAATTTGAGGAATTGAACTTTGGAATTTTGAAATTGGTGTTAAGAGTTTGAAAATACATAATAATACGATTTGAAAGTATTTTCCGAATAAGAAATGTTTCAATTGCATAGAAAAATTCTAAACCATCTTCTGAGCAAGATGTCAGTTTTTCGTTTTTCCAAATTCAGATATCTTTGGCTCCGTCGATCTTATTTTCGACGAAATAGCAGCATTTTGGTACCGATATCGATTTTTGATCGGATGGTCGTACCACTGACATCTGTATACAGTTTTGGTCGTTATGTTGTGCTGATCTCTGCGGCATATTCACTTCTGTGTTTCGGTGACTGATGCGTTGCGGAAACCGCGTAATAGTTAACCGTAGCGGTATCCATTTTGAGTCTTTTGACTTCCTGTCTCTTCATTTGTTCACGTGAAGCAAAAGTCATTTGCATTTATTTTTTTTGCTGGCTTCCAACTTTTCAATATCTCGGTAACTGTTACTTTGAAAATTTATTTTAAAATTTATTTTGAACAAGCTAGTCCAACTTCCAACCTTCTTTCTCCTATCTGTTCTTCACCATATTTTCACGCAAAAATTTATCAGCCTGTTTTCTTCACCCGTCCTTCACTGCCACCTCAACCTCCACGTTCGGCAAATCACCAACCGTCCAACGCCTTGAACCCAAAAACGCTGCATCCACGTGTTCCACCCGCCACCGTTCATCACCAAACGACTCCACCGTTCACCTTGCCTTGCGAAGACCTCGCAACCCATGCGCCCTCCTCGCCTACATCACCTCATCAAACCCCAGCCCTGAACCCATCCACCGACCTCCCCTCCTCCATTCGCCCAGCAGCTTCCGTCCTTCTAACTACCTTTCCACCACCGTGCAGCAAACCTCCCGCCATCACCCAGCACTCCAGCCACCGTGCCCACTATCACGTCACTGGGCCGAGACCTTCCACAATAGATAGCTCTTCTCCGACTACAACCGATTGCCCTTTTTGTTTTGTATGGTATGTAGTAGAGTTATATGTTGTTATATGAGATTTTAAATAGGCTACAGTATGTTTTAAAAAAAAAAGTATACGTATACTAACTGAGTATGCTTATTTTGTTATATATATAAGTTTATTTTGTTGGCTTTAGATTGGTAGTCTATATAAGTTTACACAGTATACATATTTTATATTAATAGTTTTATACATATATAGGTATACAATATTTTTTTATAAGTAGTTGAACCCAATGTTTATATCCAGACTTCTGTTTACAGTTTATATGTCAAATATATTTTATTTATTTATTTACATTATGGTGCATAACTACAGTAGCGTAGGCATTTGTTAGTCCATTTCATATATCATCTGCCCTGGTTAGTATATATACTATATAAAGTAAGTCATATTTGTAATGTGGGTAGTTGTCTGCACTGTTAATAATATATAGTATGAATAGGAAAATTGGAAATATATTTTGGTAAACTAAATGTGATAGCCTATATATATATATATCAGTTTGCATGACCTATATAATTGCACATAATAGAATATATGCATATAAGGATAGAGTTGTTGCAATGTTCAGATTTTTATTTAATGTTTTAAAGTATACGTTGAGTGGGTTTTTGAACATAGCATAGGAGTTTATTTAAAATTTTAATATGTATTTAATTGGATATTGGTTTTTAGGGAGAATTAATAGCATAATAATATGTATATGTTTTCTGTTAATGTCTTATAGGTGAATTTTACATATTCATATAGGTTCGTTATAATAGAGTAGAAATAAATTTTAGGATGATTTTGCTAGCACCTATATATAATTTCGGTTCCAATCAAACTAATTGATTTTCTCATTCAATTCATGTTTATCAGCTTTGTCCACCCGATTTCATGTCCATCTCGCTTTGCTTTGGAATTCGTAGCTCATTTCTCTGTCCAATCTATCTAGCCTCGAAAGGTGAGCAATCGCTCACGATTAACGTTCTTTTATTTATTAGATTTGATTTCAATTGAAACGACAATTGAAATATGCTGCTGTTAGTTAATTACACTGTTTTATATGCTATTACCTGTATCAGTTCACCTGTGACATTTGACGTCATTATCTGTTAATTATTTATGCGATGATAATACAGTTTAACTGATAATTGATTGATTGTTGATGTTTATATTGGACGTTAAATTGTTAATGTTAAAATGATAAATAATATGGAATTGAACTTGATATAGGATAATTAAATGTTAAATTTGATTAACGGACATTTGTATAATATGACCCCTTTAACTGTTAAATTTATTGACACGTAGGATTTGTTTAATTACACTTTGAACCACTGAATGTATGTTGTTAAATTGATGATGTATGAAATTGTAAATTGGATGACAAGTGAAAACCGTAATATAATCTTTAATCTACATGAAATGATAGTGTAGATTCTAGAAATAATTATATTAATTCGTACAAATAACAATGCGAATTAATACAGTTATTTCAGGATTATTTGAATTGATTTTTGGATTGATATTGGTTGTTGTTATTGCTTGTTTATTTACTTTGACACCATCCCAGTTATCACACTGCAAGTTCCCTTTGCTATGTTTTGATTTTGAATTGAATTGGAATCGGGTTGAAATGATAAATACCCAAATTGAACTTTGACCTAGGATAGAGAATTAAATAAAAACCCGATTGGTCAATAATTTGATTTAAAAATAAAACGAAGATTTTATTTGAATAATGAATATGGTTTTGAAATGAAGTTGAAATTTGAATTTTTGATGAAAGGAAAATGTTAATATTTAATAATCTGAAACAAAAGATTAACAATGTAATTAATGGAAGAATGTTGTTTAATTTGAGAAATGATTGAATTAAGTTTGAAATGATTTAATAATTAAGTTTGAAATTATAATTAAGTTTGAAATCATTAAACTTTGAAATGATTTAATAATTAAGTTTGAAATTATAATTAAGTTTGAAATTATTAAACTTTGAAATTATTAAATAATAAAGTTTTGAATTATTTAATAATTAAATAAGATTGAATGATTTAATGATCAAATTGAATTGAATTCTTTAATAAGAGAAATTGAACTTTTAAATAAGTGAATTTACTTTGTAAATAATTGAAATTGAGTTTTCTTTATTAATTAAGTTTTGGAAAATTATTTAAGTAAGTAAAGAAGTGAAATTGAATTTCTTTAACAAGAAATAAAATGTGATTTATTGAAATTAATGTAAGACTTGAAATTTAAAGAATTTGATGTGACGAATATAATTTAATTCAATTTGTAAGTTTTGATATAATGAAGTTGAATTTAAATAATGGATTTAATGAATTGGAAATTTAATAGAAATTGTTTTGAATGGAAAATTTACTTAATGAATATTGAATGAAATCGATAAATGAATTTGGAATTGATTGAAATGTTAAATTAAATTAATTTAAATGATTTCGGAATGAAACTTATATACGAACTTGAATCAATATTTGAATTGTTTAAAAAAAATTGAAATTGTATTATAAGATTTTGAAATGGAAATTTGGAAGTTTTGGAACGGAAATGATGGAAATTGATTTAGAAAGATAAATGAAATGTTGATTTTTAAATTCTAATTGGAAATGTAATTGATTTGGTTTGAAATATATAAACGACCAATCAGTGAAATAATTTCGGAAGTTATTAAAGAGACCGGAATCGGTTATGGATATACTCTCTATCTAAACCGAAAACCACTTTAATAACTATACGCGGAGTGATGATCCAGAATGAAGTGGTTGGAATGATGTACGTGATGACTGAAGAAAGAGAACGATGATGGATAGCCTTGACACTTGTGTCAAATTGGAAATGACTAAAACAGGAGCCGTGCCGGGCCAATGGAGGATTAGCTACCTCAAGTGGACACACTTCTTCGAACTACTCATTACTTGTTGTCGATTGGTGCACCCTTGATTTTGGGAGTGTTGTTTCACGGTGTTGCGGGCGCTGCGGCGTTGCGTTCTCACCAGTCCGGATCAGGCGAACGGTAGTATCACTACCTTGGGTATTGCCTCATGTGCCTTGTCATACTTGTATTCCATTTATGCACGACCACTACGATTTTGATTTGTACCTTTAGTATATGGATTGCCCTCTGGTGACTTCCGGTTTTGGGGAAACTACGGTCTTGTATATGCTTTTGGGAATAAAAATGTGTTAAGGGTGGAATGGGCCATGACTTAACGCTATTTTGATATCTTCTTATATTACTGATAGACATTATCTACTTAGCGTACATTACTACATAGTAGATAGTTTAACGGATCCTTAAAGGATGGTTATTCCAAACATCCTTTGAGTTACTTGTATTTCAATTGCTATTTCACTTGAGTTGGATTTATTAATATGAGAATGTTAATCCTGACTCGAGTGTTTTGTATTTTGCTTTACGCTCGGGTCAGACTGAGTGGTTCAGCTTTCGAGACTCACCTTTGGAGTTGGAGCTTCGCTTGGAGATCCAGCTATCTATCCAGCTTCCAGATATTCGATGATTCCAGTGATGTATTCTACTTTGTATCTGATGTATCATATTACTCTTCCATTGTATCTGGTTTAACTCTGATGTAACTTATACATTTATATAGTAGCTTCATGAACTACTATCTCTTTTATTTCCACTGCACTTATTACTCTATGTCTGTGATCTGTGATTATTTATTTACTGTATATGTTCAGTTTTTCCAAATTTAAATTAACAACGCGGTATTTTGAGCAATTCAATTCCGGCATGAGTGTCTACCTATTCACTTATAATGGATGCGAATGGTCCAAAATGGCGGGTCGTTACAGTTGGTATTAGAGCTCAGGTTAGCTCTAGGAAAAACTTAACATATAGGGTAAATGTATTTCAGAATCACTCTCATTCGAGTTTCAATCTCTCCCTTCGACTCGATTTCTTTGAATTTTGGAACGTTCCCTACGGTTCCAAATTTCATTCATATCCTTCACTATTTGTCATCTTTCAATCCTGGAGCACCCCATAACTCCATTCTGAATGTTATCTATAATAGATTGGCGGTCTCGCCAATCTTCGAATGATTCGTAAAGGATTAAACTCCTTTATAATAGGCATTGATTTACCGGAGATTTCTGTATCCTCGGTTTACGATGCTATCTATTACCTGCCATACCTGAATTCCATCTCTTAAGATCGAGTGTTGATTTATCTCGGAATTCAGCATTGATCTTATTCTTAAAGTTACGGACGACCCGGTTAAGGTTGCCCGTGAATTAAATGAACTCATCCATCTCCCGATTGTGATAATGGAATTATCTTATCTTCTGTTTCAAACTTATTTTCGAATCAAAATTCTCTTTGATTTGAGTCATCAAATTTGAATCCCTATACTTATTTTGAAATCCATCCTTGTATTGTCGTGCGAGGTAGTGCATTTGTTATTAATATATAAAAAAAAGGTTTCTTTATTGTGTTGTTTGAGTTGTTGATGTTGATTTGGGTTTCCGATCGATTCGTCTGATCAACGCTATCGATAGGATTTCCAAAACACTTGAGCAGAGCAAACTGACACAATATCGTTTTCAAATTTGATAAATAAAATAAAAGTTTTGTCTGATTATATTATTTATAAGTTTTCTGAAATTAAATTATCAATGAATTTGTTGTCTGAAATAATAATATTTGATTTTCATTTATTGTTTTGTAAACCATTGACTATTGCATAATATAAATAAATGAATCTATAAACTTGGTTATAAATTGATTGGAATTTGAAATGAATTTAATTTAGAAATTTGAGAATTTAGTTTCCGGTGATTTCGAATTTTGGTTTTAAATTTTTAAAGTATATAGTATTGAAAGTATTTTCGAATAGAAATTGTTTTCAAAGAATTTTTAAAATGTTGAAATCAGTGCTCTTCTCCCTGTTGCTGGAAAATAATTTCGGTGATGGCGGCCGCATCATCGACATTCATTTTCGAGTTTCGAAGTGGAGAAACCATTCTGTAGCTTTGCTACGGTTTTGTTTTGAAAAAAAAAGATTTTGATTTGAATTTCTTCAGTATAATTTGATTTATATATATATATATATATATAAGTATCTCATTTTAAAATTTAATTTGATTAATATAAATATATGATATATAACTCTTAATTGTTTAAAGTTAATCGGAAATCTAAATCTTAAATTTTGTTAAAGGATGATTTTAATTATAAATAAAACCAAATTTGGAATAAATATTTAAACTTGAGATAATTGAATTTGAAAATTTTATTTGTAGAGTACTAAATTGCATTTCAATATAACTTACCTAAATTATTCATAAGTTAAATGTAATTGGATAATATACAATATAAAATAATTTTATAAATAAAATTTGAGTGTTTATAATAAATGTTATACACTAAATTTTGATTATAAAGATGTCAATAGAGTTAGATAGGATAATTAGTAAAACTCAATTAATAATGAAATAAATTGTTTTGAAAAAAAATTAATAAATTTGTTTTGAAAAAAATTAACATATTGAAATTTGATCAACTTATGAAAATACCTTGAATTTAAAAGAAATTAATAAATGTAAATTAATTTAAATCGAAACTTTTATGGTTTAAATTAATTTATATGGGTTAAATATATGTGAGTAGATATATTAAGTAGAATAAATTTAACAGTAATTTGGAATAAAGAAGAATTCAAATTGTTGAAGAAAATATGATTATAATAAAAGACTATTCAAATTTATGGTTTTTGAAATTGTAAATTGAAGATAATTGAATAATAAGGTAATGAATTTAGAAATAGTTGAGATTGATTTTAATGAAATCAAATGGATTAAACCAATTATTGAATATCAATTAATTTAAATTTGAATTTATATGGTTTAAATTAATTGTTATTTTGTATTTCAAATCTGTCTTCTTTCTGGTTGTTTCTATTCTCCTACCTCGTTCCTTTTCGGGGACGAAAAGTTTTGAGTGGGGGAGAGCGTAACGACCCGTAAATTTCAACTGTTTTAATAACGTAATTAGTTGAAATTTGTGAAAATTTTGAACGATAAAATTTTGAAATAAAATTTAATATTTGGAAACGTCTAGTTAAACATAGCAACTGGTAAATTTTCGTCCGGAAATATGAAAGTTTATTTCGCGCGTAAATTCACTTCAATTTAATCAGTTAAAAAGCAATGAAAATGAAATGTTTTCGAAACCTAAATATTTTTGCATAGAAAAATTCTAAACCATCTTCTGAGCAAGATGTCAGTTTTTCGTTTTTCCAAATTCAGATATCTTTGGCTCCGTCGATCTTATTTTCGACGAAATAGCAGCATTTTGGTACCGATATTGATTTTTGATCGGATGGTCGTACCACTGACATCTGTATACAGTTTTGGTCGTTATGTTGTGCTGATCTCTGCGGCATATTCACTTCTGTGTTTCGGTGACTGATGCGTTGCGGAAACCGCGTAATAGTTAACCGTAGCGGTATCCATTTTGAGTCTTTTGACTTCCTGTCTCTTCATTTGTTCACGTGAAGCAAAAGTCATTTGCATTTATTTTTTTTGCTGGCTTCCAACTTTTCAATATCTCGGTAACTGTTACTTTGAAAATTTATTTTAAAATTTATTTTGAACAAGCTAGTCCAACTTCCAACCTTCTTTCTCCTATCTGTTCTTCACCATATTTTCACGCAAAAATTTATCAGCCTGTTTTCTTCACCCGTCCTTCACTGCCACCTCAACCTCCACGTTCGGCAAATCACCA
The DNA here is from genome assembly GCA_030737815.1 of Allium fistulosum. Lineage (NCBI taxonomy): Eukaryota > Viridiplantae > Streptophyta > Magnoliopsida > Asparagales > Amaryllidaceae > Allium > Allium fistulosum. The sequence continues at coordinate 1,089,363,046 of CM060904.1, read as the reverse complement.
ACCGTCCAACGCCTTGAACCCAAAAACGCTGCATCCACGTGTTCCACCCGCCACCGTTCATCACCAAACGACTCCACCGTTCACCTTGCCTTGCAAAGACCTCGCAACCCATGCGCCCTCCTCGCCTACATCACCTCATCAAACCCTAGCCCTGAACCCGTCCACCGACCTCCCCTCCTCCATTCGCCCAGCAGCTTCCGTCCTTCTAACTACCTTTCCACCATCGTGCAGCAAACCTCCCGCCATCACCCAACACTCCAGCCACCGTGCCCACTATCACGTCACTGGGCCGAGACCTTCCACAATAGATAGCTCTTCTCCGACTACAACCGATTGCCCTTTTTGTTTTGTATGGTATGTAGTAGAGTTATATGTTGTTATATGAGATTTTAAATAGGCTACAGTATGTTTTAAAAAAAAAGTATACGTATACTAACTGAGTATGCTTATTTTGTTATATATATATAAGTTTATTTTGTTGGCTTTAGATTGGTAGTCTATATAAGTTTACACAGTATACATATTTTATATTAATAGTTTTATACATATATAGGTATACAATATTTTTTTATAAGTAGTTGAACCCAATGTTTATATCCAGACTTCTGTTTACAGTTTATATATCAAATCTATTTTATTTATTTATTTACATTATGGTGCATAACTACAGTAGCGTAGGCATTTGTTAGTCCATTTCATATATCATCTGCCCTGGTTAGTATATATACTATATAAAGTAAGTCATATTTGTAATGTGGGTAGTTGTCTGCACTGTTAATAATATATAGTATGAATAGGAAAATTGGAAATATATTTTGGTAAACTAAATGTGATAGCCTATATATATATCAGTTTGCATGACCTATATAATTGCACATAATAGAATATATGCATATAAGGATAGAGTTGTTGCAATGTTCAGATTTTTATTTAATGTTTTAAAGTATACGTTGAGTGGGTTTTTGAACATAGCATAGGAGTTTATTTAAAATTTTAATATGTATTTAATTGGATATTGGTTTTTAGGGAGAATTAATAGCATAATAATATGTATATGTTTTCTGTTAATGTCTTATAGGTGAATTTTACATATTCATATAGGTTCGTTATAATAGAGTAGAAATAAATTTTAGGATGATTTTGCTAGCACCTATATATAATTTCGGTTCCAATCAAACTAATTGATTTTCTCATTCAATTCATGTTTATCAGCTTTGTCCACCCGATTTCATGTCAATCTCGCTTTGCTTTGGAATTCGTAGCTCATTTCTCTGTCCAATCTATCTAGCCTCGAAAGGTGAGCAATCGCTCACGATTAACGTTCTTTTATTTATTAGATTTGATTTCAATTGAAACGACAATTGAAATATGCTGCTGTTAGTTAATTACACTGTTTTATATGCTATTACCTGTATCAGTTCACCTGTGACATTTGACGTCATTATCTGTTAATTATTTATGCGATGATAATACAGTTTAACTGATAATTGATTGATTGTTGATGTTTATATTGGACGTTAAATTGTTAATGTTAAAATGATAAATAATATGGAATTGAACTTGATATAGGATAATTAAATGTTAAATTTGATTAACGGACATTTGTATAATATGACCCCTTTAACTGTTAAATTTATTGACACGTAGGATTTGTTTAATTACACTTTGAACCACTGAATGTATGTTGTTAAATTGATGATGTATGAAATTGTAAATTGGATGACAAGTGAAAACCGTAATGTAATAATCTTTAATCTACATGAAATGATAGTGTAGATTCTAGAAATAATTATATTAATTCGTACAAATAACAATGCGAATTAATACGGTTATTTCGGGATTATTTGAATTGATTTTTGGATTGATATTGGTTGTTGTTATTGCTTGTTTATTTACTTTGACACCATCCCAGTTATCACACTGCAAGTTCCCTTTGCTATGTTTTGATTTTGAATTGAATTGGAATCGGGTTGAAATGATAAATACCCAAATTGAACTTTGACCTAGGATAGAGAATTAAATAAAAACCCGATTGGTCAAAATTTGATTTAAAAATAAAACGAAGATTTTATTTGAATAAAGAATATGGTTTTGAAATGAAGTTGAAATTTGAATTTTTGATGAAAGGAAAATGTTAATATTTAATAATCTGAAACAAAAGATTAACAATGTAATTAATGGAAGAATGTTGTTTAATTTGAAAAATGATTGAATTAAGTTTGAAATGATTTAATAATTAAATTTGAAATTATAATTAAGTTTGAAATCATTAAACTTTGAAATGATTTAATAATTAAGTTTGAAATTATAATTAAGTTTGAAATTATTAAACTTTGAAATTATTAAATAATAAAGTTTTGAATTATTTAATAATTAAATAAGATTGAATGATTTAATGATCAAATTGAATTGAATTCTTTAATAAGAGAAATTGAACTTTTAAATAAGTGAATTTACTTTGTAAATAATTGAAATTGAGTTTTCTTTATTAATTAAGTTTTGGAAAATTATTTAAGTAAGTAAAGAAGTGAAATTGAATTTCTTTAACAAGAAATAAAATGTGATTTATTGAAATTAATGTAAGACTTGAAATTTAAAGAATTTGATGTGACGAATATAATTTAATTCAATTTGTAAGTTTTGATTTAATGAAGTTGAATTTAAATAATGGATTTAATGAATTGGAAATTTAATAGAAATTGTTTTGAATGGAAAATTTACTTAATGAATATTGAATGAAATCGATAAATGAATTTGGAATTGATTGAAATGTTAAATTAAATTAATTTAAATGATTTCGGAATGAAACTTATATACGAACTTGAATCAATATTTGAATTGTTTAAAAAAAAATGAAATTGTATTATAAGATTTTGAAATGGAAATTTGGAAGTTTTGGAACGGAAATGATGGAAATTGATTTAGAAAGATAAATGAAATGTTGATTTTTAAATTCTAATTGGAAATGTAATTGATTTGGTTTGAAATATATAAACCACCAATCATTGAAATAATTTCGGAAGTTATTAAAGAGACCGGAATCGGTTATGGATATACTCTCTATCTAAACCGAAAACCACTTTAATAACTATACGCGGAGTGATGATCCAGAATGAAGTGGTTGGAATGATGTACGTGATGACTGAAGAAAGAGAACGATGATGGATAGCCTTGACACTTGTGTCAAATTGGAAATGACTAAAACAGGAGCCGTGTCGGGCCAATGGAGGATTAGCTACCTCAAGTGGACACACTTCTTCGAACTACTCATTACTTGTTGTCGATTGGTGCACCCTTGATTTTGGGAGTGTTGTTTCACGGTGTTGCGGGCGCTGCGGCGTTGCGTTCTCACCAGTCCGGATCAGGCGAACGGTAGTATCACTACCTTGGGTATTGCCTCATGTGCCTTGTCATACTTGTATTCCATTTATGCGCGACCACTACGATTTTGATTTGTACCTTTAGTATATGGATTGCCCTCTGGTGACTTCCGGTTTTGGGGAAACTACGGTCTTGTATATGCTTTTGGGAATAAAAATGTGTTAAGGGTGGAATGGGCCATGACTTAACGCTATTTTGATATCTTCTTATATTACTGATAGACATTATCTACTTAGCGTACATTACTACATAGTAGATAGTTTAACGGATCCTTAAAGGATGGTTATTCCAAACATCCTTTGAGTTACTTGTATTTCAATTGCTATTTCACTTGAGTTGGATTTATTAATATGAGAATGTTAATCCTGACTCGAGTGTTTTGTATTTTGCTTTACGCTCGGGTCAGACTGAGTGGTTCAGCTTTCGAGACTCACCTTTGGAGTTGGAGCTTCGCTTGGAGATCCAGCTATCTATCCAGCTTCCAGATATTCGATGATTCCAGTGATGTATTCTACTTTGTATCTGATGTATCATATTACTCTTCCATTGTATCTGGTTTAACTCTGATGTAACTTATACATTTATATAGTAGCTTCATGAACTACTATCTCTTTTATTTCCGCTGCACTTATTACTCTATGTCTGTGATCTGTGATTATTTATTTACTGTATATGTTCAGTTTTGCCAAATTTAAATTAACAACGCGGTATTTGAGCAATTCAATTCCGGCATGAGTGTCTACCTATTCACTTATAATGGATGCGAATGGTCCAAAATGGCGGGTCGTTACAAAATGTTTCAAATGACTTTAAATGAGTTCCAATGATTTCAAAGAAATTTCAAAGAAGTCTCAAGAAAATAGAAGTCCAGAACCCACTTATGTCGCTGCAGAATGATTTCGGTGATGAGTGCACGCATCATAGACATTGATTTTCGAGTTTCAGAGTGGGGGAGAGGCCACTTTAGTAGCTTTGCTATGCGATTGATTTTGTGAAACTAATTTTTGATTTCAAATTCCGAAGTATGATTTGATATTCGAAAGATATATATATATATATATAATACATATATATAATACATATATATATATATATATGAAACGATTTGAAGTGAGCCCAGTGTTCAGTCCTCGAGTTTCGGATTTGATTTGGTATGACCCTATATGTTGAAATTGATTTATTGATTTGTTGTTGATTTCCAACTCTTGGATTGGAAATTTGATTTCTCTAAATATTTTGAATGTTCGAACACTTCCAAATCGAGGTTTAATTTTCAAAGCTAAGAAATTTCGAAAAGTATAAATTATATGGTTTAAATAAGTTTGAAGCTGTTTTGTTAAGTAAATGAATAAGACTATTTGAATCATACTAACCTGAAATTTAATTTTGAAATGTTTTGAATAAAATTTAGTTTTAAAAGTTTTAACTTAGTAGCATCTTTTATAAAACTATATATATATATAATAAAAATAATTTTCCAAAGGTAAATTGGATCTTTCATATAGAAATGAATAGTTTAAAGGTTTTCAAGGGAGGCTTATAAACTTGGAAATCATTTCGAGTATAATTAATTTTGAGAAAAATATTTGGTTTCGAAAATAGATTGGAATTTAAAACCCAGTGTTTATATGAAGATTTTAGAAATGAATTTGTTGACCCAATTTATGTTGATTGGAAACTAAGATTATTTTCTAAACCTATTATTTTGGAAACTTTGAAACAGAAGATATTTAATTCGGAAGAAATAATTCGTTGAAATAGTATATGATTTTGAAACTGAACTGATATTGAAACGAATTGAAATTGAGAACCTTGTTTTACTAAATACTCGATTTGGGAGTTATCAAACTTATATAAAACGGATTTGTATAAGTATGAAGTTGATTTGAAAACTATTGATTTGGAAAGGTACTCAATTTGAAAAGCTAAATCTTATATAATCGAAGTCTATATAAGTGCGATTTGATATACCAATGATTTTGGAAAGTATTCGATTTGAAATTAAAATCTTATATATAATGAACTTTATATAAGTACGATATTTGAAATTGATTTGAAAGGTACTATATGATATATATTTTCGAAGTAAAGATATGGAAAGTGCCTTCTGCTTGATATCTGATTTGTGGCCATATCTTGGATTCATTCTATCGATATTATTCTCTTTGATTTGGGTTTTCCGGATATGATACTCGAGTGTCCATCAAATTCCATGGTGTAACCCATGGTCTTACGAATTCGACTGCATAGCGTAATTCGTAAGGTAATGATTGCTTAAAAGGTACGGATGTTTTCTGGGGGATCCAGGCGTAACCATTGTGTATCTGCGATCTATGGTCGTTTTAGTAGCATAATCCGCAAGGTAGAGATTGCTTAAAGGGTACGGATGTTTCCTCGGGGATCCAGGCGTAACCATTGTGTATCGCGGTCTACATTTTTTGTTATCATGGCGAAATTCGCAAGGCAGTGAATGCTTAAAGGGTACAGATGTTTCTTGGGGGACCCAGGTGTAACCATTGTGTATATGCGATCCATAATTCGATTCGGTTGATTTTTTTGGATTGTACTTTCCATATCGGTTTTGAAAGTTTTTCCAGTATTTTCACTAGGTGTTGAAACAAGTCTACTAAGTACTTGGAGAATTCTAGCTTTGCGCCTGATCAACGCATAGCCAGAGTCTGCAAGAACGAGGATAAACTTGTTGAAACATCAAGTTATAAAAGTATTTTCAAAAGGAAAATTTGTTTCGATATAAAAGTATTTTCAACAAAGAAATTTTGTATTAATGTTTGAAATTGAAATTCTTATGGTTCTAAATTAATTATTCATGCCCGACACTATTCATTTGAATCTACCTTATCTGCTCAGCTTTATTTATTCACCTATATTCTGTTTTTCCGAATCTACCTTCTTTTCCTTTTTGAATGTATCCTCTTAAAATATTGTTTATTTATATACTACATGGTTTAATAGTAAATTTATTAGTGTTATAAATATTTTATAAGTTATTAATTAAATAAAACATATTTAAGGTAAATGATTATTGATAATATTTGAAAGTATCTTGAGATAAATTAATAAATTTATGAATTATGGATTTAATGTTCTCAAATAGCTTCTTTGTAAATATAAGTAATGATGTAAAAAATTGTTTTCAAATAGTTTTCATATATTTATAAAGGTGTTATTTAAACATATAAATGGTATTTATGTAACGACCCGTATTTTTACAGATCGAAACATCGTAAAATAGTCATTATCAGACTGTTAGTATTGTTGAGTCGTCCAGAGTTTAGGTCGACTAGAGCTTAGGTTGTCTGGAGGGTAAGTCGTGTGATGGTTTAGGTTGTGGGGTAGGTTAGGTCGAGTGAACGACCTAAGAGATAGGAGCGACCTATAGAATTTGGCGACCTAAGAATTTTGGTTTAGGTCGTAGTGGTTTAGGTCGTATGAGAGTTTGGAGCGACCTAAGAAAGTTAGCGAGTTAACGACCTAAGAGTTGGCGACCTAAGGGTTAGTAACCTACAGTAGTTAGCGACCTAGTGGTTAGCGACCTAAGAGCTAACGGTTTAAGAGTTAGCGAGTTAGTGTAGTTAGGTCGTGAGCGACCTAAGGTGTTAGGTCGTATCCTAGCTAAGTTAGTTAGGTCGTGTGTGTGTTAGGTCGCAGGTGTGTTAGGTCGTAGAAGCGATCTGTGTTAGGTCGCTAGGCTGCATCTTTGTTAGGTCGTAGGTCGTATGGATGCGCTGATCTGCTTAGTCGTTAGGTCGTAGGTCGTAGAAGCGCATTTGTTAGGTCGTGGGTTTTTAGGTCGTAGGTTCTTAGGTCGTGGACGACCTAATTCCGAGCGAACGACCTAAGGAGGATTCAGCCTATAAATAGGAGGGTTCCTCTTCATTTTGGGATCCGGATTTCGAAGCGACGAAGTGCTGCCATTTTGAGAGCTCGAGTTCTACACTTCTTCACTTCTTTTCTCCACTTTAATCTTGTGCTTCCTTCCATCCAAATCGAAGATCGAATTGAAGATTCAAGAGCTTAGATTGAAGATCTACATCCATCAAAGAGAGATTTCATCGTTTGAAGCGGATTTGTGATAGATCGAGTTAGATCCTTCGCTGTCCAGATCTGAAGTGTGTTGCTTTTGGGGTGTTTAGGTGATTCGGTGAGTGGTGATTATCTCTCACACGGATCCAAAGGAGTATATCAGATCGTTGGCTTGATTTTGTGTAAAGTAGTGATTTTCATGCATTTTTGTAAACTTAAGTATAGATCCATTGTTCATGATGATTTGACATCCATTTTACTACATGTTAACCTTTGCAAGTTCATTTATCAAGATTATAGAGATATTGCTCATGTTTTCATGCTTGTTAGACTTTAGACTCTTTATTTACGAAATTGCCATTATTGTTATAATTGTTCATTAGATCATATTTGAATGCTTGATTACTTGGATTAATGTTTGACTTGATTGATTGCTATGAATTAGTTGATTGATGATTTGATTTAGACAAGATGGTCGAAGATGATTCAAAAGCTAAGGGAAAGGCTCTTGAATTGGGAAAGGTGCTCGTGGCATATGTAGCGGATGATGAAGCTCATATGGATAGATTTGATGATGATGATGTTGAGATGAGGCTTTGCTAGGATGTGATGAAGCGAGGCATGATATGAGATAGTCTTGGTCTAATCCAGATGGGATCATTCCAAGCATGTTGATAACTCGGTGAAATGGTTCGAGTTTGAGGATAATGGTTTGCTCGAGAGGCGCTTGAGCTAGTATGGAAATAGTCGTCGAGGTGGATGACTAGAAGGCTGAGATCTCATCGTTGTTGAAGGTTCTAGCATGCTCAAAGCAAGAGTACGTTGGGCAGATTCGATAGTCCCTGAAGGCTACTGATTGGTAGTCGAGTACTCTAGGCAGATTCGATAGTCTTAGGCATGGGTTTTGACGACGTGCGGAGTTATGTCTAGAACCGGGGTTTCCATTAGACCTAGACGGACGGATGAAAGAATGAGCCGGTCATTCAATTAACGATGATATCGAAGCAATGATAACAGTGATAGCCAGAGTCATGGATGTTTGGTTGTATTGTCATTCGGTCTCAAGAGCGGTATTTCTTGGGTGCTTATCTGATCTTGGTTTAGGCCTTGGGGGTTTGTACTTGGAAAACATCGCACTTGACTCGAGTGATAATTGCTTTACTTTAAATTGTATGCTTTGCTATGTTTGCTTCTGCTTAGTGTGTGTCTGGGGGCTATCACTGTAGAAAGAGGTGGAGTCGGAGGGTTGTATTCCTATTCCTTTTCCTTTATGCTCTTTTGGTATGTTGTTGGTTAATTTACCGCTCACTAAGACTGTTGTCTGACTCAAGGCTTTATGTTTTTAACTCTTATTGCCTTGGGCTGTTCGTCCATTTTGGGACGGGCAGACTAGGTAGCAGGTGACAGGTACTGTTCTTGCTTTCCACGATGCTGATGACGAAGACGAGCTGGAGGCTTGCATATTGTTTTCTTACTATATGTACTGGATGTTCCGCTGCTTGTATATTCTCTGAGTGTTATGTAGTGAGGCTTGATGTATTGACTATTCAGATGTTTGAATTCAACTATTATGAAGTTTTATTGATGAGATTCTATTCTGTGAAGCTTCACTCTATATATATTCTATTGTATTTTGTCCATGCGCTGTGAGTAATACGATAGATTCCGCTGTTTTTTTTAATTTACCTTGGCAATTGGCCATGGCTGCTTGGCACACTTTACAGCGCACTATCTCTAGGTTCTGTGCAGGGGTCATGGGCGGTCGTCACATTTGGTATCAGAGCATTGGTTAATCGATTTTACCCAACGCTCGCTGACGTAACTACGTATAAGAGACGTAATTGTATTTTGATGAATGATTACTATATATAATATAGTAGCTTAGAATGATTTGAATCCCTTATGCAGTTGTTTCTCAAGGTGTATTAATCATTCCTTTTTATAGATATTGAGAATGAATCGAAGAGGGAGACCAGCTGCTAGGGAAGGCCGTGCTGTTGAGGGGGCTGCTGATTATGTAGCTATGTTCGAAGCTATGATGACTTCGATCATGAGAAGGACGCCAGCTCCGGGGCCGTCAGTAGATGTTGGAGTTCAAGTCCAAACTCCAAAACCAGTGGATTTTGCTAAGTTGTGTAAAGACTATACTGCTCTTGGAGGGAAGGTTTTCTTGGGGACAGAACCAACCATTGAAGTCCAGAGATGGATAGATGCTTGTAGAAGGATCTTTAGTGATTTTGGAATTGAGGATGCAACTAAGAGGAAGTAAGCATCAAGACAGCTTCAAGGGAGAGCTTCTGATTGGTGGAACTCTATCACCATTGATACTCCGGAGGAAGAAATTACTTGGGTGCAATTCCAAGACAGATTTGAAGCTAAGTTCATTTCTACGGCTCAGAAGTCTGTTCTGTTTAAGAAGTTTGTGGAGCTCAAGCAAGATGGAAGACCAGTTCTTGAGTATGTTTCTGAGTTTGAAGCTTTGTCCAAGTATGCTCGGTCGTATATTGAATCTTCGTATCAGAAGAATGAGAAGTTTGTGACAGGCTTGGACAGTTATCTTGGGAGGCAGTTAGTGGATCATTTGGACGATCCATTTGAGAAGCTAGTAGAGAAAGCTCTCAAGCACGAGAATCTGTTTCCTAAGGAAAGGTTTGCTGTTGCTGTGACCAAGGAAGAATCTAAACCACAGCAGGGTGGAAACAAGAAGAGGAAGCAGCAGCAACAAAAGGGTAAGGATGGCCAGAAGAAGCCAAAGGGCGAAGTGACCTGCTACAATTGTCAGCAGAAGGGCCATTTCTCTAGAGATTGTAAGAATCCGAAGGTGCCAGTGAAGTGCCACAACTGTGACAAGCTGGGGCATGTTAAGAGGAATTGTCCAGAACCGCGGAGGGACAAGCAGATTGTGCAAGCTTATGCTTTGGGGGCTATTCCATCATCTTCGAAAGCTCCTACCACTGAAGAGAAAGGAAAGAGTGTAGTGGTTCAAGGTACTCTTTTCCTATGTGGTGTTCCAGTTAGAGTGCTATTTGATACTGGGGCGTCGCATTCGTTTGTTTGTAATGAACTTGTAGGCCGGTTAGGTTTAGAACCGGATATTGTTGATAGGCCATTGGTTATGACTAATCCAGTTGGGGGTTCGTCTTGTTTGTGTATGCTATGTCGTGGTCTGATTGTATCGAGTCATGATTGCTCTTTTGTTTGTGATTGTTTTGTTCTGAACTTTGCGGGGTTCGGAATTATTTTGGGTATGGACTGGCTTAGGAAGTATGCGACAAAGGTTGATTGTGATAGGTTGGAGGTGACAGTCGAGAATGTGGAGGGGCGAAAGATTGTGATACGATGTAAGCATGAAGAAGGCGTCTTCATGAGCTTCATGTATTCGCTGGTTGTTCCACGGGATGGACTGTCATCTGTGCCAATCGCTAATGGATTTGAGGATGTCTTTGACGAGGTCAAAGGGTTACCGCCGCATAGAGAGATCGAGTTTCGTATAGATCTAGTTGAAGGAGCCAGACCTGTTGTGATGCCTCTTAGGCGGATGGCGCCTAGGGAACAGCAGGAGTTGAGGGTGCAGGTTGATGATCTTTTACAGAAAGGATTCATTCGGCGTAGTGTGTCCGAATGGGGTGCACCAGTTGTGTTTGTAACCAAAACGGATGGATCGCTGAGGTTGTGTGTGGATTATCGTGAGCTGAATAAAGTGACTAAGAAGAACAAGTATCCATTGCCGAGAATCAATGACTTGTTTGATCAGCTTCACGAAGCTAAGGTGTTTTCTCAGATGGATTTGGCAACGGGATTTCACCAGTTAAGAGTGGCCAAGGATAGTGTGCCGAAGACTGCTTTCAGGACACCATCCGGTTTCTTTGAGTGGCTGGTAATGCCGTTTGGATTGACTAATGCGCCAGCATATTTTGTGGATCTTATGAATAGAGTGTTCAGAGATCAGTTGAGCAAGTTCGTGCTAGTATTCGTGGATGATATTCTGATTTTTTCCAGAACTGAAGAAGAGCACAAGACGCATTTGCGTATTGTTTTGGAAATCTTACGGAAACATCAGCTGAAGGCTAAGTTTTCGAAGTGTCACTTCTGGAAGAGTGAAGTGAGGTTCTTAGGCCATATTATCTCTGGAAGTGGAATAGCGGTTGATCCCGCTAAGGTGGTAGCAATCCAGGATTGGGTTAGACCTAAGAATGCATCGGATGTGAGAAGTTTCTTGGATTAGCAGGATATTATCGTTGATTTATCAAAGACTTCTCCAAGGTGGCTGCACCATTGATAGGATTGACGAAAAAGAACCAAGTATTCAGATGGGATGCTAAGTGTGAGCAAGCTTTCGGAATCCTGAAAGAGCGATTGACAAGTGCTCCTGTTTGGACTATTCCAAGTGGGAATGATGAGATGGTGGTTTACACCGACGCATGTGGTACAGGACTTGGAGCAGTGCTGATGCAGAGGGATAAAGTTGTTGCGTATGCAAGTCGACAACTGAAGCCGCATGAAAGGAATTATCCGACTCATGATTTGGAGTTAGCGGCGATTGTTTTTGCTCTGAAGATGTGGAGACATTATCTATTGGGAGTTAGATTCGAGTTGTTTACAGATCATAAGTCGTTGAAGTATCTTTTCTCCTAAAAGGATTTGAATCTTCGGCAGCAACGATGGCTAGAGTTTTTAGCATCATATGATTTTGGTATAGCTTATACTCCAGGAAAGGGTAACGCAGTGGCAGATGCGTTAAGTCAAAGACATGCAGGATTGGGAGCCATGTTTTCAGAATGGAAGAATCTTGAATATTTAGCTGGATTTGACTTCAGGCCCAGATGTGAATTGGAACCTGAGATGTTGGCAAAGTTATCGATAAGACCGACTCTTGTGGAAAGAATTGGCGAGAGCCAAAAGCGAGACAATAAGCTTTTCAAGATTATCCGTGATTTGGAATCTGGATTGGACCCAAAAAAGGATAAAGGATTCGAGGTCGATCGAGAAGGTTGGCTTCGGAAGCAAGGACGACTAGTTGATCCCGATATAGATGAATTGAGAAGTGAAGTTCTGAAGGAAAGTCATCACTCGAAGTTGACAATTCATCCAGGTGGAAACAAGATGTATCGGGATATGAAGAGAACCTATTACTGGGAAGGTATGAAGAAGGATGTTGGAAATTTTATTTCCAAGTGCATGAACTGCCAGTTGGTAAAAGCTGAGCAGAAGAAGCCCAGTGGATTGCTTCACCCATTAGAAGTTCCTACATTGAAGTGGGAGCAAATATCGATGGATTTTATTGATGGACTACCTAGAACAAGAACGGGAAATGAAGGGATTTGGGTCATCATAGATCGTCTGACTAAGGGTGGAAGATTCATTCCTGTCCGATCGACTAGGACTGCATCAAAGTTGGCTGAGTTATATGTTAAGTGGATAGTTCGATTCCATGGTATTCCGAAGAGTATAGTGAGCGATCGAGATCCATTGTTCACTAGTGGATTTTGGAAGAGCTTTCAGGAAGTTTTGGGAACTGAGTTGTGTTTGAGTACAGCTTATCACCCTCAAACAGATGGTCAGACCGAGAGAGTCAACCGAGTTTTGGAAGATCTCCTCAGAGCTTGTGTTTTAGATTTCGGAGGATCATGGGAAGATCACCTTCATTTGGTGGAATTTTCGTATAATAACAGTTACCAGTCAAGCATTGGTATGGCACCGTATGAGGCATTGTATGGAAGACCATGTAACTCTCCTACGTGTTGGTTAGAAACTGGAGAAAAGTTGATGCTTGGGCCAGAGATGATTCGACAGACTTCGGATTGCATAGAGATCATTCGGCAACGAATGAAGGCAGCCCAAGACCGACAGAAAAGTTATGCCGAAAAGCGTCGTAAGGATTTGGAAGTCGTTGTAGGTGATATGGTTTTTGTGAAGATTTCTCCACTGAAGAATGTTATCCGATTCGGGAAGAAAGGAAAATTGACTCCGAGATTTGTTGGACCATTCCCGATCATCGAGCGAATTGGAAAGCTCGCCTATAGATTGGAGTTACCATAAAAGATGTCAGGTGTGCACAATGTTTTTCATGTATCGTATCTACGGAAGTATGTGCACGACTCGAATACAGTGGTTTATGCTGATAGCCGTGAAGATTTCGAAGTTGATCCAGTCGGTAAGAGACCTCGTAAGCCGCTTCGTGTTGTGGAAACCGACACGAAACAGCTTAGGAGGAAGGTAGTTAAGTTGCTCAAGATACAATGGAGTGATGATGATAACGACTGTACATGGGAGGTGGAAGAGAGGATGAAGGCAGCTCATCCTGAACTCTTCAAGGTATGGCCCTAAGGTGTCGTGTCATCTAACGACATTGTAAATTTTTCTAGTTTTAGAATTCTGCATGCTAAGTTAGAATTGGATGCATGGTTTGTTGATTTCTATGGATGGTAGGCATGCAGGATAGTCTTTGATTTCTCTGGTTGTTTGGAATTTCAGGGGCGAAATTCCTAAGGGGGAGAGAATGTAACGACCCGTATTTTTACAGATCGAAACATCGTAAAACAGTCATTATCAGACTGTTAGTATTGTTGAGTCGTCCAGAGTTTAGGTCGACTAGAGCTTAGGTTGTCTGGAGGGTAAGTCGTGTGATGGTTTAGGTTGTGGGGTAGGTTAAGTCGAGTGAACGACCTAAGAGATAGGAGCGACCTATAGAATTTGGCGACCTAAGGATTTTGGTTTAGGTCGTAGTGGTTTAGGTCGTATGAGAGTTTGGAGCGACCTAAGAAAGTTAGCGAGTTAACGACCTAAGAGTTGGCGACCTAAGGGTTAGTAACCTACAGTAGTTAGCGACCTAGTGGTTAGCGACCTAAGAGCTAACGGTTTAAGAGTTAGCGAGTTAGCGTAGTTAGGTCGTGAGCGACCTAAGGTGTTAGGTCGTATCCTAGCTAAGTTAGTTAGGTCGTGTGTGTGTTAGGTCGCAGGTGTGTTAGGTCGTAGAAGCGATCCGTGTTAGGTCGCTAGGCTGCATCTTTGTTAGGTCGTAGGTCGTATGGATGCGCTGATCTGCTTAGTCGTTAGGTCGTAGGTCGTAGAAGCGCATTTGTTAGGTCGTGGGTTTTTAGGCCGTAGGTTCTTAGGTCGTGGACGACCTAATTCCGAGCGAACGACCTAAGGAGGATTCGGCCTATAAATAGGAGGGTTCCTCTTCATTTTAGGGATCCGGATTTCGAAGCGACGAAGTGCTGCCATTTTGAGAGCTCGAGTTCTACACTTCTTCACTTCTTTTCTCCACTTTAATCTTGTGCTTCCTTCCATCCAAATCGAAGATCGAATTGAAGATTCAAGAGCTTAGATTGAAGATCTACATCCATCAAAGAGAGATTTCATCGTTTGAAGCGGATTTGTGATAGATCGAGTTAGATCCTTCGCTGTCCATATCTGAAGTGTGTTGCTTTTGGGGTGTTTAGGTGATTCGGTGAGTGGTGATTATCTCTCACACGGATCCAAAGGAGTATATCGGATCGTTGGCTTGATTTTGTGTAAAGTAGTGATTTTCATGCATTTTTGTAAACTTAAGTATAGATCCATTGTTCATGATGATTTGACATCCATTTTACTACATGTTAACCTATGCAAGTTCATTCATCAAGATTATAGAGATATTGCTCATGTTTTCATGCTTGTTAGACTTTAGACTCTTTATTTACGAAATTGCCATTATTGTTATAATTGTTCATTAGATCATATTTGAATGCTTGATTACTTGGATTAATGTTTGACTTGATTGATTGCTATGAATTAGTTGATTGATGATTTGATTTAGACAAGATGGTCGAAGATGATTCAAAAGCTAAGGGAAAGGCTCTTGAATTGGGAAAGGTGCTCGTGGCATATGTAGCGGATGATGAAGCTCATATGGATAGATTTGATGATGATGATGTTGAGATGAGGCTTTGCTAGGATGTGATGAAGCGAGGCATGATATGAGATAGTCTTGGTCTAATCCAGACGGGATCATTCCAAGCATGTTGATAACTCGGTGAAATGGTTCGAGTTTGAGGATAATGGTTTGCTCGAGAGGCGCTTGAGCTAGTATGGAAATAGTCGTCGAGGAGGATGACTAGAAGGCTGAGATCTCATCGTTGTTGAAGGTTCTAGCATGCTCAAAGCAATAGTACGTTGGGCAGATTCGATAGTCCCTGAAGGCTAGTGATTGGTAGTCGAGTACTCTGGGCAGATTCGATAGTCCTAGGCACGGGTTTTGACAACGTGCGGAGTTATGTCTAGAACCGGGGTTTCCATTAGCCCTTGACGGACGGATGAAAGAATGAGCCGGTCATTCAATTAACGATGATATCGAAGCAATGATAACAGTGATAACCAGAGTCATGGATGTTTGGTTGTATCGTCATTCGGTCTCAAGAGCGGTATTTTCTGGGTGCTTATCTGATCTTGGTTTAGGCCTTGGGGGTTTGTACTTGGAAAACATCGCCCTTGACTCGAGTGATAATTGCTTTACTTTAAATTGTATGCTTTGCTATGTTTGCTTCTGCTTAGTGTGTGTCTGGGGGCTATCACTATAGAAAGAGGTGGAGTGGGAGGGTTGTATTCCTATTCCTTTTCCTTTATGCTCTTTTGGTATGTTGTTAGTTAATTTACCGCTCACTAAGACTGTTGTCTGACTCAAGGCTTTATGTTTTTAACTCTTATTGCCTTGGGTTGTTCGTCCATTTTGGGACGGGCAGACTAGGTAGCAGGTGACAGGTACTGTTCTTGCTTTCCACGATGCTGATGACGAAGACGAGCTGGAGGCTTGCATATTGTTTTCTTACTATATGTACTGGATGTTCCGCTGCTTGTATATTCTCTGAGTGTTATGTAGTGAGGCTTGATGTATTGACTATTCAGATGTTTGTATTCAACTATTATGAAGTTTTATTGATGAGATTCTATTCTGTGAAGCTTCACTATATATATATTCTATTGTATTTTGTCCATGCGCTGTGAGTAATACGATAGATTCCGCTGTTTTTTTTAATTTACCTTGGCAATCGTCCATGGCTGCCTGGCACACTTTACAGCGCACTATCTCTAGGTTCTGTGCAGGGGTCATGGGCGGTCGTCACAATTTATAAGGGAAGCAAGAAATTTTACAAATGGGTTTTGAAAAGCTTTAAAGTATTAAAGATAATTGAACTGCAAATGAAGTTTTCAAATGAATATTTTAAGTAAAAATTTATATAAATTGAATTAATTGTTTATTTTGGTATTTCAATTTATTTTCTTTCTAGTTGTCTCTATTCTCCTACCTCCTTCCTTTTCGGGGACGAAAAGTTTTGAGTGGGGGAGAGTATAACGACCCGAAAATTTTAGTGGTTTATTTATTTAGTTAATTGAATTTTGTGAAATTTTAAATAATAAAATTTTGAAATAAAAATTTAATATTTGAAATACGTCTAATTAAGCATAGCAAATGGTAAATTTTCAATTAATTATATGGAAGTTTATTTTATTGTGTAAAGCATGAAATAAACCTATGATTAACTGGAATTGGGTTTAATTGTAAATTAACTTCTAATCTAGTTGTAAACAATAATTGTATAATTATGGATTCAAACTTATTTAAATTTTAGTCCTGGTTTTGCTCATCTTACATATCAACCTATTGAAATTAATTTGTTAATAAAATTTAGTATAATGGGATTTTACATAAAAGGAAAGAAATATGGATTTTAATTTAATAAGGCTTAATTAGTTAAATGATTCAGAAAATTGAGAAAATCGAGAATTTAATACTGCATTAGTTAATATTAGCATTTTAATTAAGGAACTAGAAATTATAAACCAATGAATATTCAATATTAATTTGAAATATAGTTTATTTTGAAATTAAATTAAGGAGAATTTTATTGAATATAATAAACTGAAATCTACCTTTTAAAATAAAAAATAGAATTTTACGACGGAAACTTGATATTTGCTATGCGTCCATTTAGACATAGAAAATGGCAAATTTTCGTCGAATAATATAGATGTTCTATTGGTCGCTAGAAATTCAGTTTAAATCAGTTAAAATTGATGATAATAAAATGTTTTCCAAACATGAATATTTTTATACAACAAATTTGTAAATCATCTTCTGAGTGAGACGTCATACTTCATTTCTTCAAATTTTGACTGTTATTGCTCCGTTTATCTTATTTCTGGCATATTAGCAGCATTTTTTGGGTAATGATATCGACATTTGATTTGATGGTCGTAACACTGATATCCGTGTACCGTTTTGATCGTCTCATCATGCTGATCTCCGCAGTATATTCATCTCTGTATTTCGGTGCCCGTACGTGACGGAAAACGCGAAACGGACAGCCGTATCAATTACGAAATTTCAACCTTTTGATAGTTGTGTCCATTCATTTCAAACGGATGAAAATAAATAGGGAGTAGCATTTATTATTTATCGAATCAATGGCCAGCCATTACTGTTCCTATCAATTCGCTTTTTGACTTTCTCTGTTCATGGGTTCAAAATATAACTACTACATTTATTGATACATATGCATCTCTATTCTCTGCCTTCTCTCTCTTATTATATATATATATATATATATTTCTACCATTATATAGTTTTCTGCCTGAAACGTTTCTTCTCTCTCTTTTACTTCTGACATTGCTTGAGAAAGTAAACAAAGAAGTTTATATACATTTTCGGGGAACAGTGCTAGACACTTTACCTTCTGACACTTCAAATCACATATAATAATATATATTTTTATGAAACTGCTATTTGGTTGAGCCTGTCCTTCTCATGACCCCTCTTCATACCCAATTTCCATTCGATGTCCAGCCTTCCACCAACGTCCACCGCACCACCCACTTCGGCCGTGAACGCCAAGCGACAAAGCAATGCTCCTCAACCCGTCCACGCCTCCGCCAGATCACCCACACCCGATTGCAACTGCCCCTCCACGCATCGCCTACATCACCTCCCAGTGCAGCTATCACATGGCCGAGCCACCTCACCTCTTCCTTCCGACCATGCAACCTGCGCGAACAACAACCACGAACCCCTTGCGAACTGCTCCTCTCTCCCATGGCTCAGCCGCGGCCTTTGACCTTCATCTTCCCCTCCTCGTTTTGCCTCTCTGGTGATTCATAAGGTATATATATATATATATGTATATCATATTTTATACTTAAGCTTAGTCTATAGATTTATATATATATATATATATATATTAATTTATATGATTGTATGTTCGTTAGTTGGCTGAGACAGTCTCTGTTTCGATAGTTTTTATGTATTTGGTTATAATATATTAATGTTTATATTATATTTTTATATATATATAGCTATATCTAAGTGTGTGATCTGTTGTATTCACACGTATATAAGTTATATAAATTACTTTTTTTGTTTTGGTATGTTAGTTCATATTACATTTATTATATAATTTACTATAAATATTTGTCTGATATAACAGCCAATGTTATGTTTACAAAGTATATATATATGTAAATTTTGTCTAGTATTATATATATATGATGATAATATTCCGATCTTATTTGTATAAAAGTCTGCTGCATATTTTTTTACGTTAGTTTTAAATTGATATATATATTAGTATTATCTAGGTATATATTTATGTTATATGTACTGTTTTATAAATGTTGTGTAATATGGGTTTTATCTATCAGTTTATATAAGTTTTATAAAATATTAGTTATAACAACCCGGAGTTTAGTAACAATTAATTATCGTCAAATGACGATTAAATTGGTTGTTAATTGCTATTGGAATTTTTAATCAGTTGAAATTCTTTGAAAAATGGGTTAAGCGGGCTTTAAATTGAAAATTGGCCCACGTTCCTATTTGGTGTTGTGATACTTATCAAGGCCGATGACCGTTCCTCCATCCCCATTCACTTCTCTTCGCAACCCTAACCAGAACAGACGGAAAAAAATGGCGGCTCATTCCTTTTCTTTGTTCGATCAAAATTAGGGTTTGCAAATTCGTGCTACGGCGATCTAAAGGGAGGAAAGAGGAGGACTTCGTCTGCGATTGGATTTGGGTTCTTCGACAAAGGTGAGTGATCCACTCACATTTAATTCATATCTCGAGCTTATTTAGGGTTCGAATTCTGTGATTTTCGTTCGTATTCAATTGTTTGAGTTTGTCGATTCATTTTGCTCGCCATTCGATTTATGTTGTTTGCTTGAGATTTATCTGACTTCTTCAAGTTCGTTTTCGTTTCTTGTTAACTTTGATATTGTTCGACTTGGGCCCTTTTGGGTTTACTGCCTCTGGTTATTTGCGTCCTGTAGCACTTTCGACCTTGTTCGAATTTGCATCCTGACTTGATTTTGTAGTTGCTTTCATTGCATCATCACTGTTGCAAGTAATTTCTGTTCATACCTTGATTTTTATTGCTTGACTTAGAGTCAGGTAGCTCTGTTGCTTCTGGCTTCAGTGAATCCTTACTGACTAGTATTATTTACATATTGAGTTGTTGATGCATCACTTGTTGCCTTTCATCTAGTTCGGCCTCGTTCCATTTGCTGTCATGTTGAACTGTTCTGTATAGATTTTGGCTTTGACCTACTGTTCAATGGCTTCGACATTGATTGAGTTCATCGTGGTAACTTCTGTTATCTGGTGACATGGTTACAGTACTAATTTTGTTTACATATATTCTGCCTATCTAGGCGTTCATGTGTTTGTAGTTTTCACTTTGATTTCCTGTTGCCTTCTGTTGTTTTGTGTCTTTGGTCTAGGCACGTGTGCTTCATGACCTTGTATTTGGTTGTATGCATTTGAACTCGTAGCCTTGGTACAGGTGCACGGCATATTGAACTTGATTTGTATTTTCTTTGAGCATACTACTGGGTTGATGCGCACTGCGCCTAGAGTGTGCTTGCATCTGAGTTTTGTTGCAGTCTTGCCCTTGTATTCATGTGGTGGCTGCAGTTTTGTTGCAGTCTTGCCCTTGTATTCATGTGGTGGCTGCAGTATTGTTGTAGTTCTGCCCTTGTATTCATATGGTGGTTGCAGTTTCATTTTGTTGCATTTTGCCACGCCGAGCCTAATTGCTCTGGTTCATGTATATACATGTTTTGCCGTTGTGCATTCGTGTAGCTGGTTGCATCTATATTTAGTGTTTTATTGTTTCCCAGTTGCCTCGGGTTTCAGTGTGGTCCTCTGCACCACTGTTGTCATCTGACTCATTGATCTTTTGCGTATTTCATATGCTGTATTGGCGAGGCAGTACACATGAGTGTGTACTGCAGCCAATCAGTATTGATGTTTTAAGTAATGTTTCGATTGTTTGAATTGTTTCGTTTGTTCAATTCAATATTTTGAAATTGTATTTTGATTTGGTTTGACTGGATCATTTTGTTGTTGTCTAATTATCTATTTGATAATTAGATTATGAGTTTCTAATTATTTATTTAATTATTGGATTTTGTTGTTAATTGCTGTTTAGGCAATTCTGTGGTTTTCATATTATCTTCATTGATAACCTTTTTACTTATCTTTGTTGATGATTTGAATTTGTTGATTTGTTGTTTAACACTGTTTCGTGTTATATCTACCGTTATCCGATTCTCTTATTGAAGAGTTGGATATACGAGATTTATTGTGACTGTCGTCTATTTGATTATTTAATTATTATTGCTTCTGTGCATTAATAACTGAGTTTGAATTAGACTGACCCGCGTATTATTTTCTTTTGAATTTAATGCTCGGGTCAGACCGAGTTATTTCAGGTTGTTGATATCTTGCTTTGGGTTGCTGCTTGAGCTATGAAGTCTTTTCATACCTTTTGGAGTAGTCGTTGTCATAGTATAGGATGATATGTATTCATTTTAATTATTTACAATAATGTACTTGTATATGTAACTTCCAGTGTCGACAGTTGTAGTTGTATCATATGTATTGTATCACATGTATTATAACTGCCTTTAGTTGTATATATATGAGATTTTTATATTAGCTGTGTTCCGCATTTAGCTTATCTGTGTTATTATTATATATATTGTCCTAAACTATTATGAACCATCGTAGTTTGTTTTATACTGGAATTGGATATGTCGATGGGAGTAAATAAACAGAGATGAAAAATAAAGAATATACCACTCCTATCGAGATAACCAATACTAGTGTAAGGCCCAACTACGGATGGTCGCTCCTATCCAGCCTTATTCTTCGTAATAACAGACAGTATTTCTTTTAATACTCTTTGTTATTGTGAGCATAAAGGTGGGGCGTCATAGTTGGTATCGGAGCGAGGGGTTTATGGACATTGTATAGAACATAACTTAGATAGAACATGTGTTACAACTATTAATTGATGCTTTATTTGTGCTTTGAGTCAAAACTAAAGTTTTGAAATTATGATGAAATTTTTAAATATCCTTATTTAAAAATAAAAGTGAAATTGTGTTTTGATGATTGATTGATTTGTGTTCTGTTTATCAGAGTGCGCAGCGGAAACAGTGAGACTGTCTTCGCTGTGTATGGCTGATAACCCTTTTGATTTAAAAATCAAAATATGAAAATGAAATAAATTTCATTGTGTTGTTACATAGATGTGTTTATTTTGTTTTCTTTGAAAATTTCGAATCCGATTTGAGGATCCGAAGCGATTGCAGTTATGTGATTTTGTTGAGATTTTTGCTATTTTAAATTATCTTCATTGAAGATATAATCGAGTGATTTCTTTGCTCATCTTTTGGTGTTCGTGCAAATATGAGTTGCACGTTACTCCATTGATTTTACGTTGAACCGATGTTTGGTTTTAAGACGTATTCTGTTGCCGTTATCCTATAACGGGATTTTTACACCGATGCTAAATTTTTGAAGCACGGTGTTTTGTTGTCATTTATAATGAATGAGAATTCACTAGTATTATATTTTGATGTGAATTATTTTGACGAGATTTTGACGTATAAAAATTACTGTCGCTTTGACTTCAGTAATCGTCAAATATTAAAGTGGATTTTCAAGCGGTTATTCCGCAATGCTGATTTGATATCCGTTTTTACGGTATTTTGAGAAGTGCGATTTCCTTATCGAAATTGCTACAGATGTTGCTGTTTTAATCACGGGTTTTCAATTCATTTTAAAATAAAATTGTTTTTAAAATTTTTTACAGTTTGCGCTTTCAAAAGAATGAGGAAGCAATTTAAACGTTTCAGCAAAATTAAGGACTATGAACCCTAACTTTTACTGATTCGCTTAATTCCGGACTTGTCCGTTTGATAACGTAAAATGTTAATTATTTAAAATACACAATTTTGCACTTTCAAGGAAACAATGAAGAGAATTAAATGATTTAGTAAAACACGTGGTATGGGACATATGCGTTTGCTATTTTGGTTAATTCCGGACTCGTTAATTGAAACATCTGTTATTTGATGATTTTGATGATTTTGTTGGGCTTTCGAGCCACTATGCTGGACCTTCGGGTCATATGATGGACCTTCGGGTCAAATACCAGTACTAGACCTTCGGGTCATATGTTGGACCTTCGGGTCATTTGTTGGGCGCAAAAATTATGATGACAGTACTTGGTAGGCTTCAGCCATATGTTGTTGCACGTGCGGCGTAGCTTAGACTCGCCATATGCTGGGATCGATCCACCTTTTATGTTGATTTTCTAGTCATCTTAATTGATTTTTAGATATTTTTTGTTTTTAATTATCTGCAGGTAATTAGATATTTGCTGATTTGAGTTCTAATTATCTTTGTTGATAATTAGATATTTGCTGATTTGAGTTCTAATTATCTTTGTTGATAATTAGATATTTGCTGATTTGAGTTCTAATTATCTTTGTTGATAATTAGATATTTGCTGATTTGAGATTTCTGATTATCGTTTTAGATAATTAGATATTTGATGTTTCTGATTATCGTTTTTGATAATTAGATATTTGATGTTTCTGATTATCGTTTTTGATAATTAGATATTTGATGTTTCTAATTATCCTTGTTGATAATTAGATATTTGATGTTTCTGATTATCGTTTTTGATAATTAGATATTTGTTGATTTGAGATTTCTGATTATCGTTTTAGATAATTAGATATTTGATGTTTCTAATTATCGTTTTTGATAATTAGATATTTGATGTTTCTGATTATCGTTTTTGATAATTAGATATTTGCTGATTTGAGATTTCTGATTATCTTTGTTGATAATTAGATATTTGATGTTTCTGATTATCGTTTTTGATAATTAGATATTTGTTGATTTGAGATTTCTGATTATCGTTTTAGGTAATTAGATATTTGAGATTTCTGATTATCGTTTTTGATAATTAGATATTTGTTGATTTGAGATTTCTGATTATCATTTTGATAATTAGATATTTGTTGATTTGAGATTTCTGATTATCATTTTTGATAATTAGATATTTGTTGATTTGAGATTTCTGATTATCATTTTGATAATTAGATATTTGTTGATGTGAGATTTCTGATTATCGTTTTAGATAATTAGATATTTGATGTTTCTAATTATCATTTTTGATAATTAGATATTTGCTGATTTGAGATTTCTGATTATCTTTGTTGATAATTAGATATTTGATGTTTCTGATTATCGTTTTTGATAATTAGATATTTGTTGATTTGAGATTTCTGATTATCGTTTTTGATAATTAGATATTTGCTGATTTGAGATTTCTGATTATCGTTTTGATAATTAGATATTTGTGTTTTCTGATTATTGTTTTTGATAATTGGATATTTGCTAATTTTGTTGATTGTGAGATTTTCTAGTCTTTAATTGATTCTAGATTATGTTGATTTTATTGAATTGCTATTTTCTATCTATCTCTGTTGATAGTTAGAGTTTGCTGATTATGAAGTTCAGGTTTTCTAGTTGTTGTTGGATAACTAGATAATTGCGGTTTTGCGGTTTTGATTTGTGTTTTCTAATTGTCTTTGTTGGTAATTAGATTTTTCTGTTTTCTAATTATCGTATCGATAATTAGATATTGTTGTTTTGTGATTTCTGTATTATAATTATCTAATTGATAATTAAATATTGCTGATAATTGTATTTATTCAGTCTTGCCGTTTTCTGATTATCTATTGATAATTAGATTTTGTTGAGAATTTGTGAATTTCTTTTATGAAATTAAAAGATTTCTTTGACGTCTGTGTTCTTGACCTTTATTTTTCTAGCTTAACCAGTTTATGTTAGAAAAATAATTGTTATTGACGACTTTAATTATGAAAATTGCGGGGACGCAATTTTTATAAGGAGGGGAGTCTGTAACAACCCGGAGTTTAGTAACAATTAATTATCGTCAAATGACGATTAAATTGGTTGTTAATTGCTATTGGAATTTTTAATCGGTTGAAATTCTTTGAAAAATGGGTTAAGCGGGCTTTAAATTGAAAATTGGCCCACGTTCCTATTTGGTGTTGTGATACTTATCAAGGCCGATGACCGTTCCTCCATCCCCATTCACTTCTCTTCGCAACCCTAACCAAAACAAATGGAAAAAAATGGCGGATCGTTCCTTTTCTTTGTTCGATCAAAATTAGGGTTTGCAAATTCATGCTACGGCGATCTGAAGGGGGGAAAGAGAAGGACGTCGGCTGCGAATGGATTTGGGTTCTTCGACAAAGGTGAGTGATCCACTGACATCTAATTCATATCTCGAGCTTATTTAGGGTTCG
Organism: Allium fistulosum; assembly: GCA_030737815.1. Lineage (NCBI taxonomy): Eukaryota > Viridiplantae > Streptophyta > Magnoliopsida > Asparagales > Amaryllidaceae > Allium > Allium fistulosum. The sequence continues at coordinate 1,089,337,951 of CM060904.1, read as the reverse complement.
AATTCTGTGATTTTCATTCGTATTCAATTGTTTGAGTTTGTCGATTCATTTTGCTCGCCGTTCGATTTATGTTGTTTGCTTGAGATTTATCTGACTTCTTCAAGTTCGTTTTCGTTTCTTGTTAACTTTGATATTGTTCGACTTGGGCCCTTTTGGTTTACTGCCTCTGGTTATTTGCGTCCTGTAGCACTTTCGACCTTGTTCGAATTTGCATCCTTACTTGATTTTGTAGTTGCTTTCATTGCATCATCACTGTTGCAAGTAATTTCTATTCATACCTTGATTTTTATTGCTTGACTTAGAGTCAGGTAGCTCTGTTGCTTCTGGCTTCAGTGAATCCTTACTGACTTGTATTATTTACATATTGAGTTGTTGATGCATCACTTGTTGCCTTTCATCTAGTTCGGCCTCGTTCCACCTGCTGTCATGTTGAACTGTTCTGTATAGATTTTGGCTTTGACCTGCTGTTCAATGGCTTCGGCATTGATTGAGTTCATCGTGGTAACTTCTGTTATCTGGTGACATGGTTATAGTACTAATTTTGTTTACATATGTTCTGCCTATCTAGGCGTTCATGTGTTTGTAGTTTTCACTTTGATTTCCTATTGCCTTCTGTTTTTTTGTGTCTTTGGTCTGGGCACGTGTGCTTCATGACCTTGTATTTGGTTGTATGCATTTGAACTCGTAGCCTTGGTACAGGTGCACGGCATATTGAACTTGATTTGTATTTTCTTTGAGCATACTACTGGGTTGATGCGCACTGCGCCTTGAGTGTGCTTGCATCTGAGTTTTGTTGCAGTCTTGCCCTTGTATTCATGTGGTGGCTGCAGTTTTGTTGCAGTCTTGCCCTTGTATTCATGTGGTGGCTGCAGTTTTGTTGTAGTTCTTCCCTTGTATTCATGTGGTGGCTGCAGTTTCATTTTGTTGCATTTTGCCACGCCGAGCCTAATTGCTCTGGTTCATGTATATACATGTTTTGCCGTTGTGCATTCGTGTAGCTGGTTGCATCTATATTTAGTGTTTTATTGTTTCCCGGTTGCCTTGGATTTCAGTGTGGTCCTCTGCACCACTGTTGTCATCTGACTCATTGATTTTTTGCGGATTTCATATGCTGTATTGGCGAGGCAGTACACGTGAGCGTGTACTGCAGCCAATCAGTATTGATGTTTTTAATAATGTTTCGATTGTTTGAATTGTTTCGTTTGTTCAATTCAGTATTTTGAAATTGTATTTTGATTTGGTTTGACTGGATCATTTTGTTGTTATCTAATTATCTATTTGATAATTAGATTATGAGTTTCTAATTATTTATTTAATTATTGGATTTTGTTGTTAATTGCTGTTTAGGCAATTCTGTGGTTTTCATATTATCTTCATTGATAACCTTTTTACTTATCTTTGTTGATGATTTGAATTTGCTGATTTGTTGTTTAACACTGTTTCGTGTTATATCTACAGTTATCCGATTCTCTTATTGAAGAGTTGGATATACGAGATTTATTGTGACTGTCGTCTATTTGATTATTTAATTATTATTACTTCTGTGCATTAATAACTAAGTTTGAATTAGACTGACCCGCGTATTATTTTCTTTTGAATTTAATGCTCGGGTCAGACCGAGTTATTTCAGGTTGTTGATATCTTGCTTTGGGTTGCTGCTTGAGCTATGAAGTCTTTTCATACCTTTTGGAGTAGTCGTTGTCATAGTATAGGATGATATGTATTCATGTATATTATTTACAATAATGTACTTGTATATGTAACTTCCAGTGTCGACAGTTGTAGTTGTATCATATGTATTGTATCACATGTATTATAACTGCCTTTAGTTGTATATATATGAGATTTTTATATTAGCTGTGTTCTGCATTTAGCTTATCTGTGTTATTATTATATATATTGTCCTAAACTATTATGAACCATCGTAGTTCGTTTTATACTGGAATTGGATATGTCGATGGGAGTAAATAAACAGAGATGAAAAATAAAGAATATACCACTCCTATCGAGATAACCAATACTAGTGTAAGGCCCAACTACGGATGGTCGCTCCTATCCAGCCTTATTCTTCGTAATAACAGACAGTATTTCTTTTAATACTCTTTGTTATTGTGAGCATAAACGTGGGGCGTCACATTAGTTTTCAAATATGTAAGCCTATATAACTGTTCATATATATAGTGAGATTGGATGGAGACTTTTACTGTTTATATAGCACATATATGTTATTACAATATACATACTTTTAAAATATCTGGGTTTTATATTGGTTGCTTACTGGTTGGAGAAGTGTGTTTAGAGATTCATGATTTTAAAGATTTCTCTTTTATACTTTTATGTATGTAATACTATTTTGTGTAAAGTATGTATATAATATGTTAAATAATAGTTTGAGCTATGTATATACTATATATTAACTAAATATAGGTAGTTATAATATGTTGTGCATAGATTTTTGATTTTGTTTTATTGGCGTTAATGTTAAAATATTGATTTGATATATATATATATCTTATTTTAAATATATGTTTAAGAATTGGTTTTAGAGAAACTTTATATGATATATTTCGTTTCAGTCTATATCAAGCAGATTCTGATTTATTTCACCAATTCCTTATCTATTAGCTTATTCTACGAATTCGTGCCAATCTTGCTCTGCTTTGAAATTCGTGCTTGGATCCGTAACTCATTTCATCGTCAAAATTTCTCTAGCCTCAAAAGGTGAGCAATCGCTCACGATTAACGTTCTTATATTTATTAAATTTGATTTCAATTGAAACGACAATTGAAATATGCTGCTGTTAGTTATTTAAATTATTATATATGCTATTATCTATAACCGTTCACCTGTTTTTTATATTATATTATTATTGATGGTATATGCCTGTTATATTATTTTCATATCTGTTATCACTCTACAAGTTCCCTGTTAGTATAGAATTCACTATGGGTTGAAATTATACATACCCGAACGATCTGTAGAATAGGAGAAAATCGTTATGGGTTGAAATGTTAAACCCAAGCGATTTTCATTGAATTGAATTTGGGATTTCGGGTTGAAATGATATATACCCGTATATTTTTAAATTACAGATTTAAATGATAAATATTTGTATCACTTGACCATAGTATAGAAACTATATACAGACACCGTTGGTCTATATATATAAATATTTTGAAATGTATTTTCTATGGTTTGAAAGGAAATATATATGGTTTATTTAAATTTGAAAATATCATATATATGAATAAGCTTTAATATAAAATAGAAGATTGAATAATAAGCTTTAAATTTAGTAAAGTTTGAGTTAAGTAAATCATAGTATGTTTAAGTAGCTATTTAAAAATTTAATTTAAAAATAGATTTATAATGATTCTATAAGTTGAAGGTTGAAAGGATAAATTTGAACTTATTCGAAATTGTATTTACGTAAGAATTTTGTTTAATTAAATTGATTTGAAACTTATTGAATTGGAGGGTTTTAAATATGATTTTATAACTTGATTTTGATTTAAAGTGATTAATGGGATATTTCAAGTTTTAAATAAAGCGAATGAATATTTAGTTTAATGTGATTCAAGGTTATTTAAATGATAATGGATTTATTAAGTGAATATTTCGAAACTAAATAATAATGGAGTTAAAATAAGGTATATATGAAATTATCAATTTAGTTTTGAAAGTGCTATAATTTGGAAATATATATTTGAAATAGAAATGATATTTTGGTTTTGAAGTATAAATTATTTTGAAGTGACCACGATGTTATAATGACATTTGGCTGTAAATAACGTATAATTCTACATAGTAGATAGTTCCACGGATCCTTAGAGGATGGTTATCCCAAACATCCTTTAAGTTACTTGTATTTCAGTTGATATTTCACTTGAGTTGGATTTATTGATATAAGAATGTTAATCCTGACTCGAGTGTTTTGTGTTTTGCTTTACGCTCGGGTTAGATTGAGTGATACAGCAATTTAGACTCACCCTTGGAGTTTGGAGCTTCGCTTGGAGATCCAACTGTCGATTCAGCTTTCAGCTTTTCCAGTTGATTTGTTTAGAGACGTCATCAGCCTGTATTTGAGATATTATGTTGTATTCTATTTCAAACTCTGTTGTTTATACAGTAGCTTCATGAACTACTATTTATTTATTCCGCTGCATTATTATTTTACTCTGTGTTTGTGATTCTGTGATTGATTTATTTACTGCATATGCTGAGTTTTTCCAAATTTAAATTAACAATCTGATATTTTGTGCAATTCAAGTCCGACTAGTGCGGATACGAATGGTTGAAAATATCGGGATGTTACCAAATCCATGTGTGTGTTGATGGATCAAGATCACCCTCTTATTCATTTCGCTCTTAATCATCTCATCTTTTTATGCAAAGAAATTTTTTTAGGACTAAACTGACCTTTTGTAGATGTGTTTTATGTGTTAACAAGAAACATCCATGAAAGATTTCGAATCATTTCAAAACATTTAACCTTTTAAAAATTACTTTTCAAATCGACGGTTCAAATAAATGTTTTTTAACAATTGTTATTGGTTTGTTGTTTTGAAAATGTTAGATGCTTTGAAATTGTTCGAAATCTTGATTAGATGATCTTGTTAACGAATAGAACACATCTACAAAAGATTGCTTCTATTGGAAATTATTTTGCGCAAAAGACAAAGGGGGACGAAAGCGGGATAAATAAGAGGTGGATCTTGATCCTTTCCCTATATATGTACGTACGTACATACACAAACACACGCGCGTGCGCGCGCACGCACGCACACATATATACATATATTGCAGTTTTTTAGATCCCTAAACTATTTTCACCTAATTTAATTTTTTAAAAGCTTCAAGGCAGCAAAAGTTTGCACTACATTTCCCTATTAATCTTCCTTCATTCGACTTTAGACATAAGAGCATCAATTTAACTTGATAGAGTAATTGTAACCCATAAAATTTCAGCTAAGTGTGGACCAAATGATGTGCCTTCTTTTACTGCCACTAAGGATGTCCTTATCATTTGTTTACTTGAGAAATAATCTAATGCGGGATTATTTTATGTTCTTTGACTTTATTTGTGATTCTAGGTTGAAAATTATAGCAGTGCTAGCATACGACGATCATCTTTCTAATTTATTCTAAACCCTTCTTTCAAGTTTTAAACTTTTGGATGCTATGTTTATTCCATAGAACCGAAACTTTAACTCAAACCATAGTGAAAGACTTATTAATTGCATGTTATGATTAATAGCTATATAACTACTCTTGAAAAATAGAAATATATGTACCGTGATGGATGACTATTCTATCAATGATCACTAGCAGAGGTTGTTCAAACATTTTAGGATATGTTCAAACCCTAGTACGAAACGCCTCCATTCTTCTGAGCCGTTCTCTAGTGTTTTTCAGCCACCGCGGCATGCTTGCTACACTCCGCCACCATAAATACTATTACCTCCTTGCCGGATCTGTTAATCCAATTAACATGTAACTGAGGAGATATGTCTTCCTCCAACCCTAACTGCCGACTGTCTCCTCCTCCCCCTGATCTGCCTCCCATCATACCCAATCCGCCTCCTGGTTTCCCACCATGTTTGACTACTGATTCCGTTATTGAGCACAATGATGGTTTCACCCTAGTCCACTCAAGAAACTGGAAACGCCAATCAAAAGTTGTGCAACATCCCCATTCGATAAATCCCGCCTACAACAATTCGCAGAACAAAACTGTACGATTTCCTCCACATCAGGTCGTAAATAAGACCTATGCCCACCCCAAAAGTTATCCTAACCACCCCATTCAATCTGATAATGGACCTGCTGCCAACAAATGGAATTTTTCCACCACGTCTAGCCGAGCGTGGAATGAAGTGGTCAAAGGTAATAGTATTCCGATCTCTATTCTGTTAAAGTATTATCTCCCCCGTGAATTTAATTCGATGCAATGTGCCAAAATGTCTACTGAGGTTGTTCAGGGTGCCAGGAAATAATGGAATAATGCCATTGTAATATACGTAGTTGGTCCTAAACCATATTATCCATACTTCAAGGACTATATTCTTAAAGTATGGAAGCCTGAAGAAGAATTTTCAATTTATTCTAAGGAGGGTGGTTTCTATGTTATCAAATTTAACAATAAACAAGACTGCGATAGAATATTAGAGGGTGGTCCATACTATTATAACAAAAAGTTGATGATGAAGAGACGGTCTCTTGGCATGCAACTAAATAAAGAACTCCTCAACTCTATTCCAATTTGGGTACGGTTCCCTAATTTACCACTTGATTATTGGACGGAGAAGGGAATTAGTCGTATTGCCTCAGTCCTTGGAGCCCCTATCAAACTAGACAAATTCACAGAAGGTATTATAAAAATTGTGTACGCTAGAGTCTTAATTGAAATCAACAATTCATTTGCGTTTCTGAATAAAATCCCTATTCTATCCGAGAAGGAAGAAATAATATGGCAAGAGGAGACGTACGAATGGAAACCGTCTATATGCTCGAACTGCTCAAGATTTGGACATTCTGAATCTCACTGACAATTTAACAAGGTATGGGTACCCAAAACCTCTCCCCAGACCCAGACTGTCTAAAATAATGATATGATCATTGATAATAATATTCGGAACGAAAACAACTTGGAAACCAATTCAATTTCTACTGGTAATCATTCAAATACAATCAGTCCAAATCAGGAGTTTATTAATAATAACAGGCATAATGATGATCAAAACAATAAAATGGAAGAGAACCCATCCTATGAATCCCAAAATGTCCAGGTAGACACGATGTATATGCCTTTTAATACAAATTTGGATCAAAATTTCTTATCTAATGAAGCTAATATGGAATTGTTGTAAAACACTATTAGCAGTAAGGAAGAAAACTGTGAATCCACTGAGTTACCTGATGCGCCAACTGATCCACCTCCCTGCCCAGTTTCTGATGAGCAATGTAGTAAATTGTCGTATGCCTCTAGATCAAAGTCAACTAGGAAAATTAGGTCAGAGGAAGTACCTTTTGAATTTAAAGCTACTACTTCATCTGATGTCATAGAAAACCCTACATGGACCTGCTTGGTTAATCAACTGAAAGGGAAAAATAAAAGGACAAAAAAACTAAGACATCGGGGTTTGCTACTGCCCCTGTTGATAGTAGCAATTCAAAAAATAGTTAATAAATGGAGTTCCTTTTTGGAACATCCAGGGTATGAATGCCCCCTCTAAATAGGTTGAAATTTTGCAACTGGTGAACAATAATAGATTTTCCTTTCTTGAAATTCTTGAGAATAAGTTATCGATGGATAACATCGATAGATTTATGGCCAAAATTAATAATAATTGGAAATATTCTCATAACATTATTAATGATAAGAATAGTAGAATTTTAATTTATGGGATTCTTCATAGTGGTCAATAATCATTTTACATTCTACTAACCAATTCATTTCTTGTATCTTACACAATGCAAGTGGTATTAGTAGTTATGCACCACGGTCTATGCTTTCAATGAGGAAGTGAAGCGTATAGATTTACGGAACTATCTTGTTGAACAATCAAATTTTTTTAATCTCCCATGGATTGTGGCGGGGGATTTTAATTCTATTCTATCGTCTAAAGATAGAATTAATAATGGTTTATTTAATTCGATGGTTGACAAGGATTTTCTTGATTGCATTTCCTGATCTAATCTTGTAGAACCAGAGTTTAATGGAAATTATTTTACTTGGAAAGGAGGGCTGAACCTCTCTATTCATAGTAAGATTGATCGTGTTTTTGTTAATTCTATTTGGATGGATATGTTCAATCAGTTCGGTATTAATTTTGGGAATCACTCTTTAAGTGATCATTCTCCTATTACTATTAAACTTTTATTACACAATAATAAGAAGAAAGAGTACCTTTCAAATATAATAATTCTTGGCATCTTCAAGCAAGTTATCACACATCCCTCCATGATGCTTTGATGCATGAATTCCATGGCAATTCGCTCCATGCCCTCTTATGCAAACTGAAAGCTGCCAAAACTGCATTGAAGAATTGGGCAAAAAATAAAAGTAATATCCACACAGCAGCTGTTCAACTAAAAGATGATGCTAATGATTTATATAAACAACTAGTTAAAGATCCTTTGAATCGGAGCTTGATTGATCAATACATAATGAAAACCGAATAGATTCATTCTGTTATGAGGAAAACTGCTATTGACAATAAGCAAAGAATGAAATTAACTGGCTGGATAAAGGGGATAGGCCAACTAATTTTTTTTACAGTAAGTTAAATATTTCAACACCTAATCGAAGGAGTAAATATGTTCTAAATCTCGATGGTTCATGGTCATCTGCATCAGAAAAATTTGCGAATGAAGCTATTAACTACTTTTCCGAGCTCTGTTCATCATCTCAGGCTACAACTCAATTTCCAGGCATTACACGTAAGAAAATCCTATCTGATAATGCTAGGAGAAATTTATGCAAACCATTTCAAATAGAGGAAATCAAATCTGCATTATTCCAGATTAACGACAACAACACCCCTGGGCCAGATAGTATCAAATCTGAATTCTACAAAGTTCATTGGGAACAAATAAATTCAGATATCTGCAATGCTATGAATGAAATTCTCCAATCAGGTAAAATAATTAGAGAAATCAACCATACTTTTATTTGCCTTATTCCAAAAAAACCTGATGCGATTGAAATGACTGATTTCTCTTTGCATTGTCTCTTATAAGATTTTAGCTAACCTTTTATGCAATAGGTTGATAGTTTATATGAATGATCTTATTTCATATAATCAAAATGCATTCATTCCCGATAGAGTAATTACTGAGAATTCTTTACTTGCTTACGAAATGGTTAGAGGATTTAATAGGAAAAATTCTAACAATCTTTGCTTGAAAATTAATTTTCATAAAGCCTATGACAAATTAAGTAGAGAGTTTATTCATCACATGCTGATTTCTATTGGGTTCCCTATGTCATTTGCTGATCTCATTTATGAGTGCATATCTACTCCTTCGTTTTCGGTGCTAATTGATGGATCCCCATTTGGAATTATTGAGAGCTCGAAGGGATTACGACAAGGTGATACCCTCTCGCCATATTTATTTTCTATCGCCATGGAGTTCCTCACAATTAATCTTGATATGGAGTACTTGAAAGGTAATATCACCCCCATCTACAAAATTGAACCAATGTTCACTCATTTATCGTATGCGGATGATATATTAATTTTGGCTAAAGCTACCATAAATAATGCTCAGAGCATTCAGTAAAATTTTCAGATTTTAAATGGTGTAACTGGCCTTGCTCTAAATGAAAACAAGTCTAATGTATTTTTTAGTAAAGGAGCAAATAACTAGCAGCAGATTGCTAATATTTTAAATATCAGTATTGGAAACCTGCCAGTGGTTTATTTAGGCATCCCTTTGTCTAACAACAAGCTTAAAGCAAGGGATTTTGGATGTTTAATAGACAAAATAAATAAAAATTTCAAGCATTGGAACAGTAAAATGCTCAACATTAGTAGTAGAGTAGAATTAGTAAAAACTATTTTCCTCCCTAAGATCCAATTTTGGATGCAATTCACCAAATTTCATGTGGCTGTTACTCAGAGAATTAATTCTCTTTGTGCTAATTTCATATGGAAATCTAAAGCTCATAAGATGAGTTGGGAGGATGTCTGTAAAAATAAAAGTGAAGGTGGCCTTGGTATTCGAAGAATGGAAGAAGTGGCTAAAGCGGTTGTAGTTAAATTTTATGGAAATATTTACATGGTGAATCACTCTGGGCAAAATGGATGTGTAACAAATATAGTAATAATAGAAATTTTTGGACTGCTGTTATGGATAACAATCCCTCTTATATTTGGAAATCCCTACTTAGAGCTAGAATATGTGTAACGGCCCATATTTTAATTGTTTGAATATATTAAATTAAATAAGAAAGTTTGAATAAAATTATTAGGAATTTAATTTTTAAGTTTTTCTTGATACAAATTAAACTATAAAATAAAGTTGTGATCTTAAATTAAATTTCTATTAATACATAGGTTGGAATCTAGAACATATATTTATGTGTATTTTAATGACATTATTTCAAATGTAATTAATGGATAGGAATACAAAAGGCTAATTGTAATAAGGAATATAATTTAGGAATATAAGTGGTAGAAAAATAAATATTTATGATTTTATTTGTGTTAACGTATGTTAAGAGATATGTTTATGATATTAATTTGAATTTCTACTAATAACATGTATTAAAGTAAGATAAAAAATGATAACATACGTTAGATGTATTTAATGACATTGTTTGAATGTGATTAATAACGGTGATTATAATAATAAATGTTAATGAAGAATAAAATGAATAAATTTATTAAAGGAGAAAACATATTATTATTTATTTAAAACGTGTTTTAGCATAGAGTAAGAAATTAATTATTTGTAAGTAAATTTCTAACTCATGTTTGTAACCCAAAATGTTAATAGATATGTTTGAAATACAATTTAAAGGAAAACAATTGGATTAACTATCTTCCCAGTAATCAGCGTATGTTTTGAAATTTAATTATTGGAATTAATAACAATTAAAATCTTTCCACTAATAAGAAATAGAAGTGAATTGTAATTTATTAGTGATATGTGCAACTTACGTTTTGTGTTAAAAATACAATAATTATTTTAATGAGAAATATTAAGTTAATTGGTGTGTTCAATATTATTTATTGTGTGTAAAAAAATATTGGTTAAATTAACATAAATTTATGTGTATATTTGGAGTTAATGAAATGTATTGAAGAACATATACGTTTTAAAATTGAAATTCAAAAGTTGTTGTAGTATACTAATCCTTCCATCCTCATTAATTTATTACCTTACTTTATTCTGCTGCCATCTCACGTTTCGTTGACCCCTCTCTTTTGCATATTTCATTCCATTTGTTCTCTCACTTCTTGCCATAAATTGAATTATTAATGAGGCGTTACTTTGCATTTGAAATGAAATGTGTATGTGCATTGACTCATGAATTCATTTGCATGCACTATTCACTCATGCATGCATTCATTTCCCTTCAGAAACAAAAAAAACTTTTCACCTAGCACGTCAGTCTAAACTGAATTAAATGCTCTGTTCTTTCTTTGTGTAATGAATAGTCTTAAATATGTTAGAATTTCATATTCCACTATTCACGTTCATTAATCTTTTCATTTATTTATCTTCTCAAATTTTAACCGCCCCTTTCATTTATTTATGTCCATTATTATTTTCTTTTACTAAATACTAGCCTCTTTTGGTTTTCCTGTAAGTTTCATTTATTTACACGTGAGCCTTGACCTGAAACATTTCCTATTAATGAAATTAATTGAGGTAGCACATGTTTTGAAATTTTATACCAAAAGTATTGCTTGCTTTGTAAACATATCTTTTAAAATTCAAACGTGTATTTTTCATTCTTTATTAAATACCTGCCTTATTTCTTTCCTCATTTTTGTTTGTTTCTTTATTTTGGTTGTTCCTTCTTCTTTTTCTTGAAGCTTCATCTTCTCAAACGTGAGTTTCATTTTATACGTTTACATTTTTTTTATTTAACCTTTCTTCACCTCTTTACATCATGCCCTACCTCAAATAAATGAAAAAAATGTGAGTTTGTTGTTTTCTCCATCTCATTTCATATTTCTATAGCCAGTTCAATTCTTTTCATTTTGTTTTCCTGTAGCCTTCTTCCACAACCTCATATTTTTGTTTTTATTTTGGTAGCCTATATTTCCTAAAGCCTTCATTTTAGAAACGTGACATTCATTTTTGTCCCTCCACCTTCATTTCTTTATTATTAAATAACCCGTCACTTTATTTCTTCTTTTATGTTTTATTTCTCCTGGCACCTCATATTAATTTAGTTCAAATTATTCTTTGCTGAAGCTATAATCTCATCAGCAAATTGTTCATGTTTTTTAATTGTTTCTTCATTTTTTTGTCACCGCTTCATTTCCTATGTTTAAATCTCCATTTCAAATCTTCCTTCCCTTGGATCATTTTAATGTGAACTTGCAAATTCAAAAGCTCTCATTTTTGCAAATTCAAAAGCTTTCTTTTATGAAACATGAGTTTCATTTTTTTTTCATTTTTCCTACATGTCCTGCCTACATCTTAGTTTGTTCTTCAATCTTTACCTGAAGCCTTATCTTGAGAAAAATGTAAGTATTAAACTTTTTTTATTTTTTTTAAAACGTGTACCAATTATTACTTTAATAATTTTTCTTATAACATGAATATCTTTTGCATATAAACTTCGATTCACGCGCGATTTCTTCTATTGGAATTTTGGGCTTTTATTTGGATTTCAAACCAATTTGAAATCAAAGGTGAGTGTTTTAACCCACTCACAACTACTAAATTATCTTATGTTAGTTAAATTAAATTTATGATGTGTTTAGAAATTGATTGGTTGATGTTTGGTATATTTAAATTGTCATACAAGTTAAATTTGGCTTTTATTGCATTTAATCAGTGTTTAATTGAATATTTAATTTAATTGTCAATTTAATTCTTGTTATTGATTTTCAGTTATATATTGATGTTTATTGATTGATTTGGATGATGATTGTGATGGATGTTTGATTGTTGATATTGGATGACTGGATGTTGTATTTTAGATTGTTATAACACTACAAGTTCCCTATGTGTTGAAATGATACTTACCCGAACGATCTATAGATTAGGGAAAAATCGTTATGGGTTAAAATGATAAACTCGAGTGATTTTATGGATTTTTTTTAATTTGGAATTGTGGTTTGAAATGATATATAACCGTAAAATTTTAAATTACGGATTGAAATGATAAATATCTGTATCACTTGACCCTAGGGTAGAAAATTATATACGGACACCGGATTGGTTAAATTAAATGATTTTTGAATCTTTAAAATTTTGAATTCAGTTAACTAGTATATTTTTTTTGGCAAGGCCGACGGGGTTGAATGGACCCCTACCATTATATTGCTGCACCAAAGAGGGCAAGAACAAGCCAACAGACTGGCAAGAAAGAACTAGGAAAACAAAGTGCAGCAATCACAGGGAGAACAAAGAAAAAAACACAAACACTAGACCAAAGAAAACAAAACGAGGATCGAACTAAAGAAAGATGCCTCGATCAAAGGCAAAGTTAGCTAGACACAAGACTCGCTTAATTTCCTGCTTCATATGGTTCTCGAATTGTTCAGCAGTCATTCTTTTATCAGGTTGGAAGATACGTCGATTCCTTTCATTCCAGACCACGATCATGAATCTCTTAACAATGAACTTGAATAGCCTGCTTTCGCAAGATTTACCCCCAGTATTGTCATATATGTACTTCCACTACACACAGTTGTTGATTCCTTTCCATCTCCTTCTGATTTTCCTTACCCAATTCTTCCATACGACATTCAGATAATTGAATTCAAAGAACAAGTGCTCCACCATCTCAGGAAGTTGATTACAGAAAACACGGTTTACCTCAACATGAAAACTCCTGGTAATCAGTTTCATTTTAGTATTCAGAGCCCGGTTGATCACTTTCCAAAGAAATAAGTTATCCTTCTGATTATTATCTTTGCGCCAAATTCTACTCCTCCACTTACATCTCTCACCAACATCACCAGCCAGGAAAGTATAAGTTTCTTTTATACTGAAGCTGTCAACCTTACTACCCCACTGTACTAAGTTCTGTTTATCACTTTGGATTTTGCATTCCGCCGCAAGGTTCCACACTTGCTGTATACGAGTGTTGGAAGTCCTTGGCAGCCTTAAGTTAGTACCATGAATGTAGCTCTGGACCTTGGCAACCTGGTTCACTCCCGACTACTCTAAATCAGCATGAGACAGAACACGCCGTAAGATCATGCCGCGCTTAATCTAGGGGTCATCCCAAAAGCTAACCACATTGTTATGAGTTACGGGGTAAAGAACAAGAGGCAAAACTACCTCCTTAACTTAAAGAGAGCTCTCCACGTCCAGCTAACTTTATTCGGAGTCATCATTTTCCAGAAGTTGCAACCACGAAGAACGTGTTTGGTGGACCATCTAACCCAAAGGTTGTCCTTGGCATTCGTGCAATCATAGAAAAGCCTAGCAATTGCCGCCCTGTTCCAGTGGTACATGTTGATGATACCGAGCCCTCCATTTGCAATAGGCTTTTCTAATCTCTTGAAACTAACAGGAGCTAAATAATGTCCCACTGTTTTCCCTGTCCATATGTATCTCATGAAGGCAGTACGTATCATGTTGATGAGATTCTAAGGTAATATGTATGTTCTAGCCCAATAGACTTGCATAGAGAAGATAACTGATTTGGTTAATGTGATTCGCCTCGCTTGGCTCAACATTTTGCTCGCCCAGCAGTCAAGTCTAGAAGTGATTTTTTCGTACAGCGGTAAGCATTGGTTCACGGTAATTCTGGAGGATGTGAGAGGAAGACCAAGATATGAAATTTTGTTAGCACTGATGGTTAATCCAGTGATAGCCTGAATTTCATCGTTTTGGGTAGTACTAAGGCCAGATGTTATCATTTCCGATTTGTCGAGATTGATAGACAAACCAGTAATCGCATGAAATTCATGAAGAGTATCCATAACAGCATGCATCGTGGTAATGTCCGGTAAGCAGAATATTACCCGGTCATCAGCGAACATCAAAGATATTACATCAAGGTCAGAACACTTCGGGTGATGCTTGATTAAGCCGGTAGCAGATTTTATTTTAATGAGCTGCATGAGTAGCTCCATGATGAGAATGAAAATATACGACGATATAGGGTCCCCTTGGCGAATGCCTTGCTTACTTTCGAAGAATCCCACACTGGAGCAATTAACATTGATTGAGAAACGAGCTGTGGATATGCATTCAACTATCCAGGCTATGAAAGAAGTAGGAAAGTTCATGTATTGCATAACTCTTTCAATAGTTTTCCATTAGAGCATGTCGAAAGCTTTCATGATGTCAAATTTCAACATAGCTCTTGGAGAAGAAATTTTATTTTTGTAACCATTTAATAATTCATGCGCCGGTAATACATTGTCTAAAATGTTTCTTCCCGGTAAAAAGGCAGCCTGGTTAGAAGAAATGAGATTCGGCATGACAGATTTCATCCTGGACGCAATAATTTTGGAGATGCATTTGTAGATCGTGTTGCAACATGAGATTGGTCTAAAAGAAAACACTTTGTGAGGGTTGTTGACCTTAGGAATCAACGCTATGTTAGTGTTGTTGAAAGAAGATATCAATTTAGTATTCTTGAAGAAGTTCTTAACAGCTCTGAGCACCTCAATCTTAACTATGTCCCAACAAGCATAGAAGAATTCAGCATTAAAACTGTCCGGACCTCCAGCCGATTTTTTGTTCAGGGAAAACATTGCCATTTTAATCTCTACATCATTTATTTCTTGACTCAGAGAAGCATGGTCGACGGCAGAAAGTCTGGGGAGGATGCGGGGATCGATGAGGTTAAAATCAGGTTCAAAATTGGCCGTGTTGCCGAAAAGATTGGTGAAGTGACTAATAAAAAACTCATCCACCCCATCTTTCATCGAATGAATGATTCCTTCGGCATCCTAGATGGAAACAATATTTTCTCTAGAGTGTTTAGCCTTTAAGTTAGCATGAAAGAAGGCACTGTTCCTATCTCCATCTTGTCACGATCCAAATTTCATTGTTCGAAAATCGACACCCATACTTCACTTGTACTCGAGTGTCGCAGATTCAATCGTTGAAATTCGAGTCATGTTGGAGCTTATAACACCATTAAGTATAACAACACGGTGGAATAAAGAAATAGATGATATCATATACAACTCCAATGAATACAATATCCAGAATGATATACAACAATGATATCAATAATACAAGAATATAAGAGATATGATACAATAACAGTGGAAAAATATCAGTAGAAAAGATGACTCCAAATGATCTGAAAAGAATGAGTCCAACGACTCCAACATCTAGCTCGAACCACCATCACGTTGCACCAAGAGAAGCAACGTCAGTCGTGATCTCCAAAAACTAAACTAGCTCCAACTAGTCTACTAATCCTGACTATCTGAAAAGAAAACCCAACTCTAGACTGGCCGTGTGAAAAATTGTGGGCACCTAGAGTTTAGGAAGGGAACAATAAACTCCGAGTCAGTCATGGGACTGGTATGAGTAACAAAAACAGTTTATCTTTAAAACAAACAGCAATAGAATTTAAACATTGAAATCCGCAATGCTTTTGGAAAATGAAACTACCATAAGGCCTCCTGGCACACACACAATGCAAACGCAGACATGGGGGAGATTTCTCCTTATGATAGTCAAACATGCTTCCTAAGCAAAGAAAACTCTTTTGATATTATTACTAGTGCATAGTGTACAAAATCATTTTGAAAATACAATATTAATCTTAGCCAGCATAGGTACCATTATATTATGCCTACTATAGCTACCATTTCAAATGGCAGGTTCTACAACTAAAACCGTACAAGTCTCGTATTGTTTCTTTGGATTTTCCAACAAATGGTCAGGCTAAGGAACTTCCTATGCCACGTGGGAACGCCTCTGGAGGGACGCCCCGAGAACCACCTGGCTCTCTGCCAACATAAGGCCGGTTATCCCCTTCCCGAGTAGTAAACCTGAGATATTCCACCCCGAGTCCTTTGGGACCTTTATACGAGGATCCTCTACACCAACATCACACAGTAGTAAATATACTATAGTGTCCACATGAGTAAGTATCTGGGCTCCATACCATGATACCACCCTTTTCCAGAAGGAACGGACATACCCTAGGGGAGCTACCCCTGAAACCTTGCCGCATCTTTCCTGTTTCGACCATTTTCGGTCTGTGAGGCTCGATGAGGTATCGTCCACAAAGCTACGCTTTTTCACAAAACCATGCTTTGATCAGCAACACACAGCAGCACTCGGCATGCCACACTACCAAATTGGGAGTATATCACTGATATCCTTCAACTACATAACCTCTGAGCTCGTACGTCTCAAAGAAGGGTGTTAAGCTAAGAGAATAAATCTCCGCCACCAAACAGAAATGTATTTGAAAGAAATCAGCTTTATATCTCAAAGTGTAGTGTCAGACATACAACCATACAAGTCTGTTCCGGTTTTGAAACAGAACCGAAGGCACTTCCGAAGAAGCCCTTGCAATCCGGGTATTCACAATCCCGATCGGACTTCCCATCACTTAGGAAATCTCTATACCAGGAGCTACCCAGTGCAAAGACAATCGATAGGTTATCCTATCGTTCTTGCAAACACCCGGTCTTCAACACCAGTCTTCAAATGTGATCCATTCATGACGTATCACTATTCGGAATGGGTTATATGACACAAAGGTCCTCTCCCGACTAAACCGAATAGTGAGCGTAATATTTTAAAAACATATGGATATGGGATTTCAGTTAAGTCACAATTTATTACCCAAAACTTTTCTTTTCAAATGGTTTAACAAATTACCATTTCAAATCTTTTACACAGACAGATTCATTTCACAAAGTTCACCCAGTTTCACAAAGATTCTATTCATAGATTTTCAAAACAATTTCCATCTCAATTGGATTAACTCTTTTAAATCTTTAAATCAAAGATTTAATAGCTTTCAAACTCGTTTCCAAAGATTTATTCATAATTTGGAAGACCATTTTCATTTTAGACTAGAAATCCTTTCAACACAAATTGAAAATCCATTACTTATATGAAAGCTTTTATTATTTGAAAACAAATAGTTTTCGTTTCGGAAAAATCCAATCTCGTTTATACAAGTTAAAATCTTTGGGTTGATTCAAATTCCCAAAACAACACTTTAAATCCAATCTATTTTCAAAACCATTTGAATTCAAATTTTCTACTGAAAATCATTTCAAAAATCTATGACTTAATCGATTTCCTTGTGAAATCCATATTTGTGTGTGTATAGTGTAGTCCAAGGGATTAACACAATAGTGCAACATCATTCAATCATTACGGATCAAAACACAGAAATATAGTTGATAAGCAGTATAAACTATAACGCTTATCATTCATTCACAGATCACATATAATATACAGATGTATCACAAATAAATGAATAAATTATACACACAGCTTAATTCACATAACAAGGTATCCTAGATCAGATAGGACAATCAATTCAAGGCATCTCATACAATACAATCATTCATAAGTAAGGTCAAGCATTCAAAAATCAATTATAAGCAGGATTAATTAATTGTTTAATCCTAATTAATTCAATTTATTTCTAATCAAATTTATTTACTTATGAATTTATTATCCAATTCTGATTTATTGATTCCAAATCATTTAATATAAATTAATTAATCAAACACTTTAATTAATTAAATTATTCTTAATGAATCATATTAATTAAATTAACCTTTAAACTCATTACATAATTAATTAACTTCTTAATTAATTATTTTTAAGAAATTAAACCTTTAATTACTTACCATAAGTAATCATCACATAACAATTAATCATTAATTTACCAATTTATCTAATGATTTTCTTAAACTAAATTAATTAACTTAAATTAATCAAAATATCCAAAATTAATTATAATAAGTAATTAATCCTTAATTACTTTCATCAAGTAATTAACAATTTACAATTGATTATCTTAATTAATTAATCTAATTAATTAATAAAATTAATCACATTAATTAATTTATTAATCTCTAATTATAAATTTATCTAAATCATTAATTTATAATTTAAATAAATTATTCTTTAATTATCTTTTTAATTAAATCATTGAATTACCTTAATTATCTCTAATATAATTCATTTCTTATTGATGACTTCATTAACATAAGTGTAAAACATTACACTTCTAAATTTAATTTCAAATTCCATTTGGAATATAAGATTCAAAATGATTATTTATTTACACATTAAACAAATTAAATATCAATTTATAAATCTTAAAATAAATGCAAAGAACATTTATTATTTACATAGGGAACTTATATAAGGAAAAGCCTTTAAACTCAATTACTTAATTTTTATTTAAAAAAGTAAGCTTTTAAATTACATTACATTTTAACTTGCAAATTCAAGTAAAAAAAACAAATCATATATTTTTCATTCAAAATTCTTTTATAAAAGAACTTTATCAAAATTCAAGTTTAAAACATTTATTTGAAACAAATTTACTTTTAAAAAAAACTATTTGATTTAAACTTGTTTAAAACATTCAGAATTAAAAACTGGTTTAAATCACAGATTTGAATTCAAAGAAAAACTTGAATCCATTAATTAACTTGCTTTTAAAACCTTGCTTTTAAATTCTTTATTTAAAATTCGAATTTATTTTAAAACTTTAAGATTTCAAAGCCATTTTGAATCTAACTTCATCTAGATTTAAACTTATTTTTAAATCTATCTCACAATTTAAATTCTATTTAAATTTGCTTCAAATTCAAATTTACAGTCAGGTTTACTAAAACCTGTAGCAAGACAAAAACAACCCAGAGGCAACTATTTTTTTCTTCGAGTTCAAACCCCTATTGCTTCGAGTAATCACTCGAATAACTCGAGTAAATCTGTAGCGATCCTGGACTCGGCCTTCGAAAATCGACACCTGTACTTCACTTGTACTCAAAATGCCGCAGATTCAAATGCCGAATCTGGTTCACCGGAGCTTATAACACCATTAAGTATAACAACACAGAGGAAGAAAGAAAATAGATGATATCATATACAACTCAAATGAATACAATATCCAGAATATGATATACAACGATGATATCAATAATACACAGCAATATCAGAGATATGATACAATGCTACAGCGGAAATAAAAATAATGGAAGAGATCACTCCAAATGATCTACAAAAGAGAATGATTCCAACAACTCCAACATCAGCTCGAACCACCATTACGTTGCACCAAGATAAGCAACGTCAGTCCTGATCTCCGATGAACTGAACTAGCTCCAGATAATCTACTAAACCTGACTATCTGAAAAGAAACCCAACTCTAGACTGCCCGAGTGGAAAATTGGGGGCACCCAGAGTTTAGGAAAGGAACAATAAACTCCGAGTGCCCACAATTTTCCACACGGGCAGTCTAGAGTTGGGTTTCTTTTCAGATAGTCAGGTTTAGTAGATTATCTGGAGCTAGTTCAGTTCATCGGAGATCAGGACTGACGTTGCTTATCTTGGTGCAACGTAATGGTGGTTCGAGCTGATGTTGGAGTTGTTGGAGTCATTCTCTTTTGTAGATCATTTGGAGTGATCTCTTCCATTATTTTTATTTCCGCTGTAGCATTGTATCATATCTCTGATATTGCTGTGTATTATTGATATCATCGTTGTATATCCTATTATGGATATTGTATTCATTTGAGTTGTATATGATATCATCTATTTTCTTTCTTTCGCTGTGTTGTTATACTTAATGGTGTTATAAGCTCTGGTAAACCAGATTCGGCGTTTGAATCTGCGACATTTTGAGTACAAGTGAAGTACATGTGCCGATTTTCGAAGGCCGAGTCCAGGATCGCTACAATTTGGTATCAGAGCTAAGGTTGAACTTTAGCTCAGGAGTATAACACATTAAGTAACTCATTAGAGATAGGGTGAAGTATACCCTAGAATGAGTAATTCTCAGATATCCGTTCGAATGCCTCAGTAAATTCTCTTACTATCTACTGATAATGAATATGAGTGCAAGAAGAGGATGAGATAGGGGACAGGGAAATACGACTATAATTGGTCAATACCCTGTAACAACAAGGAAACAATCTTTTCTCTATTAATCTCTTTTGTTCAGCATCTTTTTCTCAATTCTTCGATAATTTCTGGTAGATCCAGGAAAAAGATTCGATATATTAATATGGGACATAAACTCCAAATAAGCCAAAAATTGTTTGTTTGGATGAATTGGTTGCTTTGTTTGCTATGGTTGATAGGTATACTTTGGTTCTAAATTGAAAGTAAGTTATTGTATCCATATATCTATCTATTTCTTTGGAATTTCGAATATATTCTACGAATGGTTAGTTATCCCTTTGAACTAACCGATGCCCTTGCATACTTCGTAGATCTGGATAACCCGAGTATCCTGTGAAAAATTAAACAGATTCGTTCTTGTATCTATTGTTGATATTTTGATTTGGTAAGCCAAATGCAGAATAGATGTTCAGTTTGATTTGATGAAATATTCTTCATCTATCCTTTTATCTACTTGACAATTTCGAGGACGAAATTCTTTTAAGGGGGGAAGTCTGTAACGACCCCGAATTTTATATATATTTAAATTGATAATTTAAATTAATTTTTGAATAAAATTTGTGAAATTAATCAATAAAGTGATGCGAGTTTCCCCGAATTAAAATAAATTCGGTATAAATCATTTAAACTTTAAATATTGTATATATGTGTATATATGAGAATATATATATATTTGGGCATATATAAGTAAATTTGAAATAATATATATATATATATATATATATATATATTGATTTGAATTTAAATTGTAAATAAATGGTTTAAAAATGAAAATATATAAGATAGATAAATTATAAAATAAATACTTTGGATAAAATCTAATAACAAATTAAAATCTAGAAAATTCACTTATATTACCAAATGAATATAAGAATAATTAGTATTAAATTTAGAAATAATTAATTATGATGGAGATAAATATAAAAATACATAAGGTAAATTAGAGAAAAAACATATATAGTAAACAAATTACATAAATTAAATAATATATTAAATATAGAAATTCATTTTAAATTATAAAACAATAAAATATATATATATATATAATAAACACATTAAATAAATTCTAACAACATAAATATATTCAAGTATGAAGACAAAGCAAAGGAAAAAGAAGACACTAGTATATAATACATTCAAGTATGAACAAGAAAAAAATGATAAGTGTAGATTGTACAAGCCTAATTAATGCAAGATATTTAGTACACAAATGTATATACTTATGAGCCGAAATGAGATCATTTCATTTCAAGAAACAAAGATAAAATCTTTAGTCAAAGCAAGCTTAATTAATGCCAATATCTCTAGTACACAACAATTTCATATCAGCCTCCATACACAAAGAAAAATCTCTGACTTGAAAGAAAAAAATGGAAATATATGTACCTGTATTGTACAAGAAGAATGATATCCCCTGTAAACTCATTTTTCTACACATCAAACATTTTCATTTCAGTTCGACCATTATCTCTTACTAAAATAAAATCTCCATTAAAACAAACTTCCATTAAAACAAACTTCAACTTAAAACAACACCAATCTGTTCTAATGCAAGCCAGAGATTGAAGAGAAAGTTTCCAGCTTGCAAATTTTCTCAAGCCTGTTTTAAAAGAAGAAACTCTGTTCTTCTGGAAAATATGTGAGCAAACCTCTTAAACCTTCTCCTACCTCTCGATGTTGTGGTTAACACTTGAATCTGTTATAAAAGTGTTGCTTAGTTGTTAAATACATCTGCATGTGTATATGTATATACATGGATTGTGGGGTGCATGTCTGGTTCTAGACATATATCTTTCTATTTTAAACACTTACAGGTTTAAACTCATATATAATTCAAATTTTCCTTCTTTGATTCTTATTAGACTTTAAGATCCAAACAAAAGTTGTTTGTTTAAACATGTTTTAAGTTTTTTTTTTAAAAATGAATTCAAGCAAAATGAATTAAAGTTTTTTTTTGGAAATTTGGAATTACAGGCAACAATTCAAAATGTGTTAAAATTCAAACATCATGAATTCTAGTTTCAGGTATACCATCTGAAATGTTTTTGAAAATAATGATTTTTGAAAGTAAAATCATGATTTTTAAGGTTTTAAATAAAGAGAACATGAGAGTTGAACGGAAATTGAAAACGTGGCAAATTCTGATGATCAAGTTGATCGGCGACCCCGTGAGTTTGGCCAGAGGAAGTTCATGGGCCGGAGGTCATGAGAAAAATGGGTTCATATTTTTCTGGTCATCGTGGTGGATGGTACGATTTAATCTAAGGTTTTAGATGGGTTTTTGTCGAGGCTGGAATTCTGGTTACTGCTCCGTCTACAAGGCACCGGAGTTCATCGGTCGAAGGGGAAAAGGAGTTTGGGTCGTGGACGAGGCTGTGGCAGGAATGGTGGAGTCTCTGTTTGTCGGCGTCTCCTGAACGAGGCAAGTTTTGGTCAGAGTATTTGTTCCAGGGGACTCTGATAGGTTCGATTTTGTTTACGTGTTCGATCAAGGATGGTGGATGGTATGATGGCCAGAGTCGTCATAGTCGACTTGTGTGTGGTGGTCATGGACGCCGGAGAGTCGCCGACGATGGGTGCATGTGCACCATGTTTCACTGCACAGTTTTGTTTTGGGAATGAAGTTTTCCCCGGGTTGAAGCTCGGGTAGGAAGAGGATGAGCTCAGGTATTTCGTTTACTTGAGTGTTTCAACATAGCAGTTAAAAAAAATTAAACTAAGTTTTGAAAAGAAAAAGAAGAAGAGAGCTGGGGATTTGGAGACGATAACTCGGGTATTTGCTCGAGTAAAACTATGGGTTTGTCTCGGGTTGCTTTAAAATTTTTCACGGTTTAAAACAAAAGAAATTTTGAAACCAGTTTCAAAGCAAATAGAAAGGAACCAGTTTTCAAGGCCCTTATCAAACAGGTTTCAAAATAAAAGCATATTGAAATCTTTAATTAAGAGGTGTTTTGAATGAATTTGTAACGACCCGATATTTTCAACCATTCGCATCCGCACATGTCGGACTTGAATTGCTCAAAATACCGCGTTGTAAATAAAATTTGGCAAATCTCAGAATATACAGTAAATAAATAATCACAGAATACAGACACAGAGTAAAATAATGCAGCGGAAGTAAAAGAAATAGTAGTTCATGAAGCTACTATAAAAATATATCAAAGTTACATAAGATATAACAGAAGAAATAAAATACAACAGAAGTCTCAATATGGTACCAAGTACAAGCTGAACAAAACAACAGAACTGAAATAGATAGGACAAGACAAGCAGATAATCTCCAGCGATTCAAATCTCCAAGAGAGCGGAAATCCAAATATGTGAATAACTCAGGCTGACCCGAGCGTAAATAAAAATACAAACACTCGAGTCAGGACATACATACTTATACAATGTAAACCAACTCAAGTGAACTGTAATAAAGGTACAAGTAACTTAAAGAATGCTTGGGATCGCCCATTCTTTAAGGATCCGTTAAACTATCTACTATGTAGTAATATTCGCTATTATAATAATGTCTAATCATAAAATAAACATACTTTTAAATAGCGTTAAGGCTTTACATTTTCCACCTTAACACGTAATATGCCAATAGTCTACACAGTACCTGCATACCCCGAGAGGCTACGAGAAGATACTCCATAGGTACGACACAAATAGAAACTCGTAGTAAAGCTCGATATGGTAGGTGACACGGCACACAAGGCAATGCCAGGGTAGATATACCAATTACGCACACGGACTGATGGAAACACATAGCAGCCACTACCGCTCCACCTCGAACAACACTCCCAAATCAAGGGTGCGCACCAAATCAATCACAAGTAATAGAATGGTATCGAAGAAGTGTGTCCGATAAGAGGTGCTACCTCACTGGTCCGAGATCGCTCCTGTTTTAGCCACCTTATGCCAACTCATGGGAGTTGGGTCCACGTATATACCTTAGGATCGTCGTCACCATCCTACTTCATTCTGGAAACTCCACCGCGTACACAGTTGTCAAAGTGGTTTTCGGTATCGACAGAGAGTATGTCCATATCCGATCCCGGTCTCTTTAACAACCAATCGTTATTATAACCCGTGGTTATAATTTAAAAACAGTTTATACTTTAAAATAGAATATCCTTTCAAATCCAAATCTTTATCAAAATAAAGATTAAATCAATTACAAACCATTTCAATATATTTAAAATATCATATCATTTCAAATCTTCATTTCAAATCGTTTCAATATATCAAAATATCATATCTTTCCAAAACTTCATTTCAAATCATTTATATATACCAAAATATCATTTGAGTAAAAATCTAAGTATTCAACTTTAAATACTTTTTAAATTCAAAGAAACCATTCATTTATTATCATTTCAAGTCGCCTTTTAAATAGTTTATATTTCAATCAAAATAATTCATCTAAACCATTTAAAAGTGTAAGTATTATATTTCAAATCAAATATTAAAATTTCTAAAGTTTCAATTCAATTCAATCATTTATTTCAATTAAATTTCCATAGACCACTTCAAATCTTATAAATTTCAAATATAGATTTAATCCACAAAATAACTATTCAAATTATAAAATAGATTTCAAAGCTTTAATATCCTATATTTCATAAGTCCAATATCTTTTAAATAGATTCAAATTACAAGTAAATCAAATAATTTTCATACTAATATAAACTTAAATTATTCATTCAAATATTTAATATCATTTATTTAATTTATATTTAAATACCATTTAATCACATTTTCAAAATAGTTGTATTTCCCAAATCAACTATTCCATTTAAATCATTTAAAGTCAATTCATTATATTTAATAATTAAATATTTAATTTCCAAAATTTAATCTTTTTCAAAGATCATTTATTCATTTAAGTTTATTAAAACAATGAAAATTCAACTTTCGCAGCACTTAGGAAATGCTACGTAATGTTATGTTTTAAAACAGTTCATTAACAAAAGACGGCATTTAGAATGCTGTGATATCTTGATTTAGTTTCAATTAAAATTTTAGTTAAATTTAAAACTATAGCACTAACAAAGTGCTATAATAACCCTTAGTTCAAATTTGCTATTTGGTTCATTTAAAACAACTACAGCATTTTCCAATGTTGTAATATCTTTACTTTATATTTCAAAAAAGTTGTCAAATCAAATTCAGAGTTTTATTTACAATTTCACACATAATTAACTTTTAATATAAATCATTTTAACTTATAAAATCATATATTTTCACATTTTAAAAACAATCATTTAAATACCTTTATTTCTATGATTTTATAAAGTCAAATTTCCATACAAAAATCAAATTATAACAATTAAATTTTCATTTCTTTAATTAAATTCTTAACTTAAAAACTAAGTTTAAATTTCCAAATTATAACTTATTTACATTTATTTTACTTAATTAAAATTCACTTTTAACAAAATTCACAATTTCCCAATTTAAGTTATATTTCAAAAATTCAACTTAAACATTCATTTATTCCATATTTTAATTTAGACAAAATCATTAACACCTATAAAAATTATTATTACTTAATAAAATCATTAAATTCATCTTTTAAATCAAATTTGTCATATATTCTTACTTTACATAAATTCCATTTATAAACAAAATCATAAATTTCAAAATTAACTTATATTTCAAATTATACTTCACCATTTACTTAATTCACTTATTTAATTTGTACAAAATCACTAATATTTTATAGAAACCATTTTAAATAAAATTTAAATCAAAATATCATAATATTTACATTTTTAAAATATTTTAAACATTTCAGAAAAATATATAAACCACGGGTCTGTATATAATTTTCTAGCCTAGGTCAAGTGATACGGATATGTATCATTTCAATCCACGGTTTACAAAGAAAATCGAGTTCTATCATTTCAAACCCGCAATCCCAAGTTAAATAAAATAAATAAAAAGTCGCTCAGGCTTATCATTTCAGCCCATAACGATCTTTCCCTATTCTAAAGTCCGTTCGGGTATGTATCATTTCAACCCATAGTGATTCCTAATCTACAGGGAACTTGCAGTGTGATAAACTGATATAAATAAACGGTATACAATATATAATAGTAACAGATAATATAACATGTGTATAAACAGGGATGAACATCATATAATCATAATATAACAGTTATAACAGGATGATATAAATTTACAGATTCAAGTGATGTCAGTTTATCAATTATATAAGTACATATTAGTCTGGTGAGATTTACTCACTTGTATAAGCTGGAGACAACGATCAAAATCACAATCTGAGATCCTCAAAAGCACTATGGCACGACAACATGGATATGACAAGAGAGTGGAGAGCCAAAGCTAATAGCCTTGTTCAAACATTTACACAAAACAATACAAATATATGTAAGTTTCAACACGATTTAAACATCAAATAACATTAGAATTCAAAGCCCAAAACAAATGCCAATTTCTTTGCACTTGTTCTCAACCTCATATGCTTCAGTTAGACATGTGTTAAGCTCAGCCAAGGCAGGTGATTGGGTCTGGTTTGGGTCACAAAGGATCGGCCAGCATGGGTTATCAAGGTGAATAGGTCTAGGTGCAACCATTTGCAACTACAAGCCAAAGTTCATCCTTTCAAGGCCACAAAAGGGTTCGGCCCTAGGTCCTATGGTCATGGCCTGATATCCAGATGGCGGTGGCTGATGTGGCAGAGGGTGGAGGTCAGGTCAGAGGTGGTGGTGGTGGTGGAAGTGGCGGCTAGAGGTGGTGCTAACAATCTAGGCTCGGCTAGTGTAATATGTGATGGTTTTTGTTGATTTTGGTGGTGCTCCTTGCCATGGGTGTGCTTAGACTGCCATGGTGGTGTAGTATGGTGGGTAATGATCAGAGAAAGGGTGTGGTGGAGGTCGGACCAGATCTGGTTGAGGAGGAGTGGAGCCATGAAGGTGAGAACAAGTGACAAATTTCAATAGAAAAAGCTAGAAAACAAAGAAAAAAAGAAGAGAAAAATTTACCAATTCCTTATCAAAATGGCCGTACTGTTTTAGAGCTTGAGGAGGAAAATTTTGTGCGTGAAAACAAAATGAATTGCAGCTGAAAGAAGGTAGAAAAGGTACGGCCAAAATCATAAAGAAGGAGGTTGAGAAAATGAAAGGTCGGAAGAGGAAAAGACCCTGGAATTTTAAAAGTTTACAACCTTTCAAATTTCCACTAATTTCTTTTTAATTTTAAATAACTGAAATATATATATAATTTCAGATAAAAATACGAAAATTTATTAAATAAACAAAAATAAATAAATAAATATTAATTATATATAATTTAATTAAATAAAACAGCATAATTTGCAATTAGTCTTGAAAATATGAAGAAAAAAAATGCAATGAACTTTAGAAAATTTTTATGTACTTAAAAATATTTATAAATAAAGATAAGAACACAAAATAAAATGAATTCACAAAAATAAATAAATAAATTTTAATTAAATATAATTTTAATGAAGAAAATAGCAGAAAAATGGAAACTAGCCTTTAAAAATAGAAAATAAATGCAACATATTTTGGGAAAATTCTATTATCACTTTAAAAATATTAAAAGACAAAAATATACATAAAATAACATATTAACACATATTAAAATAAAATATGAGAAATAAAATAAAATTTATATCATTTAAAATAGACAAAATTGTTAAATAAAACAAATTATACTCAAAATTGAAATGTACATAACTTTCACAGTTTAAGTCTGTTTCCAACGAAACGAAAAGCAGTATTCATGTTATTAAATCTATTTTCATAATAAAAGATAAAATTTAAGAATTTATATATTTAAATTTAAAATTTAAAAGTCAAAGATTGAACAGTTTGACCAGAATTTCACTTTTCGGTAAAATATTCAATTTATATCAGTTTGAAACTATAACTCACATAATAATCAGCATTTATATTTAAAAATTAAATGTTTGAAATAAAACAAGTTTAAAATAATTTCAAAATAAAATAAAATCAAATTTTAAATTATATGCTAAAATCTAGGGTTGTTACACTCTCCCCCACTCAAAACTTTTCGTCCCCGAAAAGGAATGAGGTACGGGAAAGCACAAAAAGATAGAAATGAAATAAGATTAAGACAAGGTGACAAGAGGATTAAAATTATACCTGATAACTGTTGTTATAGGTAAGTTTAACAAGGTGGATGGCAAGCAATGCTCAGATTCAAATTGTGTACCAAAGATTTATTAAGGATTATAGGAAGATTTCTAACCAGAAAAACTATAGAAAGATGCCTATACCAGTCTGTAGCAAGATGAGGAAAATAAGGACAACTAAAGACAAATTGAAAACAAAATAAGATAATAAGTTTGAAAAACAAAATAAGATAATAGGTTCGAAATTTCCATAGTTTCAGCTTAAATTAATAATTAATTTTACACAAGTTAAATAAATCTTACTATCTCTAATTTCATTATCTTATCATCCAATTTTCTTAAACTAACAATTTCAAAAATCATGGATTTAAAAAAAATCATTATTATACTCATAATGTACTCAATAAATTTAATTCTTCTCTATTCCTAATTATAATTAAATTTATCCCTCTCAATATTTTTTATCACCTATGTTAAATATACTTACACTTATTATAACTATTTTAATTTATTCTTAATTCATTTAACATCATTTATATTATAAATTATTCAATTAACCCTTTTATTCAATTTACCTCTGTTAATCTTTTTTTTATAACTAAAATTTAAGTGTATAACATTTATTATAACCACTCAAATTTTATTTATAAAATCTTTTTATATTGTATATTATCCAATTACATTGTTAACTTCTAAAAATTAAGTTAAGTTATATTGGAATGCAATTGAGAATTATACAAATAAAACTTTCTAAAATTAATATACAATATAAACATTCTAATTAAATCATTTCAAGCTTGAATATTTATTCAAAATTTAGATTTTCTTTTTATACTTGAAGTTATTATTTAAGATAGAATTTAAGAATAAAATTTCCGATTCCTTTCAAACATTTAGAGATAAATGAATGTATGTACATAATATGTCAAATCAAATTTAAATCAATATATATATATATATATATAATAAATCAAATCATCTCTTAAATTTCAAATCAATCAAATTTCCCAAAACAAAGCTGTAGCAAGACTACAGAATGGTTTCTTCACTTCGAAACTCGAAAATGAACGTCGATGATGCCGCGGTCATCACCGAAATTATTTTCCAGTGGCAAAGAGAAGAGCACTAATGTTTTAAAACTTTAAAAATTCTTTGGAAACAAATTTCTATTCAAAATACTTTAAATAACATGTCCTTTTAAAACTTTAAACACAAGGTTTGAAATCATAAGAAATACAATTCTCAAATTCTTGATTTAAATTCATTTCAGTTCCCAAATCAATTTATAAACAACTATTTATAAATTCATTATAGAACAATAAATGATAAATCAAGTATTATCATTTTAAATAATCAATTTATTAAGTTCCATAAATTTGCTTAGATATATAAAATTTATTTCATTAACAATTTTAAAATAATATTGTGTCAGTTTGTTCTGTCAAAGTGTTTTAGAAATCCTATCGATAACATTGATCAGGCGAATCGATCAGAAACCTAAATCAACATCAACAACTCAAACAACACAATATATAAAACAAAACATAGATTTACAAGTACAATTTTAAAAATGTTATGAAGATAGGTTGGACACAAAAGACAAGATGATTATAACTGAGTAGGGAGATTGATAAGCTTAAATTAATCACGGGCAACCTTAACCGGGTCAACCGTGACTTAAAGAATAAGATCGATGTGGAATTTCTCGGATAAATCTACATTTGATCTCAGGAGATAGAGTTTGGAGTAATAAAAGATATTAGCATCTAAACTAAGGATAGATATAAATCTCTGGTGAATCAATGCTAATTGTAAAGGAGTTTCCCCTTTTACAAGTCATTAGAGTATTGGAGAGACCGCCAATTCACTATGAAGATCATTCGAAGTGGAGTTATGGGATACTCCAGAATCAAAAGAAGATGGATATTGAGGGACAAGAATGAATTTTGGAACCGTAGGGAATGTTCCAAAAATTCAAAGGAAATTCGAATCAAGAGGAAAAGATTCAAACTCGAACGAAAGTGATTCTGTAAATAAATCTACTCCATATGATGAGTTTTGCCTCAAAGCCAAAGCTCTGATACCAACTGTAACGGACCGATATTTTCAACCATTCGCATCCGCACATGTCGGACATGAATTGCTCAAAATACCGCGTTGTAAATAAAATTTGGCAAATATCAGAATATACAGTAAATAAATAATCACAGATCACAGACACAGAGTAAAATAATGCAGCGGAAGTAAAAGAAATAGTAGTTCATGAAGCTACTATATAAATATATCAAAGTTACATAAGATATAACAGAAGAAATAAAATACAACAGAAGTCTCAATATGATAACCAAGTACAAGCTGAACAAAACAACAGAACTGAAATAGATAGGACAAGACAAGCAGATAATCTCCAGCGATTCAAATCTCCAAGAGAGCGGAAATCCAAATCTGTGAATAACTCAGGCTGACCCGAGCGTAAATAAAAATACAAACACTCGAGTCAGGACATACATACTTATACAATGTAAACCAACTCAAGTGAACTGTAATAAAGGTACAAGTAACTTAAAGAATGCTTGGGATCGCCCATTCTTTAAGGATCCGTTAAACTATCTACTATGTAGTAATATTCGCTATTATAATAATGTCTAATCATAAAATAAACATACTTTTAAATAGCGTTAAGGCTTTACATTTTCCACCTTAACACGTAATATGCCAATAGTCTACACAGTACCTGCATACCCCCGAGAGGCTACGAGAAGATACTCCATAGGTACGACACAAATAGAAAGTCGTAGTAAAGCTCGATATGGTAGGTGACACGGCACACAAGGCAATGCCAGGGTAGATATACCAATTACGCACACGGACTGATGGAAACGCATAGCAGCCACTACCGCTCCACCTCGAACAACACTCCCAAATCAAGGGTGCGCACCAAATCAATCACAAGTAATAGAATGGTATCGAAGAAGTGTGTCCGATAAGAGGTGCTACCTCACTGGTTCGAGATTGCTCCTGTTTTAGCCACCTTATGCCAACTCATGGGAGTTGGGTCCACGTATATACCTTAGGATCGTCGTCACCATTCTACTTCATTCTGGAAACTCCACCGCGTACACAGTTGTCAAAGTGGTTTTCGGTATCGACAGAGAGTATGTCCATATCCGATCCCGGTCTCTTTAACAAACAATCGTTATTATAACCCGTGGTTATAATTTAAAAACAGTTTATACTTTAAAATAGAATATCCTTTCAAATCCAAATCTTTATCAAAATAAAGATTAAATCAATTACAAACCATTTCAATATATTTAAAATATCATATCATTTCAAAACTTCATTTCAAATCATTTCAATATATCAAAATATCATATCTTTTCAAAACTTCATTTCAAATCACTTATATATACCAAAATATCATTTGAGTTCAAATCTAAATATTCAACTTTAAATACTTTTTAAATTCAAAGAAACCATTCATTTATTATCATTTCAAGTCGCCTTTTAAATAGTTTATATTTCAATCAAAATAATTCATCTAAACCGTTTAAAAGTGTAAGTATTATATTTCAAATCAAATATTAAAATTTCTAAAGTTTCAATTCAATTCAATCATTTATTTCAATTAAATTTCCATAGACCACTTCAAATCTTATAAATTTCAAATATAGATTTAATCCACAAAATAACTATTCAAATTATAAAATAGATTTCAAAGCTTTAATATCCTATATTTCATAAGTCCAATATCTTTTAAATAGATTCAAATTACAAGTAAATCAAATAATTTTCATACTAATATAAACTTCAATTATTCATTCAAATATTTAATATCATTTATTTAATTTATATTTAAATACCATTTAATCACATTTTCAAAATAGTTGTATTTCCCAAATCAACTATTCCATTTAAATCATTTAAAGTCAATTCATTATATTTAATAATTAAATATTTAACTTCCAAAATTTAATCTTTTTCAAAGATCATTTATTCAATTAAGTTTATTAAAACAATGAAAATTCAACTTTCGCAGCACTTAGGAAATGCTACGTAATGTTATGTTTTAAAACAGTTCATTAACAAAAGACGGCATTTAGAATGCTGTAATATCTTGATTTAGTTTCAATTGAAATTTTAGTTAAATTTAAAACTATAGCACTAACAAAGTGCTATAATAACCCTTAGTTCAAATTTGCTATTTGGTTCATTTAAAACAACTACAGCATTTTCCAATGTTGTAATATCTTTACTTTATATTTCAAAAATGTTGTCAAATCAAATTCAGAGTTTTATTTACAATTTCACACATAATTAACTTTTAATATAAATCATTTTAACTTATAAAATCATATATTTTCACATTTTAAAAACAATCATTTAAATACCTTTATTTCTATGATTTTATAAAGTCAAATTTCCATACAAAAATCAAATTAAATAACAATTAAATTTTCATTTCTTTAATTAAATTCTTAACTTAACAACTAAGTTTAAATTTCCAAAATATAACTTATTTACATTTATTTTACTTAATTAAAATTCACTTTTAACAAAATTCACAATTTCCCAATTTAAGTTATATTTCAAAAATTCAACTTAAACATTCATTTATTCCATATTTTAATTTAGACAAAATCATTAACACCTATAAAAATTATTATTACTTAATAAAATCATTAAATTCATCTTTTAAATCAAATTTGTCATATATTCTTACTTTACATAAATTCCATTTAAAAACAAAATCATAAATTTCAAAATTAACTTATATTTCAAATTATACTTCACCATTTACTTAATTCACTTATTTAATTTGTACAAAATCACTAATATTTTATAGAAACCATTTTAAATAAAATTTAAATCAAAATATCATAATATTTACATTTTTAAAATATTTTAAACATTTCAGAAAAATATATAAACCACGGGTCTGTATATAATTTTCTAGCCTAGCTCAAGTGATACGGATATGTATCATTTCAATCCACAGTTTACAAAGAAAACCGGGTTCTATCATTTCAAACCCGCAATCCCAAGTTAAATAAAATAAATAAAAAGTCGCTCAGGCTTATCATTTCAGCCCATAACGATCTTTCCCTATTCTAAAGTCCGTTCGGGTATGTATCATTTCAACCCATAGTGATTCCTAATCTACAGGGAACTTGCAGTGTGATAAACTGATATAAATAAACGGTATACAATATATAACAGTAACAGATAATATAACATGTGTATAAACAGGGATGAACATCATATAATCATAATATAACAGTTATAACAGGATGATATAAATTTACAGATTCAAGTGATGTCAGTTTATCAATTATATAAGTACATATTAGTCTGGTGAGATTTACTCACTTGTATAAGCTGGAGACAATGATCAAAAGCACAAACTGAGATCCTCAAAAGCACTATGGCACGACAACACGGATATGACAAGAGAGTGGAGAGCCAAAGCTAATAGCCTTGTTCAAACATTTACACAAAACAATACAAATATATGTAAGTTTCAACACGATTTAAACATCAAATAACATTAGAATTCAAAGCCCAAAACAAATGCCAATTTCTTTGCACTTGTTCTCAACCTCATATGCTTCAGTTAGACATGTGTTAAGCTCAGCCAAGGTAGGTGATTGGGTCTGGTTTGGGTCACAAAGGATCGGCCAGCATGGGTTATCAAGGTGAATAGGTCTAGGTGCAACCATATGCAACTACAAGCCAAAGTTCATCCTTTCAAGGCCACAAAAGGGTTCGGCCCTAGGTCCTATGGTCATGGCCTGATGTCCAGATGGTGGTGGATGATGTGGCAGAGGGTGGAGGTCAGGTCAGAGGTGGTGGTGGTGGTGGTGGTGGAAGTGGCGGCTAGAGGTGGTATAAGGTGGTGCTAACAATCTAGGCTCGGCTAGTGTAATATGTGATGGTTTTTGTTGATTTTGGTGGTGCTCCTTGCCATGGGTGTGCTTAGACTGCCTTGGTGGTGTAGTATGGTGGGTAATGATCGGAGAAAGGGGGTGTTGGAGGTCGGACCAGATCTGGTTGAGGAGGAGTGGAGCCATGAAGGTGAGAACAAGTGACAAATTTCAATAGAAAAAGCTAGAAAACAAAGAAAAAAAGAAGAGAAAAATTTACCAATTCCTTATCAAAATGGCCGTACTATTTTGGAACTTGAGGAGGAAAATTTTGTGCATGAAAACAAAATGAATTGCAGCTGAAAGAAGGTAGAAAAGGTACGGCCAAAATCATAAAGAAGGAGGTTGAGAAAATGAAAGGTCGGAAGAGGAAAAGACCCTGGAATTTTAAAAGTTTACAACCTTTCAAATTTCCACTAATTTCTTTTTAATTTTAAATAACTGAAATATATATATAAATTCAGATAAAAATACGAAAATTTATTAAATAAACAAAAATAAATAAATAAATATTAATTATATATAATTTAATTAAATAAAACAGCAAAATTTGCAACTAGTCTTGAAAATATGAAAAAAATAAATGCAATGAACTTTAGAAAATTTTATGTACTTAAAAATATTTATAAATAAAGATAAGAACACAAAATAAAATGAATTCACAAAAATAAATAAATAAATTTTAATTAAATATAATTTTAATGAAGAAAATAGCAGAAAAATGGAAACTAGCCTTTAAAAATAGAAAATAAATGCAACATATTTTGGAAAAATTCTATTATCACTTTAAAAATATTAAAAGACAAAAATATACATAAAATAACATATTAACACATATTAAAATAAAATATGACAAAGAAAATAAAATTTATATCATTTAAAATAGACAAAATTGTTAAATAAAACAAATTATACTCAAAATTGAAATGTACATAACTTTCACAGTTTAAGTTCGTTTCCAACGAAACGAAAAGCAGTATTCATGTTATTAAATCTATTTTCATAATAAATGATAAAATTTAAGAATTTATATATTTAAATTTAAAATTTAAAAGTCAAAGATTGAACAGTTTGACCAGAATTTCACTTTTCGGTAAAATATTCAATTTATATCAGTTTGAAACTATAACTCACATAATAATCAGCATTTATATTTAAAAATTAAATGTTTGAAATAAAACAAGTTTAAAATAATTTCAAAATAAAATAAAATCAAATTTTAAATTATATGCTAAAATCTAGGGTTGTTACACTCTCCCCCACTCAAAACTTTTCGTCCCCGAAAAGGAATGAGGTACGGGAAAGCACAGAAAGATAGAAATGAAATAAGATTAAGACAAGGTGACAAGAGGATTGAAATTATACCTGATAACTGTTGTTATAGGTAAGTTTAACAAGGTGGATGGCAAGCAATGCTCAAATTCAAATTGAGTACCAAAGATTTATTAAGGATTATAGGAAGATTTCTAACCAGAAAAACTATAGAAAGATGCCTATACCAGTCTGTAGCAAGATGAGGAAAATAAGGACAACTAAAGACAAATTGAAAACGAAATAAGATAATAAGTTTGAAAAACAAAATAAGATAATAGGTTCGAAATTTCCATAGTTTCAGCTTAAATTAATAATTAATTTTACACAAGTTAAATAAATCTTACTATCTCTAATTTCATTATCTTATCATCCAATTTTCTTAAACTAACAATTTCAAAAATCATGGATTTAAAAAAAATCATTATTATACTCATAATGTACTCAATAAATTTAATTCTTCTCTATTCCTAATTATAATTAAATTTATCCCTCTCAATATTTTTTATCACCTATGTTAAATATACTTACACTTATTATAACTGTTTTAATTTATTCTTAGTTCCTTTAACATCATTTATATTATAAATTATTCAATTAACCCTTTTATTCAATTTACCTCTGTTAATCTTTTTTTTATAACTAAAATTTAAGTTTATAACATTTATTATAACCACTCAAATTTTATTTATAAAATATTTTTATATTGTATATTATCCAATTACATTGTTAACTTCTAAAAATTAAGTTAAGTTATATTGGAATGCAATTAAGAATTATACAAATAAAACTTTCTAAAATTAATATACAATATAAACATTCTAATTAAATCATTTCAAGCTTGAATATTTATTCAAAATTTAGATTTTCTTTTTATACTTGAAGTTATTATTTAAGATAGAATTTAAGAATAAAATTTCCGATTCCTTTCAAACATTTAGAGATAAATGAATGTATGTACATAATATGTCAAATCAAATTTAAATCAATATCTATATATATAATAAATCAAATCATCTCTTAAAATTCAAATCAATCAAATTTCCCAAAACAAAGCTGTAGCAAGACTACAGAATGGTTTCTTCACTTCGAAACTCGAAAATGAACGTCGATAATGCCGCGGTCATCACCGAAATTATTTTCCAGTGACAAAGTGAAGAGCACTAAAATTTTAAAACTTTAAAAATTCTTTGGAAACAAATTTCTATTCAAAATGCTTTAAATAACATGTCCTTTTAAAACTTTAAACACAAGGTTTGAAACCATAAGAAATTAAATTCTCAAATTCTTGATTTAAATTCATTTCAGTTCCCAAATCAATTTATAAACAACTATTTATAAATTCATTCATAGAACAATAAATGATAAATCAAGTATTATCATTTTAAATAATCAATTTAAATCAATTTATTAAGTTCCATAAATTTGCTTAGATATATAAAATTTATTTCATTAACAATTTTAAAATAATATTATGTCAGTTTGTTCTGTCAAAGTGTTTTAGAAATCCTATCGATAGCATTGATCAGGCGAATCGATCAGAAACCTAAATCAACATCAACAACTCAAACAACACAATATATAAAACAAAACATAGATTTACAAGTACAATTTTAAAAATGTTATGAAGATAGGTTGGACACAAAAGACAAGATGATTATAACTGAGTAGGGAGATTGATAAGCTTAAATTAATCACGGGCAACCTTAACCGGGTCAACCGTGACTTAAAGAATAAGATCGATGTGGAATTTCTGGGATAAATCTACATTTGATCTCAGGAGATAGAGTTTGGAGTAATAAAAGATATTAGCATCTAAACTAAGGATAGATATAAATCTCTGGTGAATCAATGCTAATTGTAAAGGAGTTTCCCCTTTTACAAGTCATTAGAGTATTGGCGAGACCGCCAATTCACTATGAAGATCATTCGAAGTGGAGTTATGGGATAATCCAGAATCAAAAGAAGATGGATAGTGAGGGACAAGAATGAATTTTGGAACCGTAGGGAATGTTCCAAAAATTCAAAGGAAATTCGAATCAAGAGGAAAAGATTCAAACTCGAACGAAAGTGATTCTGTAAATAAATCTACTCCATATGCTGAGTTTTGCCTCAAAGCCAAAGCTCTGATACCAACTGTAACGGACCGATATTTTCAACCATTCGCATCCGCACATGTCGGACTTGAATTGCTCAAAATACCGCGTTGTAAATAAAATTTGGCAAATCTCAGAATATACAATAAATAAATAATCACAGATCACAGACACAGAGTAAAATAATGCAGTGGAAGTAAAAGAAATAGTAGTTCATGAAGCTACTATATAAATATATCAAAATTACTTAAGATATAACAGAAGAAATAAAATACAACAGAAGTCTCAATATGATAACCAAGTACAAGCTGAACAAAACAACAGAACTAAAATAGATAGGACAAGACAAGCAGATAATCTTCAGCGATTCAAATCTCCAAGAGAGCGGAAATCCAAATCTGTGAATAACTCAGGCTGACCCGAGCGTAAATAAAAATACAAACACTCGAGTCAGGACATACATACTTATACAATGTAAACCAACTCAAGTGAACTGTAATAAAGGTACAAGTAACTTAAAGAATGCTTGGGATTGCACATTCTTTAAGGATCCGTTAAACTATCTACTATGTAGTAATATTCGCTAGTATAATAATGTCTAATCATAAAATAAACATACTTTTAAATAGCGTTAAGGTTTTACATTTTCCACCTTAACACGTAATATGCCAATAGTCTACACAGTACCTGCATACCCCGAGAGGCTACGAGAAGATACTCCATAGGTACGACACAAATAGAAACTCGTAGTAAAGCTCGATATGGTAGGTGACACGGCACACAAGGCAATGCCGGGGTAGATATACCAATTACGCACACGGACTGATGGAAACGCATAACAGCCACTACCGCTCCACCTCGAACAACACTCCCAAATCAAGGGTGCGCACCAAATCAATCACAAGTAATAGAATGGTATCGAAGAAGTGTGTCCGATAAGAGGTGCTACCTCACTGGTCCGAGATCGCTCCTGTTTTAGCCACCTTATGCCAACTCACGGGAGTTGGGTCCACGTATATACCTTAGGATCGTCGTCACCATTCTACTTCATTCTGAAAACTCCACCGCGTACACAGTTGTCAAAGTGGTTTTCGGTATCGACAGAGAGTATGTCCATATCTGATCCCGGTCTCTTTAATAACCAATCGTTATTATAACCCGTGGTTATAATTTAAAAACAGTTTATACTTTAAAATAGAATATCCTTTCAAATCCAAATCTTTATCAAAATATAGATTAAATCAATTACAAACCATTTCAATATATTTAAAATATCATATCATTTCAAAACTTCATTTCAAATCATTTCAATATATCAAAATATCATATCTTTCCAAAACTTTATTTCAAATCATTTATATATACCAAAATATCATTTGAGTTCAAATCTAAATATTCAACTTTAAATACTTTTTAAATTCAAAGATACCATTCATTTATTATCATTTCAAGTCACCTTTTAAATAGTTTATATTTCAATCAAAATAATTCATCTAAACCATTTAAAAGTGTAAGTATTATATTTCAAATCAAATATTAAAATTTCCAAAGTTTCAATTCAATCATTTATTTCAATTAAATTTCCAT
This sequence comes from Allium fistulosum, assembly GCA_030737815.1. NCBI lineage: Eukaryota > Viridiplantae > Streptophyta > Magnoliopsida > Asparagales > Amaryllidaceae > Allium > Allium fistulosum. The sequence continues at coordinate 1,089,298,120 of CM060904.1, read as the reverse complement.
AGACCACTTCAAATCTTATAAATTTCAAATATAGATTTAATCCACAAAATAACTATTCAAATTATAAAATAGATTTCAAAGCTTTAATATCCTATATTTCATAAGTCCAATATCTTTTAAATAGATTCAAATTACAAGTAAATCAAATAATTTTCATACTAATATAAACTTCAATTATTCATTCAAATATTTAATATCATTTATTTAATTTATATTTAAATACCATTTAATCACATTTTCAAAATAGTTGTATTTCCCAAATCAACTATTCCATTTAAATCATTTAAAGTCAATTCATTATATTTAATAATTAAATATTTAATTTCCAAAATTCAATCTTTTTCAAAGATCATTTATTCATTTAAGTTTATTAAAACAATGAAAATTCAACTTTCGCAGCACTTAAGAAATGCTACGTAATGTTATGTTTTAAAATAGTTCATTAACAAAAGACGGCATTTAGAATGTTGTAATATCTTGATTTAGTTTCAATTAAAATTTTAGTTAAATTTAAAACTATAGCACTAACAAAGTGCTATAATAACCCTTAGTTCAAATTTGCTATTTGGTTCATTTAAAACAACTACAGCATTTTCCAATGTTGTAATATCTTTACTTTATATTTCAAAAATGTTGTCAAATCAAATTCAGAGTTTTATTTACAATTTCACACATAATTAACTTTTAATATAAATCATTTTAACTTATAAAATCATATATTTTCACATTTTAAAAACAATCATTTAAATACCTTTATTTCTATGATTTTATAAAGTCAAATTTCCATACAAAAATCAAATTAAATAACAATTAAATTTTCATTTCTTTAATTAAATTCTTAACTTAACAACTAAGTTTAAATTTCAAAAATATAACTTATTTACATTTATTTTACTTAATTAAAATTCACTTTTAACAAAATTCACAATTTCCCAATTTAAGTTATATTTCAAAAATTCAACTTAAACATTCATTTATTCCATATTTTAATTTAGACAAAATCATTAACACCTATAAAAATTATTATTACTTAATAAAATCATTAAATTCATCTTTTAAATCAAAATTTTCATATATTCTTACTTTACATAAATTCCATTTATAAACAAAATCATAAATTTCAAAATTAACTTATATTTCAAATTATACTTCACCATTTACTTAATTCACTTATTTAATTTGTAGAAAATCACTAATATTTTATAGAAATCATTTTAAATAAAATTTAAATCAAAATATCATAATATTTACATTTTTAAAATATTTTAAACATTTTAGAAAAATATATAAACCACGGGTCTGTATATAATTTTTTAGCATAGGTCAAGTGATACGGATATGTATCATTTCAATCCACAGTTTACAAAGAAAACCGGGTTCTATCATTTCAAACCCGCAATCCCAAGTTAAATAAAATAAATAAAAAGTCGCTCAGGCTTATCATTTCAGCCCATAACGATCTTTCCCTATTCTAAAGTCCGTTCGGGTATGTATCATTTTAACCCATAGTGATTCCTAATCTACAGGGAACTTGCAGTGTGATAAACTGATATAAATAAACGGTATACAATATATAACAGTAACAGATAATATAATATGTGTATAAACAGGGATGAACATCATATAATCATAATATAACAGTTATAACAGGATGATATAAATTTACAGATTCAAGTGATGTCAGTTTATCAATTATATAAGTACATATTAGTCTGGTGAGATTTACTCACTTGTATAAGCTGGAGACAACGATCAAAAGCACAAACTGAGATCCTCAAAAGCACTATGGCACGACAACACGGATATGACAAGAGAGTGGAGAGCCAAAGCTAATAGCCTTGTTCAAACATTTACACAAAACAATACAAATATATGTAAGTTTCAACACGATTTAAACATCAAATAACATTAGAATTCAAAGCCCAAAACAAATGCCAATTTCTTTGCACTTGTTCTCAACCTCATATGATTCAGTTAGACATGTGTTAAGCTCAGCCAAGGCAGGTGATTGGGTCTGGTTTGGGTCACAAAGGGTCGGCCAGCATAGGTTATCAAGGTGAATAGGTCTAGGTGCAACCATATGCAACTACAAGCCAAAGTTCATCCTTTCAAGGCCACAAAAGGGTTCGGCCCTAGGTCCTATGGTCATGGCCTAATGTCCAGATGGTGGTGGCTGATGTGGCAGAGGGTGGAGGTCAGGTCAGAGGTGGTGGTGGTGGTGGAAGTGGCGGCTAGAGGTGGTAGAAGGTGGTGCTAACAATCTAGGCTCGGCTAGTGTAATATGTGATGGTTTTTGTTGATTTTGGTGGTGCTCCTTGCCATGGGTGTGCTTAGACTGCCTTGGTGGTGTAGTATGGTGGGTAATGATCGGAGAAAGGGGGTGGTGGAGGTCGGACCAGATCTGGTTGAGGAGGAGTGGAGCCATGAAGGTGAGAACAAGTGACAAATTTCAATAGAAAAAGCTAGAAAACAAAGAAAAAAAGAAGAGAAAAATTTACCAATTCCTTATCAAAATGGCCGTACTATTTTGGAGCTTGAGGAGGAAATTTTGTGCGTGAAAACAAAATGAATTGCAGCTGAAAGAAGGTAGAAAAGGTACGGCCAAAATCATAAAGAAGGAGGTTGAGAAAATGAAAGGTCGGAAGAGGAAAAGACCGTGGAATTTTAAAAGTTTACAACCTTTCAAATTTCCACTAATTTCTTTTTAATTTTAAATAACTGAAATATATATATAAATTCAGATAATAATACGAAAATTTATTAAATAAACAAAAATAAATAAATAAATATTAATTATATATAATTTAATTAAATAAAACAGCAAAATTTGCAACTAGTCTTGAAAATATGAAAAAAAATAAATGCAATGAACTTTAGAAAATTTTTATGTACTTAAAAATATTTATAAATAAAGATAAGAACACAAAATAAAATGAATTCACAAAAATAAATAAATAAATTTTAATTAAATATAATTTTAATGAAGAAAATAGCAGAAAAATGGAAACTAGCCTTTAAAAATAGAAAATAAATGCAACATATTTTGGAAAAATTCTATTATCACTTTAAAAATATTAAAAGACAAAAATATACATAAAATAACATATTAACACATATTAAAATAAAATATTACAAAGAAAATAAAATTTATATCATTTAAAATAGACAAAATTGTTAAATAAAACAAATTATACTCAAAATTGAAATGTACATAACTTTCATAGTTTAAGTCCGTTTCCAACGAAACGAAAAGCAGTATTCATGTTATTAAATCTATTTTCATAATAAAAGATAAAATTTAAGAATTTATATATTTAAATTTAAAATTTAAAAGTCAAAGATTGAACAGTTTGACCAGAATTTCACTTTTCAGTAAAATATTCAATTTATATCAGTTTGAAACTATAACTCACATAATAATCAGCCTTTATATTTAAAAATGAAATTTTTGAAATAAAACAAGTTTAAAATAATTTCAAAATAAAATCAAATCAAATTTTAAATTATATGCAAAAATCTAGGGTTGTTACAGAATTAATTTCAAACTTTTGAATTTAAATAAGTTTATTAATGAAACTAAGCAATTAATTAAAGTGTATGGTTTATCTTAAATTTTTTTAGATTTTACAAATTTAAATATAATTTCTTAATGAAATTAGTGGATAGTTAATTACTTAGTATAAGTTATTAAAGAATAATTACTAAATGTAATTAATTATAGAATAGTTAATTACCTAAAGGGGATAAATTAAAGGTAAATAAATAAATGTAATTAATTAATGATAATTATTTAATGAAAATAATTAAAGAATAACTTCTTAATGTCATTAATTAAGGTGGATAATTAATGGTTAATTACTAAAGGTGATTTATTAAATGATTACCTAATGTAAGTAATTTATGGATAAATTCTAAATGTAATATAAGTAATTAAATGATGTTGTTTTATGAAAGGATAATTAATTTAGATTAATTAATATAAGTAATAAAGGTAATTAATTACTTTAAGATAATTACTTAATTAAAAGTAATTAATTAAATGATTAAATTGATCAAGTAAAGTAATTAATTAAATGATTAAAGGGTAATTACTTGAGGGAAGTAATTAAGTGATGATGACTCAGTGTAATTAAAGGATTAATCAATGTAATTAATCAAGGACAATTAATTAAATGGTAATTAATTAAAGGTTAATTTATTAATTGAAGATAATTAATTAAAGGATAATTAAAGGTTAATTATTTAATAATTAAAAGTTAATTGATTCATTAATTAAGAATGATTAGTAAATAATTAAATGTTAACTAATAAATGATGAAAGGGAATTTATTTCAAATAAATTTGTAATTAACTTAGGATAATTAACCCAGATTAATAATCGATACATCTGATTTAAATGAATCAGTTGATTAATAAATTTACTTGTGAATGTTTGAACCTGACTGAATGATTGAATTGTTGATATTCCCTAATCTGTGATGCTTTGTGATACATCCTGATTTGTGTTATGATCTGTAATTTAATTTATTTATCTGAGATAAATGTAATTAATTTCTGTAATATATATATCTGTGATCTGTGAATGAAAGATAAGCGTTATAGTTTATACCGCTTATCAACTATATTCTTGTATTTTGATCTGTGGTGACTGATGATGTGGTTGCACTATTGTGTTAAACCCCTGGACTACACCATACACACACAAATATGGATTTCAGGTGGAAATTGGTTAAGTCACAGATAATTTAAATTTAATGTTTTTGAAATTAAAATTTTAATTTCAATTGATTTTGAAAATGGATTTGGGTTAAATGTTAAAGCTTTTGAAAAGGTGTTTTCAAGGATAAAATCTATTTTGAATAACTTGGTAAAGTTTCAATTTAAATAATTCAATTTGAATTTGAATTCAAATAATTTGGAATTGAATTCCATGTTTGGAAATTATGGTTAAAGATGTTATAAATGTGTTTATATGAAGTTAAACCATTTTAAAAGTATAATTTTGAGAATTTGGATTTAACCCAAGAACCTTAACTCGTATAAATGAATCAGCTTTCCAAAATGAAAACTGTTTGTTTTAAAAGAATAAAAGCTTATAGATAAGAAATGAAATTCCAGTTTAATTAAAGGAATTTCAAGATTGAATTGAAAAATGGTTTTCCAAGTTACGAATGAATTCTTTTTGAAAGCTATGAATTGAATCTGTTTATTTTTAACAGATTTAAAATGGTGATTTGTTTAAACCATTCGAAATGGAATTGTTTTGAAAGCTATAAGTTGAATCTTTGTTTTAAAGATTTAACGAGTTAATCCAATTGAAATGGAAATTGATTTGGAAAATCTGTGAATGAATCTTTGTGAAACTGAGTGAAATTTGTGAGATGAATCTTTTTGTTTAAAAAGATTAAAATGGTAATTTGTTTAAACCATTTGAAGAGAAGTTTTGGATAATAAGTTGTGACTTAACTGAAATCCCAATATCCATATATTTTTAAAATTGCGCTCATTATTCGGTTAGCCGGGAGATGACCTTTGTGTCATACAACCCATTCCGAATAGTGATAGTCATATATGGATAGCATTTGAAGACCGGTGTTGAAGATCGGGTATTTGTGAAAACGATAGGATGACCTATCGGTTGTCTCTGCACTGAGTAGCTACGGTATAGAGATCTCCTAAGTGATGGGAAGTCCGATCGGGATTGTGAATACCCAGATTGCAAGGGCTTCTTTGGAAGTGCCTTCGGTTCTGTTCGAACCCGGAACAGACTTGTATGGTTACATGTCTGACATTACACTTTGAGATATAAAGCCGATTTCTTTCAAATACATTTCTGTTTGGTGGCGGAGATTTATTCTCTTAGCTTAACACCCTTCTCTGAGACGTACGAGCTCAGAGGTTATGTAGTTGAGGGTTATCGGCGATATACTCCCAATTTGGTAATGTGGCATGCTAAGTGTTGCTGTGTGTTGATCATTTATTGATCATTTGTTGATCAAAGCACGGCTTTGTGAAAAAGCATAGCTTTGTGGACGAGACCTCATCGAACCTCACAGACCGAAAATGGTCGAAACAGGAATGATGCGGCAAGGTTATGAGGGTCGCGCCCTTTAGGGTATGTCATTTCCTTCTGGAAAAGGGTGGTATCATGGTATGGAGCCCAGATACTTACTCATGTGAACACACTTTATTTATTATGTGTGATGTTGGTTATCGAGCGCTCGGATAAAGGTCCCAAAGGACCGGGGGGTGGCATATTCGTGAGTTACCTAGTTATAGAGGTAACTTGGCCTTGTGTTGGCAGAGAGTCAAGTTGGTTCTCGGGACGTCCATCCAGAGGCGTACCCATGTGGCAGTAGGAAGTTTCTTAGCCTGATCATTTATTGGAAATCCAATTTCCAATACAAACCCTGTACGGTTTTAGTTGTAGAACCTGCCATTTACTTATGGGTGCGCCCCACTGTTTAGATGGTAGCTATAGTAGGCATACAATAATGGTTGTATGTTGGCTAAGATTAATATTATACTTTCGAAATGGTTTCGACACTATGCACTAATAATAATATCAAAGTGTTTTTCTTTGCATAGTAAGTATGTTTGACTATCATAAGAAGAAATCTCCTCCAATTCTACGTTTGCATTATGTGTGTGGTGGGAGGTCTTATGGTAGTTTCATTTTCCAAAAGTATTGCGGATTTCAATGTTTAAAATTCTTTTATTGTTTGTTTAAAGATAAACTGTTTTTGTTGCTCACACCAGTCCCATGACTGACTCGGAGTTTATTGTTCCCTTCCTAAACTCTGGGTGCCCACCATTTTCCACATGGGCAGTCTAGAGTTTGGTTTTTCAGATAGTCATATAGTAGGAGTAGATTTGTGACGACCGCCCATGACCCCTACACCGAACCTAGAGATAGTGCGCTGTAAAGTGTGCCAGGCGACCATGGACGATTGCCAGGGTAAATTTAGACAACAGAATCTATCGTATTACTCACAGCGCATGGACAAAATACAGTAGAATATATATAGTGAAGCTTCACAGAATAGAATCTCATCAATAAAACTTCATACTAGTTGAATACAAACATCTGAACAGTCAATACATCAAGCCTCACTACATATCACTCAGAGAATTATACAAAGCAGCGGAACATCCAGTACATATAGTAAGAAGATAATATGCAAGCCTCCAGCTCGTCTTCGACATCAGCATCATGGGAAGCAAGAACAACACCTGTCACCTGCTACCTAGTCTTCCCGTCCCAAAATGGACGAACAGCCCAAGGCAATAAGAGTTAAAACATAAAGCCTTGAGTCAGACAACAGTCTTAGTGAGCGGTAAATTAACTAACAAAATACCAAAAGAGCATAAAGGAAAAGGAAAAGGAATACAACCCTCCCACTCCACCTCTTTCTAGAGTGATAGCCCCCAGACACACACTAAGCAGAAGCAAACATAGCAAAGCATACAATTTAAAATAAAGCAATTATCACTCGAGTCAAGGGCGATGTTTTCCAAGTACAAACCCCCAAGGCCTAAACCAAGATCAGATAAGCACCCAGAAAATACCGCTCTTGAGACCGAATGACGATACAACCAAACAACCATGACTCTGGCTATCACTGTTATCATTGCTTCGATATCATCGTTAATTGAATGACCGGCTTATTCTTTCATCCGTCCGTCAAGGGCTAATGGAAACCCCGGTTCTAGACATAACTCCGCACGTCATCGTGACCCGTGCCTAGGACTATCGAATCTGCCCAGAGTACTCGACTACCAATCAGTAGCCTTCAGGGACTATCGAATCTGCCCAACGTACTCTTGCTTTGAGCATGCTAGAACCTTCAACAACGATGAGATCTCAGCCTTCTAGTCATCCTCCTCGACGACTATTTCCATACTAGCTCAAGCGCCTCTCGAGCAAACCATTATCCTCAAACTCGAACCATATCACCGAGTTATCAATCTGCTTGGAATGATCCCGTCTGGATTAGACCAAGGCTATCTCATATCATACTTCGCCTCATCGTCATCATAGAAAAACTTCATCTCAACATCATCATCAAATCTATCCATATGAGCTTCATCATCCGCTACATATGCCACAAGCAGCTTTTCCAATTCAAGAGCCTTTCCCTTTGCTTTGAATCATCTTCGACCATCTTGTCTAAATCAAATCATCAATCATCTAATTCATAGCAATCAATCAAATCAAACATTAATCCAAGTAAACAAGCATTCAAATATGATCTAAATAGACAATTATAACAATAATGACAATTTCGTAATTAAAGAGTCAAAAGTCTAACAAGCATGAAAACATGAGCAATATCTCTATAATCTTGATGAATGAACTTGCATAGGTTAACATGCAGTAAAATGGATGTCAAATCATCATGAACAATGGATCTATATGGATCTATACTTAGGTTTACAAAAATGCATGGGAATCACTACTTTAACACAAAATCAAGCCAACGATCTGATATACTCCTTTGGATCCGTGTGAGAGATAATCACCACTCACCAAATCACCTAAACAACTCAAAAGCAACACACTTCAGATCTGGACAGCGAAGGATCTAACTCGATCTATCACAAATCCACTTCAAACGATGAAATCTCTCTTCGAAGAATGTAGATCTTCAATCTAAGCTCTTCGATCTTCGACTTGATCTTCGATTTGGATGGAAGGAAGTACTAAATCAAAGTGGAGAAAAGAAGTGAAGAAGTGTAGAAGTCGAGCTCTCAAAATGGCAGCACTTCGTCGCTTCGAAATCCGGATCCCAAAAATGAAGAAGAACCCTCCTATTTATAGGCTGAAATCCACCTTAGGTCGTTCGCTCGGAGTTAGGTCGTCCACGACCTAAGAACCCTTACGACCTAAAATCTTCGACCTAACAGCCCCAAGCCTCTACGACCTAACGACTTAACATATGCACACTCATACGACCTAACCAGATGCGCTTCTACGACCTAACGACTTAGCGCATCAGCGCACCCAAGCGACCTACGACCTAACCCAGGTGCGCTTCCTCGCGACCTAACGAATGCGCATCCATGCGACCTAACAGATCCAACGACCTACGCGCATCCGCGACCTAACAGATCCAACGACCTACGTGCATCCGCGACCTACGACCTAACAAACCTGCGACCTAACACACACACGCGACCTAACCAACTTAGCCAGGAAAGGTTACTAACCCTTAGGTCGCTAACTCCTATAGGTCGCTAACTACCAGCTCTCCTAGGTCGCTGCAAACCCTTAAGTCGCTCAAACCTTAGGTCGCCAACTTCTATAGGTTGGCAACTTCTATAGGTCGGCAACTTCTATAGGTCGCTCAAATTTCCTAGGTCGCTTACTCGACCTAACCTACCCACGACCTAAGCCACCACACGACCTAACTACTATACGACCTAACTTCTTAGGTCGTTCCAATCCTTAGGTCGCTCCACTTCACTAAGTCGTCTACCCCTTAACTCGCTCACTTCCTTAGGTCGCTCCAAACTCTCATACGACCTAAGACTTAGACTCTAGACGACTTATCAACAATGCGACCAAATGATAACTGTTTTACGATGTTTCGATCCGTAAAAATACGGGTCGTTACATTCTCTCCCCCTTAGGAATTTCGCCCCCGAAATTCCAAACAAACAAGAGCAAACAAAGGCTATTCTGCATGCCTACCATCCATAGCAAACAACAAACCATGCATCCAATTCTAGCTTAGCATGCAGAATTCTAAAACTTAGATCAAGTTACAATGTCGTTATATGACACGACACCTTAGGGCCATACCTTAAAGAGTTCAGGATGAGCTGCTTTCATCCTCTCTTCCACCTCCCATGTATAGTCGTTATCATCATCACTCCATTGTATCTTGAGCAACTTAACTATCTTCCTCCTAAGTTGTTTCGTGTCGGTTTCCACAACACGAAGCGGCTTACGAGGTCTCCTATCGACTGGATCAACTTCGAAATCTTCACAGCTATCAGCAGAAACCACTGTATTCGAGTCGTGCACATACTTCCGTAGATACGATACGTGAAAAACATTGTGCACACCCGACATCTTCTCTGGTAACTCCAATCTATAGGCGAGCTTTCCAATTCGCTCGGTGATCGGGAATGGTCCAACAAATCTCGGAGTCAATTTTCCTTTCTTCCCGAATCGAATAGCATTCTTCAGTGGAGAAATCTTCACAAAAACCATATCACCTACGTCGAACTCCAAATCCTTTCGACGCTTATCGGCATAACTTTTCTGACGGTCTTGGGCTGCCTTCATTCGTTGCCGAATGATCTCTATACAATCTGAAGTTTGTCGAATCATCTCTGGCCCAAGTATCAGCTTTTCTCCGGTCTCTAACCAACATGTCGGAGAGTTACACGGTCTTCCATACAATGCTTCATACGATGCCATACCAATGCTTGACTGGTAACTGTTGTTATACGAAAATTCCACCAAATGAAGGTGATCTTCCCATGATCCTCCGAAATCCAAGACACAAGCTCTAAGAAGATCTTCCAAAACTCGGTTGACTCTCTCGGTCTGACCATCTGTTTGAGGGTGATAAGCGGTACTCAAACACAACTCGGTTCCCAAAACTTCCTGGAAGCTCTTCCAAAATCCACTAGTGAACAATGGATCTCGATCGCTCACTATACTCTTCGGAATACCATAGAATCAGACTATCCACTTAACATATAACTCAGCCAACTTTGATGCAGTCCTAGTCGATCGAACAGGAATGAATCTTGCACTCTTAGTCAGACGATCTACAATGACCCAAATTCCTTCATTTCCCGTTCTTGTTCTAGGTAGCCCATCAATAAAATCCATCTATATTTGTTCCCACTTCCATGTAGGAACTTCTAATGGCTGAAGCAATCCACTTGGCTTCTTCTGCTTGGCTTTTACCAATTGGCAGTTCATGCACTTGGAAATAAAATTTCCAACATCCTTCTTCATACCTTCCCAGTAGTAGGTTCTCTTCATATCCCGATACATCTTTTTTCCACCTGGATGAATTGTCAGCTTCGAGTGATGACTTTTCTTCAGAATTTCACTCCTCAATTCATCTATATCGGGAACAACTAATCGTCCTTGCTTTCGAAGCCAACCCTCTCGATCGACCTCGAATCCTTTATCCTTTTCTGGTTCCAATCCAGATTCCAAATCACGGATAATCTTGACAAGCTTATTGTCTCGCTTTTGGCTCTCGCCAATCCTTTCCACAAGAGTGGGTCTTATCGATAAGTTTACCAACATCTCAGGTTCCAATTCACATCTGGGCCTGAAGTCAAATCCAGCTAAATACTTGAGACTCTTCCATTCTGAAAACATGGCTCCCAATCCTGCATGTCTTCGACTTAACGCATCTGCTACTGCGTTACCTTTTCCCGGAGTATAGGCTATACCAAAATCATATGATGCCAAAAACTCTAGCCACCGTTGCTGCCGAAGATTCAAATCCTTTTGGGAGAAAAGATACTTCAACGACTTATGATCTGTAAACAACTCGAATCGAACTCCCAATAGATAATGTCTCCACATCTTCAGAGCAAAAACAATCGCCGCTAACTCCAAATCATGAGTTGGATAATTCCTTTCATGCGGCTTCAGTTGTCGATTTGCATACGCAACAACTTTATCCCCCTACATCAGTACTGCTCCATGTCCAGTACCACATGCGTCGGTGTAAACCACCATCTCATCATTCCCACTTGGAATAGTCAAAACAGGAGCACTTGTCAATCGCTCTTTCAGGATTCTGAAAGCTTGCTCACACTTATCTTCCCATCTGAACACTTGGTTCTTTTTCATCAATCCTGTTAATGGTGCAGCCACCTTGGAGAAGTCTTTGATAAATCGACGATAATATCCTGCTAATCCAAGAAAATTTCTCACATCAGATGCATTCTTAGGTCTACCCCAATCCTGGATTGCTGCCACCTTGGCGGGATCAACCGCTATTCCATTTCCAGAGATAACATGGCCTAAGTACCTCACTTCACTCTTCCAGAAGTGACACTTCGAAAACTTAGCCTTCAGCTGATGTTTCCGCAAGATTTCCAAAACAATACGCAAGTGCGTCTTGTGCTCTTCTTCAGTTCTGGAATAAATCAAAATATCATCCATGAACACTAACACAAACTTGTTCAACTGATCTTTGAACACTCTATTCATAAGATCCACAAAATATGCTGGCGCGTTAGTCAATCCAAACGGCATTACCAGCCACTCAAAGAAACCGGATGGTGTCCTGAAAGCAGTCTTCGGCACACTATCCTTAGCCACTCTCAACTGGTGAAATCCCGTTGCTAAATCCATCTGAGAAAACAACTTAGCTTCGTGAAGCTGATCAAACAAGTCATCTATTCTCGACAATGGATACTTGTTCTTCTTAGTCACTTTATTCAGCTCACGATAATCCACACACAACCTCAACGATCCATCCGCTTTGGTTGCAAACACAACTGGTGCACCCCATTCGGACACACTACGCCGAATGAATCCTTTCTGCAAAAGATCATCAACCTGCACCCTCAACTCCTGCTGTTCCCTAGGCGTCATCCGCCTAAGAGGCATCACAACAGGTCTGGCTCCCTCAACTAGATATATATGAAACTCGATCTCTCTATGCGGCGGTAACCCTATGACCTAGTCAAAGACATCCTCAAATCCATTAGCGATTGGCAACGATGACAGTCCATCCAGTGGAACAACCAGCGAATACATGAAGCTCATGAAGACGCCTTCTTCATGCTTACATCATATCACAATCCTTCGCCCCTCCACATTCTCAACTATCACCTCCAACCTTTCACAATCAACCTTTGCCGCATACTTCCTAAGCCAGTCCATACCCAAAATAATTCCGAACCCCGCAAAGTTCAGAACAAAACAATCACAAACAAAAGAGCAATCATGACTCGATACAATCAAACCACGGCATAGCATACACAAACAAGACGAACCCCCAACTGGATTAGTCACAACCAATGGCCTATCAACAATATCCGGTTCTAAACCCAACCGGCCTACAAGTTCACTACAAACAAAAGAATGCGACGCCCCAGTATCAAATAACACTCTAACTGGAATACCACCTATGGAAAGAGTACCCTGAACCACCACACTCTTTCCCTTCTCTTCAGCGGTAGGGGCTTTTGAAGATGATGGAACAGCCCCCAAAGCATAAGCTTGCACAATCTGCTTGTCCTTCCTCGGTTCTGGACAATTCCTCTTGATATGCCCCAGCTTGTCACAGTTGTGGCACTTCACCGGCACCTTCGGATTCTTACAATCCCTGGAGAAATGGCCCTTCTGTTGACAATTGAAGCAGGTCACTTCGCCCTTCGGCTTTTTCTGGCCATCCTTACCCTTTTGCTGCTGCTGCTTCCTCTTCTTGTTTCCACCCTACTGAGGTTTAAACTCTTCTTTGGTCACAGCAACAACAGATCCCTCTTTAGGAAACAGATTCTCGTGCCTGAGAGCTTTCTCCACAAGCTTCTCAAATGGATCGTCCAAATGATCCACCAACTGCCTCCCAAGATAACTGTCCAAGCCTGTCACAAACTTCTCATTCTTCTGATATGCAGATTCAATATACGACCGAGCATACTTGGACAAAGCTTCAAACTCAGAAACATACTCAAGAACTGGTCTTTCACCTTGCTTGAGCTCCACAAACTTCTTGAACAGAACAGACTTTTGAGCTGTAGAAATGAACTTAGCTTCAAATCTGGCTTGGAATTGCTCCCAAGTAATTTCTTCCTCCGGAGTATCAATGGTGATAGAATTCCACCAATCAGAAGCTCTTCCTTGAAGCTGTCTTGATGCTAACTTCCTCTTAGTTGCATCCTCAATTCCCAAGTCACCAAAGATCCTTCTACAAGCATCTATCCACCACTGGACTTCAATGGTTGATTCTGTCCCCAAGAAAACCCTTCCTCCAAGAGCAGTATAATCCTTGCACAACTTAGCAAAATCCACCGGTTTTGGAGTTTGAACTTGAACTCCAACATCCACCGATGGCCCCGGAGCTGGCATCCTTCTCATGATCGAAGTCATCATAGCTTCAAACATAGCAGCATAATCAGCATCCCCCTCAGTAGCACGGCCTTCCCTAGCAGCCGGTCTCCCTCTTCGACTCATTCTCAATATCTATAAAAAGGAATGATTAGCACACCTAGAGAAACAACTGCATAAAGGACTCAAACTCTACTAAGATACTATATTATATATAGTAATCATCCATCAAAACACAATTACGTCTCTCATACGTAGTTACGTCAGCGAGCGTTGGGTAAAATCGATTAACCAAAGCTCTGATACCAAATATGACGACCGCCCATGACCCCTGCACCGAACCTAGAGATAGTGCACTGTAAAGTGTGCCAGGCGACCATGGACGATTGCCAGGGTAAATTTAAACAACAGAATCTATCGTATTACTCACAGCGCATGGACAAAATACAATAGAATATATATATAGTGAAGCTTCACAGAATAGAATCTCATCAATAAAACTTCATACTAGTTGAATACAAACATCTGAACAGTCAATACATCAAGCCTCACTACATATCACTCAGAGAATTATACAAAGCAGCGGAACATCCAGTACATATAGTAAGAAGATAATATGCAAGCCTCCAGCTCGTCTTCAACATCAGCATCGTGGGAAGCAAGAACAACACCTGTCACCTGCTACCTAGTATGCCCGTCCCAAAATGGATGAACAGCCCAAGGCAATAAGAGTTAAAACATAAAGCCTTGAGTCAGACAACAGTCTTAGTGAGCGGTAAATTAACTAACAAAATACCAAAAGAGCATAAAGGAAAAGGAAAAGGAATACAACCCTCCCACTCCACCTCTTTCTACAGTGATAGCCCCCAGACACACACTAAGCAGAAGCAAACATAGCAAAGCATACAATTTAAAATAAAGCAATTATCACTCTAGTCAAGGGCGATGTTTTCCAAGTACAAACCCCCAAGGCCTAAACCAAGATCAGATAAGCACCCAGAAAATACCGCTCTTGAGACCGAATGACGATACAACCAAACATCCATGACTCTGGCTATCACTGTTATCATTGCTTCGATATCATCTTTAATTGAATGACCGGCTTATTCTTTCATCTGTCCGTCAATGGCTAATGGAAACCCCGGTTCTAGACATAACTCCGCACGTCATCGTGACCCGTGCCTAGGACTATCGAATCTGCCCAGAGTACTCGACTACCAATCAGTAGCCTTCAGGGACTATCGAATCTGCCCAACGTACTCTTGCTTTGAGCATGATAGAACCTTCAACAACGATGAGATCTCAGCCTTCTAGTCATCCTCCTCGACGACTATTTCCATACTAGCTCAAGCGCCTCTCGAGCAAACCATTATCCTCAAACTCGAACCATATCACCGAGTTATCAATCTGCTTGGAACGATCCCGTCTGGATTAGACCAAGGCTATCTCATATCATACTTCGCCTCATCGTCGTCAAAGAAAAACTTCATCTCAACATCATCATCAAATCTATCCATATGAGCTTCATCATCCGCTACATATGCCACAAGCAGCTTTTCCAATTCAAGAGCCTTTCCCTTAGCTTTGAATCATCTTCGACCGTCTTGTCTAAATCAAATCATCAATCATCTAATTCATAGCAATCAATCAAATCAAACATTAATCCAAGTAAACAAGCATTCATATATGATCTAAATAGACAATTATAACAATAATGGCAATTTCGTAATTAAAGAGTCAAAAGTCTAACAAGCATGAAAACATGAGCAATATCTCTATAATCTTGATGAATGAACTTGCATAGGTTAACATGCTGTAAAATGGATGTCAAATCATCATGAACAATGGATCTATATGGATCTATACTTAGGTTTACAAAAATGCATGGGAATCACTACTTTAACACAAAATCAAGCCAACGATCTGATATACTCCTTTGGATCCGTGTGAGAGATAATCACCACTCACCAAATCACCTAAACAACTCAAAAGCAACACACTTCAGATCTGGACAGCGAAGGATCTAACTCGATCTATCACAAATCCGCTTCAAACGATGAAATCTCTCTTCGAAGAATGTAGATCTTCAATCTAAGCTCTTCGATCTTCGACTTGATCTTCGATTTGGATGGAAGGAAGTACTAAATCAAAGTGGAGAAAAGAAGTGAAGAAGTGTAGAAGTCGAGCTCTCAAAATGGCAGCACTTCGTCGCTTCGAAATCCGGATCCCAAAAATGAAGAAGAACCCTCCTATTTATAGGCTGAAATCCACCTTAGGTCGTTCGCTCGGAGTTAGGTCGTCCACGACCTAAGAACCCTTACGACCTAAAATCTTCGACCTAACAGCCCCAAGCCTCTACGACCTAACGACTTAACATATGCGCACTCATACGACCTAACCAGATGCGCTTCTACGACCTAACGACTTAGCGCATCAGCGCACCCAAGCGACCTACGACCTAACCCAGGTGTGCTTCCTCGCGACCTAACGAATGCGCATCCATGCGACCTAACAGATCCAACGACCTACGCGCATCCGCGACCTAACAGATCCAACGACCTACGCGCATCCGCGACCTACGACCTAACAAACCTGCGACCTAACACACACACGCGACCTAACCAACTTAGCCAGGAAAGGTTACTAACCCTTAGGTTGCTAACTCCTATAGGTCGCTAACTACCAGCTCTCCTAGGTCGCTGAAAACCCTTAAGTCGCTCAAACCTTAGGTCGCCAACTTCTATAGGTCGGCAACTTCTATAGGTCGCTCAAATTTCCTAGGTCGCTTACTCGACCTAACCTACCCACGACCTAAGCCACCACACGACCTAACTACTATACGACCTAACTTATTAGGTCGTTCCAATCCTTAGGTCGCTCCACTTCACTAAGTCGTCTACCCCTTAACTCGCCCACTTCCTTAGGTCGCTCCAAACTCTCATACGACCTAAGACTTAGACTCTGGACGACTTATCAACAATGCGACCAAATGATAACTGTTTTACGATGTTTCGATCCGTAAAAATACGGGTCGTTACATTCTCTCCCCCTTAGGAATTTCGCCCCCGAAATTCCAAACAAACAAGAGCAAACAAAGGCTATTCTGCATGCCTACCATCCATAGCAAACAACAAACCATGCATCCAATTCTAGCTTAGCATGCAGAATTCTAAAACTTAGAACAAGTTACAATGTCGTTATATGACACGACACCTTATGGCCATACCTTGAAGAGTTCAGGATGAGCTGCTTTCATCCTCTCTTCCACCTCCCATGTATAGTCGTTATCATCATCACTCCATTGTATCTTGAGCAACTTAACTATCTTCCTCCTAAGTTGTTTCGTGTCGGTTTCCACAACACGAAGCGGCTTACGAGGTCTCCTATCGACTGGATCAACTTCGAAATCTTCACAGCTATCAGCAGAAACCACTGTATTCGAGTCGTGCACATACTTCCGTAGATACGATACGTGAAAAACATTGTGCACACCCGACATCTTCTCTGGTAACTCCAATCTATAGGCGAGCTTTCCAATTCGCTCGGTGATCGGGAATGGTCCAACAAATCTCGGAGTCAATTTTCCTTTCTTCCCGAATCGAATAGCATTCTTCAGTGGAGAAATCTTCACAAAAACCATATCACCTACGTCGAACTCCAAATCCTTTCGACGCTTATCGGCATAACTTTTCTGACGGTCTTGGGCTGCCTTCATTCGTTGCCGAATGATCTCTATACAATCTGAAGTTTGTCGAATCATCTCTAGCCCAAGTATCAGCTTTTCTCCGGTCTCTAACCAACATGTCGGAGAGTTACACGGTCTTCCATACAATGCTTCATACGATGCCATACCAATGCTTGACTGGTAACTGTTGTTATACGAAAATTCCACCAAATGAAGGTGATCTTCCCATGATCCTCCGAAATCCAAGACACAAGCTCTAAGAAGATCTTCCAAAACTCGGTTGACTCTCTCGGTCTGACCATCTGTTTGAGGGTGATAAGCGGTACTCAAACACAACTCGGTTCCCAAAACTTCCTGGAAGCTCTTCCAAAATCCACTAGTGAACAATGGATCTCGATCGCTCACTATACTCTTCGGAATACCATGGAATTGGACTATCCACTTAACATATAACTCAGCCAACTTTGATGTAGTCTTAGTCGATCGAACAGGAATGAATCTTGCACTCTTAGTCAGACGATCTACAATGACCCAAATTCCTTCATTTCCCGTTCTTGTTCTAGGTAGCCCATCAATAAAATCCATCTATATTTGTTCCCACTTCCATGTAGGAAATTCTAATGGCTGAAGCAATCCACTTGGCTTCTTCTGCTCGGCTTTTACCAATTGGCAGTTCATGCACTTGGAAATAAAATTTCCAACATCCTTCTTCATACCTTCCCAGTAGTAGGTTCTCTTCATATCCCGATACATCTTTTTTCCACCTGGATGAATTGTCAGCTTCGAGTGATGACTTTTCTTCAGAATTTCACTCCTCAATTCATCTATATCGGGAATAACTAGTCGTCCTTGCTTTCGAAGCCAACCCTCTCGATCGATCTCGAATCCTTTATCCTTTTCTGGTTCCAATCCAGATTCCAAATCACGGATAATCTTGACAAGCTTATCGTCTCGCTTTTGGATCTCGCCAATCCTTTCCACAAGAGTGGGTCTTATCGATAAGTTTACCAACATCTCAGGTTCCAATTCACATCTGGGCCTGAAGTCAAATCCAGCTAAATACTTGAGACTCTTCCATTCTGAAAACATGGCTCCCAATCCTGCATGTGTTCGACTTAACGCATCTGCTACTGCGTTACCTTTTCCCGGAGTATAGGCTATACCAAAATCATATGATGCCAAAAACTCTAGCCACCGTTGCTGCCGAAGATTCAAATCCTTTTGGGAGAAAAGATACTTCAACGACTTATGATCTGTAAACAACTCGAATCGAACTCCCAATAGATAATATCTCCACATCTTCAGAGCAAAAATAATCGCCGCTAACTCCAAATCATGAGTCGGATAATTCCTTTCATGCGGCTTCAGTTGTCGACTTGCATACGCAACAACTTTATCCCCCTACATCAGTACTGCTCCATGTCCAGTACCACATGCGTCGGTGTAAACCACCATCTCATCATTCCCACTTGGAATAGTCAAAACAGGAGCACTTGTCAATCGCTCTTTCAGGATTCTGAAAGCTTGCTCACACTTATCTTCCCATCTGAACACTTGGTTCTTTTTCGTCAATCCTGTTAATGGTGCAGCCACCTTGGAGAAGTCTTTGATAAATCGACGATAATATCCTGCTAATCCAAGAAAACTTCTCACATCAGATGCATTCTTAGGTCTACCCCAATCCTGGATTGCTGCCACCTTGGCGGGATCAACCGCTATTCCATTTCCAGAGATAACATGGCCTAAGAACCTCACTTCACTCTTCCAGAAGTGACACTTCGAAAACTTAGTCTTCAGCTGATGTTTCCGCAAGATTTCCAAAACAATACGCAAGTGCGTCTTGTGCTCTTCTTCAGTTCTGGAATAAATCAAAATATCATCCACGAACACTAACACAAACTTGTTCAACTGATCTCTGAACACTCTATTCATAAGATCCACAAAATATGCTGGCGCATTAGTCAATCCAAACGGCATTACCAGCCACTCAAAGAAACCGGATGGTGTCCTGAAAGCAGTCTTCGGCACACTATCCTTAGCCACTCTCAACTGGTGAAATCCCGTTGCTAAATCCATCTGAGAAAACACCTTAGCTTCGTGAAGCTGATCAAACAAGTCATCTATTCTCGGCAATGGATACTTGTTCTTCTTAGTCACTTTATTCAGCTCACGATAATCCACACACAACCTCAACGATCCATCCGCTTTGGTTGCAAACACAACTGGTGCACCCCATTCGGACACACTACGCCGAATGAATCCTTTCTGCAAAAGATCATCAACCTGCACCCTCAACTCCTGCTGTTCCCTAGGCGCCATCCGCCTAAGAGGCATCACAACAGGTCTGGCTCCCTCAACTAGATATATACGAAACTCGATCTCTCTATGCGGCGGTAACCCTGTGACCTAGTCAAAGACATCCTCAAATCCATTAGCGATTGGCAACGATGACAGTCCATCCAGTGGAACAACCAGCAAATACATGAAGCTCATGAAGACGCCTTCTTCATGCTTACATCGTATCATAATCCTTCACCCCTCCACATTCTCAACTATCACCTCCAACCTTTCGCAATCAACCTTTGCCGCATACTTCCTAAGCCAGTCCATACCCAAAATAATTCCGAACCCCGCAAAGTTCAGAACAAAACAATCACAAACAAAAGAGCAATCATGACTCGATACAATCAAACCACGGCATAGCATACACAAACAAGATGAACCCCCAACTGGATTAGTCACAACCAATGGCCTATCAACAATATCCGGTTCTAAACCCAACCGGCCTACAAGTTCACTACAAACAAAAGAATGCGACGCCCCAGTATCAAATAACACTCTAACTGGAACACCACCTATGGAAAGAGTACCCTGAACCACCACACTCTTTCCCTTCTCTTCAGCGGTAGGGGCTTTTTAAGATGATGGAACAGCCCCCAAAGCATAAGCTTGCACAATCTGCTTGTCCTTCCTCGGTTCTGGACAATTCCTCTTGATATGCCCCAGCTTGTCACAGTTGTGGCACTTCACCGGCACCTTCGGATTCTTACAATCCCTGGAGAAATGGCCCTTCTGTTGACAATTGAAGTAGGTCACTTTGCCCTTCGGCTTTTTCTGGCCATCCTTACCCTTTTGCTGCTGCTGCTTCCTCTTCTTGTTTCCACCCTGCTGAGGTTTAAACTCTTCTTTGGTCACAGCAACAACAGATCCCTCTTTAGGAAACAGATTCTCGTGCCTGAGAGCTTTCTCCACAAGCTTCTCAAATGGATCGTCCAAATGATCCACCAACTGCCTCCCAAGATAACTGTCCAAGCCTGTCACAAACTTCTCATTCTTCTGATATGCAGATTCAATATACGACCGAGCATACTTGGACAAAGCTTCAAACTCAGAAACATACTCAAGAACTGGTCTTTCACCTTGCTTGAGCTCCACAAACTTCTTGAACAGAACAGATTTTTGAGCTGTAGAAATGAACTTAGCTTCAAATCTGGCTTGGAATTGCTCCCAAGTAATTTCTTCCTCCGGAGTATCAATGGTGATAGAATTCCACCAATCAGAAGCTCTTCCTTGAAGCTGTCTTGATGCTAACTTCCTCTTAGTTGCATCCTCAATTCCCAAGTCACCAAAGATCCTTCTACAAGCATCTATCCACCACTGGACTTCAATGGTTGATTCTGTCCCCAAGAAAACCCTTCCTCCAAGAGCAGTATAATCCTTGCACAACTTAGCAAAATCCACCGGTTTTGGAGTTTGAACTTGAACTCCAACATCCACCGATGGCCCCGGAGCTGGCATCCTTCTCATGATCGAAGTCATCATAGCTTCAAACATAGCAGCATAATCAGCAGCCCCCTCAGTAGCACGGCCTTCCCTAGCAGCCGGTCTCCCTCTTCGACTCATTCTCAATATCTATAAAAAGGAATGATTAGCACACCTAGAGAAACAACTGCATAAAGGACTCAAACTCTACTAAGATACTATATTATATATAGTAATCATCCATCAAAACACAATTACGTCTCTCATACGTAGTTACGTCAGCGAGCGTTGGGTAAAATCGATTAACCAAAGCTCTGATACCAAATGTGACGACCGCCCATGACCCCTGCACCGAACCTAGAGATAGTGCACTGTAAAGTGTGCCAGGCGACCATGGACGATTGCCAGGGTAAATTTAAACAACAGAATCTATCGTATTACTCACAGCGCATGGACAAAATACAATAGAATATATATATAGTGAAGCTTCACAGAATAGAATCTCATCAATAAAACTTCATACTAGTTGAATACAAACATCTGAACAGTCAATACATCAAGCCTCACTACATATCACTCAGAGAATTATACAAAGCAGCGGAACATCCAGTACATATAGTAAGAAGATAATATGCAAGCCTCCAGCTCGTCTTCGACATCAGCATCGTGGGAAGCAAGAACAACACCTGTCACCTGCTACCTAGTCTGCCCGTCCCAAAGTGGACGAATAGCCCAAGGCAATAAGAGTTAAAACATAAAGCCTTGAGTCAGACAACAGTCTTAGTGAGCGGTAAATTAATTAACAAACTACCAAAAGAGCATAAAGGAAAAGGAATAGGAATACAACCCTCCCACTCCACCTCTTTCTACAGTGATAGCCCCCAGACACACACTAAGCAGAAGCAAACATAGCAAAGCATACAATTTAAAATAAAGCAATTATCACTCGAGTCAAGGGCGATGTTTTCCAAGTACAAACCCCCAAGGCCTAAACCAAGATCAGATAAGCACCCAGAAAATACTGCTCTTGAGACCGAATGACGATACAACCAAACATCCATGACTCTGGCTATCACTGTTATCATTGCTTCGATATCATCGTTAATTGAATGAATGGCTCATTCTTTCATCCGTCCATCAAGGGCTAATGGAAACCCCGGTTCTAGACATAACTCTGCACGTCATCGTGACCCGTGCCTAGGACTATCGAATCTGCCTAGAGTACTCGACTACCAATCAGTAGCCTTAAGGGACTATCGAATCTGCCCAATGTACTCTTGCTTTGAGCATGCTAGAACCTTCAACAACGATGAGATCTCAGCCTTCTAGTCATCCTCCTCGACGACTATTTCCATACTAGCTCAAGCGCCTCTCGAGCAAACCATTATCCTCAAACTCGAACCATATCACCGAGTTATCAATCTGCTTGGAATGATCCCGTCTGGATTAGACCAAGGCTATCTCATATCATACTTCGCCTCATCGTCATCATAGCAAAGCTTCATCTCAACATCATCATCAAATCTATCCATATGAGCTTCATCATCTGCTACATATGCCACAAGCAGCTTTTCCAATTCAAGAGCCTTTCCCTTAGCTTTGAATCATCTTCGACCATCTTGTCTAAATCAAATCATCAATCATCTAATTCATAGCAATCAATCAAATCAAACATTAATCCAAGTAAATAAGCATTCAAATATGATCTAAATAGACAATTATAACAATAATGGCAATTTCGTAATTAAAGAGTCAAAAGTCTAACAAGCATGAAAACATGAGCAATATCTCTATAATCTTGATGAATGAACTTGCATAGGTTAACATGTAGTAAAATGGATGTCAAATCATCATGAACAATGGATCTATATGGATCTATACTTAGGTTTACAAAAATGCATGGGAATCACTACTTTAACACAAAATCAAGAAAATGATCCGATATACTCCTTTGGATCCGTGTAAGAGATAATCACCACTCACCAAATCACCTAAACAACTCAAAAGCAACACACTTCAGATCTGGACAGCGAAGGATCTAACTCAATCTATCACAAATCCGCTTCAAACGATGAAATCTCTCTTCGAAGAATGTAGATCTTCAATCTAAGCTCTTCGATCTTCGACTTGATCTTCGATTTGGATGGAAGGAAGTACTAAATCAAAGTGGAGAAAAGAAGTGAAGAAGTGTAGAAGTCGAGCTCTCAAAATGGCAGCACTTCGTCGCTTCGAAATCCGGATCCCAAAAATGAAGAAGAACCCTCCTATTTATAGGCTGAAATCCACCTTAGGTCGTTCGCTCGGAGTTAGGTCGTCCACGACCTAAGAACCCTTACGACCTAAAATCTTCGACCTAACAGCCCCAAGCCTCTACGACCTAACGACTTAACATATGCGCACTCATACGACCTAACCAGATGCGCTTCTACGACCTAACGACTTAGCGCATCAGCGCACCCAAGCGACCTACGACCTAACCCAGGTGCGCTTCCTCGCGACCTAACGAATGCGCATCCATGCGACCTAACAGATCCAACGACCTACGCGCATCCGCGACCTAACAGATCCAACGACCTACGCGCATCCGCGACCTACGACCTAACAAACCTGCGACCTAACCAACTTAGCCAGGAAAGGTTACTAACCCTTAGGTCGCTAACTCCTATAGGTCGCTAACTACCAGCTCTCCTAGGTCGCTGCAAACCCCTTAAGTCGCTCAAACCTTAGGTCGCCAACTTCCATAGGTCGGCAACTTCTATAGGTCGCTCAAATTTCCTAGGTCGCTTACTCGACCTAACCTACCCACGACCTAAGCCACCACACGACCTAACTACTATACGACCTAACTTCTTAGGTCGTTCCAATCCTTAGGTCGCTCCACTTCACTAAGTCGTCTACCCCTTAACTCGCCCACTTCCTTAGGTCGCTCCAAACTCTCATACGACCCAAGACTTAGACTTTGGACGACTTATCAACAATGCGACCAAATGATAACTGTTTTACGATGTTTCGATCCGTAAAAGTACGGGTCGTTACAAGATTCGATATCTTTGAAGCCTTTGGATCTTGGCGATCACATTAGCTTCATTCTGGAGTTATCTTCTTTTCTTATAGCAACTTGATGGTTGTTCGAGCTAGTTCTGGATTAGAGATGGATTATTTGGAGTTTGGCATTGAAGACATTATCTTTCCGCTGCTATTTCTTGTATCTCTGATAGTATTGATGTTCAGTTGTATCATTGTTGTGTATCATTCTGGATATTGTATTCATCAGATGTTGTGTATATGATATTATTTCTTTTCTTCCGCTGTGTTGTTTATTTAATTGTGTTAAAAGCTCCGGCACGATTCGAATTTCAACGGTTGAATCTGCGACATTTAGGTACAATTGGAGTACGGATGTCGATTTTCGAACGCTGAAATTTGGAACGTGACAAAATCCCGAGTTCAAAAACTCTGCACACCACTAAAGTTCATCAGGACTTCAACTGCACGGTGCACGTGCACAGATCGACGACGACCCCCTGGTCATCGTCGCCACCACCATTACATCGACGACATCGTCATCGTCAATTCCCACAACCCAGAAAACCCATCAACTCAAAATCGAGTAACACAATCGCCATCAGGCCATGAATCCCGATCACCAAACTTCTCACGTGCCACGACCTCCGACCAAATGGAGCAATTGTCCTTCCAGCAATGCCTTCGCCATTCCCCAAGCTTCCGATTCCCTCAATCTTGTGGAACTCGATCCAACAGAGAGGCCTAGGGGAAACGAATTTCCGATCACCAGAAAATTAGGTTTACAGAAATAAACGACCACCTGCCACCGCCACAAAGCCCTAAACACCTCACTACCATTTTTCCCATACTCTCTGTTCATCCCTCTATCTCCAGAAAGAACCACGACTTCCCCGAGCCCATAGATCACCAGAGGCAACCCAAAATCCAATTTCTGATCAACCTCACATTGCTCATCCAAACCCAATCTAAAAATTATGATTACTCTTTTAAAAATCATGTTTTTGATTAAGGATTTAGTTTATGATCCTGGATTTATGAATTAAGATGTTTGAAATTTATACAAAACCAAACTTTCCTGTTCATTTTCATTTCCAGAGCAATTCCCATTTTATTTCAACTTAAATAAAAATTTAAACTCTAACCCATGATCAAACAAACAAGTTTTATTTGTAACTTGAATCCTAACAATGACTAGATCAAGAGATGGAGGATTTAAATCAAAAACTGAGCTTGAATATAAAAAACAGAGAACAAATACAACAGCATGCACACCTATATATTCATATACATACAGCAGATTGAACTTATATATATACAATACATAACTATCAACATGCAACCAGATTCATACTTAAGCTTTTGAAATTAAATGTTACTCACAGTGTTTTTGTGAAGAACAGAGTTTCCTCTATGTTGAAACAGGATTGAATTTGAAAGCTATAAACTTTCTTGATCTCTGGTTTTGCCTTGATTTGTTTGATGTTTATGTTGTATTTTGTTTAAGTTTTGAATGATACTCATTTTCAGATTTTTTTTTTCTTTCTTTCTCAGCCTGGAATGGACGAGAATAAATTGAAAAGTTTGATACATATGAAAAGAAGGTTACAGGGTAATATTTAATACAGGGTGTACATTTTTTCTTGTTTGTACAACATAAATCAGAGACATTTCTTGTTTTGTGGCTGAAGTGGTAAATGGTAGTGTAGTAGAGATATTTGCATTAATTAGGCTTGTACAATATTTGTATTTTCCTTTCTTCATTTCGGTTGTACATTATATTGTTTTGGTTGAGTTGTCTTGTTGTACTTATTTTTGCAACTTGCATACTTATCTATATACTAGTATCTTCCTTTGTAAGCTTCACATATTTGTTTATTTGTTTTTCCTACTTATATATATATGTTTTGTTCCTTCATTTGGTAAGTGTTCATACTTATATTTATTTGTTCATATTGCTTTATAACATAAATGAACTTCTATTTTATTTTATTTTATTATATTTTGTATCTATTTCGTATTATTTTGTATTGATTTATAAATATCAAGATTTACTTTATATTGTATGAACTATATAATTTATTTATTTATTTTATAATATAGATTAATTTCCATATTTTATTTTGTTGTTAAAATTTTAGCAGTTATTTGTTTACTTTATATTTTTATTATAATTTAACTTTTTATAATTTATCATATATATTTGTATTTCTATTTCTAGCTTAATTTATTACTATTATTTTACTTTAATATTTATTATCTTGTATTTAATTTATAAATTCAAATTATTATTAACCATCAATTCTAAATTTAAAGTTATTTATTTTTAAACTTGTATCAATTATCTATATTTTTATATTTATCTTTAAACCATTTATATTAAGATTTAAATTCAATTTCAATGTATATATATACATATATATATATATTCAAATTTACTCATATATGCCCAAATACATATATATTCACATATATACATATATATATAATTTCTAAATTTAAAATGATTTAATATATTTTTATTTGGATCCGGGGAAACTCGCAATCAATTTATCGATTAATTTCACAATTTTTTATTCAATAATTAGTTTAATTATCAATTTAAATATATATAAAATCCGGGGTCGTTACAACCTTCCCCCCTTAAAAGAATTTCGTCCTCGAAATTGCCAAGGAGACACAAAGATAGATGAAGAATATTTCATCAACTCAAACTAAATATCTATTCTGCATTTGGCTCACCAAATCAGAATATCAATTATAGATACAAAAACGAATCTATTTAACACTCCACAAAATACTCGGGTTATCCAGATCTACGAAATATGCAGAGGCATCGGTTAGTTCGATGGGATAACTAACCATTCGTAGAATATATTGGGACACAAAGAATAGATAGATATATGGATACAATTTCAAAACTTTCAGTTTAGAACTAAAGTATACCTATCAACCATAGCAAACAAAGCAACCAATTCATCCAAACAAACAATTCTGACTGACTTATTTGGAGTTTACATCCCATATTAATATCGAATCTTCTTCTTGGATCTACCAGGAACTATCGAAGAATTGAGAAAAGAGATGTTGAACAAAAGGGATTGATAGAGAAATGATTGTTTCCTTGTTATTACAGAGTATTGACCATTTATAGTCGTATTCCCCTGTCCCCTATCTCATCCTCTTCTTGCACTCATACTTACTATTAGTGGATAGTAAGAGAATTTACTGAGGCGTACGGATGGATATCTTAGAGATTACTCATTCTAGGGTATACTTCACCCTATCTCTAATGAGCTACTTAATGTGTTATACTCCTGAGCTAAAGCTCAACCTTAGCTCTGATACCAAATTGTCACGATCCAAATTTCATCGTTCAAAAATCGACACCCATACTTCACTTGTACTCGAGTGCGGCAGATTCAATCGTTGAAATTCGAGTCATGCCGGAGCTTATAACACCATTAAGTATAACAACACAGCGGAATAAAGAAATAGATGATATCATATACAACTCCAATGAATACAATATCCAGAATGATATACAATAATGATATCAATAATACAAGAATATCAGAGATATGATACAATAACAGCGGAAAAATATCAGTAGAAAAGATGACTCCAAATGATCTAAAAAGAATGAGTCCAACGACTCCAACATCTAGCTCGAACCACCATCACGTTGCACCAAGAGAAGCAACGTCAGTCGTGATCTCCAAAAACTGAACTACCTCCAACTAGTCTACTAATCCTGACTATCTGAAAAGAAAACCCAACTCTAGACTGCCCGTGTGAAAAATTGTGGGCACCCAGAGTTTAGGAAGGGAACAATAAACTCCGAGTCAGTCATGGGACTGGTATGAGTAACGAAAACAGTTTATCTTTAAAACAAACAACAAAAGAATTTAAACATTGAAATCCACAATGCTTTTGGAAAATGAAACTACCATAAGGCCTCCCGGCACACACACAATGCAAACGCACACATGGGGGAGATTTCTCCTTATGATAGTCAAACATGCTTCCTACGCAAGGAAAACTCTTTTGATATTATTACTAGTGCATAGTGTACAAAATCATTTCAAAAATACAATATTAATCTTAGCCAGCATAGGTACCATTATATTATGCCTACTATAGCTACCATTTTAAATGGCAGGTTCTACAACTAAAACCGTACAAGGCTCGTATTGTTTCTTTGGATTTTCCAACAAATGGTCAGGCTAAGGAACTTCCTATGCCATGTGGGAATGCCTCTGGAGGGACGCCCCGAGAACCACCTGGCTCTCTGCCAACACAAGGCCGGTTACCCCCTTCCCGGGTAGTAAACCTGAGATATTCCACCCCCGGTCCTTTGGGACCTTTATACGAGGATCCTCTACACCAACATCACACAGTAGTAAATATACTATAGTGTCCACATGAGTAAGTATCTGGGCTCCATACCATGATACCACCCTTTTCCAGAAGGAATGGACATACCCTAGGGGATCTACCCCTGAAACCTTGCCGCATCTTTCCTGTTTCGACCATTTCCGGTCTGTGAGGATCGATGAGGTATCGTCCACAAAGCTACGCTTTTTCACAAAACCATGCTTTGATCAGCAACACACAGCAGCACTCGGCATGCCACACTACCAAATTGGGAGTATATCACTGATATCCTTCAACTACATAACCTCTGAGCTCGTACGTCTCAGAGAAGGGTGTTAAGCTAAGAGAATAAATCTCCGCCACCAAACAGAAATGTATTTGAAATAAATCAGCTTTATATCTCAAAGTGTAGTGTTAGACATACAACCATACAAGTCTGTTCCGGTTTTGAAACAGAACCGAAGGCACTTCCAAAGAAGCCCTTGCAATCCGGGTATTCACAATCCCGATCGGACTTCCCATCACTTTTATACCGGGATCTACCCAGTGCAGAGACA
This sequence comes from Allium fistulosum, assembly GCA_030737815.1. NCBI lineage: Eukaryota > Viridiplantae > Streptophyta > Magnoliopsida > Asparagales > Amaryllidaceae > Allium > Allium fistulosum. The sequence continues at coordinate 1,089,268,674 of CM060904.1, read as the reverse complement.
ATCGATAGGTTATCCTATCGTTCTCGCAAACACCCGGTCTTCAACATCGGTCTTCAAATGCGATCCATTCACGACGTATCACTATTCGGAATGGGTTATATGACACAAAGGTCCTCTCCCGGCTAAACCGAATAGTGAGCGTAATATTTTAAAAACATATGGATATGGGATTTCAGTTAAGTCACAATTTATTACCCAAAACTTTTCTTTTCAAATGGTTTAACAAATTACCATTTCAAATCTTTTACACAGACAGATTTATTTCACAAAGTTCACCCAGTTTCACAAAGATTCTATTCATAGATTTTCAAAACAATTTCCATCTCAATTGGATTAACTCTTTTAAATCTTTAAATCAAGATTTAATAGCTTTCAAACTCGTTTCCAAAGATTTATTCATAATTTGGAAGACCATTTTCATTTTAGACTTGAAATCCTTTCAACACAAATTGAAAATCCATTACTTATATGAAAGTTTTATTATTTGATAACAAATAGTTTTCGTTTCGGAAAAATCCAATCTCGTTTATACAAGTTAAAATCTTTGGGTTGATTCAAATTCCCAAAACAACACTTTAAATCCAATCTATTTTCAAAACCATTTGAATTCAAATTTTCTACTGAAAATCATTTCAAAAATCTGTGACTTAATCGATTTCCTCGTGAAATCCATATTTGTGTGTCTATAGTGTAGTCCAGGGGTTTAACACAATAGTGCAACATCATTCAATCATTACGGATCAAAACACAGAAATATAGTTGATAAGCAGTATAAACTATAACGCTTATCATTCATTCACAGATCACAGATAATATAAAGATGTATCACAAATAAATGAATAAATTATACACACAGCTTAATTCACATAACAAGGTATCCTAGATTAGATAGGACAATCAATTCAAGGCATCTCATACAATACAATCATTCATAAGTAAGGTCAAGCATTCAAAAATCAATTATAAGCAGGATTAATTAATTGTTTAATCCTAATTAATTCAATTTATTTCTAATCAAATTTATTTACTTATGAATTTATTATCCAATTATGATTTATTGATTCCAAATCATTTAATATAAATTAATTAATCAAACACTTTAATTAATTAAATTATTCTTAATGAATCATATTAATTAAATTAACCTTTAAACTCATTACATAATTAATTAACTTCTTAATTAATTATTTTTAAGAAATTAAATCTTTAATTACTTACCATAAGTAATCATCTCATAACAATTAATCATTAATTTACCAATTTATCTAATGATTTTCTTAAACTAAATTAATTAACTTAAATTAATCAAAATATCCAAAATTAATTATAATAAGTAATTTATCCTTAATTACTTTCATTAAGTAATTAACAATTTACAATTGATTATCTTAATTAATTAATCTAATTAATTAATAAAATTAATCACATTAATTAATTTATTAATCTCTAATTATAAATTTATCTAAATCATTAATTTATAATTTAAATAAATTATTCTTTAATTATCTTATTAATTAAATCATTGAATTACCTTAATTATCCCTAATATAATTCATTTCTTATTGATGACTTCATTAACATAAGTGTAAAACATTACACTTCTAAATTTAATTTCAGTATTTTATCCTCAAGGACAGACCTTCAGTATTTTAGCCTCAAGGACAACTTTCTTTAGGTATCAGTTTTTAGGTATCAGTTTGTAGTTATCGGTAGTAGATTTTAGGTATCAGTTTTTAGTTCGGTAGCAGTTTTGGAAAAATGTTTGTCCTTATGAATAATTCTGAAAGAATGTTTGTCCCTATGAAAAAATTTTAGGAGAATATTTGTCCTTGTGGGTAAAATATTGAGGTCGTGTCCTTGAGTCTAAAAATATACAAAATTTTGTCCTTTAAATTAATTTCCCCTTAATCCTTAATTACTTTCATTAAGTAATTAACAATTTACAATAGATTATCTTAGTTAATTAATCTAATTAATTAATAAAATTAATCACATTAATTAATTTATTAATCTCTAATTATAAATTTATCTAAATCATTATTTTATAATTTAAATGAATTATTCTTTAATTATCTTATTAATTAAATCATTGAATTACCTTAATTATCTCTAATATAATTCATTTCTTATTGATGACTTCATTAACATAAGTGTAAAACATTACACTTCTAAATTTAATTTCAAATTCCATTTGGAATATAAGATTCAAAATGATTATTCATTTACACATTAAACAATTTAAATATCAATTTATAAATCTTAAAATAAATGTAAAGAACATTTATTATTTACATAGGGAACTTATATAAGGAAAAGCCTTTAAACTCAATTACTTAATTTTTATTTAAAAAATTAAGCTTTAAAATTACATTACATTTTAACTTGCAAATTCAAGTAAAAAAAACAAATCATATATTTTTCATTCAAAATTCTTTTATAAAAGAACTTTATCAAAATTCAAGTTTAAAACATTTATTTGAAACAAATTTACTTTAAAAAAAACTATTTGATTTAAACTTATTTAAAACATTCAGATTTAAAAACTGGTTTAAATCACAGATTTGAATTCAAAGAAAAACTTGAATCCATTAATTAACTTGCTTTTAAAACCTTGCTTTTAAATTCTTTATTTAAAATCCGAATTTATTTTAAAACTTTAAGATTTCAAAGCCATTTTGAATCTAACTTCATCTAGATTTAAACTTATGTTTAAATCTATCTCACAATTTAAATTCTATTTAAATTTGCTTCAAATTCAAATTTACAGTCAAGTTTACTAAAACTTGTAGCAAGACAAAAACAACCCAGAGGCAACTATTTTTTCTTCGAGTTCAAACCCCTATTGCTTCGAGTAATCACTCGAATAACTCGAGTAAATCCCGAGTTCAAAAACTCTACACACCACTAAAGTTCATCTGTACTTCAACTGCACGGTGCACGTGCACAGATCGACGACGACCCCTTGGTCATCGTCGCCACCACCATTACATCGACGACATCGTCGTCGTCAATTCCCACAACCCAGAAAACACGAAAACCCATCAACTCAAAATCGAGATACACGATCACCATTAGGCCATGAATCCCGATCACTAAACTTCCCACGTGCCACGACCTCCGACCAACTGGAGCAACTATCCTTCCAGCAACGCCTTCGCCATTCCCCAAGCTTCTGATTCCCTCAATCTGGTGGAACTCGATCCACCAGAGAGGCCTAGGGGAAACGGATTTCCGATCACCAGAAAATTAGGTTTACAGAAATAAACGACCACCTGCCAACGCCACAGAGCCCTAAACACCTCACTACCATTTTTCCCATTCTCTACGTTCATCACTCTATCTCCAGAAAGAACCACGACTTCCCCGAGCCCATAGATCACCAGAGGCAACCCAAAATCCAATTTCTGATCAACCTCACATTGCTCATCCAAACCCAATCTAAAAATTATGATTACTCTTTTAAAAATCATGTTTTTGATTAAGGATTTAGTTTATGATCCTGGATTTATGAATTAAGATGTTTGAAATTTATACAAAACCAAACTTTCCTATTCATTTTCATTTCCAGAGCAATTCCCATTTTATTTCAACTTAAATAAAATTTTAAACTCTAACCCATGATCAAACAAACAAGTTTTATTTGTAACTTGAATCCTAACAATGACTAGATCAAGAGATGGAGGATTTAAATCAAAAAGTGAGCTTTAATATAAAGAACAGAGAACAAATACAACAGCATGCACACCTATATATTCATATACATACAGCAGATTGAACTTATATATATACAATACATAATTATCAACATGCAACCAGATTCATACTTAAGCTTTTGAAATTAAATGTTACTCACAGTGTTTTTGTGAAGAACAGAGTTTCCTCTATGTTGAAACAGGCTTGAATTTGAAAGCTATAAACTTTCTTGATCTCTGGTTTTGCCTTGATTTGTTTGATGTTTATGTTGTATTTTGTTTAAGTTTTGAATGATACTCATTTTCAGATTTTTTTTTCTTTCTTTCTCATCCTGGAATGGACGAGAATAAATTGAAAAGTTTGATACATATGAAAAGAAGGTTACAGGGTAATATTTAATACAAGGTGTACATTTTTTCTTGTTTGTACAACATAAATCAGAGACATTTCTTGTTTTGTGGCTGAAGTGGTAAATGGTAGTGTAGTAGAGATATTTGCATTAATTAGGCTTGTACAATATTTGTATTTTCCTTTCTTCATTTCGGTTGTACATGATATTTTGTTGGTTGAGTTGTCTTATTGTACTTATTTTTGCAACTTGCATACTTATCTATATACTAGTATCTTCCTTTGTAAGCTTCACATATTTGTTTATTTGTTTTTCCTACTTATATATATATATATATGTTTTGTTCCTTCATTTGGTAAGTGTTCATACTTATATTTATTTGTTCATATTGCTTTATAACATAAATGAACTTCTATTTTATTTTATTTTGTTATATTTTGTATCTATTTCGTATTATTTTGTATTGATTTATAAATATCAAGATTTACTTTATATTGTATGAACTATATAATTGATTTATTTATTTTATAATATAGATGAATTTCCATATTTTATTTTGTTGTTAAAATTTTAGCAATTATTTGTTTACTTTATATTTTTATTATAATTTAACTTTTTATAATTTATCATATATATTTGTATTTCTATTTCTAGCTTAATTTATTACTATTATTTTACTTTAATATTTATTATCTTGTATTTAATTTATAAATTCAAATTATTATTAACCATCAATTCTAAATTTAAAGTTATTTATTTTTAAACTTGTATCAATTATCTATATTTTTATATTTATCTTTAAACCATTTATATTAAGATTTAAATTCAATTTCAATGTATATATATATATATTCAAATTTACTCATATATGCCCAAATACATATATATTCACATATATACATATGAATAAAATTTCTAAATTTAAAATGATTTAATATATTTTTATTTGGATTCGGGGAAACTCGCAACCAATTTATCGATTAATTTCATAATTTTTTATTCAAAATTAATTTAATTATCAATTTAAATATATATAAAATCCGGGGTTGTTACACATCTTCTCTCCAATTCAGCCTAGCCTTTTGATTCATCATAGAGATCTCTTTATTGAGTGCTTCAGAGTATTGTCTTGATATGTACATCTACATGGCGCTGAGAGTTGGGTTGAGAGGGTCGTCCATCATGTTTATCTGCGTCTCTTCCAGCTTGTTCTTCCAGTATGAACTTTGTTTGCTTCCTTCACCAAATCTGATTTTAGACCACTGTTTGAGTGCTATTTTGGTGTTTTTCAGTTTCACCTGCAAAACAGACATTGGATTACCATAAGTAGGTCTCACCCAAACTTCTTTAACAATGTCAATAAAGTCAGGTTCATTAACCCATGAATTAAAAATTTTGATACTTGAGTTTCCTTTAATGCCAGCTTCTCTTAGGTGTATTATTTGAGGAGAGTGGTCGGAGAGAAGAGGAGGAGGGAGGTGGTTATAAATAGTAGGCTATTTGGAGAGGGCTGGGAGGTTACCGAAGTATGGTTAATCTTAGAGAAAGTTCTACTACCATGTCAGCTTTTGTTGTTCCATGAGAAGCTCATTCCCGTTGTTTTAATTTCCACTAAGTTAGATTCGTCAATGGCAGTTCAAAACAGTTCTATTTCATTTAGGGAAAGAGGATTTCCTCCTATCCTATTAACGAGTTTATCACAGCAGTTGAAATCACCAAGGATGATCCAAGGGTGAGAGTCCTGACGCATCATTGGAAGGATTCGGAGAAAAGAAGATCTGGTAGCTTTATTATTAGCGGCATACACGAAAGATATATAGAAGGAGCAAGGGTTGGGGATGATTTTAGCATGACAGTAAACAATTTGAGAGGAAGAGAAGACATTGGAGAGATAGATCACTTTGGGGTCGTATACAATAAGAATTCTACCATAAGGCACCTCGTCAAGGTTGTGTATGACTTTCCACGCGGGATTAATGTATTTTGCCGCTTTGATAGAGAGATCAAGATTTAACTTTGATTCAAGAATAGCTAGAACACAGAGTTTGTGTTGAACGATCAGATTTTTGCATTGGGAGAGTTTAGTTTCGTGGTAAGCCCCTCTTACATTCCAAGCTCCGATGGATTGTATCCTTGGATGGACATAGTTTCACATGGGGTACCTGATTTCTTGCTTCTAAGAACCATGTTCGAGGCATAAGAGAGAAGGGGGGAGCTGGATGGAGTTTAGGCTATCCTGGTTTTGAGAAGAAGATTGGGAGAAGTGACGAGCAGGGGTATACTAACAGCCGGAGGATGTATAAGCTGGGTGGGTATGATCGGACAAACAGATTTAGCGTTGGAGTTATTCTGGACACATTGCCTTGGAGATGGAGAAGAGGAGAGAGGGGGAAGAGAGCTGATAGAGTTGCTGAGAGGGGAGATTTGGCTGTGAACATTGTGCACGTGCACGTTGTGCACGTAGCCAGCATGCCTGGGAGATGTTGGTTGATTATTTTGGTTGCCTGGATTATTTTGTTCGAGAATAGTTTTTGGAACTTCGAAGAAAAAAGAATTGGATGGAGTGGAATGATTGGGTAGGATGCCCGCAGCTGTCTACATAAGAGAATTCAGCATATACGGAGTATTTAGAGACTCATTGTAGTTCACACTGTGCATGTCATAATTAAGGTTAACTCTAGCATTTGATTTGTGGTCTGAGAAGCCTTCAAAATTTGTGTTTTCATTCGCACCGCTTTTTTCTTGTGTAATATCAAGTTGCAGTGACCCAGAATCTTTCCCATCAGCTGCAGAATTGACCACTTGAGTTTGAACCACTTCCAATATATCACTATCTTGCTTTTCTTCCAAGTTTTGGAGGACCGCAAAACTATTGCTGACTATCGGCAGGTTGACGGAAGCCGATGCAGCATGAGAGTGCATGGCTCCTTTCACTGGATCGTCATTACCCATGTTATTAACAACATTATCAGTTTGCTCTTGAATTGTTTGTTGTGTTCCTTCCTTTTCAGTTCTCACCTCATTCTCTTTAGTCTGAATTGAATTTTCACTTGACATTTCTGTCTCATGTCCACGCGCACCCACTTTTTCCTTTTCACTATCTTGATTACTTGACTGGTCGTTCACCTTGTCATTTCTCCTGTTCAAGGCCATTTTGTTTCTGTTTTTCCCCACTTTTTTCCATTTATGGACTTGCTTGGTTATATTTTCCTTGGTTTTGGGGTTCATTCCTTTGTACATATTTCCTATGTCTTTGCCTAACTCCTTGGTTTTATCCACAGGGGAGACTGATTCTATCTTCTTGTCACATGTCTCGTTGAAATGGCCAAAAGAGTTGCACTGAACGCAAATATGGGGCTTCCATAGATATTCAACATATATTCGCTGAACCCCTCCATCTACCAGACTAATAAGGAAGTCATTTGGCAGTTCTCTATTCGGCTTGATTTCTATCATGCATTTGGCGAATTCCAGCCTGTCGAGCCTCTCAGTCCTCTCGTCCAAACAGAGAAGTTTACGTATACGACTACAAATCCAGTTAATCCCTAGGTGCGACCAAGCAAAGAGAGGGATGTTGCGTAAGTGGATCCACACAGGCATAGTGGGAACACTACCACAAACGTTACTGACAGATGCATCGTACAGCCGTATGATAAAAACTTTGTTGTTCATAATAATGGGGTCTCCTCGTAATATTCTGACTTTGTCTTCTTCAGACGATAACAGGAAAAGAAAAAGCACACCATCTGATTTAATTTGAACAGAACCTTTCAATTTCCAAAAGTTTTTTAGTTTTGCTACTACAGAAGAGTAAGACAATGGCTTATCTAGAAAAAAACCCACCAAGAATTCCTTTCAGACTGAAGAACCGGCCTGAACGAACTCTTCCACCAAGTCAAGCACGTCTTCGGTGAAAGAAGGTTCGAAGTCAACAGGCATGTACTTCCCCGCGTTAAGAGGCTTGTGTTTGAATAAGGAAGTCCAAGCTTGTTGACAGCTGTCAGGAGGGAAAGAGTTCGATACGGTAGGAGGGAGATGGTTCGAGATGCCATAGGGGAGCTGAGGATTAAGAGATGGCAGAGGGGGACGACCTAACAGAGATGCGGATGGTGCGGGGTTGGAAGCGTTCAGGAGAGGAGGGTCAAGAGGGAACAGTGGACGTTTAGACTTATCGGCAGGAAGGACGATTGAGTGGCTCGAGGGGAGAATGACGACGGGATGGGAGATTGACAGGGAATGGGAAGGAGGTACGAGATAAGCTGGCATGGAAGAATTTTTTTTGACTTAAGTTAATTTCACTTCTACGCGTTAACTGGTATTTTGAAATAGAAATTGATTTATATAAACTGAATTATTATTTTTAGTCCAAGTGTAAAGGCTGAAATTGGAATTGATTTAATGAATGGTTCAAAGGATTTAAATTGAAATTTCAAAGTTGAAATTGTTTGGTTATAACTTTGAAATCTATTTAAACTAATTTAAACTATTTTAATTAAATTAACTATTTTAACCAATTTAAAACTATTTTAACTTATTTAATCTATTATAACCTATTTAATCCAATTTAATCTAATTTACCTATTTTAAACTAATTAAATTTATTCAATCTATTTAAAACCTACTTAATATAATTTGAAACTATTTAACCTATATTTAATTTATTTAAATCATTTTACATCTAATTAAATTTATAATTAATCTATTTAAATCATTTGAGAAATCTAATTAATCAAATTTAAATCTATTTAAACTATTTTACTACTTTAAATATATTTTCATCTATTTTAAATTATTTTCAAACTAGTAAAACTATTTATGACTATATAAACTATTTTCTAAAATTTAAGATTGTGTAAAGTTGAAGTATTTATATTTAAATCATTAATGATGATACAACCTATGTTGTAATTTGGAATTGATACCTTTTTGAAAATTTACATATTGAGTAAATATGATTTGAAAGTGAATATGATTTGGAAGTGAATATGATTTTTAAAGTGAATATAGTTCGAAAGTGAATATGATTTCGAAAGAGATATGAGTTGAAATTGAATATGATATTTTGATATCGATTACGAATTTGTTTCGAAAATGTAAAAGAACTATCCGGTGTGAAATAAGCGTTTGGTTGTTAACGAGACCGGGATCAGATATTGTCATACTCTTTGCCAATACCGAAAACCACTTTAACAACTTTGTACGTGGTGGAGATTCCAGAAATGAAGTAGGATGGTTTGGCAAACGATTCTGTATGAGGTATTTACGTGACCCTAACTCCCGTGAGTCATCTTGATGTGGCTAAACCAGGAGCTATACCGGGCCAAGTGAGGTCATTCCTCCGATCGGGCACATTTCTTTGATACTATATTCTGACTTTGTAATCGATTTGGTAGCCACCCTTGATTTTGATTTGGGAGTGTGTTCCGAGGTGGGCGGTAGTAGCTGCTATGCGTTACCACCAGTCTAGGAGTGCAATTGGTATATCTACCCTGGCATTGCCTCGAGTGCCTTGTCGTATGCCCTATCGCGCCTTCTATGAATTTGTTTTGTACCATACCTATGGAGTGCGCTTTGATAGCCTCCAGTTTACGGAGGAGTTACGGTACTGTATAGACTATGAGAATATATAAAATGTGTTAAGGGGGATATGGGTAACGCCTTAACGCTATTTTAATACTTTAATTTACTGTAGACATATTATAATAGCGTATTGTACTATATAGTAGATAGTTTAACGGATCCTTAGGAGATGGAAATCGCAAACATCTCTTAAGTTATTGCACTCACGTTAGACACTGGATAGGGGATGTCAAACCCCGTAAACATCTCTGACGTCGTTCCACTCATATTTATTTACCGTTGATTTATCTTACATAAGATCTTTTAGTTCTAACTCGAGTGTTTTGTCTTTTCAATTCGCTCGAGTCAGCCTGAGCATTTCAGGGTTGAAGACCTTATTTCTGGAGGTTGAAGGCGAAGAATTTGTACTACTATTATTTATTTTATTTATTCTGCTGCATCATGTTGTTCCGATACATTTATCTATTATCTATTCTTGTTGTATGTAACTTTGATCTGTATTATAAAAGTATAATCAATGTATTTGTAAAACAGCTTCATGAACTGTTATTTGATTATTATATTTTGTCATTCCGCTGCGAGATTCTGTATTTGTTTCTTTCTTTTCTCTTTTTCCTATTTACCCCATAACAATATGCCCTTTTGAATGGTTTGAGTCTGGCATGTGTGTCTGCATAAAACGTCCAAAAAGGCGGGTCGTTACAGTTGGTATCAAAGCTTTGGTTCAGCGATAACCTTAGCATTGTGGGGTCTGACTCATATAAAATAGGGTAGTAATACCCTAGAAAGAGTCGTTGAGTGTATATATATGAGAGAGCATATTTGTTAGTGTTATAAAAGGTTTTTATATTGTGTTAGTTTGTTCCTTTTTGTATTTATAAATTCTGGTTGGTGCATAGAACGCTATGGCATCGATAGGGATTTCTAAACACTTAATTGGGCAAACTGACAAGATATTGGTTTTGAAATATAGGTAAATGAAATAATTTTTCCTATTATATATTTTTATACAAAATAATAAATTTTATAAATGATATAGTTGGTTGTTTTATATTTGTTTGTTAGGTAGTGAAATTTTATAAATATTGATGGAAAAATAAGATTTACATATAAAATGAATATAAATTGGAAGTTTAGAACTGAAGTTCCGAGAGTTTGAAAATTTCTTTTAAATGATTTTGGAATATAATACTAGTAGTACTTAGAAGTATTTTCTGATATAAATATTTCAATGTGATTTGAAAGAAATGTTTTAAAAAGAATTTTAAAGGAAATAAGTTCTGTACACCCCTCTCTGTCGCTGGAAAATAAATTTCGGTGATGAGTGCACGCATCATCGATGTTCATTTTCGAGTTTCAAAGTTGGAAGACCGTTGTAGTAGTTTACTACACATTTGTTTTGATAAATAAATCTTTATATGATTTTCAAATATGATTTTATATATATAAAAGATATGATTATATATATATTATTTTAAAATAATTGAAAAGGAACCCGGTATTTAGTTCTTAACTTTTCTGCAAATTGGAATTATTATAATGAAATGAAATCTTGACTATTTTAATAATTGGGGACTTTTAATATGTGTAATTAGAAACTAGATGCTAAGTGATTAATGAAAATATAAGAAATTGAAATTTTGTAAACTGTAAATCAAAAGGATATGAAAAATGAGAAATGGTAACTATTGAACATTTTATTTACTAAATGAACAAGACGAACTTGTATAACATTCCATTACACTCTAAAAGATATATATATATATATAACTTACCAAAATGTTAAAAGTTGTAATGTTAAATCGGAATATGTAATAGAATACTATATAAGTAAACTTTAGTAAATGACAGTGTTCAATGGAATTACTTTATAAATAAGACTTCTGATATTATAACTTTGTTATAAACTTAGGAAATAGTTTGAAATCTTACTAATCAAATGTAATAGAAAAGTGAATAATGTAAGAAAAACGGTTATAAAATTAAGTTAACGTTTTAAGCTATTTATAATCAGATTGAATAGTAAAAGGTGAATACTGTAAGTAAATAATTATAAACTTAAGTCAATGTTGAAGCCATTTATAACTAAAGTGAGTACTATATTAATTGAATGATTATAACTTCAGAAAACACTGAAATGATTTAGAAATGGATTTAATATTCAATAATACTATATATAGAAGAATGAATGTTAAAAGGAAATAATCTATTAATGGTGAATTAAATTGTAAAGAGACTTACATAATAATGGATAATCTAATAATTGAAATGGAAATAACTTATATAAGCAATGAATGCAAAGTATTGAAAAGAGAAAAAAGGCATTATATAAATGAATGGAATGAATTTTGTAAGTGGTGAATGTAAATTGATTAAATAAACATTGTATGAATGAATGAAACTGAAGAACAATAAATAATATGAAATGAGATTTATAAGAATAAACTTAATTGATATTTGAACTTTTGTTTGTATTGGCTTATGGGATGGTTGGGAAAGGACACTTCTAACTGTATAAAGAGTGTAAATAATCTATTGAGTTTTATCTAAGACTGTTGACTGTATGGTATACTTAGTAGTTTATTTACCATTTTATACGATTAAAAGTTTCTAAACTCGAACAAACCATTTGTTTGGTTGCTATTGATGGATGGTTGATTACTTTGATCGCATGTGATGATTGTATGGTTTTGGTTGCAAGTGATTGTTGTTTTGTTGTGGTGATTTGTTGTTATAAATTGAAACAACGTAAGTATTTCTCTTTTGCAAAATTCTGACTCTTTGGATTGTAAAAGTGAAATACAAGTTTATGGAAGCAATAGCTACTGCTTTTGGTTTCATAAATAAGCGTTGTTTGTCCGACAAATAGGTACGTTTTCAGATTATAGTTTTATAGAGATATTATATTGTTTTTACGTGGTTTGGGATATTTGATTTTGATATATATGATATATATTGTTATTATTGATATTATTATTTCTCCCAGACCTCTCCGTACAAAGGAGACTCTGCCGAAATTTTCCGTAAATTTTGGACTTAGAAAATTTTGTGAAAGTAAAGATGCTCTCAAACTTTTATTAACTTGAATATGAAAGGATTTAATTGTTTATAAATTGATATATTTTATTTAAATTATTTAATTAATTGTTTATAAATTTAATATTTTGAATAAAACATATTAATTCTTTAATCCCTTCTTTCTTGTTCCTTTTCGGGGACAAAAAGTTTTGAGTGGGGGAGATTGTAACGACCCATATTTTAATTGTTTGAATATATTAAATTAAATAAGAAAGTTTGAATAAAATTGTTAGGAATTTAATTTTTAAGTTTTTTTGATACAAATTAAACTATAAAATAAAGCTGTGATCTTAAATTAAATTTCTATTAATGACATAGGTTGGAATCTAGAACGTATATTTATGTGTATTTTAATGACATTGTTTCAAATGTAATTAATGGATAGGAATACAAAAGGCTAATTGTAATAAAGAATATAAGTGGTAGAAAAATAAAAATTTATGATTTTATCTGTGTTAACTTATGTTAAGGGATATGTTTATGACATTAATTTGAATTTCTACTAATAACATGTATTACATTAAGATAAAAAAAATTGATAACATACGTTAGGTGTATTTAATGACATTATTTGAATGTGATTAATAACGGTGATTATAATAATAAATGTTAATGAAGAATAAAATGAATAAATTTATTAAAGGAGAAAACATATGACTATTTATTTGAAACGTGTCTTAGCATAGAGTAAGAAATTAATTATTTGTAAGTAAATTTCTAACTCATGTTTGTAACCAATAATATTAATAGATATGTTTGAAATAAAATTTAAAGGAAAACAAATGGATTAACTATCTTCCCAGTAATCAGCGTAAGTTTTGAAATTTAATTATTGGAATTAATAACAATTAAAATCTTTCCATTAATAAGAAATAGAAGTGAATTGTAATTTATTAGTGATATGTGCAACTTACGTTTTTGTGTTAAAAATACAATAATTATTTTAATGAGAAATATTAAGTTAATTGGTGTGTTCAATATTATTTATTGTGTGTAAAAAAAATATTGGTTAAATTAACATATATTTGTGTATATTTGGAGTTAATGAAATGTATTGAAGGGAATATACGTTTTAAAATTGAATTTCAAAAGTTGTTGCAGTATACTAATCCCTCCATCTCATTAATTTATTACCTTACTTTATTCTGCTGCCATCTCACGTTTCGTTGACCCCTCTCTTTTGCATATTTCATTCCATTTGTTCTCTCACTTCTTTCCATAAATTGAATTATTAATGAGGCGTTACTTTGCATTTGAAATGAAATGTGTATGTGCATTAATTCATGAATTCATTTGGATGCACTATTCACTCATGCATCCATTTATTTCCCTTCAGAAACAAAAAAAAACTTTTCACCTAGCACATCAGTCTAAATTGAATTAAATGCTCTGTTCTTTCTTTGTGTAATGAATAGTCTTAAATATGTTAGAATTTCATATTCCACTATTCATGTTCATTAATCTTTTCATTTATTTATCTTCTCAAATTTCAACCACCCCTTTCATTTATTTATTTCCATTATTATTTTCTTTTACTAAATACTAGCCTCTTTTGGTTTTCGTGTAAGTTTCATTAATTTACACGTGAGCCTTGTCCTGAAATGTTTTCTATTAATGAAATTAATTAAGGTAGCACACGTTTTGAAATTTTATACCAAAAGTATTGCTTGCTTTGTAAACCTATCTTTTAAAATTCAAAGGTGTATTTTTCATTCTTTATTTAATATCTGCCTCATTTCTTTCCTCATTTTTGTTTGTTTCTTCATTTTGGTTGTTCCTTCTTTTTTTCTTGAAGCTGCATCTTCTCAAACATGAGTTTCATTTTATATGTTTACATATTTTTTTAATTTAACCTTTCTTCACCTCTTTACACCATGTCATACCTCCAATTCTTAAAAAAAGTGAGTTTGTTGTTTTCTCCATCTCATTTCATATTTCTACAGCCAGTTCAATTCTTTTCATTTTGTTTTCCTGTAGCCTTCTTCCACAACCTCATATTTTTGTTTTTATTTTGATAGCCTATATTTCCTAAAGCCTTCATTTTAGAAACGTGATATTCAATTTTGTCCCTCCACCTTCATTTATTTATTATTAAATAACCTATCACTTTATTTCTTCTTTTATGTTTTATTTCTTCTGACACCTCATATTCATTTAGTTTAAATTATTCTTTGCTGAAGCTATAATCTCATCAGCAAATTGTTCATGTTTTTTAATTATTTCTTCATTTTTTGTCACCGCTTCATTTCCTATGTTTAGATCACCATTTCAAATCTTCCTTCCCCTAAATCATTTTAATGTGAACTTGCAAATTCAAAAGGTCTTATTTTTTCAAATTCAAAAGCTTTCTTTTATGAAACATGAGTATCATTTTTTTTCATTTTTCCTACATGTCCTGCCTACATCTTAGTTTGTTCTTCAATCTTTGCCTGAAGCCTTATCTTGAGAAAAATGTAAGTATTAAACTTTGTTTACTTTTTTAAAAAAACGTGTACCAATTATTATTTTAATAATATTTCTTATAACATGAATATCTTTTGCATATAAACTTCGATTCACGCGCGATTTCTTCTATTCGAATTTTTGGCTTTTATTTGGATTTCAAATCGATTTGAAATCAAAGGTGAGTGTTTTAACCTACTCACAACTACTAAATTATCTTATGTTAGTTAAATTAAATTTATTATGTATTTAGAAATTGATTGGTTGATGTTTGGTATATTTAAATTATCATTCTAGTTAAATTTGACTTTTATTGCATTTAATCAGTGTTTAATTGAATATTTAATTTAATTGTCAATTTAATTCCTGTTACTGATTTTCAGTTATCTATTGATGTTTATTGATTGATATGGATGATGATTGTGATGGATGTTTGATTGTTGATATTGGATGACTGGATGTTGTATTTTAGATTGTTATAACACTGCAAGTTCCCTATGGTTTGAAATGATACATACCCGAACGATCTATAGATTAGGGAAAAATCGTTATGGGTTGAAATGATAGACTCGAGCGATTTTTATGTATTTTTATTTAATTCGGGATTGCGATTTGAAATGATATATAACCATAAAATTTTAAAGTGCCGATTGAAATGATAAATATCTGTATCACTTGACCCTAGGGTAGAAAATTATATACGGACACCGAATTGGTTAAATTAAATGATTTTTGAATCTTTAAAATTTTGAATTCTGTTAACTGGTATTTTGAAATAGAAATTGATTTATATAAACTGAATTATTTTTGTTAATCCAAGTGTAAAGGTTGAAATTGGAATTGATTTAATGAATGGTTCAAAGGATTTAAATTGAAATTTCAAAGTTGAAATTGTTTGGTTATAACTTTGAAATCTATTTAAACTATTTTAATTAAATTAACTATTTTAATTAAATTAACTATTTTAATTAAATTAACTATTTTAACAAATTTAAAACTATTTTAACTTATTTAATCTATTATAACCTATTTAATCCAATTTAATCTAATTTACCTATTTTAAACTAATTAAATTTATTCAATCTATTTAAAACCTACTTAATATAATTTGAGTCTATTTAACCTATATTTAATTTATTTAAATCATTTTACATCTAATTAAATTAATAATTAATCTATTTAAATCATTTTAAAAATATAATTAATCGAATTTAAATCTATTTAAACTACTTTACTACTTTAAAACTACTTTAGTCTATTTTAAATTATTTTCAAACTAGTAAAACTATTTATGACTATATAAACTATTTTCTAAAACTTCAGACTGCGTAAAGTTGAAGTATTTATATTTAAATCCTTAATGATGATACAACCTAAGTTGTAATTTAGAATTGATACCTTTTTGAAAATTTACATATTGAGTAAATATGATTTGAAAGTGAATATGATTTGGAAGTGAATATAATTTTTTAAGTGAATATAGTTCGAAATTGAATATGATTTCGAAAGAGATATGAGTTGAAATTGAATATAATATTTTTGATATCGATTACGAATTTGTTTTGAAAATGTAAAAGAACTATCCGGTGTGAAATAAGCGTTTGGTTGTTAAAGAGAACGGGATCGGATATTGTCATACTCTCTGCCAATACCGAAAACCACTTTAACAACTGTGTACGTGGTGGAGATTCCAGAAATGAATTAGGATGGTTTGGCGAACGATTCTGTAAGAGGTATTTACGTGACCCTAACTATCCTGAGTCAGCTTGATGTGGCAAAACAGGAGCTATACCGGGCCAAGTGAGGTCATTCCTCCGATCGGGCACATTTCTTCGATACTATATTCTGACTTTGTGATCGATTTGGTGGCCACCCTTGATTTTGATTTGGGAGTGTATTCCGAGGTGGGCGGTAGTAGCTGCTATGCGTTACCACCAGTTCGGGAGAGCAATTGGTATATCTACCCTGGCATTGCCTCGAGTGCCTTGTCGCATGCCCTATTGCTCCTTCTACGAGTTTTTTTTGTACCATACCTATGGAGTGCCCTCTGATAGCCTCCAGTTTACGGAGGAGTTACGGTACTGTATAGATTATGGGAATATATAAAATGTGTTAAGAAGGATATGGATAACGCCTTAACGCTATTTTAATACTTTACTTTGCTGTAGACATATTATTATAGCGTATTGTACTACATAGTAGATAGTTTAACGGATCCTTAGGAGATGGAAATCTCGAACATCTCTTAAGTTATTGCACTCAAGTTAAACACTGGATAGGAGATGTCAAACCCCGTAAACATCTCTGACGCCGTTCCACTCATATTTATTTACCGTTGATTTAACTTACATAAGATCTTTTAGTTCTGACTCGAGTGTTTTGTCTTTTCAATTCGCTCGGGTCAGCCTAAGCATTTCAGGGTTAAAGACCTTATTTCTGGAGGATGAAGACGAAGAATTTGTACTACTATTATTTATTTTATTTATTCTACTGCATCATGTTGTTCCACTGCATTTATCTATTATATATTCTTATTTTATGTAACTCTGATCTGTATTATAAAAGTATAATCAATGTATTTGTAAAACAGCTTCATGAACTGTTATTTGATTATTATATTTTGTCATTCCACTGCGAGATTCTGTATTTGTTTCTTTCTTTTCTCTTTTTCTTATTTACCCTATAACAATCTGCCCTTTTGAATGGTTTGAGTCTGGCATGTGTGTCTACTTAAAACATCCAAAACGGCAGGTCATTACAATATGGTGCAAAGGTCTAATTGATAGAAAAATTGTCAATGGTGAAAATACAGATGTATGGTTTGACCCATGGCTTAATGGTTCTTCCATGGTGGATAAATTTGGATGGAATTTCATGTCAGTGTCTGGTGGTCGTAATAGAAAAGCGTCTTCTCTTATTTCTGGCAATGATTGGAAGGATCATCTTGAGTATGTTCCTATTCAAATTCAAAATGCATTGTACAATATAAAAATTTACAATCTAAGGCAACATGATTTTTGGGCCTGGATTCCTAACAGTAATGGTCAATTCAGTACGAAATCAGATTGGAAACAAATCAGATTCATTCATGCAGAACTTAACTGGACCAGTATTATTTGGGACAAATTTTGTGCTCCAAAAATGCCAATCTGTTCTCTTCTGGCTAATTTAAACAAACTGAATACTAAAGACAGGGTCAGCAGATGGAATAATGCTATTGACCAAACTATGTGCTCTGTTTAAATCATTATGAAGACAGGAATCATTTATTCTTTAACTGCTCATATTCGAGGCAAATACTTGATGAGATTATGCAGAAACTAAAAATTAACATCAGAAATTTATATGAAATCAACCGTATTTTAGAAATCTTGTGTCAAAACCAGAAAAATAAAGCTTATCGTCTCATTAACGTTGCTTTTACTACTGTGATTTGGCACATTTGGTGTGAAAGAAACGATCATATTTTCAAAAGTATTGAACTACCAGTTCAAGTGAGACTCATGCTCATAACTCAAGACTGCAATCATTTTATTCTACAAAATATGGATTTTAAGTCAAAAAATAATGAGATTGAACTTATCTTGTCAGAATTTGGCATCGCAATTGTACCAAACTCTGAACTTCGACCTCCATGATCTCGGTGCTTCATTTTGTTTTCCAGTCTCGAGTTTGGTTTGTCTTCTTTCTTCCAGGCCTTGCGAGACTTGAAGCTTTAGCTATTTTCTTATGTTTTGGCTCTGATAAATTTTCAGATCTGGTCAACTTTGATATAAAGCAATGGACTTTGCTATTCTCTCTCTTGTTTGCAACTTTGTGAAGACATAAAGATCGGAGCTGGATTTCCTTTCTTTATTATTATTTTTCCTTTAGCTCCACATGTCCTAATTAATTTGTCCTTTTATTTTTGTTTTTTCCTGCCCGAAGTTGCTCGTATGGATGGTTCTGAGTGTGTTGCTACTTTCTTTTACTCCTCCATCTATTTGACAACTTGGATTTCAATCTATGTTTCTCTGTTGTATTGTTAATATATGGACATGATATGTACTTTTTTTCCTAGTAAGGTACCCATTTAGGTTAGGGGGTTGTAAGGTTTTAACGAGGCATATTATGGACATATATGTGTACTCTTTTCATTTTATATAAAGTACCTTTTTATGAAGAAAAAAAATGAGCACTAGCAAATATAACATGAATGGAGCACATAATTGATCGTGTTCATAGAAAACTTGGTAAGAGCGGCAGTTTAGTAGGAAATCATAATGTAAGCTAAACTTATGAGTGACTAAATTGTTTCTAAATTGTATTACAAAGAAGAAGAAAACAAGTAAATCTAGAAATTTGTTTCTAAATTGACCAAAAAAAGTGTTAGATTGTTCTTTAACTTTCATGGTTACACTTTAACAATTGTGATACGATGTTGATTCAACGAAATCAAGAAACCTTTTATACCATGCTATGATAATGTAATATCTCTTCTCTCATTATTCATATGCCTCGTAACAGAATGACAAAACATATCAAAATAGCTAGATGATTTAACTGGTAAAACATTATTTAGTGTATCTGATGATACTAGTGTAATCACAATGCTTGAGTCAATTATGAGTATCTAATATCTATAAATGTGATCATCTATATATGTTCCTCTTAATTGTCTTTAGATTCCACATATTTGTTGGTTTACAATTCTTTCTTAATTTTGCTTCATCTTATCCTTTTCTCTTCTAAATGGATAGAAATTGATGAACTCTCTTTTCTTATTCTCCAGTTAATTGGATTGCTAACTAGTCAAACTAATGTTGACTTGATGTTGCATCAAAAGAACTAGCACTTCACTTAGCAAGAATAAATGTTGAAAGGTAAGGACTAGTTTAATTTCAATTTGTGTTTTATGTTTTATGTTTTTAACATGTACTTTAAAAGGTATGGAAAAGGGGAAATGATGGAAAATCCTAACTATTACAATAAAGGAGAGTAGAAAGAGGAAGGAGACAATTTTTTGTTTAAAACATTTTTCAAATGGATTGTTTTTCGCACTTCTTCTTCTATGTCAATTGAAGTACATATTGAAACTGTAAAACACGAAACTCAAGTTTTGAAACCAAACTAGCCCTTTAATACAACTACTGTATTAGGTATGTGGAGAGTAGTAGATGCCATGAAGAGGGGTCTAGGGATTAACCATCACAAGAAGAGTGCAAACGAGGTGGATGGGAGCTCTTTTGGTTCCCTAGTGCTTGATCAGGGTCAATAATTCGGTGCAAATGTTAACAAGTTTATAGCTTTACTAGCAATAGTATGCGCTCTTGTTGTAGTTACATCATGCTTTGTAAGAAAGAATAATGAAGATGTTTAAGTTTTCGGACAAAGGTCATGGACTTATAAGATGTATTATATAATGGTTCATGATAGCATACGTTATGCTATGAATGTCCAAGGAAGGATTTATTTTTATTGATTTTGATCAATTAATATTATGGGACTTTAGTTTCATGAATTATTATTTGGGGTTTAATGCAAGTATACATGGACTAGAAAAGTTTTCTTTTCAATTTATTTATAGCTGATAACCGAGCTCCATATCTCCAAGTTTTTTTTGATGGCATATTTTGCATATGATAAACGAAAGACCTTCACGCTCATCCCGTTTCACGAAGAAAGTTGTAGCGATCAACATAGCAAAACATAGTAGCAGTGAATATAACAAAAGGTTATCATCATATATTTATTCGAAATTAATCATTTATTTGTTGCTAATGTCCAATTAGCCCGAAGCAATGTTGAGCAAGCAAGGTTGTATGACATTTTAATTTTTATTGATTATAAGGGTATCACATGAGTGAAATTGAGATACCTTCCAACTATTAAGTCGTATATAAACCACAAACATAAGAAAATAAACCTAGAGCAAAGTGGGGGTGCACACAACACATACCCTACCCTACCCTACCCGACCCACCAACCCATCCTACATAAACCCGACCCAATCCAACCTAGTTCGGGTCGAATATGGGTTACACATGCTATATACGGATCAGATATGATATTTTATTCAACCCAACCATACTTAAAAAACTCAATCAATATTAAGCCATGTAAAATTGGAGTAGTCAACATCTAGAATAAAGTATATGTATTCTAGAATATACTTAAAAATCATATTCGATGCCAGTCCAAGTAAAATTAGAGCTGCCAAAATGCATAGTATTGACGAAGAGATTTTGAGAAGCATTTTAATATATAAAATGAAAACCTTACTCTAATATGTGGTGAATCAATTCCACGTGATGTATTTTATAATGAAATTCTAATGAAATGGTTATAGTGAATCGGTTATATTTAATGCATTATGCTAGCTAAAATCCACTATTTTGAGTTGAACGTTTTAATATTTTATTTTATTTTTTCCTTCAAATTCTCATTTTCGTACTAGGCTTATGTAACCCAACATAGTCCTACTAAACCCGACCCAATCCATACTTCAACCCAACTTGTATCCAATCTCATATGAGGTTGGATACTAGTTGAACTATCTTTATCACATACCTATATGCATTGGGTGAGTATGTAGTCCAACCCGACCCAACCCATACTTTGTGTAGCCCTTGAGAGCAAACTAGATCTTCTCAATAGAGGAGCTATCCTAAGAGACGTCTCCTAAAGAGGAATCTTCACCATCCAACTTGTCTTGGAAGAGACCAATGAGATAGGATTGAAATTAATCGCATCCTTAGATTAAGTAAAGCTTCGATCTCAGTCATCATCCAATGTTACCTTTTCGTTAATTTCGCTTGACTTCCACGAGCAATTAAGAGTGGGGTATTCCTATTAGGAAATCAGTTCTATGGTTTTGATGATAACAACTATACAATAGAAATCGAATGTACATATATATTTCTATTCACAGGCAATTGTTAGAGTAACATCGTCAAAGAGACAAGAACAAGACTCAAAGAAAGTATCAAGAAGCTACAAGTCAATAGAATCAGAAGAGCAATGACACAGACACAAGAAAAGCAACATGCACAAGTTCAGACGTCTGGGTGCACTAGCCAGACGTCTGATTGTATCCTCTGGTTCGCAAATCGGACAGAATCAGACGTTTGGTTAATGTACTCAGACGTCTGAAAAGCAACCACATACAAAAATATATAAAAGTCAGACGTCTGAAACATTTTCCAGACGGCTGATTTTGAACTCGGCTGTTAACATTCAAAGAACAACTATCACAATTGAAAAGACACCTTCGCTCCTCTTCGCTGCAACTCTTCATCACCATCAGGAGCGACCATAGAACACTTGCTAATGGATGCAACTACTCAAGTAATATCTCTACCACTATAAATAACATCAAGAATCCAAGAGAAGATCTTACCTGACTTACTTCCGCTCTTTACTTTTATACTCTGATATATTCTTGATCTCTAGCAATCTATACTTGTATTCTACTCTTCCAAATATACAGTTCCTCATAGACAATACTCTCTAGATATATATCGGAAGCATTTGTACTATATAGTCAAAATCCATGTAAAAGAGAACACACAGTTGACAAAGAAACTCTGCTATTGTAAACCTGTTCCTCCGGGTGAAGTGAGGGTTATTCGGTGAAAGGAAATTCCAAAGAGGAGCTTCGGGACTGGACGTAGGACGGGAGGTCCGAACCAGTATAAAATCCCTGGTGTGATTATTTTTATTTACATACTTTAATATTGTTACAATATAGTTTAAATTAGTCATACACTTGTCATTTGTATAATCGATCCACCATACTATAGACTTTGATTTGGTATCAGAGCAAGGCTTGATCAAAGTACAGTAACACGTTTTTGAATCATTTTAATATGGCAAGTATTTTTCAAGAAGGACAATCCACAGCACGACCCCCACTTTTTAATGGCTCTAACTATGCATATTGGTCAACACGTATGAGAATTTTTATGGAAGCTAATGGTCTAGAAATTTGGTCAGCTGCTCAAAATAAATATGAAGCACCTACTACTGCTATGAACACATGGACCGATGCACAAAAGACCTTAGCATCAAACAATGCTAAATCTATGAACGTTTTATTTTGTTCCCTAGATAAAAATGAATTTTCACATGTCATGTTATGTACAACTGCATTTGACATTTGGCGTACCTTACAAATTACACACGAAGGTACAACAAAGGTCTAACAAACTAAGATTTCAATTTTGCAAAACCAATTCTCATAATTTAAAATGAAGCAAAATGAAACTATTGTTGACATGTATTCTAGATTTCAAACTATCCAACATGATCTTATGGCATTAGGAGTTAAGTTTACCGATTTTGATTTAGTTTCTCAAATACTCAACTCTTTAACATCAGATTGGGAAAGGAAGGTATTAGCTATTGAAGAAGCTAATGATCTCTCTACTCTCAAAACTGAAGAGTTGATATGAAATTTAATGTCCTATGAAGCTAATTTGCAGGCACGAAAAGAACTAAATTCGGAAAAGAAAAACATAGCATTCCCAGCAACAAAAAATGATGACTCTGATTTAGATGAAGAAGAGATAGTCTTCATTGCCAAGAATTATAACAGATTCAAGAAATTTTGAAAGATGACCAAATTCCAAAAAGAAGGGAAGTCCAACACAACAAACCTATCTCAAATCAAGTGCTATGAATGTGATCAATACAGACATATGATGAAGGATTACCCTAAACTCAATAATGATAAAAAGAAGAACAAATTTGAAAAACTCAAAAAGAAGAAGGCTTTCAAAGTAACATGGGATGACTCAAATTCTTCATCATCTGAAAGTGATAGTGATAGTGATGGAGAACAAGCTAATGTGTGTTTTATGGCACAAACTGATGAGGTATGTCCGGAACTTAGTTATGACGAATTATTAGAACTTAGCATGGAATTAGATGATAAATTTAGACAAATTAAAAAATTGAACAAAGAATATATAGCCAAAATAAATAGATTAGAACTTGAAGTAGGAATGTTAAAAGATGAAAAAATTATCTTAGAAGAAGAACTAGAATTATCTCAAGAAAAAATTAAAAATAATTTGATAGAAAGTAAGGCTATTACTATTGATTTTGAAAACACCAAAATAGTGAAGGATAATTTGCTAAAAGAAAATGTCAACTTGAAAAGCAATATTGAAATATTGAAAATTGAAAATTTAGAATTAAAAGAAAAATTATATAAAATTACAAATAATATGTCAAAATTCAATAAAGGAAAACAAGATTTGTAAAATCTTATCAAAACTTCAAAACCATCAGGCAATAGAAATGGAATAGGATTTAAAAATACTTCTAAACAAAAAGGAAATGATGCAAAAAAAATTAGGTATAAAAAAACTAAAAGTTTATCTACGTCTAATATGAATACCAAAACTATGAAAATTTGGATTCCTAAGACAAATAATAATTTGATTAAACAAAAACATATTAATAATTTCTTAGAGAATGTAGTCTATAGTAAAAAATTTATTTATAAAGGTACCAAACCATCTTGGGTATGGCTACCTTCTCCAAACAATTAGGACCCTAACAAAAGTATATGGGTACCAATTAAAACATCTTTTATTTTACAGGTACCCAAAATAAAACATAAGGAGAAATGGATACTAGATAGCGGATGCTCCAAACATATGACCGGAAATACAAAAATGTTATCAAATATAACATACATCGATGGTGGAACGGTAACCTTTGGAGATAATTCAAAAGGATATGTCATGGGCACTAGAGAAGTCATTAACTCTGGTATTTCTAATTATCCTATTATTACAAATCTTTTATTAGTAGAAAATCTAAAACACAATCTACTAAGTATTAGTCAATTATGCGACAAAGGTTTTCAAATAAATTTCGAAAAAGATAGATGTAATATTTTAGATAATAACAAACAACTTATATTTGAAGATTTTAGAAACAAAAATATCTATGTATTAAACATGAATATAAATAAAAATTCAAATTTATGTTTAACCGCCAAACATAATGATCCATGGTTATGGCATAAACGATTTTGTCATATCAATTTGAAAAATATTAATAAGTTGGCAAAATATGAGTTAGTTAGAGGTTTACCTAAAATAAATTACAAAGTAGAAAATTTATGTGATGACTGTCAAATTGGAAAACTAAAGAAAAGCTCTTTTAAATCTAAAAATAATATTTCTACAAAACAACCATTAGAATTATTACATTTAGATTTATTCGGTCCAACACAAATACGATCTATAAATCACAACAAATATGTTTTCGTAATAGTTGATGATTTTTCGAGGTATACATGGACCTTGTTTTTAAAACATAAAAGCGATACTTTTGGTATGTTTAAAATAATTGCTAAAAGAATTAAAACACAAATGCACTTGAAAATTAAAAATATTCGAAGTGATCATGGAGGAGAATTCGAAAACGATCTTTTTACTAATTTTTGCAATAAGAAAGGAATAAGTCATAATTTTTATTTTCCTCGCACACCTCAACAAAATGGTGTAGTAGAAAGAAAAAATCGTACATTAAAAGAATGTGCAAGAACACTACTAAATAGTAGTAGTTTACCAAAACACTTTTGGGCAGAAGCTATTGCCACAGCTTGTTACGTGTTGACGAGTAACCATACGTCCTATGACTAAACAAACTTGTTTTGAAATATTTTTTGGAAGAAAACCTAAAGTATCATACTTTAAAACGTTCGGTTCAAAAAATTTGATATTAAATACAAAAGATAACTTAGGAAAATTTGACCCGAAGACGTATGGGAAGCCATGAGCAAATAACCGAGTTAGAGCACAAAGCCTTATATGCTCTATTTAGTGGAACAAGGGTGAATTGGGCCAAATTCATCTTTGACGAGCTCAGAAAATTTTGGACTCGATCACGGCCATCAATTATTTATCCGACATATATTATGCGACTTCTTCATGCACATAACATCCCATCCTATCTATCGACTTTCGAAGAAATCTCACCAAAATATGCTTCCACCAAATTTTTCTCACTTATGCATTTACCCGAGATTCCCCCAGAATTTATATCCTTTGAAGATTGGACGCATAATCATCATACTAGACAAGTTGAGCCTCCACCTCAACCACACACTGCACCATCTCAAGAGGATGAACATCATCGAGAAGCAACCCCACCTCCTCCTGCACCATTTGATTATCCAGGACAGGATGAGATTATGGAGACTCGAACGGATACAAATCCAAATGAAAGTGTTCGAGATCTTACCCTTAGAAATCAACATATATTATCTCAAAATCAAAATTTTTTGTCTAAGCGGATTGACCAATTCAGAACATCATTTGCTACACGCCTAGCAACAGTTGAAGAATCTCTTTCGACTGTCCTATCGGTTCTCAAAGAAGTACTCCAACGGGTTCGCGGTCCAACACCACCTTCTGAAGATTGGCCAACCTTGGTACCTTCTCCTCCTGCAAAAGATTCAAAACTTTCTGAGGATGAACCTCTCAATCAAGCTTTGACATCTCCTACAAAGCCTAGAACTTCTGAAAAAGAAGGAACAGGGGATGATCAAGACAAAGCTTCTCCAAAGAAATCATAGATCTTAGAATTTTAGGATGTCAACTTTTGTAAAACTGACAAAATCTATGAATGTAATCAATGTCGAATTATTAATGAAATTTTCCTTTTGTGTTTAATATTTGATGATTGGCTTAAATTTTAATTCTTTTTTGATAATGCCAAAGGGGGAGAAATATAAGTATAATGATAAAACATTAAGAATAAGCATATATTCAGGGGGAGATTTATAATTTATATATAAGTACATTGAATAGTTGTCATCATCAAAAAAGGGGAGATTGTTAGGAAATCAGTTCTATGGTTTCGATGATAACAACTATACAATAGAAATCGAATGTACATATATATTTCTATTCACAGGCAATTGTTAGAGTAACATCGTCAAAGAGACAAGAACAAGACTCAAAGAAAGTATCAAGAAGCTACAAGTCAATAGAATCAGAAGAGCAATGACACAGACACAAGAAAAGCAACATGCACAAGTTCAGACGTCTGGGTGCACTAGCCAGACGTCTGATTGAATCCTCTGGTTCGCAAATCAGACAGAATCAGACGTTTGGTTAATGTACTCAGACGTCTGAAAAGCAACCACATACAAAAATATATAAAAGTCAGATGTCTGAAACATTTTCCAGACGGCTGATTTTGAACTTGGCTGTTAACATTCAAAGAACAACTATCACAATTGAAAAGACACCTTCGCTCCTCTTCACTGCAACTCTTCATCACCATCAGAAGCGACCATAGAACACTTGCTAATGGATGCAACTACTCAAGGAATCTCTCTACCACTATAAATAACATCAAGAATCCAAGAGAAGATCTTACCTGACTTACTTGCGCTCTTTACTTTTATACTCTGATATATTCTTGATCTCTAGCAATCTATACTTGTATTCTACTCTTCCAAATATACAGTTCCTCATAGACTCTGTAACGACCCCGAATTTTTATAAATTTAAATTGATAATTTATTTAATTTTTGAATAAAATTTGTGAAATAAATCGATAAGAGATGCGAGTTTTTCGAATTCAAATATATTTGGTATAAATCATTTAAAAATTAAAATATTGTATATATTGTATATATGTGAATATATATGTATATGTGCATATAAAAGTAAATTTGAAATAATATATATGTATATATATATTTGATTTGAATTTAAATTGTAAATAAATGGTTTAAAAATGAAAATATATAAGATAGATAAAGTATAGAATAAATAACTTTAAATTTGAAATTGATGGGTTATGTTAAAAATAAAAATAAATTAATAAATAATATTTAAACTAGAAATAGAAATTAATATAAGATAAGTTTTAATAAAAATAGAAAGTAGAACATTTGCTAAATTCTAACAACATAATAAAATAGAAATTCATTTATAATACAAAGCAATAAGACTAAAGAAAATAAAATACATTTAAATACGAAGAAATGTAGACAAATATGAAACAAATAATATATATATGAAGTATTGCAAAATGAAGTAACAAAAGTAAATATCTTTGAGTTGTTATATCTATGAATAAAAAATAGCATAAGTTTGTAGACAAAGAAGTACACATGCATTTAATACCTCATCTTCTCTTTGCACAAACAAATCTTCTCAGCATATACAAACTGTTACCCATCAACCACCAAGCAAAATATAAGTATGTGCACTTGTAAATAAAGAAACATAAAGTACTTAGCAATTAATGCTAGCACAATATATTATCTATCAGCCGAGATCTTGTTTGATAAACCAAAGGAAAAAAAATATTTCTCTGATCTACATTGTACAACAATAAAGATATTACCCTGTATTGTACAAATTCATCACCCTGCAACCCAATTTTATATATCATCCTCATTCTAGTTTCGTTCACAAAGATAATTAAGCAAACCAGAAAAATAGAATTCAAAAACAAAAGTAATTTAAAGTCTTCGAACCTGGAAACATTTCAAAACCTGGAGATGAAGATCAAATCAATATCAAGCAAAGTTTTCAGATTTAAAAACTAAAAGCATTGTCTCTGTTCAACAAATTCTAGGCTTGAAGTTCTCTGTCTTTGCTTTTACAAGGTGAGTAAACCTTCTTTTTAAACCAGATTTCTTTGTTTCTTTTACCTGTGAGTAAACCTTCTTTTTAAACCAGATTTCTTTGTTTCTTTTACCTGTGAGTAAACTAACTTCTAAAACCTCAAATCTATTTAAAGCTTGGCTTGCATGTGATGAATGACTAAAGCAGTATGATTTGCAGTAGCATTTAATATGAATGTATTAATATACATATGATCTGTATATGCCTGTGTTTGAGTAAATAAATGCACATCTGCTCTGTTAAATCCAGGATTGAATTTCCTTATAAAATTTATATTTTCTCAAACTTTCAGAATTTGGTTATGATTTATAAAAGAGATATGATTATAACAGTGTTATACCAGTTTTAAAAATAGTTTCAAGGTTTTATGTTTAGGAATTATTTCAAAAAAAAAACAAAAAAAAACAAAAAGAATACAGTGATGATCTGAATATAGTTTAAAATCAATCATTTTAATCTTATGATTCGATTCCACAACCAGATTTGTAATAGCATAAGATGAATTTAGGGACCAGAATCATACTTTTTAGTTTACTATCCTCTGAGAAAATCAAAGTTGAATAAATTTTGGTTTATCACCGATATCTGACGATCGGAAAAGCTTTGGAAGATGGGTCTTGGTCTGGAGGAAGTTGGTGGCATGGGGGACTCAGAAAAAAATAGTTCGAGATTTTTCTGGTGATCGTTGTGGCTTGGCGAAGCTAGACTAGGGTTTGATTTTCAATTTTGGGCGACTTCGTTTCGCGATGTCGGGGTTTGTCTGGGTGGTATGGGAGGCGTTCGCGAGTAGTAGGACAGATGTGTAGGCCTGTGATGATGCTAGGATCGGAGGGGTGTGAAATCCGGTGGACTAGGTTGTCGCTGGTGAATGGTGTTAGCTGGTGAAGTTGATTTCAGTTTTCAATCTGAAGACAAATTTTCGAGTCGCGATGGAATCACGTTATCTGGATTGTCGTGGTTGATGTCGAGGTCATTGTCAACTTGTCGGAGATCAGGAGGATGGCCGAAGGACGGTGGCGTGTCGGTGCACGTGCACGTGTAGGTGGCCGTATCTGGTTTTAGTTAAGGAACTGGGGAAGACGATGATGTGCTCGGGTCAAACTCGAAGAGAATTATGGGAAAACTCGAATCAGACGGCAAAATTTGGATTACCCGGGGTCAAGCTCGGGTAAAACGTGTATTTACTCGGGTTGATTGTTTGGTGGTAAGAACAGTTTTAATGTTTGAAAGAAAAATCAAGTTTTTTTAAATTGAATTTGGTTAAATCAATTTTCTTTCGATAATTAAGGCTACCTGAGTTTTAAAACAAGTTAAGAAGGGCTTTTAAATAAATCATTTTAAATTTATTAAATTTTAAAAATGGTTTAAAATAAATATAACCTTTATTTTGAAAAGTTTATTTTTAACTTAATAATAATTAAAGGTTAGTTAACTAAAGTGATTAATAAAGGAGAATTAACCAATGTAATTAATTAATGTGATTTAATTAAGGATAATCAATTAATTAAGATTAATTAATGAATGTAAGTAATTAAGGATAATCAATTACTTAAAGATAATTACTTAAAGAATGTGGTCTTGATGTTTTCCGTCTCTAGTTTTCTCAGTGTGCTGTTTTTAATTTTATTTTGCTCTTGTTAACCCCTTTGTGCTTTTTCTTGCTTGTTTCTATTCTTTGAACAAGCTTTGTATTTTATTGTTTGTTGCAATAAAATCAGGTAGGGGCCCTGTTAACCCCGCTAGCCTTTGCTAAAAAAAATTACTTAAAGATAATTACTTAATGAAAGTAATTAAGGATAATTAATTTATGATTAATGATCGATTAATCAAGCGATTAAAGAATAATTACTCAAGATAATTAATTTGTGATTTATTAATATAAGTGATTAGGGATAATCACTTGTTGTAATTAATTAAGAATAATTAATTAATATGGTTTGAAATTAATGATCAATTAACCAGGATTAGTGACTAATCTGATTTAATTTAATCAGATAAATAAATTGACCTTACTTATGAATGTTTGGACTTGACTGAATGATTGAATTATTTGATATCCCTTATCTGTGATGCTGTGTGATATATTCTGATTTGTGTGTGATCTGTACTATAGTTATTTATTTGGGATGAATGTAAATTATTATCTGTGATCTGTGAATGAAGGATAAGCGTTATAGTTATACCGCTTATCAACTATATTTCTGCATTCTGATCTGTGATGATTGAATGATGTTGCACTACTGTGTTAAACCACTGGACTACACTCTTACACACACAAATATGGATTTCACGAGGAAATCGGTTAAGTAACAGATGATTTAAAGTTAATATTTTTGAAATTGAAATTTCAATTTCAATTGATTTTTGAAATGGATTTGGGTTAAATGTTAATGCTTTTCAAATGGGGTTTTTAAGATGAAAGTTATTTTGAATAACTTGGTAAAATTTCCAATTTAAATAATTTAAATTTGAATTTGAATTCAAAATAAGGAATTGAATTCCATATTTGGAAATTACGGTTAAAAATGTTATAGATGTGTTTATATGAAGTTAAACCATTTTAAAAGTATAATTTTGAGAATTTGAATTTAACCCAAGAACTTTAACTCGTATAGATGAATCAGATTTCCAAAATGAAAACTGTTTATTTTAAAAGAATAAAAGCTTTCATATAAGAAAAGAAATTCCAATTTAAGTTAAGGAATTTCAAGTTTGAATTGATAATTGTTTTTCCAAGTTATGAATGATTTTTTTTTAAAGCTATGAATTGAATCTGTTTATTTTAACAGATTTAAAAATGGTGATTTGGTTAAACCATTCAAAATGAAATTGTTTTGAAAGCTATAGGTTAAATCTTGATTTAAAGATTTAACGAGTTAATCCAATTGAAATGGGTATTGATTTGGAAAATCTATGAATGAATCTTTGTGAAACTGAGTGAACTTTGCGAGATAAATATTTTCGTTTAAAAAGATTAAAATGGTAATTTGTTTAAACCATTTGAAAGAAAAGTTTTGGGTAATAAGATGTGACTCAACTGAAATACCAATATCCATATATTTTTAAATATTGCGCTCACTATTCGGGTTAGCCGGGAAAAGACCTTTGTGTCACATAACCCATTCCGAATAAGTGATATGTCGTATATGGATCGCATTTGAAGACCGGTGTTGAAGACCGGGTATTTACGAAAACGATAGGATAACCTATCGATTGTCTCTGCATTGAGTTGCTCCGATATAGAGATTTCCTAAGTGATGGGAAATCCGATCGGGATTGTGAATACCCGGATTGCCAGGGCTTCTTCGGAAATGCCTTCGGTTCTGTTCGAACCCGGAACAGACTTGTATGGTTACGTGTTTGACATTACACTTTGAGATATAAAGTAGATTTCTTTCAAATACATTTCTGTTGGTGGCGGAGAATTTATTCTCTTAGCTTAACACCCTTCTCTGAGACGTACGAGCTCAGAGGTTATGTAGTTGAAGGTTATCAACGATATACTCCCAATTTGGTAATGTGGCATGCTGAGTGTTGCTGTGTGATGATCATTCATTGATCATTTGTGATCAAAGCATGGCTTTGTGGACGAGACTTCGTCAGACCTCACAACTCGAAAATGCTCGAAACAGGAAAGATGCGGCAAGGTTTCAGGGGTAGCTTCCCTAGGGTATGACCATTCCTTCTAGAAAAGGGTAGTATCATGGTATGGAGCCCAGATACTTACACATGTGGACACAATTTATTTATTATGTGTGATGTTGATTACCGAGCACTCAGATAAAGGTCCCAAAGGATCGGGGGTGGCATATCTCAGGTTTACTACCCAGGAAGGGGGTAACCGGCCTTGTGTTGGCAGAGAGCCAGGTGGTTCTCGGGGCGTCCCTCCAGAGGCATTCCCACATGGCATAGGAAGTTCCTTAGCCTGACCATTTGTTGGAAAATCCAAAGAAACAATACGAGCCTTGTACGGTTTTAGTTGTATAACCTGCTATGGAATGTGGCGGTAACCTGCTATTGAACATAGTAGCTATAGTAGGCATAACGTGAAATGCCTATGCTGGCTAAGATTGATATTATACTTTCGAAATGTTTTCTGCACTATGCACTAGTAATAATATCCAATGATTGTTTTGCGTAGTAAGCATCTTTGACTATCATAAGGAGAAATCTCCTCCGATTCTGCGTTTGCATTGTGTGTGTGTGCGGGAGGCCTTACGGTAGTTTCATTTTCCAAAAGCATTGCGGATTTCAATGTCTAAAATTCTTTTGTGTTTGTTTAAAGATAAACTGTTTTTGTTGCTCACACCAGTCCCACGACTGACTCGGAGTTTATTGTTCCCATCCTAAACTCTGGGTGCCCACCATTTTCCACACGGGCAGTCTAGAGTTGGGTTTTTCAGATATTCAGGTTTAGTAGATTATTTGGAGCTAGTTCAGTTCTTGGAGTTCATGGACTGACGTTGCTTATCTTGGAGCATCGTGTTGGTGTTTCAAGCTTGATATTGGAGTTGGTGACTCATACTCTTTTTTTCAGATCATTTGGAGTTATCTCTTTTGTTATTTCCGCTATATCATTTTTTATCTCTGATATTGTTGTATCATATTGATATCATATTTGTATATCATTCTGGATATTGTATTCATTGGAGTTGTATATGATATCATCTGTTTCTTTCTTCCGCTGTGTTGTTATACTTAATGGTGTTATAAGCTCCAGAGAACCAGATTAGGCGTTCGAATCTATGGCATTTTGAGTACAAGTGAAGTACGGGTGCCGATTTTCGAAGGCCGAGTCCGGGATCTTTACACAATACTCTCTAGATATATATTGGAAGCATTTGTACTATATAGTCATCCATGTAAAAGAGAACACACAGTTGACAAAGAAACTCTGGTATTGTAAACATGTTCCTCCGTGTGAAGTGAGGGTTATTCGGTGACAGGAAATTCCGAAGAGGAGCTTCGGGACTGGACGTAGGGCGGGAGGTCTGAACTAGTATAAAATCCCTGGTGCGATTATTTTTATTTAGATACTTTAATATTGTTACAATGTAATTTAAATTAGTCATACACTTGTCATTTGTATAATCGATCCACCATACTATAGACTTTCATTTGGTATCAGAGCAAGGCTTGATCAAAGTACAGTAACACGTTTTTGAATCATTTTAATATGGCAAGTATTTTTCAAGAAGGACAATCCACAACACGACCCCCACTTTTTAATGGCTCTAACTATGCATATTGGTCAACACGTATGAGAATTTTTATGGAAGCTAATGGTCCAGAAATTTGGTCAGCTACTTAAAATAAATATGAAGCACCTACTACTGCTATGAACACATGGACCGATGCACAAAAGACCTTAGCATCAAACAATGCTAAAGCTATGAACGTTTTATTTTGTTCCCTAGATAAAAATGAATTTTCACGTGTCATGTTATGTACAACTGCATTTGACATTTGGCGTACCTTACAAATTACACACGAAGGTACAACAAAGGTCAAACAAACTAAGATTTCAATTTTGCAAAACCAATTCTCATCATTTAAAATGAAGCAAAATGAAACTATTATTGACATGTATTCTAGATTTCAAACTATCCAACATGATCTTATGGCATTAGGAGTTAAGTTTACCGATTTTGATTTAGTTTCTCGAATACTCAACTCTTTAACATCAGATTGGGAAAGGAGCGACCATAGAACACTTGCTAATGGATGCAACTACTCAAGGAATCTCTCTACCACTATAAATAACATCAAGAATCCAAGAGAAGATCTTACCTGACTTACTTGCGCTCTTCACTTTTATACTTTGATATATTCTTGATCTCTAGCAATCTATACTTGTATTCTACTCTTCCAAATATAAAGTTCCTCATAGACAATACTCTCTAGATATATATTGGAAGCATTTGTACTATATAGTCAAAATCCATGTAAAAGAGAACACACAGTTGACAAAGAAACTCTGCTATTGTAAACCTGTTCCTCGGGGTGAAGTGAGGGTTATTCGGTGAAAGGAAAATCCGAAGAAGAGCTTCGGGACTGGACGTAGGACGGGAGGTCCGAACCAGTATAAAATCCCTGGTGTGATTATTTTTATTTACATACTTTAATATTGTTACAATATAGTTTAAATTAGTCATACACTTGTCATTTGTATAATCGATCCACCATACTATAGACTTTCAATTCCCAACTAGTGTATGTGTAGCATTTTATGATTATATCATCCTTGTTAGTCCCTGAGGAGTTGGTTTTGATGACAACAACCTTAGAATAGATTATAAAATATAAATACTAACATTACAAGTTTAGATATATATGTATATGCAAGATCTAACCATGTAGGTATCATGAATGAAGACTGTATAGTATAGAGATTCAAGATATAGAGGTAGAAGACTCATGAGTATCAAGATTATCAAGAGTTCAAGATTTCAAGGTTAAGTTTGTTTTATTAGGGATATTTGTTAAAACTCATAGAAAGGCACTGACATCTTAATATCCAATTTATTCGTGGAATGGAATCAACTTCGAGCCCGTTAAAGGGATGGAACCCTAAGTAGGATGGAACCTACGAAAATCTAGTGGGAAATTGTTTTGTATCCACTAATTTTAATTCAAAA
Organism: Allium fistulosum; assembly: GCA_030737815.1. NCBI lineage: Eukaryota > Viridiplantae > Streptophyta > Magnoliopsida > Asparagales > Amaryllidaceae > Allium > Allium fistulosum. Next base: position 1,089,233,248 of record CM060904.1, on the reverse strand, counting down.
GATTTTTTCAAAATTATCTTGTTTTCAAAATGATTTCAAAACTTTCCTTTTAAAAGAGATTCAAAACCCTCGATTCCGTTCTTAAATAATTTTAGCCTCAAAAACATTTTTATTTTCAGAGTCAAAATTACTCCTGATTTTAAACTATCTTTTCAAATAATATATTTAACTTTTAAATATTTATACTTAGATTTAAATATAAAATTATAGTTAAATTATGTATATATTGTTCTTTATATTTACTTATGTATTTCAACTATATTCAAGTATATTTATAAAGTTTAAAATAATTTTAATATAAAATAGAGGTTATTTTCAAAGAAAATCAAAACACCAAAAATCCCTTTGGGATGTCGACATACCCATATACCCCATGTCGACATAGTGTCAGTTGGCTTCAAAATTCAAATTTCAAAAGAAGTGTCTATTCGCCATAACCCTTCACGAATGGACATGACTGTTGTTCTTCTATAAATAGGGGTCAGTTTCAACGAATTTGAAATCATATTTTTTCTGGTTTTCACTCCTCTTCTTCTTCCACATTTCTTAATACAAAATCATACCATTACTCTGCCGAAATCAACATCGAATCATACTCGATTATTTCTAGTGTGATTCTCCATCACTATCTCTACAAGATCCAAGTGCTAATCTGAGTTATAGACTTCTTTGTAATCGATCGAGCGAGAAAAGGTGTAATTGTAGCCTTGGAAATCAATTAAGCGAGAAAATGTGTGATTGTAGCCTTGGAAATCAATTGGGTGAACTTGTTGCCCCAGAAATCAAGTATCTCTACCTAGAGGATTGTTATTCTGGAGGGTGTACCTCGTAGCCTTGAAACCGAGGGTTGTAATTGTTGAATTGGCTTTGAAAGGAAATCCGTACTTAGTTGTGCGGGACTGGATGTAGGGTAACTCCGAACCAGTATAAAATCTGGTGTGTTCTTTCCTTTACTGCTTTTACTTTATATTTGCATCTGTGTTTGATTCTGTGTTCATATCTGTGTCTGATTAGTGCATACATCGTTAACAAATTAAGATAAACTCAAAAAGATTAACAGATTTCTTAAAACACTATTCACCCCCCGTCTATTGTTAATTCTAGCCTTAAGTTCCTTAATCCGCATTTCTCACATTTGGTATCAGAGCCTTGTTTTCAAAAGTTTCATAATCTGAATTTTGAAAAGTTTTAAAATGGCTACTAACACTAGTACTACTATTTCCACCAACACTAGTTCATTTGTAGAAGGTCAGTCTAATGCCATACCACCACTTTTTAATGGCAGTAACTATGCATATTGGGCATGTAGGATGAAAATATATTTACAATCTGTAGGATTAGATACTTGGAATATCACACAAACTGAATATTCTGAACCCACAACTAATTTTGCACAGTGGACCACTGAGCAAAAGACTGTTGCACAAAATAATTCTAAAGCAATGAATATTCTGTTTTGTTCACTTGAAAGAAATGAATTTAATAGAGTGTCAGTTTGTAAGTCTGCATATGAAATCTGGAAAACTTTGCAAGTAACTCATGAAGGAACAAGCAAAGTTAAACAGACCAAAATTTCCATGCTCACAAATCAGTTTCAGTTATTTAAAATGAATACTAATGAGTCTATTTCAAATATGTATAGTCGATTTCAAGATATTGTGCATTCTTTAATATCTTTGGGAAAGGAATTTTCGGAAGAAGATCAAGTCAGAAATTTTTTGAATTCTCTCACTCCAGAATGGGATCAAAAGACACTTGCGATTGAAGAGGCAAATGACATCAGTACTTTAAAGATAGAAGAATTGATTGGAAATCTAATGTCATTTGAAGTTCAAATGATCGGGAGAAGAGAAAGCAAAGCATCTGAGAAGAAATCAATGGCATTCAATGCATTAACCGATGGATCATATTCAAACAGTGATAATGATGAAGAGATAGCATTTATGACCAGGAATTTTCGGAAATTTCTGAAATACAGAAAGATGAATAATCTCAAGAGAAACAACTTTAAGAATTCCGGTAATCAGACTACAGTACCAAACTTTGTCAAATGCTTCAATTGTGACGAACCAGGTCATATCAAAAGAGACTGCCCATATCCAGATAGGCAGAATCCTCCTATGAATAATGAACCAGCAAAGAAACGGAAGCATGCATTTACTGCTACTCTAGATGACTTAGACTCGTCCTCAAGTGATGATGATCAAAAGACGGATAATTCGAATTTGTGTTTCACTACAGTTCACAACTTCGACGAATTCAAAGAAATGGATTCAGAAAAAGGTACACGTTTACAATACAATTGGTTGAAATTGCTTGCATAGAATTAGTTGCTTGATTGTTTGATTGATTGATTTTGAATTGATATGTTGTTTGAATTTTAAATTTTATTTTCTATTTTTACTATTATTATATTATTTTATTATTATTTTTATTTTTTTTGACAGATTTTGAAATATATTATAAGTATAATAATATTTCAAAAATATAGACATTAATAATATATATATATATATTAGATAACTTAGGAAAATCATGAAAATTCAAAGGCACATGTCGACATGGCCCCTACCATGATGTCGACATGCCTACCTGAATTTGAATTTCAAATTTTGAATTCAAATGTTTGAATTTCCCTCCACCTTTTCACTTCATTTATTTCTCTGAAAAGATACCTTTTGACCAGAGAATATGTCCTTTGAGAGTCTATTTATTCACTATCTTTTATCATATCTTTTCACTTTCATTTTCAAATTCAAACTCTCTCTTCATATCCTCAAGCTCTCTACTCTCTACTCTAATGGCTTCTTCAAGCAACCCCTCAACCATGAGAATTTCCAAAAAAATCAAAGAGCAATTACTCAATGATCCGGAGGCAATTAAAGCATACATCAATTATGCTAATTATGCCAAAGTCCATCCCGGAAAATTTGCTATTTTTCAAGATTTTTCTTCTTATGAAATTGATTCTCTTTTTGCAAACAATGGTGTTTTAAGTCTTATTGACTCATCTCAAAATGATTTTGTTTGCTATCCCAATCTTGTCAAAATCTTCTATGCTAATTTAAACCGTGGTTTTTATAATGGAAATGAGAATGAAATTTGGAGTAGTGTCAAAGGCACTCAAATTGTTTTGAATTGTGATCTTTTGGGTACCATTCTTAATTGCAAAAGCACGGGAATGGATCTTTCTAGTTTTAAAATCGATGAACATGATCATGAGACATTTCATCATATTTTTGAAGGAGATGAAAACTTTGAATTTAAAACCTGAAACTTTCGTCCTAAAGCAAGGATTGTCAATCTTCTCTTACAACATACTTTGACCCCAAGATCGGGAAATTTTAACAATCCTACCTCAAAAGTGTGCAAAGCACTTTTTGCTATTTTCGGAAACTATGATATCAATTGGGCGCAAGTTATTTTGGATGAACTTCGTCCTAAAAATTTTGAAATGGGAGAAAACACTTTATATCATGGAATTTACCTTACTCGGATTTTCAACTATTTTGGAGTGGATTTCAAAGGTGAAGAATTTGTCTTTAGAAAAGTTTTTAATATTTCAAATATTTCTCTCATGAAAATCCCATATGTTTTTCAACCTTATGAGACTCTTACCGAAAAGGAAGAGCATTTGGCTCATAAAGAAATGGAAGAGGAAGAAGAAGAAAGGGATGAAATGGAAATAGAAGAAGAAGAAGAAGAAGGTGAAACATCCTTAGAAAGTATTGAATATCCTTCCAATCCATCCAAAAAAACCCTTCTCAAAAACCAAAAGATAATTGTCGAGAATCAACTGATTTTAAAACGATCCGTTAGTAAGAAGTTGGATAACATGTCTTCAAAGATGAACAAGTTCTTTTCAAAAGTCAGCAAGAAACTTGGATTATCTTCATCATCTTCATCCTCTAACTAGTTTTATCTTTTAGTATCTTATTGTATTTGTCTTAGTTTGTTTTATTTCGAATGTTCGTGTAGTTCTTTATGTTTAATCATTGTATTATCCTATTATGCAATGAAATTGAATTTCCTTCCCATCATCCAGCTTATTTTATATCTTGAATAAATGTTAGTATAGTATAGAAATATATATACATCATTATTCACAAAATAAAATTATCATCAAAATTCACTATAGTATGTCGACATACCCCTCTAGACCATGTCGACATGTACTGGTCAGAAGTGATTATTGATTTTGAATTTGAAATTGGAATAACTACCAAATGTCTATTCATTTCAAACGAATTTCTACACCTATATATACCCTTTTCTTCCAGAAATCTTCACTGAAATTTATTTTTCATTCTCTATATCCTTCATTTCTTTCTCTAATTCAATTATGGCCAATCCTATTCACAATCTATCTGAAAATCTTGAAGAAACACTCAATTCATTCAAGAATATTCTCTCTATCATCCTCCGTAATCAACGTCACTTAGAATTGAGTCAAATGCAGATGATCAAGGAACAAGAGAGACACTTCGATGCAATTCATTGGATGATCTCCTCCCTGCACAAGGATGATAATGAAGCACATCCTCCCGTTTCTCTATCTGATGATAATGAGAATTGGGATGCCATCAAACAAGACCCTATCTTTGGAGAAGAAGGATGGGTTGATGTTCCTCGTAACGTTTAATTTTCTTTCTTTGTTTGATTTGTCTGAATTAATTTGTTTGATTTAATTTAGTTTGATTTGATACTTTGTGTGGATTGATTTTATTTGGTTTGAAGATTGGTGTGTGAAACATATATATACACTGAAATGAATATAGCTTTAATTAAGTTATTATGCTCATAAGTATCATTATTTCTTAATCTATATATTATATATTCTGTTGTATAGTTTATCAATGCAGGTACTAAAGTCCAAGAGTAAGGGGGAGTAAATTTTTGTTGATGACAAAGGGGGAGAAATATAAAATAGGGTAGTTAGGCATAGATTAAGGGGGAGTTGTTAGTTTTAGGGGGAGTTATTAAGATAGAAGGAATATTTTATAAACAAAGGTTGTCATCATCAAAACGGGGGAGATTGTTAGTCCCTGAGGAGCTGGTGTTGATGACAACAACCTTAGAATAGATTATAAAATATAAATACTAACATTACAAGTTTAGATATATATGTATATGCAGGATTTAACCATGCAAGTATCATGAATGAAGACTGTACAGTATAGAGATTCAAGATATAGAGGTAGAAGACTCATGAGTATCAAGATTATCAAGAGTTCAAGATTTCAAGGTTAAGTTTGTTTTATTAGGAATATTTGTTAAAACTCGTAGAAAGGCACTGACATCTTAATATCCAATTTATTCGTGGAATGGAATCCACTTCAAGCCCGTTAAAGGGATGGAACCCTAAGTAGGATGGAACCTACGAAAATCTAGTAGGAAATTGTTTTGTATCCACTAATTTTAATTCAAATGATTTTTTCAAAATTATCTTGTTTTCAAAATGATTTCAAAACTTTCCTTTTAAAAGAGATTCAAAACCCTCGATTCTGTTCTTAAATAATTTTAGCCTCAAAAATATCTTTATTTTCAGAGTCAAAATTACTCCTGATTTTAAACTATCTTTTCAAATAATATATTTAACTTTTAAATATTTATACTTAGATTTAAATATAAAATTATAGTTAAATTATGTATATATTGTTCTTTATATTTACTTATGTATTTCAACTATATTCAAGTATATTTATAAAGTTTAAAATAATTTTAATATAAAATAGAGGTTATTTTCAAAGAAAATCAAAACACCAAAAATCCCTTTGGGATGTCGACATACCCATATACCTCATGTCGACATAGTGTCAATTGGCTTCAAAATTCAAATTTCAAAAGAAGTGTCTATTCGCCATAACTCTTCACGAATGGACATGACTGTTGTTCTTCTATAAATAGGGGTCAGTTTCAACGAATTTGAAATCATATTTTTTCTGGTTTTCACTCCTCTTCTTCTTCCACATTTCTTAATACAAAATCATACCATTACTCTACCGAAATCAACATCGAATCATACTCGATTATTTCTAGTGTAATTCTCCATCACTATCTCTACAAGATCCAAGTGCTAATCTGAGTTATAGACTTTTTTGTAATCAATCGAGTGAGAAAAGGTGTAATTGTAGCCTTGGAAATCAATTAAGCGAGAAAAGGTGTGATTGTAGCCTTGGAAATCAATTGGGTGAACTTGTTGCCCCAGAAATCAAGTATCTCTACCCAAAGGATTGTTATTCTGGAGGGTGTACCTCGTAGCCTTGAAACCGAGGGTTGTAATTGTTGAATTGGCTTTGAAAGGAAATCCGTACTTAGTTGTGCGGGACTGGATGTAGGGTAACTCCGAACCAGTATAAAATCCGGTGTGTTCTTTCCTTTACTGCTTTTACTTTATATTTGCATGTGTGTTTGATTCTGTGTTCATATCTGTGTCTGATTAGTGCATACATCGTTAACAAATTAAGATAAACTCAAAAAGATTAACAGATTTCTTAAAACACTATTCACCCCCCCCTCTAGTGTTAATTCTAGCCTTAAGATCCTTAATCCGCATTTCTCACAATCCTCAGCGACAAATTAGTAATAACAATTATGGATTGTCGAGTTGCGCATACCAGTCGCACAATGAAGTCAAGCATTCTCAAAATAGAGCCACTCCACCATATATGCATGGCATCAAAAGTGGAGGCACAGTGTCATAGATACCTGGAGTAGCAGCGGTAGGTGGCATTGGTGGATGGAGGTGTTGGAGAAGTGGATAAGGGGTTAGCAGCGGTAAAAGTAGGAAAAGCAATAACAATGAAATTTTTCAAAAGTGAGCATTTTTTATAGTTGGATTTATCATTGGGAGGGTAAGGTTACAAGGGGTTAGGTCCAAAACACATGGGCTATCCAGATCAATAAGTAACACCCCTAATTTTAGTTTAACATTATTCAGGATATTTAATTGGATAGATTAAATAGGATAATGTAAATGGTTAAGGAGAATGAGATTTGAAAACTTATAAGGTCGGGCCAATATTAATAAACTAAGTAAGGTTTTTTTAAAAAAAAAATTTACATATAAGAGAATATATGAGAGGAGCAATTTAGGTATAAATCCATCTTATATCCCCTAAACCCTCTCTCCCTCGTATCATTCTCATTTTTCATAAACAAAAACAATCAAAAGAAAAAGCTAAAGAGGTCGGTCGTAACGTAGGAAGAAGAAGCACGAAATCAAGAGGATTCAAGAGCAAAAGTTTAGGGAAGCTAGGCAATATCAAATCTCCACTCCAACAATTAATTAAAAGGTGAATAATAAATGTTCCATCTTAATTTTCTTATTTTGAATTCAACTATCGGTAATATCTGATTTAGTTGATTGTTTTTTCCAAGATATGGTTGTAGAATTATTGTTTGGATAGAATAATGATTGATGGAATTGTTTGTGAAATTATTTAAGTGGTTTTAAGGGTAAATCTAAGTTTTTAATCTTCAATTGATTTGATCTTCCGGTATGTTGAGTGAAATACTATTTTGGAGATGCATTGTTAATTTCATAATTTTCAAATTAAATTGAATATTTTATGAATTTTCTAAGAAGGAAATAGCTTAATTTGGGGTTTTAATTATTTAAAATAATTAAATATAGTTTTTGGTCTTGAAATTTTTATATGGTAAAGAGAAGGATATTCTTGAATTTATGTGAGTTTTTGAGATTTTTCCCAAGTGAATATGATTTATTATGAATTTAATATGCTATATAAGCATTTAAATTAATACTTAATTAAAGTTATCAATTAATTAAAAATGATAAAAAAATTTGAACTAGAAAATGGTATGCGGCAGTATTTCAACAAAGAAAAGGTAAAAAACTGTTTTTATCCAACATAAATTGGACAAAAGTTTGGGTTTGGTAGAAAGTATATGCTTTTATTGATAATAAATCAGTTTTCACATAAATTGTGATAATGACATGTCGCTGGGGTCGTCATCGAGCCCAATGTCCTTGAGTGTCGATGTCGATGTCGATGGGGTGGGAAGCACAACATAACTACTTAGGTAGTTATGGAGTGATTTTCATCATGTCGAATGGACATCGACGACAACAATCATTTCGGCATCGTATCCTTTGAAATGTTTAAAGCTAAACGTTGTGATCATTGATGTTGATATGAATGACGCTGCATATATTCACCATTGTTTTAAAGTGACGCTGCATATCACTATTTTGAACGTTTTTGAAATCATTAAATATAAAAGGTACCTTATACTTTTGGTGGTAAATAGCTGAAGTGAGTTAAGTAAACTATTTTATAATGTTGTCGACGGTCTTGATGCCGCTATTCATCAAGGTAGGCGATGTCTTTTTCATTGTTTTGGCTACGATGTTGTGCAGCATCAATGCCGTGAATATTGACGTCTACTTTGCTTTAAATACGGTGCATAACCTAAAGTGTATGTAAATCGACAACATCATTTTCGATAAGAGTTTTATACTTAAAGAAAATTTAAGTTTTGTTTTTAACCTTGGGTAATGGTTCGACGAGATAAAGTGTGGCAAGATTGTCGCCTATCTTTTTATTAAGGACGGAGAGCCTTTAGCTTTCTTCTTCGACGTTGTAATTGGGGATACCAATACATTGTAAAGTATAAACACTATTAATGGGGACACCAATGTAGACAAGCTTTGACATGCTAAATGTTTTAACTTTGACAGTGATTTATATTGACCTAATAAGGGCGGCGAGACTATTATTTTCTGACTTCGATTTTAAACATTAGGGATACCAATACTATTTTGATTATAAATGTCGACATATCACTGAGGACACCAAAGTAGATTAGTTCCGACAAACTAAATATTTTACATATGAGAATTTATCACTGGGAATACCAATGCAATTTCTTAAATAAGTTCAACATTGATCATTTGGGGATACCGATGTATGTCATTTTAAAATGTTATACTTTAAGGGACGATAATCAAATTGGGAACATTAATAGACATAGGTTAAACATGTAGGTAATATGAATCAAATTGTTAAATGATAAGTTCATAGTCATCCTAGGAAAACTATGCGATGTAAGATGGATAGTCCACATCATACCCAAGATGGTTAGTCTCTATGAGGTTAATGAAGGGTTCACAATCATCCTAGGAAAACTATGGGATGTGTGATGGATAGTCCACATCATTGTAAATTAAATTAAATATGTGTGATGGATAGTCCATATAATTTAAACAATGGAACCATATTTGATGGGTAGTCTATATGGTAGTGTAGGATCATTTTCACCCTAGAGAGGGGGTGAATAGGGTGATACTAAAATTAATGCGGAAATAAAAATAATAACAGAAAGTAATGCAGTAAAAATCACACACAAATTTACCCAGCTTCGGCAAAAACCTGCTTACGTACTGCCTCCAAGATTCTACTAGAAATTAAGTAGTCAGACGCTTACAAACACATGTAAACTTGCGACACCCGCTAACTTGACTAACCTAACTCTATCTCAAAACCCTACCACAACTCAGCCACTGAGTTGTGAATTCTCGAAGTAAAAAACCGTAGTTCGTAAACCTAGTTAAACTTGAGTCTGATTTAAATAAGAATTAAAAACAAACAAAAACAACTAAAATAAACAAAAGCCCTAATCAAATATATACGACCCAATTAAATAAGTAAGACCGTCTCCCTTTTATTTTGTTTGTGTATTCTCTTTGGCCCAAAAGAGATGAATGTGTTCCTTCCTTTTTATTTTGTTGACGCCTGCTTCATTCGTGCTGTTTCTTTTTGAGATCTGAGTTAGGGCTTTGTTCAAATTGAAGACGCCGCTTGAAAATTAATCGATTGAAGAGAAGATACTTAAGTGATTTGCTTCGTCAATCGACTCATGGCTTTGATTACATACGATCGCTTCAATTGCGAGTTCGAGTGGTATACAAATTGGTATGTGGTTTTTACTTTAATTTCTCCGTTGATTGCTTGAACTCGAACTCGTTGCCTATTGTCGATGATGATACGGGTTTTTGTATAGGGATGAAATCATATTATGTCGTTCATATAATTTGGTTTGAATTTGTCAGTGAGTTTGGTGCTTGTGTTGATTTCTAATCGAATGGTTGTGCGATTTTTTGACTTGTTCATCATATCATCAATTGAATTGATTTGAATTTTGTTTGGAGTAGGTTCCGTTCTGTGCTCCTTTGACTTCGGCATTTGAATTTTTGAGATAATCTAGACTTGTTCACTGATTCCATTCTTTGCTGGCATTCAATTTCTGAATTTTTAAATAAAGGTGTTTCATCATTTGTTTTTGACTGCTCCTTGACTTGGAACTGCGACTTGCAACTGTTTTTATATATAAACTGCTTCACTGTTATGTAAACTTCTTCACTGTTTTTGAAACATTTAAACTGTATATATTTGTGTGTCATCTCCATGTATATACATACATATATGTATGTATATGTGTGTGTGATGGCGCGGCTTCAATTCTAGTTTTATTGTTGTTTTGCTCAAACACATCCACACCGGTCAGTTTACTTCGAGTTAAATTTGCCTCCTTCTTGTTTATGCACTTCCAATTGCTATGTTAATAAACTTGGTTGAATCTGTTATCATGCGATCTGGCTGTTATTGTTGTTGTGAGCCTGGCCATTGCATTGAAGTTTTACATTTTATGGTCTGTTCTTGTTTCGGGATAAACTTGCCCTCTGTGCATTTGCATGCTTACATGTCTGAATGCATCGGTGTATGTTGGTTGAGTCATCATTTGCATGCTCTGACTGGTGTCTAGTCTCACCGAACTCTGGTTTGGTTATGTTCCTCTTGAATCTTGTTTCACTTGCATGTGTTTTTTGTGCATGTTGAAACTGAATGCTTGTTTGTGTCATTTAAGGTCTGGTGTGTGTGTGTGTTTTGCGTTTGAATTCTTTTGTGTGCCTTTGAACTTTTGTCTTGTTGCCTTGCTCGAGTTTTTACACTTGTATTCTCTGGTGTGTGTTCACGTGGCCTTATTCCAGAGCTGGTTTGTGGGGTGTTGTTCCACTGACTTGTGTTCATTGATCTGGGTTGAAATGTTGCATGTGTCTGGTGAACTATTCTTGCATTGCTTCGAGTCATTTTGTTTTGAACTTCAGTGTAGCTTGATGTCACTGTATATGGACCATTATGTTGCTTATGCTGCTGCATCCATTGAGTTGCTGGTTTTGTGTGTGTGCACTGAGTTTTTATGCCTTTGAACTCCTAGTGTCAATTTTATTGTAGTCTTGTCTTTGTTTCGAGTTAGAATTGTCTTGTTCCATTGGAGTATGTATATGTGTATGGTGCACTTTGTCCAGTTGAATTTGGGAGCAAGTCATGTTGATACTCTCTCTGTTCTTGGCCCTTGTGCGGTTTCATGTGATGTTTGAACTGGTGTTTTGCATATTGAACTTGAGTTGAATCCAGTTTTTGCTTGGGTTTGACCTTGTGCTCACCTGTCCCTGCAATTTTAACAAGCAAGTGTATATCGGTGTGCACGACCTTGTGGCATGTACAGTGATACACTGGGCATGTCACAAGTTGTTCATGTAAGATGAATTAAAAGAAAATGATGATGAACAACCCAAATAACTGAGGTAAATAATATTTTCAAAACACATACTTTATTGAGCGCTGTAAAAATATTTTCGTGTTCAATTTTACTCCGTCGGTGTTTATTTTGCAGATAATTCAGATGCTGGATACCGACTGGAACAAAGTTGAAGATCAAATACGAGTGAGAGTGAATATGTAGTAAGGTGAAAATTGTAAATTGAAAATTGTGTTGTAATTAAAATTGTATTGTAGTTGAAAATGTGTAAATGTAGTGAGAGCTCAAATTTGTACTATTTGAATTTGTAATAAAATATTTGTTTGAATATGAATTCTGAGTTATTTATTTTATTCAACAAATATTTATCTAATTATGTGAAAAATAAAATAGTACAACAACAAATACATTTAAACGAATATATATATATATATATATGTTTATTATCATCAAACAAAAATAATACACTAGCATATTCTACAATCTCCCCCTTTTGATGATAAAAAACATATATTAAGATTTTGACTTTATTAAAATTATTTGGTCTTGATGAATTCTATTAGCTCCCCCTACTTGAATGCTCCCCCTACAACAAAGCTCCCCCTTCACATATGCATGAAAATAATAAAAATATGCACATAAAAAATGCAATGAACCTAGACGGGAATTTGCCATGCAAATAGAAAATATGACTTATTTGCCAAAATCTTAACTACTCTCCCCCTTTTGTTATCAGCAAAAGAATAATAGTGTTAGAAAATAGATATAAAGCGATAGACATAAATACAACATTAATACCTAATCGAGTATAAATATTAAATTTAAATTAAAAACTAAACAAAAATCATAAATACTTTATTAGGTGCATATTCCATTTTAGAGTGATAGGGGTGATGTTGGTATAGACAACCATATAGTTGTGTCTATTTTTGGTAAATTTATGACAGGAATTTGAATACTTACTAATCATGCATAACCGTTAGGACTTTTAAATGAGATTAGTAGTATTCCCAATATTTATTAAAAAATGAATTTCAAGCCTCTTCTAACCACGCATAACCGTGAGGACTTTTAAATGGGATTAGAATCAACTCATCTATTTAATAATCAATTTTGATATGTGTTACATACATGCACAACCGTGAGGACTTTTAAATGAGCATGAAAGCACATAATCAAAGATTCCATGTACTTCACCCATGCATAACCATGAGGACTTTTAAATGAGAGTGGGTACTTTTGGATGATTTTATTTTCTGATTTTATTGCTAATTAAAAAATGAATAATTTCCTGTTTAAATACCATATTTTGACATACTATATTGGATTTTGATGAATGATAGTCGAAGAAATATGATAGGAATAAAGATGGTCATGGAATTTTTACCAACCAAAGTTATTACAAATTTTGTTTAAATTTTTAAAGAAATTTACTAAATATACTGTCTCAAGTCATAATGTATGATTAATATTAACACTCATCACCTTTTTTTCAGTCACTATTTATCTTTTCAATAATCAATAAGAAATCATATTAGTTAATGTAGATATTTAAGATCAAATCCAAAAATATAAAATCAAATTTCTAAAATGCCTAGACTGAGATGAAGTCGACAAAAACTATTTTCTGGAAGGGGTTTTGTAAAAATGTCTGCCAATTGAAAATCAGTTGAAATAAAATTTATGCAGATATTTTCTTTGTAAATGTGATGCAACTAAAGAAGGTCTAACATAAAACACGTTCCACTAGTACTTTTTCTATCAACTAGACTACCAGCATAAACTTCATCTGAATACCCCTTAAACTCAAAGTTATCATTAATTAGATACCATATACCAAACCATGAGGTGTGCAACAAATACCTTATAATCCGTTTTACAGCTTTTAAATGAGATTCTTTTGGATTTGATTGAAACCGTGCACATATGCAAACAAAGACCATAATGTCTGGTCTAGAAGCAGTAAGACAAAAAAGTGATCCAATCATACCTCGATATTTCTTTTGATCAACTACCTTACCTTTTCATCCTTGTTTGATTACCTTTCTTCTTACTGGCCGATTGAAATCAGATTATGGTGCAGATTTTCAACATATAATACATCGTTGTTGCTCATTGTGACTTTGCCACCTTTGTACTTCTCTAGGCTAAGGAACTTTGATTTGTCATCTGTCATGTGCCTGGAACAGCCAGAATCCAAGTACCACTCTTGTTGTTCCTTAGCCTGCCAACACACCTACACGAGGAAAGATTTTTGTGACCTATTTGTTTTTATAGGTCCATGATTGTTGGTGACAAACGATTTTGAAAAACAAGTTTGCATAAAATGAAAACAGTTTATGTTTGTTCCTTTTGGCACCCAGATTTGTTTGATTTTAAGATATTTTACATTCATGCCTTTAGGAACCCAAATTGGTATGGTTTTCACGTTTTGGGTCTATACTAGCAATTTTTGTGATTGTGTTCAATTTTTCCACAAATCGTGCACTTGGAATTGACATGATCAGTTTCACTTCTAACTCTTTCAGATTGAGTATACCCAAGTCCTTGTCTAATAGGATTAACAATTTGTTTCCCTAATAGCATATTTAGCGATCTTTCTCCTTTGAAGAATTTTCCTAAAGTTGTAGACAATTGTTGGACTTGTGACTTGAGAGATTCATTTTCGTTCAATAACAACGTGTTCTTTTTAATCGAATTTTCTCTCCTAGTATTTTCGCTTTCTTTCAAAATCAGAATTTCATTTTCAAGTGATTTAATTTTATTTTCTGATTTTTTTTTATTTCCTCTTCAAATGATGGACACTTATCACACTTAGGGATCTTATTTCGATAGTTTTTAATCAATTGATCAAGCTGCTTATTCAGTTCTGTCAGACTATCTTTTTGTGATTCAATTTTAGCGTACTTCTCCTTAAGTCTTTCAAAACAGCCATTTATTTCATGAAAATAGTGGAAATTTAGATCGCATCCTTAAAACGGAAGAATATTGCAAAGCGGGTCCCTGTGTAAGTTTCATTATAAAGCGGGTCCATGTTTTTGCTGCAGAATAATTGCTAACATTTCAGCAACTATTCAGGAATACTTGCTGATAGTAAATATTGTTGCTGAAATGTCAGCAACAATTGAATATTATTGCTGATAATCATGCAATTGTTGCTGAATAATTATATATCAACTAAAATTTATATTAGTGCAACAATATGTGCAATTATTCTACATTGTTGCTGATATGTGCGCAGTTATTCCATAAAATAAGGTACTTTTGGCTTATTATTGCTGATTTGTATGCAACTTTTATGAATTATTGCTTTTTTCGCTGCAATTATTGGGAATAAGCTGTGTGTTCTATGCAATATTGATTATTTTTCAATTATATGCAATTTCATCATTTTTCCTTGATTGTTGTGCAATAATGTGTTGTTTGAATAAATGTAGATAGTAAATTTGAAAGATTGAACTAAACATAAAAAATTGCATGAACCAACACAATTTTTTAATAAAGTTGTTGAAATATCGGCAATTTCAAAAAAAATTGTAGAATTTCCTGAAGTGCGAATTTTGTTGTTTTTTTGGGTTTTGATGAATTTTTTTCTGTTTTTCTTGCATTGATATGAAGATGATTATACGTTGAAATAAGTTTTGAAGTTTGGCTATTTTTTACGATGTTTTTTGTTGTTTTTTTTGTTGATTTTCGAAAAACAGGGACCTAATTTATAAAGTTTTAATACAGGGACTTTTCGTGTATTTTGAAACCTACCAGGGACCTAATTTTAGCGTACTTCTCCTTAAGTCTTTCAAAATAGCCATTTATTTCATGAAAATATATATGTAATTGAGAGTGAGCAAGTTTTGATACCTCGTTTGGCTCGTCATCATCGCTGTCACTTGTTTCTCCTTGAAGACACAGATTTGCTCTATCACTCTCACTGCCAATGCTTTTATCACTTTCATCCCAAGTAGCTGCAAAACTTCTCCTTTTTGGTTTCTTTCCTTTGTTGAATTGATTTTGAGGACAATTTGGCTTGATCTGACCAGGTTTATTGCAGTTGTGACAAATGATCTCCTGCTCTTCTGAGTCGTCTAGAACTTTGACTATTCTACTCTTTAATTGTTGATTTAGGGCTAGATTTCCATACTTGTGGTTCCACCTTTTGAATTTCTTTATTATCAGTGCCAGTTCAGCTACTCCATCCTCATCATCATCATCTTCACTTTCCCTTGTTCCTTTGAGAGCTATTGATTTCATTCGTGTCCACTTCCTTCACGTTCTTCCTTGAATTTGATTTCTAGCTCATAAGTGGTGAGATTTCCGATGAGTTCTTCAACTTTAATTTGTTTCAGTCATTTGATTCTTGAATGACAGTCGCTTTTGCTTTAAAATTTCGTGGATGAATTCTGAGAATTTTTCAGACTATTTCCAGTTCTATGTGTGATCTTCCTAGAGATTTTGATTTGTATACACGATTGGAAAGTCGTCCATACATTTCTTTGACACTTTCATCCTTTGCCATTGTGAAGTTCTCGTACTCGCTACTAAGCATGGCAAGGCGAGATTCTTTGACTTGGGAAGTTCCTTCATGAGTCACTTTAAGTGTGTGCCAAATTTCCTGCGTAGTTAGACAATGTGTTGCAGTTTATTTTAAAGATCTGTCCATTGATCCATAGGTTTTTCAACTTCTTGATTATCTAGCATTATTTTTGGTGTGCTATATCCCGTTTCAACAATATTCCATGCATTTGTGGTTTTCAGAAAAAATTTGATTCTATGTTTCCAATATGCATATTAACCATTGAACATGGGTGGTCTAACTATGGACTGACTCTCAACAAAAGCATTATTAAAAGAAGCCATTTTAAAAAATCAAATTTTAAAAAAAATGGTTTTTATTCCCAGCTCTAATACCACTTGTAGGACCGTTTTCACCCTAGAGGAGGGGTGAATAGGGTGATACAAAAATTAATGCGAAAATAAAAATAATAACAGAAAGTAATGTAGTAAAAATCACATACAGTTTTACCCAGCTTCTGCAAAAACCTACCTACGTGCTGCCCCCAAGGTTTCTACTAGAAAATAGGTAGTCGGACGCTTACAAACAGACGTAAACTTGCTACACCAGCTAACTTGACTAACCAAACTCTAAGCTCAAAACCCTGCAACAACTCAGCCATTGAGTTGCAAATTCTCAAACTACAAAACCGTAGTTCATAAACCTAGTTAAACTAGAGTCCGATGTAAATAAGAATTAAAAACGAACAAAAACAACTAAAACAAACAAAAGCCTTAATCAAATATATACGTCCCAATTAAATAAGTAAGACCGGCTCCCATTTATTTTGTTTGTGTATTCTCTTCGGCCCAAAAAAGATGAACACGTTCCTTCCTTTTTATTTTACTACCGCCTGCTTCATCTGTGCCGTTTCTTTTTGCGATCTGAATTAGGGCTTTGTTCCAATTAAAACGCCGCTTGAAAACCAATTGATTGAAGAGAAGATACTGAATTGATTTGCTTCATCAATCAACTCGCGGCTTTGATTGCATACGGTCGCTTCAATTGCGAGTTTGAGTGGTATACAAATTGGTATGTGGTTTTACTTTAATTTCTCTCTTAATTGCTTGAACTCGAACTCGTTGCCTATTGCCGATGATGATATGGGTTTATTTATAGGGATGAAACCCTATTATCTCGTTCGTATAATTTGGTTTGAATTTGTCAGTGAGTTTGGTGCTTTCGTTGATTTCTAATCGAATGGTTGTGCGATTTTTTTGACTTGTTCATCATTTCATCAATTAAATTGACTTGAATTTTGTTTGGAGTTGGTTCCGTTCTGTGCTCCTTTAACTTCGGCATTTGAATTTTTGAGATAATCTGGACTTGTTCACTGATTCCATTCTTTACTGGCATTGAATTTTCTAATTTTTGAATAAAGGTGTTTGATCATTTCTTTTTGACTGCTCCTTGACTTGGAACTGTGACTTGCAGTTGTTTTTACATATAAACTGCTTCACTGTTATGTAAACTGCTTCACTGTTTTTGAAACATTTAAACTGTATATATTTGTGTGTCATCTCCATGTATATACATACATATATGTATGTATATGTGCGTGTGTTGGCACGGCCTCAATTCTCGTTGTATTGTTGTTTTGCTTGTACACATCCACACTGGTCAGTTTACTTCGAGTTAAATTTGCCTCTTGCTTGTTTGTGCACTTCCAATTGCTATGTTAATATACTTGGTTGAATCTGTTATCATGTGATCTGGTTGTTGTTGTTGTTGTGAGCCTGGCCATTTCATTGAACTTTTACATGTTGTGGTCTGTACTTCTTTCGGGATAAACTTGCCCCATGTGCATTTGCATACTTACTTGTCTGAATGCATTGGTGTATGTTGGTTGAGTCATCATTTGCATGCTCTGACTGGTGTCTAGTCTCACCAAAACTCTGGTTTAGTTCTGTTCTCTTGAGTCTTGTTTCACTTGCATGTGTTGTTAGTGCATGTTGAAACTGAATGCTTATTTGTGTAATTTAAGGTCTGGTGTGTGTGTTTTGCATTTGAATTCTTTTGTGTGCCTTTGAACTTTTGTCTTGTTGCCTTGCTCGAGTTTTTACACTTGTATTCTCTGGTGTGTGTGTTCATGTGGTTTTGTTCCAGAGCTGGTGTTGGACGTGTTTTCACCGGACCAACACTGCCGAGTCAAGGCCAGGAAGGCACTGCCGAATCAAGGTCATCCACTCACCGGACCAACCACTACCGAACCAACCATTGCCGAACCAAAGCTACTCCAACCCTCACCGGACCAACCACTACCGAACCAACCATTGCCGAACCAAAGCTACTCCAACCTTCACCGAACCAAGGCGTGCCGAACCAACTTTGCCAGGCCAGATCACGTCAGCCCAGGCCCGCCAGCAGCTATATACATCCAAGACTCCTACCCCCAGCCTCACTCTATAAATAGAGGGGTAGGGGTACAACAATGGCGGACAAGTTTGAGAGCTCAAGCACGGATAGAACTTTCAAACAACTTTCATATACTTGTATAAAAGCTTTATACTTGTAATCTGAACAGTAAAAGAGAATAACATATAAAGTGGACGTAGGCACATTCATGCTGAACCACTATAAATCTATGTGTCTTTTACAGTTTAGTCCCTGCTTTCTACAAATCAGCATATATCATCCAAATCATTAAGAACAACATAAGATCGACTAAATCATACGACTTAGAGGTGTTTTCCCATTTTTGTGAAAATATTTTTGGTGCTTTCACTGAGAATTGAACTCAGGACTTCAGCTTCTCCCACTTAACCTTCTTCCTAACAGCATCGCTCATTGCTTGGAAGACATGCCTCCCAAGCAGAAGAAAGATGTTAACAAAGGAAAAAACATCGCAACTAGCAGTATTCCAGATCCAGTGGTCACAGATCAAGTAAATCATCCCATTCCGACAGCAGTACCAAATGGAGGTCAGGCAAATCCGACAACCCCTGCCACGGGACAGCCGGCAGCAATTACTAGGGCAGATCTAGACAGGGTTGTGGCTGAAGTGACTAACCGCTTCACATCCCAACAGGAAGCCTTGGTGGACCAACTCATGTCACGCTTAAGGGATGCTGAAGAGTCCAACCGCAACACTGAATCATGGGGCGAGTCCCAGTCTGGAGGATCTCGGAGGCAACAAAGATCTTCCTTCTTCGAAGAAGCTAACGACAGAAGCGGCCATGGTAGGAGCCGAGACCGAACTCAGTCCGAACGCCGACCTGAGGAAACGCTTGGAACCGAACCCAACGGGGGAGGTACCAGGCGAAGGTCAACCGTAGTTGAGCCTGTCATGCTTCCTAACTACGGAAACGCCAATGAACGGGGCCGAGCTAGAGTACAGCCCGAAGTTGGACCCGAGGAAGTGCTTAGATCAGAACCCAACAAGGGAAGATCAAGGCAAGGGCCAACTGTAGCTGACCCTAGCATGCTCCCAGAAGACCAAAGACAGCCACTGGAAAATATTAGGAATAATGGACGATACCATCCCTACAGGTCATCTGGACGGAATCAATCCCACAGAGAAGAACCGAACTCATTTTTATCTGCTCCAAATTCTGATGAAAGGATGGCACGCTTGTTCAGAGAGTGCGTCCAACGAGATCAAAGAGACCGAGGGATATGCGCTAGGGTAACCAGCCCTTTCGCCCGCAATATCGAAATTTCCATCACCCCCCGAGAATGGAAAATGCCAACAATGGAACCTTACAAGGGAACCTCTGACCCAGTTGTACACTTACAGAGATACACACAGCATATGCTCATGAGCGGGGCAACAGAGGGAGTACTGTGCAAATGCTTTCCACTATTCTTAGCAGATCTAGCTACCTCCTGGTTTTGCCATCTACCCCAAGGATCCATCAGCTCATGGGAGATGTTGAAAGAAAAGTTCATCAGCCAGTTCCGCATTCATGTGGAGCAACCCAAGGACGCTTATTCCTTATCCAGTATCAAACAGAAACCTGGAGAGAAAGTGCAGCAATATCTAACCCGATTCAATGCCGCAGCGGCCGCAGTCCAAGATGCCGATGAGAAGCTTATCTTAATGGCCCTCTGTAGTGGGGTGCATCCGGATACTAAATTTTCTAGAAGATTGACAAAAGAAAAACCAGCTACTTTACCCGATTTCTTCCATGAAGCTGGGAAATATATGAGACTTGAAGACGCTGCCACTGAGGGGCAGTCAGGGCAACAAAATAAGGCAGCTCACGGCAACACGCCCGCTGTAGCAAAGGACGTTCGAAGAAATGACTCTAGAGACAATGCTGGGGGCAAGAAGGGAGAAAAGCGTCTATATCGGCCAGGACCGAGATTTGACGCTTACACCCCTTTGAATGAAACGATCGAAAACATCTTCCTGGCCACTTAAGACGAAGTTAAATACAAATGCCCCCCGCACAAGAAGGAATCAGATAACGCAATTAAGTCTGGAAAATTATGCCGCTTCCACGAATCCCATGGGCATGATACCAATGAATGCCATCATCTCCGGGACTTGATTGAAGAACACATCAGAAAAAGGAGACTAGAACGCTATGTAAAAGGTCAGAACAGGACTCCAGTTCCTGCCAATGAGAACCCAAGGCTACCCTCCCCAGAAATAGGCAGAGGAAATCGCAACGCCAGCGGCTCCAGTCAAGAGAAGATAGTGGTCCATACCATCTCGGGAGGACCACACATCGCCGATGGAAGCTGCGCAGAGATGGAAAGGTATGGAAAGTCACTTAGAAACGATGAAGAATGCGTTAATTCTATTATAAAAGAACGCCGCCCGACGCGGATAGGGAATGATGACATCACATTCAGTAGGCGTGACCTGGAGGGAAGGCAGTACCCTCACACGGATCCCATGGTTATCTCTGCCCGGCTCGGTCCAGCCGAAGTTTTCCGAATTCTAGTAGACACTGGAAGTTCAGTGAATATCCTATTCAAGCATGCCTTCGACAAAATGAAGCTGTCAATAAAGGATGTTTCTCCCTGCAATAAACCACTACATGGCTTCACTGGAAATGCGAAGATGCCCCTCGGGTGACTGGACCTCTTTGTTGAAATTGGAAGTCATCCCCGCTCCGTTGTGCGGAAACAAACATTTATGTTGATAGAAAACCACTCGGCCTACAACGCCTTCTTAGGAAGACCAGCCTTGTCTGACTTCCAAATTGTCCTGGCCCCATGGTGCCTGAAGATGAATTTCCAACGGACAATGGAATAGGGGAAGTAGAGGGAGACCAAGACATCGCTCGAGATTGCTATGTAACTAAACTCCGCAATAACCGCAGGAAGGATATAGGGAAGAGTGCAGAGACTGCCCTCTGCATGAAAAGTTTGGAAGCATAGCAACTAAAGAAAGCCCCTCCTCTTCGATATACCAGTGACCCTTTCAATGAATTAGACCCCAGGGACAAAGAGGAGGAGGCCACCGCCAAGCCTGCAGAGGCTATGGAATTTGTATCTGTGGACAAACATGACTCGAGTAGACTATTGAAAGTCGGGTCCCAACTAAAAGCAGAATTGAAGGAACAACTCATTGATTTTCTCTGCCACAACTTGGATGTATTTGCATGGTCACACGCTGACATGACTAGAATCTCCCCTGACATAGCATGCCACGTACTAAACATTGATCCTACCAAGGCACCAGTAAAACAGAAAAAGAGAAGTATGGGGGCAGAACGATCAGCAGCCCTCGATGAAGAAGTAAAAACCTACTTGCCAATGACTTCATACGAGAGGCCATCTACCCGGAGTGGATCACCAATCCGGTACTAGTAAAGAAGGCTAATTGGAAGTGGCGAACATGCATTGACTTCTCCAACTTAAATGACGCCTGCCCGAAGGATTGCTTCCCACTTCCCCGAATCGACCAGCGCGTGGACAGCACGGCCGGGCACGAACTCTTATCTTTTATGGACGCATACTCAGGATATAACCAAATTCCTATGCACGCTCCCGATCAAGACCACACTAGTTTCATCACTGACCGGGGATTGTACTGCTACAAAGTAATGCCTTTTGGACTTAAAAACACAGGAGCCACCTATGAGCGCCTCGTCAACAAGATGTTTGCAGGGCTAATAGGACAAACTATGGAAGTTTATGTGGATGACATGCTGGTAAAGTCAAGGAAAGCCGACGATCACGTAAGCCACTTGGGCGAGATGTTTCAAGTACTTCGCCAATATGGAATGAAGCTGAATCCTCTAAAGTGCTCCTTCAGAGTATCGTCGGGAAAGTTCCTGGGATTCATCGTCCATGCCAGAGGAATTGAAGCAAACCTTGAACAAGTCCGAGCTCTGAAAGATATCAGGATACCTTCTACCCGAAAAGAAATGCAAAGCCTAAATGGGAAGGTGGCCGCCCTGAGCAGATTCATCTCTAAAGCAACTTACAAATGCATCCCCTTCTTCGAAGCTCTAAAGAGAGACAAAGGAAAGTTCGAATGGACTGACGAATGCTTGACAGCTTTCCTTAACTTAATCGAACACCTCCAGAGACCACTAGTACTCTCAATTCCAAACAAAGGCAAAGAGCTATACCTATACCTTGTTGTGTCATCTCATGCTCTAAGCGCCGCCTTGGTGAGGGAAGACAAACGCACGCAGCGGCCAGTATACTTTGTAAGCAAGAGGTTTACAGGGGCGGAAGCCAGATATCCTAAACTTGAGAAACTAGCATACTGTTTACTAATCACATCACGGAAACTGCGTCACTATTTCCAATCTCATTCCATCAGAGTTCTGACCGATCAACTGCTAAGGCAGGTACTCCATCGTCCCGACACTTCTGGGCGATTACTTAAATGGTGCATTGAACTAAGTCAATATGATATCACCTACCATCCTCGCACCGCCATCAAGGGACAAGCCATGGCCGATTTCATCGCCGAATTCACTACCAACGAAGGTAAGGAGCAATCGGAAATAGCGGAAGACATCAAGTGGAATCTCTTTGTGGATGGAGCGTCAAACGAACAAGGCTCGGGGGCAGGTGTGGTAATAATCACTCCCAGGGGAAATAAGCTACACTATGCTCTAAAGTTGGAATTCGCTGCAACCAACAACGATGCAGTGTATGAAGCGGTGATAGCTGGATTAGGACTTGCCTTAGAGATTGGAGCCAATTCTTTATGTCTTCATAGTGATTCTCAACTTATTGTAAATCAAATACTAGGAGGATTTCAGGCTCGAGAAGAACGACTCACAGCATATCTAAAGAAGACCAAGCTGCTTCTCGATCAATTGGATCACTATCTAATCAAACACATCCCTCGGGAAGAAAACCAAGAGGCCGACGGATTGGCAAAGCAATCTAGCATGAGAGACGGCACTATTTCTGGAGCAGTGGCCATCTCAAAGCAACTAACCCTGAGTTTCGAGCAGGTGAATCTGATAGCTGCAATCAGAGAGGAAACTTGGATGACTCCCATCCAAAAATACTTACAAGACGGCATACTGCCCGACAAGCGTAACGAAGTCAAGAAAATCTTGAGGAGAGCTTCCCGCTACACAATACAAGAAGGCACCCTTTATCGGCGCGGCTTCTCTAACCCATTATTAAGGTGTGTCATCGGAAGGGAAGCAAAGGAAATCTTATCCAACATCCATCAAGGAAGCTGCGGAGATCACACTAGAGGGCAAACTCTGGCAAAGAAGATACTCCGGTATGGATATTTCTGGCCCACCTTAAACAAAGACGCCTTAGACTTTGTCAAAAAATGTGACAGATGTCAGAAATTTGCTAAGATTCCGCGGCCATCAACAACTGAGATTACTCAAATGACCAGCCCTTGGCCCTTTGCAGTATGGGGAATTGACTTGATTGGTGAACTGCCAATGGGCCGAGGCGGAGCCAAATATGCTATAGTGGCAGTCGACTATTTCACCAAATGGGTGGAAGCAGAACCCCTAAATAAAGTATCTTCAGCAAAAGTTATTAACTTCTTGATCAAAAATGTTCTATGCAGGTACGGAGTCCCACTTAAAATCATATCGGACAATGGACTTCAGTTTGACAGCGAGGAGTTTGCCAACTGGTGCCAAGAGCACGGAATTCACAAAAGCTTCTCATCCGTAGCTTATCCCCAGGCAAACGGACAAGTCGAAGCCGTCAACAAAATTCTCAAAACTCTAATAAAAAAGAAACTCGAAAAGTCAAAAGGAGCTTGGGTGGATGAACTTCCTACGACACTGTTGGCCTATCGCACATCTTTCAGAACATCAACGGGGCATACTCCTTTCTCTTTGGCATACAGATCGGAGGCTATGCTCCCAGTTGAAACTATAGTGCCTCCCCACCGTAGGATCCACTATAACCCAGAAGAGAACGAAGAGCTCCTCCACATGTCTTTGGATCTAATTGAGGAAAGAAGAAATGATGCAGCCCTCAAAGCAGCAGCTCACAAGCAAAAAGTGGCAACGCAATACAACTCCAAAGTCAAGCATCATAGCTTACAAAAAGGAGATCTTGTCCTCAAGCGAATCTTCCCGCGCCCCGGAGCGCTAGATCCAATCTGGGATGGACCATATGTAATTCATAAAGATTTCCACAATGGAGCTTATATTTTGTCAACAGTGGACGGGGAGGTGTTCCATGGTGTTCCAGAGGGCATGAAACATCCAACACCTTCGTCGATACTTTTCTTAACTTCTACTGCCCATATGAAGTGAATTAACAAAGAGAATCAGTGGACGTAGGCATTTTCGTGCCGAACCACTTTAAAAAACTTGTCTCTTTTTAACTTGTTCCTTTATATCTTGGCTGCTTATTAACCTTATCCTCTTTTGTTGAACAAAATCCTGTGTAATGGCATTTCCATTCAAGACACATCACGGCGCGACCTCACCTGGACAAGACCTAACAGGTACTATGCGAATCTATGCCCTCGCCAATGAGACACTTTTGCTCCGGCATCCCTCTGCTGCGAGTTAACTCATTGCTCACGATCGGCCCTTAAAGCCAACTGTAATGAGTCGATTATAAGCCACCGAGAAGGCCGACTATAGCCGAGGCAGCTCATTACGGCGTTCGGCTCGCTGGCAACCGTGAACCTACTTTAAGCCCCAACATAAGGTGTGGCCAGCCAGGGGTAGTTCACGGTTGACGATCGGCACCCACACTAGTCGGCCACGGTAAATCGAATAATACCCGCGACTACAAGCCATAATGGCCCGGGTAGTTACTATGCGCGATCTCGGCTCCGATGTGTCTTAAGTACGGCTGTGGTAAAAAGATAAACTCCCCGCAGAGGCGTAAGATGGGTGACAAATGTCTCTAAGACCCACAGCTAGGGAAAGTGACTACAAAGCCCGTTTGCCACAAACTTAAGCACATCGCAGGCCTTCCGTGATTGGAAGTTTTACTATTTCTCATATTTCAATTTTATTTAAAAAACTTCCCTCCTATCCTCTATAACAATCCCTAAAGTACAGGACACAAAACAAGAGACGCTCACTAAGAACTCACAATCGGATGACGAGTCAATCAGCTGCATTCCATACTCAGTCGTATGAGACATTCAAAGCAACTGTCTACGACCGAAACATGAAAGGCGGTACTTTCTTCCCTTACAAGTAAATACATAGCTATAATTTATTCACACATCACACTAACATTGCAGAATACGAAATTATATTTTTAGCAAGAACAAAGCATTCAAATACGACAGAATCAGCTTAAGTTAAAAATTACATACCAAGAATAAAGTCGTTTATTACAAGTAACATAATTATAGCCTAAAAGTTACGTTACTGCTCTGAGACTAATGTAGACAGCAATGTCAAGTAAACAAAAAGATATCCAGGTCAAGTTAAGGAGTCGGCTGCATCGGAGCTTCACCCTTGTCCTGCTGGCCCTCCGAAATCTCCTTAACCGCGGAGTGGGAACTTTCAGCATGTTGACCAGAGATATTTGGTGCTCCAGAGGTCCCGCCTGTCTGATCAAGGAAAGAATTCATTAATAATAAGCAACCAAGTTACGAAAAGCTAAAAGAGGAGACTTACCAGCATCTGCTCCTTGATCATCATCCTCTAACTGCACACCAACCTCCTCATCAGCAAGCAACCGCATACCCTCTTTCACCGCCACCTTCTCCTCCTTGGTGAATTGAGCCATAACCACATCCATTCTAAAGGCCGCGCCACCCTCCTTATCTGCATCAGACTTAGTCTCCTCCAGGGCCCTGAGATAAATCCTGGCCATGACTCGGGGATAATCATCCATCCAAGATAAGTTGCCCTGTTTCCAAGTGCGAAAGTATATATCCTGAAGCATCTCATCCATTATCCCCTCGTTCTCCTCAAACTCCCTTATTCGGTCCTCAGAAGCCAACAACTTTACAATGGCGGCATCCCTCTCCGATCGGTATCGCGAGCAGTCAGCCTGGAAGGATTCCCTCATCGCATCCATCACCTCTTTCAGCTTGGTTTCAGCAAGCTCTACGGCTTCAAGTTTCCCGGACAACTCCTGTATCTGCTCGAGATCCGCTTTCCGAACCTCATCCACCGTTGCAATAGCCATGTCAATTCATTCCTTACGGGCAACCTCCATTTTCCGTAGCTCTGCTCTGCTAGCCTCTTCCATGGTTTTCTTTAGTCGCCTGGAGGCGGCCTCATGCTGGGAGATCTGGATGGCCTGATCAGCGAGCTGCTTGGCCTGGTCGGAAACTATTAACCGCAGTCGAATATTAGCACTCCCGATTTCTTCTCCGGCCTTGACCAGTCGGGCATGATGCCCCATCAGCTTCCTGGCTTCCTCAACAACCCGGTCGATGTTTGCCTTAGCTTCGTCCCCCAAAGTTGCAACCCGAGTGGTAAGCAAATCAAGGTCCATGGACTTAGCCTCATCAAGCACCCTTACCATAGGATTACGAGGAAGAAGGTGCTCACCAGTAACCTCATCGAAGGAAATATCGTGAGAACCCGGATCCAGATCCGGATGACCTACGAACGGATTACGAGCCAAGCTAGGGTGATCTATCGGGGTAACAATAGGATTTTCAGATGGGTGCGGGGAAAGAATAAGCTCAGTATTCTCCTCCGTGACATCCTGAAGAGGCTGAGTCGGGGGATGAGGGGCAGGTGGAGATTCAAACAAGGAGAGACTCCTCTTCTTCTTTTGGATATCCTCTTCGATAACTCCAAGAAGAGGACGGTAGCCGACGACATCTCCAGGGCGGTTAGTCGGAAGCTTTGGCTTAGTAGAAGCCCTTAGAAGCTTATATTGTTCAAGGCGGTGCCGAACATCCGATGTCTTGGCCACTTTACCCATTCCTAGGACAAAAACCAAGTGTTACAAGCAGACGTTGAACTATAATTCAAGAGATATATCAAGGTAGGAAAAGTAAGGAGACACTTTTGTTATACAAACCCTGGGAAGGAGTGGGATACTGCAATAAGTCCTGGATCTCATTCCAGGACGGGAGTTGACCATAAAATATTCCTAAGTCCTTATCATAAATGGAGTCTGCAGAAGTCAAAAATTCACCTTGAGTCGCGGGGGTTGCCTCCACTAGAACACTCTTGGAAGATGAGTCGGCGCCGGATCCGGCCTTGTCAGCTTTCTTAGGCCCCTCTACCAGAGCCGTTTCTCCCTCCAGCCCTTCGAAAGCCAGGCGGAAAGCATCGTCCGTCCACTCCTGGATCACACCCGCTTGCTTAGAAGACAAAGCCCCAGCACCATCACCACTCTTTCCATCACCACCATCATCACGACTCTGTCCATCGCCTTCTCCACCACTACCACTCTCTGCCTCACCTCCTTCACCCTCGCCTCTTTTCTCCTCCTCATCTTCCTCCTCCGGAACGTCTGGACATGTGCTGGGGGAGGGTCCATCGGATTTCTTAAGTTTCTTCCCCCTGGCAATTGGATGATGTGAGAAGGGTTTCCTTTTACCACTCTTCGCTGTAGCCCCTCCTTTAGCTTTGGCGGCCCTCTCCTCAGCTGTGTCTCTCTGCTTGACCACAGACTGACGTGGCAGAATCAGGTTGTGCCCCAGAAGAGTAGCGTTCCTGATCAAATAAGAAGCCGCCCTCTCCCTTTCCGAAATGACTTCTATTTCCTCTGCCATCCGAACCAGACGTTCGTTCTCTACAACCGAAAAGCCACCTGTCGCTAGCAAGAAATAAAGCACGTAAGGAGGAGTATTGCGGTCAGAACAAAAATTATAAATGAGTTTCAACTTACAGCTAGAGGTGAAGCGGTGGAAAGAAACGGAGTCATCCTTGACAAAAAACCATTCCTTCTTGAACATGCTGAATTTCGAATATAAATCCAGGACTGGGTTGAAGGACACAGCCGACTCTAAGCTAATATATGGAGACCCCTTCTTGTAGCCTCTCAAGTTGTACAAGTACCGGATTTCCCGGTTGGAAGGAGGACGCCCGTATCTCCTCTGGAAGATAAGGAACAGACTC
This sequence comes from Allium fistulosum, assembly GCA_030737815.1. Taxonomy (NCBI): domain Eukaryota; kingdom Viridiplantae; phylum Streptophyta; class Magnoliopsida; order Asparagales; family Amaryllidaceae; genus Allium; species Allium fistulosum. Next base: position 1,089,204,730 of record CM060904.1, on the reverse strand, counting down.
ACCAAGATGGCATAGGAGTTGGGCTAAAGCTGGAAAGGAGCAACCTTCAAGTATGTGATGAAACTGACTATCCAAGCATTAATAGGTGGGATAGCACCGCACATGCAATGATACCTGCTATAAGCAAAATATCCTTCAGGAGGGTTATACGGCATCACTTCTTTCCCCGGTAGCATCATATGCGCCCTATCGATCCCAAAAGACCTAGATATAATATCAAGCTGCTCATCTTTGAGGGAGCTGGGGAAGTAGTCAGGCGGTGAGTTTAAGAGCTCTTGAGGACCATACTCGTCTACTAGCAATCTCGGGGTTGGTCCTTGTCGTTCTGGTTTTGCCTGGACTGGGGGCACCATGGAGGACTCTCCTTTATCCTTGGATTTCTTCCTATCATAACGAGTTTCTACTTTATGAGACATTATCTGCAACACGAGAAAACACATCGTCAGAACAAGGGATGTAGACAGACAAATTCAACACATAAAAAACATCATTCGGTATCCCGGGTCTTAGAGTTCATCCGGCATCCATGTTCCCCAAGTACCATTTGGTTGTCCCAGTCTTGGAGTTCATTCGGCACTTGTGTTCCCTAAGTGACATTCGGTAGTCCGAGTCTCAGGGTTCATTCGACTATCACACTCCCTAAAAGTCCATTCGGCAGAAGGAGAACTCACCTGATTCGGCAGGCGTAGGCTTGGTCCGGCTCTTTCAAATAGTTATGAATAACAGAAGCTTGAAGCCCATACTTATAGGCACGCAGGGGACTATCGGACCTGTTGGTTCGGCACTCAGGCCGAACGGAGTGTCCAAACTGAGGAAAACAAAGCGCGACATATGCAACCATATGCCACACTTTGGGGGGCAAATGTTGGACATGTTTTCACCGGACCAAGGCCATCGGACCAACACTGCCGAGTCAAGGCCAGGAAGGCACTGCCGAATCAAGGTCATCCACTCACCGGACCAATCACTACCGAACCAACCATTGCCAAACCAAAGCTACTCCAACCCTCACCGGACCAACCACTACCGAACCAACCATTGCCGAACCAAAGCTACTCCAACCTTCACCGAACCAAGGCGTGCCGAACCAACTTTGCCAGGCCAGATCACGTCAGCCCAGGCCCGCTAGCAGCTATGTACATCCAAGACTCCTACCCCCAGCCTCACTCTATAAATAGAGGGGTAGGGGTACAACAATGGCGGACAAGTTTGAGAGCTCAAGCACGGATAAAACTTTCAAACAACTTTCATATACTTGTATAAAAGCTTTGTACTTATAATTTGAACAGTAAAAGAGAATAACATATAAAGTGGACGTAGGCACATTCAGGCTGAACCACTATAAATCTGTGTGTCTTTTACAGTTTAGTCCCTGCTTTCTACAAATCAGCATATATCATCCAAATCATTAAGAACAACATAAGATCGACTAAATCATACGACTTGGAGGTGTTTACCCATTTTTTGTGCAAACAGCTGGTCTGTGGGGCGTTGTTCCATTGGCTTGTGTTCATTGATCTGGGTTGAAATGTTGCATGTGTTTGGTGAACTGTTCTTGCGTTGCTTCGAGTCATTTTATTTTGAACTGCAGTGTAGCTTGATGTCACTGTATGTCGACCATTATGTTGTTTATGCTGTTGCATCCATTGAATTGCTAGTTTTGTGTGTGTGCACTGAATTTGTATGCCTCAGAACTTCTACTGTCAATTTTATTGTAGTCTTGTCTTTGTTTCGAGTTAGAATGGTCTGGTTCCATTGAAGTATGTATATGTGTATGATGCACTTTGTCCAGTTGAATTTGTGAGCAAGTCATGTTGATGCTCTCTCTGTTCTTGGTCCTCGTGCGGTTTCATGTGATGTTTGAACTGTTGTTTTGCATATTGAACTTGATTTGAATCCAGTTTTTGATTGGGTTTGACCTTGTGCTCACCTATCCCTGCAATTTTAACAAGCAAGTGTATATCGGTGTGCACGACCTTGTGGCATGTACAGTGATACACTATGCATGTCACAAGTTATTCGTGTAAGATGAATTAAAAGAAAATGATGACGAACAACCCAAATAACTGAGGCAAATAATATTTTCAAAACACACACTTTATTGAGCACTGCAAAATATTTTATTTTTCATTTTTACCACGTCAGTGTTTATTTTGCAGATAGTTCAAATGTTGGATACCGGTTGGAACAGAGTTGAAGATCAAATACGAGTGAGAGTGAATATGTAGTGAGATGAAAATTTTAAATTGAAAATTGTGTTGTAATTGAAATTGTATTGTAATTGAAAATGTGTAAATGTAGCGAGAACTCAAATTTGTACTATTTGAATTTGTAATAAAATATTTGTTTGAATATGAATTCTGAGTTATTTATTTTATTCAAAAATATATTTTAATTATGTGAAAAATAAAATAGTACAACAACAAATATATTTAAACGAATATATATATATGTTTATTATCATCAAACAAAAATCATACACTAGCATATTCTACAAGCAAGGGATGGGTAATCCGAGTAATAATTGCATGTGGGACGGATAGTCCACATAACTATAAATATATTTAAATGTGAGATGGGTAGTCCACATAATTAAAAGACAGATAGTCAGATTAAAATAAAACAGATAGTCGGTTTAACTAATGACGGGTAGTCATTTCAAATTAAGATGGGTAATCTAATAAATTGGGATGGGTAATCCAGTATATGTTGCATAATTATAAATGCTATTTTCCATATTTTAACCATTGTGGTTGCAAGAGTGCAGTATATGGTTAATTTGTTTGGTTAAGATACTAGTGAGGGGAAAACATGTTCCGTTCAGCGCCATGGTCTTAATAGATATCTATTTGGTCCGAAATGCTATGTTATTATTCACACCAGACTGTTGTCTGACCCGAAGTTTATTTTTCCCCTTAAACTTTCGGGTACTCGTTTGAGTAGGTCAAAAGTAAGGATTTTCAGGTTCCATTTAGACGAATAAACTTCCAAAGACGTACAAGAGGAAATCTAGCTGCTAGGAGCATTATCTATTTCCTCTGTGTAATTTGGTTTTGTCTATTTGGATTTAATGGTAAAGTTGTATAATTGCCAAATATTTGACTCTGACTAGCCAAGGAAGCATCTTCATATGTCGCTCTTGAAGTATTTTGTAATGATTATAATTTCATTGAACGTGGGTTAGCGAATGGGATTATGTAATGAATATGAAATGTCATTTGTGAAATGAAATTTGAAATTTTGTTAATAAATCGTGTTTGAAAATTTTTCATATTCATGTGCTTCTGATTATTGATATGTCTAACATAGCCACATTTTGTCGCCAAGAATTAATAGCTGTGGACGACTGTATCATCCATAGAGGTTAGTTTTACGTCTCAGAATGGGAAATGTTACAAGTTGGTATAAAAACCAGGTTCATGATTAAAAGAACTTTAAACCTAAAGAGTTTTGAAAACATAATCCTAATGAATCAGAGAATAAGATTGGGATATGGGATTGGGCTATAGTAAAGTACTTGTATTTACTATATATAAGTATATATTCTATATATATTATCCCCTCTCTTAGATCGTTCTTTTGTATCTTACTAAGCCTCGTATGCAGATTTACGAGAAAGGAAGATATGAAAGTAGGAAACAGAATAGTGAATCTAAGTGGTGGAAGCACCACAACTAATGAAAATGCCAATTGACTTGGGTGCTGCGATCTCACTAGTGGATATAGGGACTATGAATCAGTTCTTCGTCGATTTATTACAAGATGGAGCAGTTGCAGGAAATGCTGCTAATATGGGAGGAGTCAATCCCGTAGTGCCAGTTGGTAATAACTATGCTAAACTGAGTCGAGATTACACCAGTCTGGGAGGGAAGCTTTTTCTAGGGACTAAGAATGCAATAGAAGTGGAGAATTAGTTGTTACATTGTGAAATGATTTTTGCTGATTTGGGTCTAAATAATGAGTAGAAAAGGAGATTGGCTTCGAGACAGTTGCAAGAAGTTGCTTTGTTTTGGTGGAACAGGGTGACCATAGGAGTACCAGAAGAGGAATTGACTTAGGTAGAATTCGAAAGAGATTCGAGGAAAGGTTTTTGTCTGAAGTAGCCAAGTCGGCCTAGCTCAGGAAGTTTATGAAGTTGAAGCAGAGGAAAATGTCGGTGTTGGAGTATTTTGCTAAGCTTAATGAGCCATCCAGGTATGGATATGCCACTGTTATCAAGGGGAACAAGAAGTTTATTCGAGGGTTGAGATCGGAGATTGCTAGGGCAACTATGCCACATCTCATAGATCCCTCGAATGTAGTGTGGAGATGGCTATCAAGAATGAAGAAATGCTTTCGATCTTTGTGAAACAAAAGTCAGTGGAGAACCAGAATTCTCAGAATAAGAATAGGAAATTCTTTAAGAAGATGAGAGCTCATAAAGGTGGAGCTGCCAAAAAGGGGAAAGTTGATATAGTTTGTTAAATGTGACAACAAGGGACACTATGCTAACGAGTGGCAAGCTGGTGATGGTAAGGTGGTTGTAAGGAAGCAGAATGTGAAGTAGTTTAACTGCGACCAGGTGGGGCATTATAACAACAAATGTCGAGAAGCAGCCAAGGCTAATAAAGCAAAGGTGTTTGCTTTGGAGCCATCTGCCTCAAGACCGACAGCAGCCGAGAAGGGGAAGTCTATGATGGAAGGTACACTTTTGATTCATAGCATACCGGTTTGAGTATTGTTAGATACTAGTGCATTACATTCATTTATATCTCAGTGTTTGGTAGATAAGTTATGTTTAGAACCATCATACCTTATTATTTCCTTGAGGATAGCTAATTAATTAGGAGGGTACGCAGCTCTTGGGAAGAGATATGACTATATAAAATTTAAGTTGTTATGTTATACTTTTCCTTGCAGTTTGTATGTATTTGATTTTGCGGGTTCTGAGATTATTTTGGGTATGGATTGGTTGAGCAAATACAATGTTAGGATATTTTTCCAAGACAGGAAAATATCATTGGGACACCTTAATAATAGTGACCGAATAGTATACTCAGTTGAGAATTCGAGTCTAGAAAGTTGTGCTTTATTGGGTTCCACAGAAATGGAAGACGTTGAATCAGGTTTTAATTATAAAAGAATTGGCGGATGTTTTTAAGCCGGTTATAGGACTACCACCGAAATGAGCTATTGAGTTTCGAATAGATCCTACACCTAGAGCTGAACCCATAAATAGACTACCTAGTAGGATGATACCTACCAAGATGAAGGAGTTAAAGGTGCAGCTAGTGGACTTAGAAGGAAAGAATTTTATTAGACCAAGTAGTTCGCCTTGAGGAGCGGCCATGGTATTCGTGAAGAAATCAAACGGGTCATTAAGAATATGCATCAATTATCATAAGTTGAATGAGAAGACGATAATGAATAGGTTTTCTTTTCCAAGAATCAATGATTTGTTCGATCAGTTGAGTGAAGCCAAAGTGTTTTCCCAGTTGGATTTGGCAACAGGGTTCCATCAACTAAGGGTGGTGTAGGACAATATTCCTTTGACGGCATTTCGAACGAGATATGGTTCATACGAGTGATTAGCAATGTCATTCGGGTTAACTAATGCAACAACTTTCTTCGTAAATTTAATGAACCGAATTTTTCAAGAGCACTTGGATAGGCTCGTATTGGTATTCATAGACGACATTTTAATATATTCTAAGGATGAAAGAGATCATGAGATTCATCATAGAATAATGCTTGAGATGTTGATGCAGCATCATCTTAAAGCAAAGTTTTCGAAGTGTCATTTCTGGAAGAAGGAAGTGAAGTTTCTTGGTCATGCAGTTTCAGAGAAAGGGTTGTCAATGGATCCAACCAAGATAGAGGCTGTAAATAATTAGAAGAGACTCGAGACGGTGACCGAGATAAGGAGCTTTCTTGGATTGGTTGGCTTTACCGGAGATTCATCAAGGATTTCTCACAGATATCAGCACATCTGACTAAACTAAACAGGAAGGGCATGAAGTTTAATTGGTCTGACAATTGTGAGGAAGCATTCCTTGAGTAAAAGCATTTGTTGACCAATGCGCCCGTGTTAGTAGTTCCAAATGGGAATCAGGATTTGGTGGTGTATACGAATGCATGTAGAACAAGATTAGGAGCTGTATTGATGCAAAAGGGTAAATTGATTGCATACGCTTCTCGGCAGCTCCAACCACATGAAGTGAGATATCAGACTCATGATTTGGAGTTGGCAGTAGTGATTTTCGCATTGAAAGTGTGGAGACACTACCTCTTAGGGGAAAGATTCGAGTTGTATACGTATCATAAATCTTTGAGATATTTATTCTCTTGGAAAGAGTTTAATATGAGACAGTAGGGGTGGTTGGAGTTTTTAGCAGCTTCTGATTTTGGCATTGAGTATACAACAGGAAAGAAAATAAAGTTACAGATGCACTTAGTGGGAAACATCAGAATGTGGTGTTAGCTATGTTGGCTGAATGGAAGGATTTAGAGGCGCCGACTACTTGTAGTGTACAGTTAAGATCGACTGCTAATTCTAGTCAAAGTACAGTCATGCTATCTTGCTTGGAAGTTTGACCGATGTTAATCAAAAGGATTGCTTTTAAGCATAGAGATGATACATTTTGCTAGCCAAGAGGATTAGAAGATTGGAAAGTGGAACCAAGATCGACGATCTAAAAGATTTTAGTCTTGACCAAAGAGGATGGTTTAGGAAGATATGATGGTTATATGTTCCGAATGTTAGAAACCTAAGGGGGGAAGTTCTTAGGGAGTGTTATCGATCGAAGTTTACAATTCATCCTGGAGGAACCAAGATGTATCAAGATATGAAGAGAAGTTTCTTCTGTGAAGGCATTAAGAGGGATGTAGGCTTATGGGAGAAGTAATACGCAAATTTCCAGCATGTAAAAGCCAAACATTAGAAGCCAAGTGGATTGCTTCAGCCTTTAGACATACCAATTTGGAAATGAGGTTCGATATCCATGGATTTTATTGACGGGTTGCTAAGGTCAAACATGGGAAATGAAAGTATATGGGTCATAGAGGATACACTGACCATGAGTGCCTATTTCATTCCTGTTAAGTCAACTAGAACGACACCTGTATTGTCTAAGTTATTTATGAAGAATATTGTTAAACTGCATGGGATTCCTAGTAGTATAGTCAGTGACAGAGATGTTATGTTTGCTAGTGAATTCTGGAAGAGTCTACATGAGGAATTAGGTACAAAGCTTAAGATGAGTACCGCTTATCACACATAGATAGATGAGCAGATAGATAGAGTCAATAAGGCACTTGAGGAATTATTGAGGTCTTGTGTACTAGAGTTTGGTGGGTCGTAAGAAGACCATTTTCACTTGGTTGAGTTTTCCCATAATAATGGTTATCAGATTAGTATAGGAATGAGGCCTTTCGAAGCTTTATATGAAAGGTCGTGCAAATTACCAACATGTTAGTTAGAGACCGGAGACAGATTGCACCTTGGTCCAGATATGATAAGAGATGCCACAGAGAAGATTGAGTTAATATGAAGTAGGATGAGAGAAGCTCGGTCTAGGAAGAAAAACAGATAAAAGACGTAAAGAACTTGAATTCTCAGTTGGAGATAGTGTTTTAAATAAAGTATCACCGATAAAGGGTGTGGTCCAATTTGGAAAGCCAGGGAAACTGACAATAAGATATGTTGGACCGTTTCCTATTATAGAGAGGATCGGAAAACTCGTGTACTAAGTAGAGTTACCGAGTAGTTTGGCAGGTGTCCATCATGTGTAACACCCCATATTTCTATAACATTATTTAGGACATTTAATTAGTTAAATAAAATAAAATAATGTGAAGATTAAAAGGTCGAGATTTGATTTAATTAAGAGTAGCCGTGCCATGTTAAATGAAAATCAATCAAACAACATGAACTAATGTGTTAGGAAATAAGGAAGGGAAAATGGGAAATAGGAGAGACTTATACCTTAAACCCTTAGGAAATGAAACTCATGTTCATTTTATTTTATCAAACTAAAATACATCAAGGCCAGCCACCATTTCCATTCTCAAGAAGAAGATAAAGCTAGGATTCAAAGGAAAGAAGTTAATTAACTTATTCAACATCAAATCTCACTTCTTTTAATCTCAAAGCTAAGGTGAATGATTACTACATCCTATTTTCTTTTGGTTTTCAGTTTTAAGATTAGATCCATAATGTTTTTGCAAGTTTATGCCATGTTTTAGATGATTAAATTTATATAATGCATGTTGATGAATTATACATGTTCATATTAGTTTTTTTAGATATGTTTGATACGAAAACCCTATTAGATGACATCCAAATGCCTTGAAAATTTAAATCTAGATCAGAAATGATATTTTAGAGATGGGTTTCAATTTTCATAATTTTCTAAATTAATGTGGATTTTATATTAGTTTTCTAGTGAATAAAATGATTTCTTGGGTTATAAATTGTTTATGGCTAAAATAATAATTATTATTTGGGGTTGAAATTTTTATATGTTGGAAAACATATTAAAATAGATTTTCTGGAATTTTTCTAGATTTTTCCTAAGTGTTTTGATGAATATATAAAATTATTTAAGGTATAGGACTTAAATATTTTATATATTTAATTAAGGAGAAGGGGCATTTTATAAAATAAAATCATTGTTTATTTTTGAAATTACTGGCGGCACTTCTTTAAAAAATATTTATTAACCAATAAGAATTTGACAAACAAAGGCAGGTTAGTTGAAAAGTTATCTCTTTTAGGTTCAAAACAGGAAAATTATGCTTTTAGCATGTTTTAGCCATTTACAACATTAAAGCTTTCGACCTAGACCTTTCGACATCAAGCTTTCGAAGCCAATGCATATGGTATCAAGCAACTTGGTACGTAGCGTATTAGACAAGGTCGAAAGGTACCTAGTTGAAACCTTAGTTGCCGAAGAGGTTGGAGTATGTTTGTTTTATAAGCCAAGTAACATCTCCTTTGATTTCGAAAAGAAGCTTTCGACTTGGTTGCTTTCGACCAGGTCAAATATTTAAAACAAAAGTTTAAAGCTTTCGACAAGGTCGAAAGGTTACTACTGCTTTTCTACCTTTCGAAGTTATGCTTTCGACAAGGTCAAAAGGTAAACTTGTCTTTTAAAAGCCAATCGCTTCTCCCATGCTTTCGAAATGAAGCTTTCGACTTAGATGATTTACCCTTTTTATTATAATTGAAGTATAGCCCAAGATTTCAAAAGAGATGTTTTAAAGTATTAAGAAGGTTGGAAGGTAGCTTCCGAAGAGGTCGAAGGGTTTTAAAAGAGGATTTTCTACATGTTTTAAATTGAACCCAAAGAGCTTTCGAAAGGTTTATATTTAAAGGTTTAATGCTTTCGAAAGGAACTATTTTCTAAATGGTTTTGAAGGGGTCGAAAGCTAAGCTTTCGAAGGGGTCAAAAGCAAAGCTTTCGATGGAGTTGAAAGGTAGCTTTCGAAGGGGTCGAAAGGCAGCTTTCGACAAGGTCAAAAGGTCCTATTTTCTGAACGGTTTCGAAAGGGTTGAAATTGAAGATTTTTCCAAGGTTTTTTAAGGCAATGTGTTAAAGAGTTTTAAGGATGTCTAAGGTTATAATGCTTTCGAAAGGAAGATTTTCAATGGTTTCGAAAGGTTTGAAGTATGGGTTTGAAAGGAAAGGTTTTGACCTTTTAGCCTAGATAAATAAAGTGTTTTACTTGGTTTCGAAAGAGATGCTTTCGAAGGATTTAGAAGGGGTACTTTCAATGGAATCGAAAGAGGTACTTTCAAATGTTTAAATGTTTTCATCAACAAAGGTTTGAGTAAAGTATATATATATTTAACATGACAATGTGATATTGAATAAAGCATAAAGATTATATATTTTCCTTGTATTAGTTTGATTTAAAGGTTTCAAATCATTTTGAAAAAGTTTTCAAGGAATATTATGGGAGAGGATCCCTAAGTAAAATGACTCAGATATTAGAATACCAGATGGCACTGGTATAGGGTCGCGCCCTATACATTATCTATTGACCCTAGCTAATTGATATCCAAAATTCCAGTGTGTAGGGCTTGGTTAGGTAGACTAAAATTAAGATTACACACCAAAAGGAATACTTTTTTGTATACATATAGGTTATTGGTGAGCCCGAAAAACCACTAGGATCAGGAAGGTCTGGGAGATGATTAAGTTAGGGACAGACCATCCTGTAGAGAAGTATTTAACAGATATTTAAGGACAGATCGTCCAAAAGAGGAGTATCTAATAGAGGTTAAGTTAAATTTGTTTATATTGTGTGGTAGGCTCGAGTAAGCCAAAGGTAAAAAGTTAGCCAAATAAAACTTGTGTGTTAGAACAGATAGTTCATTTATTACCTGATATTTATGTATGTTTACATAATGATGCTTTACAGTATTTAACAAGTTTTGGTTGCAGGAAAAGGTTTTGCAAAGATATGTTTTAAAAGGATGTTAGTGAGGGGAAACCCATTCCGCTAAGCGGCGTGGTCTCACATAACATATTAAACTGGGATGTATAGTATTATTCACACTAGGCTTTATGTCTGACTCGAAGTTTATGTTTTCCCCTTACACTCTCGGGTGCTCAAAATTGATTTGAGTAGGCTGAGGAGTTAAGGTCTTTTTCAGGTTTTAGTAGGATGACGAATAAGGCTACCGGGGGCATGCAGGAGGCAAATGGATAGCTATTTAGGAGTTGCAGTTTTATGTTTTATTGTATTTACGCTATGTTTGTATTAAGTCTATTGTGACTATATGACTCTGATCAACCAAGGGGGTATCTTCATATACCGCTCTTGGCCTATTTTGTAATAAGTATATTTTATATGAGCCTGTGAACATATTTGGGATCATGTATTGATAATATGGAACATCTGTTTTGAAATGTAATGAAGAAAAAGCTGATTTGAAATCTATGTTTTGTTTCATATTCAAGTGCTTCTGATATTATATATACCATTAACATAACCGTATTTAGTCGCCGGAAGCTAATACTATAGATGATTGTAGTATCTGCAGTGCTTAGTTTTGGACCTCTAGATAGGGGATGTTATAGCTTGGTATCGGGGCATGGTTTATGAAATACTTTAACTAAAAAAATGGTTTTTGAAAACATAATCCTTAGTAATTAGAGTTAAGATCGGGGTATGGGATAACGCTATAGTAACGTACTTGTATTTTTTATATATAAGTATATGCTATATCTTTAGACTCTTATCTTAGTTAGGTTATTCATCTGTATCTCACGAAGCTTGAATACAGATATGGAAGAAAGAAGAGGTAGAATTAATCTTGGAGAAGAGAGCACCACCACTAATGGAAATGCCCGACCAAATGCTAGAAGAGGTCCAACTCAGGCTCAAGTAGAAAACGTTGGTGCTGGGGTTCCCCATGTGGATATGGAAGCCATGTATCATTTTTTTGTAAACATGATGCAAGTTGGAATTGCAGTCGGAGTTGTCGAAGGAAATGCTGCTGGAGGAGGAGTTACAGAATCTCTGATAGTCAACCACTATGCTAATCTGAGCAGAGACTATATTAGGCTTGGAGGAAGCCGTTCATTGGAACGGAAGATGCGATTGAGGTAGAAAACTGGCTGTTGCATTGTGAGAGGATTTTCGCAGACTTAGGATTGAATGACGAGCAGAAAAGGAGACTAGCTTCAAGACAGTTTCGGGGAGCTGCTCTATTTTGGTGGAACACTGTTGTAGCTAGTGTTGATGAGGAAACCATAACTTAGGCGGAGTTTAAGAGAAGGTTTCAAGAAAGTTTTATGTCAGTGATGGCGCAGTCAGTATTGGTTAGGAAGTTCGTTGAACTGGAGCAAGGAGAGATGTCTGTTCTAGAGTATGCAAGAAGATTTGAAGAGTTAGCCCGGTACGGGTATGCCATGGTTGATAGATGATAAAGAGGAATGAGAAGTTTATAAGAGGCTTGAAGCCGAAGTTGGCAAGAGCTACCTTACCACACTTAAGATATCCATGTGATGTAGTGGTAGAAATGGCGCTAAGGCAGGAAGAGGCATTAGCTTGTTTAGAGAAGAAGAAAGAGAAGGAAGTCCAGGTGGGACAAGGCTAGAAAAGAAAGTTTTTCCATAAGAAGAATGCTCTGAGGGGAGGAGCACAGAAGAAAGGAAAATCTGAGGTGGTTTGTTATAAATGTGATAAGAATGGACACTATGCTCATGAGTGTCGGACTGAAAAAGGAAAAGGGAAAGAAGCAGTTGGAAAGAAGAATATCCGATGCTTTAATTGTGATCAGGTCAGCCATTTTAAGAACAAATGCCCAGAGCCTGTTAGAGAAGGAAAGTGACAGATGTATGCATTGGAGCCCGCAACTGCAAGGCCAGTTGTGCAGGAGAAAGGAAAGGTTGTTCTAATAGGCCCACTACAGATTCACGGTATGTCTGTTAACATTCTGTTTGATACTGGTGCATCACATTCTTTTATTTCTCGATGTTTGGTAGATAAGCTTAACCTAGAGCCCTCATATTTAGTTACTTTCTTAAGGGTTGCAAACCAATAGGAGGATATGTGACACTTGGGATGAGGTGTGACCATTTAGAGTTTGATTTGGTAGGTCATACTTTTGATTGATGTTTGCATGTATTCGATTTTGTGGGGTTTGGGATTATCCTTGGGATGGATTGGTTAAGTAAATATGATGCTAGGATATTTTGCCATGATAGGAAGATATCACTTAGACACCCGAATTGTAGTGATCGGATAGTTTATACTGTAGAAAGCCCTAGCTGTGAGGTGAATGCTTTATTGGGTATCATGGAGATGGAGGATGAGTTGCATCGAGTCTTTGTAGTTAGAGAATTTGCCGATTTGTTTGGGCCGGTAGTTGGGTTTCCACCGAACGTGCCATTGAGTTTCGGATTGATTTAGTGCCTGGAGCGAAACCGGTGAGTAAGCCGTTAAGCAGAATGATACCTCTAGAGATGAAAGAGTTGAAGGTGCAGTTGGTGGATTTGGAAAGCAAGAGTTTTATTCGACCGAGTAGATCGCCTTGGGGAGCTGCCGCAGTGTTTGCTAAGAAGCTGGATGGATCGTTGAGGCTACGTATCGATTATCATAAGTTGAATGAGAAGACGATAAAGAACCGATATCCATTTCCAAGAATTGGCGATTTTTTCGATCAGTTAATTGGAGCCAAGGTATTCTCTCAGCTGGATTTGGCAATGGGAATTCATTAACTTAGAGTGGCAAAGGATAGTATTCCTTTGACGACATTTAGGACAAGGTATGGATCATACGAATGGTTAGTTATGCCTTTCGGACTAACAAATGCGCCGTCATTCTTTGCGGATTTGATGAACTGAATCTTCCAAGAACACTTGGATAGATTTATATTAGTCTTCATGGACGATATTCTGATATATTCTATGGATGAGAGGGAACATCAAGTTCATCTTAGAGTTGTGCTCAAGACATTGAGGGAGCATTAGTTGAAGGCTAATTTTTCAAAGTGTTGTTTTTGGAAGAAGAAAGTGAAGTTCCTTGGTCATGTGGTCTTAGAGAAAGGGTTATCTATAGATCCGACTAAGATTGAGGCGGTAAATAATATGAAGAGACCCGAGATGGTGACCGAGATAAAGAGCTTTCTTGGATTGGCTGGATATTACCGAAGGTTTATAAAGGATTTTTCGTAGATAGCTGCACCGATGACTAAGCTCACGCGAAAAGATGTGAAGTTCGTATAGATTGATAAGTTTGAGTAAGAATTGCAGAGCTTGAAACACTTATTGACCCATGTACCGGCGTTGGTGGTTCCGGAGGGGAATCAAAATTTAGTTGTTTATATTGATGCGTGTGGAACTGGATTGTTGTGTTGATGCAAAGAGGCAAAGTGATTGCTTATGCTTATAGATAGCTCAGACCACATGAAGTTAGGTATCCTATGCATGACTTGGAGTTAGCTGCAGTTATATTTGCTTTGAAGGTATGGAGACATTATCTTTTGGGAGAGCGATTTGAGCTTTATACGGATCATAAGTCATTGAAGTACTTGTTCTCTCAAAAGGAGCTGAACATGAGACAGCAGAGATGGCTAGAGTTTATTGCTGCTTATGATTTTGGAATTGAGTACACACCAGGAAAAGGAAATAAGGTAGCAGATGCACTTAGCAGAAAACATCAGAATGCAGTATTGGCTATGATTGCTGAGTGGAAAGATTTGGAAGCATTATCAGCTTGTAGAGTGCGGTATAAATCTGAGGGAGGTTCTAGTACAGGAAGTGTTGTATTGTCTTGTTTAGAAGTTCGACCGGTAATAATTGAGAGATAGCTTCTAAACAGGAGGAGGATCCAGTTTTGGCTGAGTGGATCAGAAGGCTAAGGGAGGAACAGAGAGCGATGATTTAAAGGATTTCGGTCTTGACCAGAATGGGTGGTTGAGAAAGAAAGGAAGGTTGTGTGTTTTGAATGTAGGAGACATGAGAAAGGAAGTTCTGGATGAATGCCATCGTTCGAATTTAACTATCCATCCAGGAGGAACTAAGATGTATCAGGATATGAAGAGAAGTTTCTTCTTGGAAGGTATAAAACGGGATGTTGGTTTATGTGTTAAGCAATGCTTGAATTGCCAGCAGGAAAAGGCTGAACACCAGAAGCCAAGTGGATTGCTTCAACCATTGGATGTTCCGATGTGGAAGTGGGATTCTATCTCAATGGATTTTATTGATGGGTTGCCAAGGTCTGGTAGAGAAAATGAAAGCATATGGGTCATAGTGGATAGACTTACCAAGAGTGCCCATTTCATTTCGGTAAAGTCAACTAGGACGGCACCTATTTTGGCGAAGTTGTTTATGAAGAATGTAGTTAGACTGCACGGGATTCCTAGTAGTATTATCAGTGATAGGGACTCTTTGTTTACTAGCGAGTTCTGGAAGAGTCTACAGGAAGCTTTAGCAGCCAAGCTCAACATGAGTACCGCTTACCATCCAAAGACTGATGGGCAAAAGGAAAGAGTTAACAAAGTCTTGGAGGATTTGTTAAAAGCTTGTGCACTGGATTTCGGGGGATCATGGGAAGACCATCTCCATTTGGTCAAGTTCTGATATAACAATAGTTATCAGGCTAGTATTGGGATGGCACCGTTTGAAGCTTTTTATGGAAGACCATGCAAATCTCCCGTATGTTGGTTAGAGAGCGGGGATAGATTGGTTCTTGGTTCGGATTTGGTGAAAGAAGCCGTAGAGAAATTGAGTTGATCCGAGCTAGGACGAAGGAAGCTCGGTCTAGGCAGAAAAGTTATGCAGATCGAAGAAGGAAAGACATGGAATTCTCTGTTGGAGACTATGTGTTTATTAAGGTTTCACCGATGAAGGGTGTGATTAGATTCAGAAAGTCATGAAAGTTAGCATCTAGATTCGTTGGACCTTTCCGTATTATTGAGAGAATCGGCAAACTCGCTTATAGAGTAGAGTTGCCGAATAGTTTGGCTGGAGCCCATGATGTTTTCCATATTTCTCATCTTAGAAAGTGTGTTAGAGACCCGGGGACAACTATAGCACCTACAGTGTTAGAAGATTTAGTAGTAGAGCTGGATTTAACCATAGTTAGAAAGCCGATTCGGATAATCGAGAGAGATGAGAAGAAGTTGAGAAATAAGGCAGTCAGATTAGTAAAGGTCCAGCGGAGTGACGATGCTAGAGACTGTACTTGGGAGACTGAGAGCAGGATTAGAGATGCTTATCCTGATTTGTTTTGATGGTATGTTTTACCTTTTTGCTTGGTTGTGTACCTTATTGTAATTTCAAGGACAAAATTCTTTAAGGAGGGGAGTCTATAACACCCCATATTTCTATAACATTATTTAAGACATTTAATCAGTTAAATTAAATGAAATAATGTGAAGATTAATAGGTTGAGATTTGTTTTAATTAAGGGTAGTCATGCCATGCTAAATAAAAATCAAATGAAACAATATGAACTAATGTGTTAGGAAATAAGGAAGGGAAAATTGAAAAAATAGGAGAGCCTTATACCCTAAACCTTTAGGTAATGAAACTCATGTTCATTTCATTTTATCAAACTAAAATACATCAAGGTCGGCCACCATTTCCATTCTCAAGAAGAAGATAAAGCTAGGATTCAAAAGAAAGAAGTTAATTAACTTATTCAACAACAAATCTCACAACTAAGGTGAATGATTACTACATCCCATTTTCTTTTGGTTTTCGGTTTAAGACTAGATCCAAAATGTTTTTGCAAGTTTATGCCATGTTTCGGATGATTAAATTTATACACATGCTTGTTGATGAATTATACAGGTTCATAATAGTTTTTTTGGATATGTTTGATATGAATACCCTATTAGATGACATCCAAATGCCTTGAAAATTTAAATATAGATCAGAAATGATATTTTAGAGATGGGTTTATATTTTCATAATTTTCAAAATTAATGTGAATGTTATATTAATTTTCTAGTGAAGAAAATGATTTATCTAGTTATAAATAGTTTATGGCTAAAATAATTATTATTTGGGGTTGAAATTTTTATATGTTGGAAAACATATTAAAATAGATTTTCTGGAATTTTTCCGGATTTTTCCTAAGTGTTTTGATGAATATGTAAAATTATTTAAGGTATGAGACTTAAATGTTTTATATATTTAATTAAGGAGAAGGGGCATTTTATAAAATAAAATCATTGTTTATTTCTGAAATTATTGGCAGCACTTTTTTGAAAAATATTTATTAACCAATAAGAATTTGACAAACAAAGGCAGGTTAGTTGAAAAGTTATCTCTTTTAAGTTAAAAACAAGAAAATTATACTTTTAGCATGTTTCAACCATTTACGGCATTAAAGCTTTCGACCCAGCCCTTTCGACATCAAGCTATCAAAGCCAATGTGTATGGTGTCAAGCAACATGGTACGTAACATATTGGTAAGGTCGAAGGGTACTTGGTTGAAACCTTAGTTTCCGAAGAGGTTGGAGTATGTTTGTTTTATAAGCCAAAGTAACGCCTGCTTTGCTTTCGAAAAGAAGCTTTCGACTTTGTTGCTTTCGACCATGTCAAATATTTAAAACAAAGGTTTAAAGTTTTCGACAAGGTCGAAAGGTTACTGCCGCTTTTCTACCTTTCTAAGTCATGCTTTCGACAAGGTCGAAAGGTATACTTGTCTTTTAAAAGCCAGCCGTTTCTCCCATGCTTTCGAAAGGAAGCTTTCGACTTAGATGATTTACGCTTTTTATTCTAATTGAAGTATAGGCCAAGATTTCAAAAGAGATGTTTTAAAGTATTAAGAAGGTTGGAGCCTATTGTTTTAAAAGAGATGTTTTAAGCTTTCGAAGTGGTCGAAAGCAAAGCTTTCGATAAGGTCGGAATGTAGCTTTCGAAGAGGTCGAAGGGTTTTAAAAGAGGATTTTCCACATGTTTTAAATTGAACCCAAAGAGCTTTCGAAAGGTTTATGTTTAAAGGTCTAATGCTTTCGAAAGGTACTATTTTCTGAATGGTTTTGAAGGATTCGAAAGCCAAGCTTTCGAAGGGGCCGAAAGAAAAGCTTTCGATGGAGTCGAAAGGTAGCTTTCGAAGGGGTCGAAAGGTAGTTTTCGACAAGGTCGAAAGGTCCTATTTTCTGAACGGTTTCGAAAGGGTTGAAATGGAAGGTTTTTCCAAGGTTTTATAAGGCAATATTTTAAAGTGTTTTAAGATAGGATTTCTAAGGTTTTAATGCTTTTGAAATGAAGATTTTCAATAGTTTCGAAAGGTTTGAAGTATGGGTTCGAAAGGAAAGGTTTTGACCTTTTGGCCTAGATAAATAAAGAGTTTTACATGGTTTCGAAAGAGTTGCTTTCAAAGGGTTTAGAATGGGTACTTTCAATGGAATCGAAAGGGGTACTTTCAAGTGTTTAAATGTTTTCATCAACAAAGGTTTGAGTAAAGTGTGTGTGTGTGTGTGTGTATTTAACATGGTAATGTGATTTTGAGTAAAGAATAAGGATTATATATTTTCCTTGTGTTAGTTTAATTTAAAGGTTTTAAATCATTTTGAAAAGATTTTCAAGGAAAATTATGGAAGGGGATCCCTAAGTAAAAGGACTTAGATATTAGAATACCAGACGGGACTGGTATAGGGTCGCGCCCTATACATTAGCTATTGGCCCCAGCTAATTGTTGTCCAAAATTTCAGTGTGTAGGGCTTGGTCAGGTAGACTAAAATTATGATTACACACCGAAAGGAATATATGTTTGTATATAGATAGGTTATTGGTGAGCTAGAAAAAATATTAGGATCAGGAAGACCCGTGAGATGATTAAGTTAGGGACAGACCGTCTAGAGAAGTATTTAACAGATAGTTAAGGACAGATCGTCTAGAAGAGGAGTACCTAACAGAGGTTAGATTAAATTTGTTTATATTGTCTGCTAGGCCTGAGTCAGCCAAAGGTTAAAAGTTAGCCAAACAAAACTTGTGTGTTAGAACAGATAGTTCATTTATTACCTGATATTTATGTATGTTTAAATAATGATTCTTTACAATATTTAACCAGTTTTGGTTGCAAGAAAAGGGTTTGCAAAGATATGTTTTAAAGGATGTTAGTGAGGGGAAACCCGTTCCGCTAAGCGGCATGGTCTCACTTAACATATTAAACTGGGATGTATAGTATTATTCACACTAGGCTTTATGTCTGACTCGAAGTTTATGTTTTCCCCTTAAACTCTCGGGTGCTTAAAATTGATTTGAGTAGGCTGAGGGGTTAAGGTCTTTTTCAGGTTTTAGTAGGATGACGAATAAGGCTACTCGGGGCATGCAGGAGGCAAACAGATAGCTATTTAGGAGTTGCAGTTTTATGTTTTGTTGTATTTCCGCTATGTTTGTATTAAGCCTATTGTGACTATATGACTCTGATCAACCAAGAGGGTATCTTCATATACCGCTCTTGGCGTATTTTGTAATAAGTATATTTTATATGAGCCTGTGAACATATTTGGGATTATGTATTGAGAATATGGAACATCTGTTTTGAAATTTAATGAAGAAAAAGCTAATTTGAAATCTGTTGTTTGTTTCATATTCAAATGCTTCTGATATTATATATACCATTAACATAACCGTATTTAGTCGCCGGAAGCTAATACTATAGATGACTGTAGTATCTGTAGTGCTTAGTTTTGGACCTCTAGATAGGGAATGTTATATAATGTGTTCCATGTTTTCCATCTTAGAAAGTATGTGCATGATCCAGAGAGTACTATTGCTCCGACTGCATTGAAAGATTTAGTAGTAGGACCAAATCTGATTTTTGTGAGACAATCAGTTCGACGAGAGATGAGAAGAAATTAAGAAACAAAACACCAAGTTAGTGAAAATCCAGTGGAGTGGCAGTGAGAAAGATTGTACTTGAGAGACAGAGAACAAAATTAGGAATATTTATCATGTGTTGTTATGATGGTACGTTCTATATTTGTTGTATATAGACTTAGTAGATGGTAGGATGTATTAGCATTATTTGCATGTTTGATATGCATGTTAAGTAATCCTTACTAAATTTTGAGGATGGAATTCTATAAGGATGGGAGCATGTAATACCCTCAATTTTAGTTTAACATTATTCAGGATATTTAATTGCATAGGTTAAATAAATAGAATAATGTAAATGGTTAAGGAGAATGAGATTTGAAAACTTAGAAGGTCGGGCCAATATTAATAAACTAATTAAGATTGCTTTAAAAATTTACATATAGAAGGATATATGAAAGGGGAAATTTAGGTATAGACCTATCTTATATCCTTTAAACCCTCTCTCCCTCATATCATTCTCATTTTTCATAAACAAAAACTGTTTGCGCCAAAATTGGTCACAAACCCCAGAAATAGTGAAAGCACCAGTGTTTACACACAAATCCTCAATATCTTAACACAGAACTCAGATCCAGATAATGTAGAGAATAATAATGAAGAAATAACCAATTTAAAATGAAAGAAAATGGGAAAAGACACGAGATTTATAGTGGTTCGGCTATCTTCGGCCAACGTCCACTTTGAATTGATTCTTTTATTCGTTTTATATTGAGATTACAGTTTCAAGCCTTTGAAATCAGTAAGAAAAATGGTAGAGTTTCGCCTACAAAAGCAGAAGAAGATCCCTTTTTAGTTACCGTAGAGTTACTATTTAAAGGTGCAGATCTGAAAATATCCACCCCAAAATCTGGAATACCTCTTCTCATGCGCAGGTGGGCCCATATGATCGATCCAAGGCATTTTGGGATCGATCCCTAATCGATTCATATCGATTTCGTATCGATTAGGAATCGCTCCGATAGGGCTGTGGTCGATCATGGTGAAAGACGACAGTGCAAAGTCCTTGCTCTCCAAATTTCATGAAATTCCAGTGTGTAGTTTATGAGATATGATCGATCCAAGTTTGAGATTGCCAGTGTAGGCCGAGCATTTCGTATCCATGAAGAATCCGCATCCATCAATTCACCTACATCATTTCATATCCATCAATTTATAGCTTTCGTATCCATAGATTACCGTCCACGTGATCCATGCTTTACGCTCCACTTTGACCGCTCCTTTCGTATCGATCGATACGAACATGATCGATACGAAGCATAGTCCTTAGTGTAGTTGCCCTCGTATCCATACCTTTTGCATCCATCCGTGAACACCTGCTGCCTTCTTCGTATCCATCATCCGCTTCCATCTTCGTATCGATCCCTGAAGGTGTCCTTCGTATCGATCAATGAGTGATCGATACGAAATGCGTTTCCCTGTAACCACTGTTTCACTCTTCGTATCGATCCTAGCCTTGATCGATACGATGTGCACTAACTTACTTCGCCATCCATTCGATACGTGCGTATAGATATGAGCTACATCATTCTAAAGCAAATGTACAAGAGAAAGTGTGTGTTATCCACAGTCATATCCATCTATATCGATACGAAAGCATCGACGTGAAAGCATCGATCCGAAGTCCATGTCCATTTTGATTGATACGAAAGTATCAATACGAAATGATTCGTCTCCAATATTGATCCATCCATAACTCGAGTATACGAACCCCGATTGACCTGAAATTTGAAATGTATCCTTACCTAGCCTTGTTTATCATTCCCTATCAATCCCACCTTGATTGGAGCTTGGTCCAATTTTGATGGTATCGATCATAACCTTGTTTCCAATCGATCTCCGATCCTGATATCCATCCTTTTTAGCCAACTTATTGATATCCCGGCCTTGACCAAAAGGAGGGATAACATTTGCCCCCAAAACATGCCTTGCAATAGGAAGGCGTGTTTTGAATAGCTTTAAATCCGTCATCCGAAATCCATATTCCAACCATACCCATACCATCTGATCCATAATCCAATCCATTACCCAGCCATTCTATCCAAGTGCCATAGCCATATCCTTGTCCAAATCCGTGACTGCTCCGAGTCGATATCCGATTCCGAATACAGTAACCACATCCTTAGCCAATTCCATATCCATATGAACCCATCAACTGAGTTTTAATCCATCCATATCCAATAACCAAATCCATGACCTCTCCGGGTCGACATCCAAATCCGGGACCGCTCCGGGCCCATATCCAAAGTCAGGACCTCTCCGGGTCCAAATCCAAAGCCGGGACCTCTCCGGGCCCAAATCCAAAGACCTCATCGGTCGTTTTATCCTTTTCCGACCATGACTCTCCGGTCGAGGGCATTTTATTCTCCAACCTTGACTCTTCGGTCAAGGACTTTTTTATTCTCCAGCCTTGACTCTCTGATCGAGGGCTTTTTATATTCTCTGGCCTCGACTCCCTAGTTAAGGACTTTTTATATTCTCCAGCCTCGACTCTCAGGTTGAGGACTTTTAATATTCTCCAGCCTCGACTCTCCGGTCTAGGACTTTTGTATTGCGTTCGAGTCCATTCCATCGCTCTCCAGCGAAGGGACTCGTAACTTGTGATTACTGCCCCATCTCTCCGGTCGAGACCGCAATCGCATGACCTGTATTATTTATTACATTAATCCAAATCCAATCAACAAAAAGTCCAATTGACAAAATAAAATTCCGTACAACCAAGAAAATCAAATGTCCATAGTACAAAGAAAGAAACCAGAGTCTACAGAAGACAGAAAGAAAACAAGATTTCATAAGCCCAAGCATCATGGTTTATTATCATCTCAGAGCATGCCTAGGGACCATCCTCAATCCCGTACATGTGTAAGTGGCTTAGCCTCATCACTTCGGGGTTTATTACTTATTCAAAGCCATAAATCCATTCAGATGATAATAAGCTGATGATGCCTAGATCCAGTGCCATCTTCGTCTGAGGTGGGCGGTGGCTGCTCTTGTCCCACTGCCACAGCTCGATTCCTTACGTACTGTTGTAGATGACCATTCCTTACATGCTCCTCAGTGATATCCTTCAAATGCCTGCAGTCGTTTGTGCTATGCCCATCCGGGTCATGGAATAGGCAATGCTTTCCCGATGTCCGTTTGTATTCAGAGGGTTCCCTTTTTGCCGACCTTCGATACTAGAAGCACCCTCGAGTATCCAAGTAAATCCTTTCCAGAGTTTCAGTCAAATCCGTGTAAGAAGAGAATTTAGATTCCCTCCATTGCCTTTTCGATATGCTACCGTTGTCGTTCATTTTTCTTTTTCCTCTATCGTCCTTGGTTGAATCCTCCCTACGCGGACATCCACCTTTTACCGCATAAACTTCAGCCTCTCTCCCCTCTCTTTCAGCCTTCGCATCTTCCTGTTGTAAGAACCTTTCTGCTTTGTGATAAAACTCTCCGAGATCGATCGGCAGATCCAGTTCTAATGATATCTTAAAATCTGAATCATCCGAAATTCCTGAGACTACTGCCATCAAAACCATCGACGGATCGGGTCGATCCAGCGAAGCTATTGCCGCATTGAACCTGGTTAAGAAATCCCTAAGTGATTCTCCCTTCCATTGCTTCATCGATGTTAAAGTCATCACATTCTTTGGTCTCATGATGTGGACCCGAAATTGCCTCGTAAATCTCTCAATTAACTCCGTCCAAGTGCCAATTGAGCCGCTTTCCAGTTGTCTGAACCATAGTGCTGCTATATCCGTTAGATACAAAGGGAAGCACTAGGCCATAAAACCATCAGATGCCCTCAGTACTTCCATGTGCCTGATGTACCTCGTCAAGTGAACAGCGGGATCCGTTCTCCCATCATACATTTCCAGCATTGGTAGTTTGAAATCCGGTGGATTCCTAGCATGCCTGATCATAGGAGTGAAAGGACTCCTATTCACGTCCTCCAAATCTCTGTTCACCAATCCTCCCCTCATAGCATGTCTGATCATGTCTACTAACATGTCGTTGTAATCAAGTGGTAGCCTCTGTCTGTGATCTCCAACCTACCCCTCGAGTCTACGAGGGATCCTGAAACCTATCCTTCTGGACGAGCATTCATATCCCGATCAATGCCAAACCGCACATCACCGCCTGGTACCCTTCCTGGAATTGAGCCAACATGATTAGAGGGTGTGCCCCTGGCTCAGGGACTATTCCTGATGGTCCCACTCTATCCTGAATCCCGGTTGCTCCATGTTCCTGATCCTAATTCTGAACTGTCTTCGCTCCTGCTGCTCCAACTTCACGATCCCTATTTCCAGCATTTCCTGTTGTTACGTTCTCTTGATTTTGCACTCCAGCTTGCCCAACTTGTTGGAGTAGGTTCTGCATCATCTCCTCCTGCCTTTTCAGCGTTCCTTCCTGCATAGCATACGTCATCATCTCCATCGCATCTCTGGTGATGAAAACTGAGGTCTGATTAGTTCCTGAAGAGGCCTCCTGACTTCCTTTGTGCTGACTTCTTTCCATTCTCTGTCTCCTTGTTGATTGCTTAGCCATTGCTTCCGAAAATCCGATCCTTTAGTTTTCTAAATCTGAACTCCAAATCTGGTATAGCGGGTACTAGTCCTTCTCGATGAAAACGCTAAAGTGTTTGCGAAATTGGTCACAAACCCCAGAAATAGTGAAAGCACCAGTGTTTACACACAAATCATCAATATCTTAACACAGATCTCAGATCCATAGAATGTGGAGAATAAAAATGAAGAGATAACCAATTTAAAATGAAAGAAAATGGAAAAAGACACGAGATTTATAGTGGTTCTGCTATCTTTGACCAACGTCCACTTTGAATTGATCCTTTTATTCCTTTTATATTGAGATTACAGTTACAAGCCTTTGAAACCAGTAAGCAAAATGGTAGAGTTTCGCTTAGAAAAGCAGAAGAAGATCCCTTTTTAGTTGTCGTAGAGCTACTATTTATAGGTGTAGATCTAAAAATATCCGCCCCAAAATCTGGAATACCTCTTCTCATACGTAGGTGGGCCCATATGATCGATCCAAGGCAGTTTGGGATCGATCCATATCAATTTCGTATCGATCAGGAATTACTCCGATAGGGCTGGGATCGATCATGGTGAAAGACGACAGTGCAAAGTCCTTGCTCTCCAAATTTCATGAAATTCCAGTGTGTAATTTATGAGATATGACCGATCCAAGTTTAAGATTGCCAGTGTAGGCCCAGCGTTTCGTATCCATGAAGAACCCGCCTCCATCAATTCGCCTCCATCATTTCGTATCCATAGATTATCGTCCACGTGATCCATGCTTTACGCTCCACTTTGACCGCTCCTTTCGTATCGATCGATACAAACATGGTCGATACAAAGAATAGTCCTTAGTGTCGTTACCTTCGTATCCATTCCATTTGCATCCATCCGTGAACACCTACTGCCTTCTTTGCATCCATCATCCGCTTCCTTCTTCGTATCACTCCCTGAAGGTGTCCTTCGTATCGATAAATGAGTGATCGATACGAAATGCTTTTCCCTGTAACCATTGTTTCACTCTTCGTATCGATCCCAGCCTTGATCGATACGAAGTGCACTGACTTACTTCGCCATCCATTCGATACGTGCGTATAGATACGAACTACATCAGGCTAAAGCAAATGTACAAGAGAAAGTGTGTGTTATCCGTAGTCATATCCATCTATATCGATACGAAAGCATCGATGTGAAAGCATCGATCCGAAGTCCATGTCCAT
Organism: Allium fistulosum; assembly: GCA_030737815.1. Lineage (NCBI taxonomy): Eukaryota > Viridiplantae > Streptophyta > Magnoliopsida > Asparagales > Amaryllidaceae > Allium > Allium fistulosum. The sequence continues at coordinate 1,089,179,662 of CM060904.1, read as the reverse complement.
TTTGATCAATACGAATGTATCAATATGAAATCATTCCTCTCCAATATTGATCCATCCATAACTCGAGCATACGAACCCCGATTGACCTGAAATTTGAAGTGTAGCCTCACCTAGCCTTGTTTATCATTCCCTATCGATCCCACCATGATTGGAGCTTAGTCCAATTTTGATGGTATCGATCATAACCTTGTTTCCAATCGATCTCCGATCCTGATATCCATCCTTTTTAGCCAACTTATTGATATCCCAGCCTTGACCAAAAGGCGGGGTAAAAAACACAGTTAAAAGAAAAACTTAAAGAGGCCTATCATAACCTAGGAGGAAGAAGCACGAAATCAAGAGGATTCAAGACCAAAAGTTTAGGGAAGCTAAAGGAACATCAAATCTTCACACAAACAATTAATTAAAAGATGAATAATAAATGTTTCTTCTCAATTTTCTTGTTTTGAATTTGGCTATGGGTAGTATTCGAATTAGTTTGATTGTTTTTGCCAAGATGTGACTATAGAATTATTATTATTATTATTATTTTAGCAAGGCTAGTCGGCTTTACAATGGGCATTGCCACTGAATATAAATAAAGAACAGGTGATATGTACATGCACAGAGCAGCTGATTAAAGTGGACGAGCCACCGATACACTAAGAAACATGAGATAAACAAAAAGGCCTATACTACTACAAATGAACTTGCCTACCCCCCCCCCCCCCCGAAGGGGAGAAAGGGCAAGCGCTACCATCATCTGACACTAGACCAATAATACCAGCATACGCAGCGAAAAGCAGAGCCAGGTCAGAAGCATAACCAACAGAAGTAGGAGATTAAATAAACTTCCTATCCCACGAAACATCATAGAACTTACTCTTGTTCACCTCACCAATGCCACCCTCCCTTGTGAGGGCAAGGCCCTCACCATCAATATGGTAAATAAGACTTCTCATATCCTCAACAGAGTCACTAATGTAAGCATAAAAGGTATTTCTCTCAGGCGAGAATCTCATGTCCGAAGGTAGGTGTAGCCAAGCACGCTCATCAGGGTCCCAAACAATGGAAGGACCAGCAGACAAAGGGTCAGAAGAAACATCCACAACCAGATCAATAACAGGAGGAGGAATATCTGAAGGAGCATCCTGAATGATGTCATCAAAAGGATGGGATGGAATAACCGAGGCAGCTTTCGGAACCCACTTCCTAACAGGGGGTCTAGGAAGCGGGGTCCTCGAGGACAAAGGAGCAGCAGATCACCTACGCAAACAGGAATCGGTGGAATGCCCAAAAGACTGACATGACATACATATATCCGGCTTCCAACTGTATCGAACAAGAATCTCGGCTTCATGACCATCAGGAAGACGAACACGAAGGAAAGAGGGTAAGGGTTTGGTAGGAGTTATCTCAATCAAGGCTTTGGCATAAACTAGTCTCTTCCTAGCCACCGTGTTCGCGTCATAACAAATCACCTTGCCAACCAGGCCGACCGAGCAGTCAAGACCGATCATAGGCGGCAGCATTGAAGGAATACAAGAAAAGTGGGCCCATACGGGAATAGATAAAACCTACTCAATCGCCCTGTCAACAGAAGGATTCCATGAAGTGATAATGAACGGCTTCCCAGCGATTAGAATCAGATCATATTCAAGGATACGTTGCCTCTCATCAGAACGAGCAACTTGAAATAGTACATAGCATTATCGAAGTGGACACTAAGACCTCCTCTGGGCTTCCATACTTGATTGCATCTCGCTTTAACTAATTGATAGTCCGGATTGGAATCCAAGAAAAATCCAACCAAGTAATCCTACCAATAGTCAATGCCATCTTGAATCACTTCAGAAGGAGGAACCATAGCTCCATCAAGCTCAACATTATCAAACACTCTTGGGGAATGAACACCCGCGTTGCTGGGCAGTTTTACGAATAGAGAAGACCTAGAAGTCGACATCTTAGGAGAAGAAATCGGGGAAATACACGTAGAACTGCCATTTTTAGTTGTAGCTTCACAGTCATTTCCACAAACAATATTTAAGCATTCACTAATTTTCATATTGATAGTTTGAGTCTTGGTTACTTCTGCCGCAACAACATTGGAGTCATCGGGGAGAGACTCGACATTCTCACTACACAACAACAGTTCAACATTATTATCGTTCAATCTAAGAGTAGGGGCACGAGATTCAGACCATTGTTTAGGCTTGCAAAACGCTGCCGCAACAAGCAAAGGTGAGAGAGGTGAACATAGTATGGGAATGCTTATTTCAGAGATCGGCAGACCTGACAACGACTCAGGCAGAGAGCACCGAAGGGCTGTTACCGGTTCTTGAAGGCCAAGGTTGCCTGCCAAACGATGAGAAGAAGGAGAAGCTTGTGACTAATCAAAAGGCAGAGGATCGATTGCATCCGAGATTCGAGTAAGGACCAGACTCGGATTGGAAGGGGAAATTTTTTTCCCAGATCTGGTCTCTGACCTAAGCGCGGTGAGGGCTGACGACGGTGGCTTCTTGCGATGAGGCATTGTGAAGAAGAGACGATCGAGAATGGAACTAAAGATCGATCGCCTTAGCAGAACCCCAAATGAGGTTGCCGATGAAAAAAAATCGCTAGGAAACGCGAATTCAAGTTGCCATTGAGATGATTATTTTATTTTTCATGACTATAGAATTATTGTTTGGATAGAATAATGATTTATAGAATTGTTTATGAAATTATTTAAGTGGTTTTAAAGGTAGAAGCTAATTTTTTAATCTCCAATAGCTTTGATTTTTTGGTACGTTGAGCGAAACATTATTTTAGAGATGGATTTTTAATTTCATAATTTTTCAAATTAAACTGAAAATTTTATGAATTTCCTAAGAAGAAAATAGCTTAATTTCGAGTTTTAATTATTTAACATAATTAAATACAGTTTTTGACCCTGAAATTTTTATATGGTAAAGAGAAGGATATTCTCGAATTTCTATGAAATTTTTGGATTTTCCAAAGTGAATATGATTTATTATGAATTTAATACGCTAGATAAGCATTTAAATTAATGATTAATTAAGGTTGTTAATTAATTAAAGATGATAAATGTTTTTTAACTTGAAAATGGTATGCGGTAGTATTTCTACAAAGAAAAGGTAACAATATGTTTTTATCCAATAGAAATTGGACAAAAGTTTGGGTTTGGTAGAAAGTATGTGCTTTTATTGATAATAAATCAGTTTTCACATAAATACGATAATGCCATGTCGTTGGGGTCATCATCGAGCCTAATGCCCTTGAGTGTCGATGTTGATGAGGTGGAAAGCACAGGATAACTACTTAGATAGCTATAGAGTAGTTTTCATCGTGTCGAAGTGGACATCGGTGACAACCATCATTACGGCATCGTATTATTTGAAGTGTTTAAAGCTAGACGTCGTGATCATTAATGTCGATGTCGACATTAATGTTGCCACATGTATTCACCATTGTTTTAAAGTGACGCCACATATCACTATTTTAAACATTTTCGAAATCACTAAATATAAAAGATAGTGTTGCCGATTGTCTAAGTATATACCCTATACATTTGGCGGCAGAATAGCCGAAGTGAGTTAAGTAAACTATTTTATAATGTTGTGGACAGTCTTGATGCCGCTATTCATCAAGGTCGGAGAGGCCTTTTTCATTGTTTTGGCTACGATGTCGTGCAGCATCATTGTCGTGAATATTGACGTCGACTTTGTTTTAAATAAGGCGGATAACCTATAGTGTATGTAAGTTCGACAACATTATTTTCGATAAGATTTTTATACTTAAAAGAAATTTAAGTTTTGTTTTTAACCTTTGGTAAAGGTTCGACGAGACAAAGTGCAACAAGATTGTCGCCTATCTTTTTAATAAGGACGGAGAGCCTTTAGCATTCTTCTTCGACGTTATAATTGGAGGTACCAATACATTATAAAGTATAAATTTCGACACTGCCATTGGGGACAGCAATGTAGATAAGCTTTGACATGCTAAATGTTTTCACTTTGACATTGATCTATATTGACCTAATAAGGACGGCGAGCCTATTGTTTTATGACTTCGATTTTAAACATTGGGGATACCAATACTATTTTGATTATAGATGTCGACGCTATCATTGGGGACACCAAAGTAGATTAGTTCCAACAAATTAAATGTTTTATAGATGAGACTTTATCATTGGGGATACCAATGCATTTTCTTAAATAACTTCGATTGTTAACCATAAAATCCACTTAAGAACAGAAGTTCACGGAAGAGTGTTTCAAGGGCATTGAGATGGCTTTTGAAGGAGTCGCAAGCATCAAGCGTCATCACAAATGATAAACAGTGCAAGAGCTTTCAAAGAAATGAAAGAAGAAAAACAAGGCTACCCTTCCGCCTTGCTAAAACCTTTCGATGCAGATGGATTCACAAATATAAAATGTTACTACCAAATTCCTTTTCAACCTTGTCGAAACTTGAATGAGTAAAAGGCAAGAAGAATAAGAGATAATAGCTTCGGTAAGACCTTTCGAAGGAGTTGAAGGGATGCTACAGCCAAAGGCCAGAAGTATTACAACCTTTCAATGGGGTCGAAAGGATCAAAAGCATCCTTCCGCTTCAGTGGTTCCCTTTCGAAGCAGGTGCTTCCGCATGCATAAAGGCCTTTCGAATGAGTTGAAGATACACCTTTCGAGGGCAATGGATAACAACCCTTCATATACGCGCCAAACCCTTCGAAATCAAAGGTTTCGCCTTCATTCAAATTACTCAGAAAGATTCCTTGATCATACAACCCTTTTGAAAGCATAATCAAGCCTTTCGAGGCGGTCGAAGCCTTTAACATCTAGGAAAGGTTCTGCATCAATTCGCAAGCATGTGTTCAGAAGCTACCTACCGCGTTGAACTATCAACACTTCAACACCTTCGAAACCCTAGAAAACTACCTATCGACAGAGTCGAAGGCTCGTACCTATACTTCTTACGACAACAAAGCAACACAAAGAGAAAAGGCGCATCTATCACCCTTTCGACGAAGTCGAAAGCAATTCAGGAGAAAGCAGAGGAAAAAATGCTTGGACCTTTCAAATACGTCGAACGCGGAGGATAGGAGGACCTTTCGACCGAGTCGAAAGAAGGAATGCGAAAGGAGGCCGACCTGCATCTACAAATAAGACCCTAGGGGTCCAATTTTGGGGACCAGATTTTGCAATCCAAAACTCATTCTTCAACTTCTACTTCTTTACAACAACTAAATCTTTGTAACCCAAAATTGATTTGGGAAGAAGGCTCTCAAACTTGTAACTCTTTTTGGATTAATGGAAAAAGGAGAAATGCAAGGATTCATTAAGTATTTCGATTATGAGGGCAATCATTATGATCATTAGCTGGACTAATGATCAATTGCACATGATGTTATCTTATCTTCTTAACTTCTTTCTGTCTTATGCAATGTCGTGGGATCGGCTTGGATAACATACATGCGAAACACATTATCATCATGATTAGTAATATATAATGACAAGAAAGATGGTGATGATGTTTCGGCATTGATAAGTTCATAGAACTTATAAGTATCCAAGATGATCTTCTATAGAATACACTAAACGGAGCTTGTGCAATTGTGAATCAATCCTGTTTCAAGAGGACATGATCCCTCTCGACCTGATCGAAAGGGATGTCTTGAAAGAAGACTGGTTTATAAATGACAAGCAAATCATATATGGATGGATACCTTCGAAATGAACATACACCCAACTGCATCTACAATCCTTTCGAAGGAGTTCATCCATAAAGAACGAAACCAATGATGTTGAAGGCAGTTATTTCTTAGAAGGACGAGCAGACTTTTCGACATGGTCAAAAGGAGATTGAGTAGACCTTTCGACATGGTCGAAAGGGATGAAAATTTAGTGTGAATAGCTATTTTCGACTCATTCGAAAGAGGGGTTTCGAATAAGATGCTTCCTCCTTTACCTGCATTTTGATAAGATTAATTTGATCAACAATCCACTATCAATATTTTTCTCGTAAGTAGTTTGACCAGTTCAACCTGATCGAAAGAAGGGTTCCGAAGGAAACAAACTCTTTCAATAGTCTTATTTTGTTGCATAAATAATATTATTAGCTTTGGGGATGTTGGCAAGTTTTCTTTTTAATATTTTTGACGCTAGAAGAAGAGCTTGAACCTCCAACCTTGTGATTATCTTATAGACTGATTATGGGTTGTTTAACTTGGCATAGGAAAATGAAATATAAGAGACTTAGCAGAATGGACAAGGAGATTGTTCACACTACAACCTTAAAAGAAAATATCACTCCAACTTTCAACTTGTAGGGGGTTGTACCAGGCCAACCATCAGCATCAGCTCAGCAAGATGATAACGCCACCAAAATAAAGCGCTTAGAACAGCAATTGCTCGAGATGTAGGAAATTCTCAAGATGGCATTGTCCCAAAAATCTTCTAAAACAGCAAGACCAACAAATGGAAATGAGGTGATCTCTCCGAGGAGGAATTCTAAGGCTTATGCAAACGAAGATAAGATCAAAATTGATTTGACATCTTCAAAAAAGAAAGGGCGACTTCCAACTAAAGCTGATCATCAAGGAAGAGTATTAGGTAAATCTATTGAACAATCTGGTAGCTCAACATCGAAAGAATACTATTCAAACCAGAAAAATTATCTTGACGTCAAGGCCTATCTAAATGATGCGGTGGAAAAAGAAATTAAAGATGCGCTGAATGCTAAAGGGAAGAGAACCCTGGATGAGAATGTGAATGATAACGAGCGTGTGCCGCCTTTCACAAATGAAATCATGGCAACAGCTATTCCATCTTATGTAAAGATCCCGACTATGAAGTATCATGGAACTACATATCCAAACGACCACTTGATGGCTTTTGATAGACAAATGGATCTGTATAATGCATCTAGAGCTGTTCGATGCAAATTATTTCCAGTGACTCATCAAGGGGCTATAGCTAAATGGTATCGACAATACCGAGAAAAGACTATCTACTCATGAAAGCAATTTTCCTATGAATTCTCTACTCATTTTTGCATATGCAAGGACCCAACTATAGATTATACAGTTTTGGCTAACATAAAACAGAGACAGGGAGAGTCTCTGGGAGATTATCTTAAAAAGTTCAACACTGAAGCATTAAAGGCTAAGGACATGAATGACAGTGATTAGCTCATTGCGGTACATTCTGAATTAATAGAAAATACCCCATTCTGGAAACAACTCTTTGTTAATGGGTGCAAGGATCGGCAAGACTTCCATTTTCAAGCTGACAAGTTCATTCAAATGGATGAGCCGTGTCACGCTAGAAGGAAAACGATTCCTAAAAAGGAAGGAGGAAGATTTGGACTGGATCGAGGGCATAAAAGAGCAAGATGGGAAGAACCTATTGCTAGTTCAATCGCTTTGAACATATCATTGTCTTACGTATATGCTATGGCAAAGGAGAGAGTTAATTTTCCGACTTCCTTCAAGGCCAAGAATCACCCAGAATAAAGAAAAGAAGATGACTACTATGTCTACCACAAAGCAAATGGCCACAAGACTGACGAATGCAGAGTCTTGGCAGGAATAATTCAGAAGTTGATTCATGAAGATCATTTGAAAGAGTTTATCCAGGACAAACGGAAAATTCCGCAAACAGGGGACCATCCACAAAATCTCCCAAGTAATGCTGTTAATATTCAAGAGGAAGAAGACGCTTTGAGCTTAAGCCCACCGCTGAATAGGATCGATGTAATTCATGGAGGGCCATATCCAGCAGGGACTAGTAAAGGGCAAAGAACAGATACATTAAGGAGGCTAGAGAGGGTGTATTCTCAGTCCAAGAAGAGCCCCCGCTTAAAAGTCCACGACTCAACATTCATATGCCAAATCTTGTCATTTTCCCCAGGAGTTGAAGAAGGGAGTTCACCATCCTCATAACGACCCCTTAATGATCACAGCTCAAATTGGACTGTCTATTGTGTCCAAAGTCCTTATGGATACGGGCAGTGCTGTCAATGTCATCTTTAAGCATGCCTTTGATCGGATGAACTTACCTGAGGACATGCTAGAGCCCAACATGGAACCAATCTTTGGGTTCAACAACAAAGGATCGACTCCAGTGGGACAAGTAAAATTACTAGTGCAAATGAGATAGATGAGATAGATGCTTTTGCCTCGCTTGATAGATGAGTAAATTTACTAGTGCAAATTAACCAGCCATCCTACTACAACGCTTTCTTTGGCAGACCTACGCTTGATGAGATAGATGCTTCTGCCTCGCCGAAGTACCTGATGGTAAAATTCTTGACGAAGAGAGGTTGGGCACAGTCCATGGGGAGCAATTCAGCTCTTGTGAAATGTATTTTGCTACAATTGATCAATATAAAAGGGAGTTTTATGCTTACTTTGATTATTCTACTGTTTTTCAGCCTTTGGATAATGGATTTTTACTTCCAACATTAGAAGAAAAAAAATAGATCTAATAAAGCTAACAAACGTATGTATGAAAGGTACATTCCTCTTGGAGGTAAGAGGAAGAGATCTGATGCTAATTCTGTTGAAGAAAGCCCAATCATCACTGAATTTGATTGCCGAGGGGAAACAGAAAGAATAAAGCCCATAGAAGACCTTGAGGAGACATGCATAGATTCAGATAATTCCACCAAGGTAGTCAAAGTGGGACTTTTGGGCTTTATTAGTGGGATCATCTAAATCTATGCATGTCTCCTCAAGGTCTTCTATGAGCTTTATTCTTTCCTTTTCCCCTCGGCAATCAAATTCAGTGACAATTTGGCTTTCTTCAACAGAATTAGCATCAACTCTCTTCCTCTTGCCTCCAGGAGGAATGTACCTTTTATACCGATGTTTGTTAGCTTTATTAGATCTAATTTTTGCTTTGAATGTTGGATGTAAAAATCCATCATCCAAAGGCTGAAAAACAGTAGAAGAATCAAAGTAAGCAGAAGACTCCTTTTTATATTGATCAATTGTAGTGAAATACATTTCACGAGAGTAGAATTGCTCCCCACGGACTGTGCCCCAGCCTCTCTTCGTCAAGAATTTCACCATCAGGTACTTCGGTGAGACAAAAGCATCTATATCATCAAGTGTAGGTCTACCAAACAAAAGAGTTGTACTAGGATGGCTGGTTGATGATCACAAAGAGAGTCTCAAATGTTCGGCAAAATGGTAGCACCCCTATTTGCACTAGCAATTTTACTTGTCCCATTGGATTCGACCCTTTATTGTTGAACCCGAAGATTGGTTCCATGCTGGGCTCTAGCTTGTCATCAGGTAAGTTCATTTGATCAAAGGCATGCTTAAAGATGACATTGACTGCACTGTCAGTATCCACAAGGACTTTGGACACAATAGACGGTCCAATTTGAGCTGTGATCATTAAGGGGTCGTTATGAGGATGGTGAACTCCCTTCTTCAACTCCTGGGAGGTAATTACAAGATTTGCATATGAATATTGAGTCGTAGACTTTTAAGCGGGGGCTCTTCCTGGACTGAGAATACAACCTCTCTAGCCTCCTTAAGGTATCCGTTCCTTGCCCTTTTACTAGTCCCTGCTGGATCTGGCCCTCCATGAATTACATCGATCCTATTCAGCGGCGGACTTGAGCTCAAAGGGTCTTCTTCCTCCGTAATATTAACAGCATTACTAGGTAGCTTTTGTGGACCGTCCCATGTTCGTGGAATTTTCTGTTTGTCCTGGATAAACTCTTTCAAATAACTTTCACGAATCAACTTCTGAATTATTCCTACCAAGACTCTGCCTTCGTCAGTCTTATGGAAATTTTCTTTGTGGTAGACACAGTAGTCATCTCCTTTTCTTTGTTCTGGGTGATTCTTGGCCTTAAAGGAAGTCGGGGAATTGACTCTCTCCTTTGCCACAGCATATATGTAAGACAATGGCTTGTTCAAAGCGATTGAATTAGCAATAGGTTCTTCCCATATTGCTCTTTTATACCCTCGATCCAGTTTGAATCTTCCTCCTTCCATTTTAGGAATCGCTTTCCTTTTAGCGTGATACAGCTCATCCATTCGAATGAACTTGTCAGCTTGAAAATTGAAGTCTTGCAGATCCTTGCACCTATTAACAAAGAGTTGTTTCCAGAATGGGGTATTTTCTATTGTTATTAGAAGGATATACATATGGATTGTAAATAATGTACATATAACTGCATACTTGTTTACTTGGTTTCTATTTTCTTATTTTCTCGTATTGTAATTGTTTGGCCCAGCTTGTTCGGCCCAGTTTACTTGTAAGTCCTACTATATATACATAAGTAGGCCGAAGTAATGAACTAATGAAAATAATTTGAGTTTCATTCTCTATTCTCTTCTTCATTTATAACATGGTATCAGAGCGCGGTTAATTCAAATTTCAGATATACATCTCTCAATCTCTTTTTAGGGCTATGGGAGAAGTTAAATCAGTCATGGAGGTTGTACCGATAATATCGAAGATAACAGAGCACAAATTAAGTGAATCAAATTATTTTGATTGGAGTAAAACAATTTGATTATACCTAAGAAGCATTGATAAGGATAATCATCTGAGTGAAGATCCGCCGAAAGAAGATCCATCAGACAAAGAAGCTGTGACTTGGTTTCGAGATGATGCTCGATTGTTCCTTCAGATTCGAAATACAATTGATAGTGATATCATTAGTCTGATTAATCATTGTGAATTTGTTAAGGAACTTATGGATTATTTGGAGTTTTTATACTTTGGAAAGGGAAATTTGAATCGAATGTATGAAATATGTAAATCATTTTATCGGGTTGAGAAACAAGATCAATCTCTTATGAACTATTTTATTGCGTTTAAGAAGACTTATGAAGAGTTTAATATGATGCTTCCTATTAGTGCAGATGTGAAAGTACAACAAAAACAAAGAGAGAAAATGGCTATTATGAGTTTTCTAGCAGGGCTTCCATCTGAATTTGAATCGCCTAAAGCACAAGTTTTATCTGGATCTGATGTAACCTCGTTAAATGATGTTTTTAGAAGGATACTTTGAACTGAAATTTCAAGTTCAAACACAACTACCTCTGCTCAAAATAACAGTGCTCTAATAAGTTCGAATAATAGATATGTACCATGGAAACATGAACAAAATATGCACAAGAGAGATACAGGTGTATCTGGAAATCGCACAGTGAATACAAATTCATGTGCATACTGTAAGAAACCGGGGCATACAAAGTTTGAATGCTGGAAATTACAAAACAAGCAAAGGCAATTTGGAAATTCAAATGCACAAGTAGCTCATGTGGCAAAAACACAAGATCAAGCTAATCAAACTGTTCTTGTATCTACTGAAGAATATGCAAAATTCACTGAATATCAGAATAGTATGAACAAATCTACATCAACTACACCAATTGTCTCTACTATTGCAAACAATAGTAGGTCTATAGGTCCAGGAAAAACTCAATGGGTGCTTGATTCTGGTGCAACAGATCATATGACAGGTAATTGTCTTCTCTTCTCAAATCTTCAATCACAAACTTCCACTCATAATGTTACTTTAGCTGATGGTTCTTCCTATAATGTTCAAGGGTTTGGAACAATTAGTTCAAACCATTCACCTTTTCCACTAACATCTGCTTTATATATACCCAAGCTTGCATTCAATTTGCTATCAGTTAGTCAGTTAACTCAGAAGCTAAACTGTTCCATCTCATTTTTCCCATCTCATTGTATATTTCAAGATCTTATGACGCAACAAATTATTGGTAAAGGACATGAGTCAAAGGGATTGTATGTTCTTGATACTCCTTTTGTTGATAAAAAATCTGTTGCTTGTTCAAGTATTTCACAAGTATTAAAAACTCACTGTCAATTAGGTCATCCTTCTCTTTCATTTTTAAATAAACTATGTCCACAATTTAGTTCTGTTCAATCACTAGATTGTGAGTCATGTCAATATGCTAAGCATCATCGAGTTAATTTGAGTCCAAGAGTAAATAAAAGAGTTGACTATCCTTTTGAGCTTGTTCATTCTGATATTTGGGACCTGCAACAGTCCTTTCTAAACCTGGATTTAGATACTTTGTTACATTTGTAGATGATTATTCTCGTGTAACTTGGCTATTTCTTATGAAAAATCGTTCTGAGTTGTATTCAATATTTGGTTCATTTTGTGCTGAAATTAAAAATCAATTCAATGTTTCAATTTGATCTTTGAGAAGTGATAATGCAAAGGAATATACCTCAAATCAATTTCAAACTTACATGAATCAAAATGGAATATTTCATGAAACATCTTGTGTAGATACAGCACCTCAAAATGGGGTAGCTGAAAGGAAAAACAGACACCTTCTTGAGACTACCCGTGCTTTGTTATTTCATATGAATGTACCCAAACAATTTTGGGCTGATGCTGTATCAACAGCATGTTTCCTCATAAATCGTATGCCATCAACTGTTCTGAATGGTGATATTCCATATAAAATCCTTTTTCCAAATAAAACATTATATCCAGTAAAACCAAAAATATTTGGTTGTACATGTTTTGTTCGAGATGTTAGACCACAAATGTCCAAACTTGATCCAAAAGCGGTGAAGTGTATATTTCTTGGTTACTCTCGTTTGCAAAAAGGTTATAGATGTTTTTGTCTCTCTCTAAATAAGTATCTTGTATCCATTGATGTCACCTTTATTGAAGAGACACCATTTTTCCAATCATCACCAAGTACATATGATCAAGTTCAGATAGAAAATGATGAATTCCTTGTATATGAGATATCTGAAGTTCAACAGGAACCTGATATTAATACTAATGCCTCATCACCTCCTCATAATACAACTCTACCTCCTCAGCTAGAAGTCATACTTCCACATGAACCAGTTTCCACATTTGATCCTGAACGTGACTTACCTATTGCTCTACGAAAAGGAAAACGTCAGTGTACATATCCTATTTCCTCATTTGTATCATATGAACATACCCATTATCTACTCACTCACTTGTTGCTTCCCTTGAATCGGTGTCTATACCTAAAACTGTTGAAGAAGCTTTATTAAACTCTGGATGGCATGCTGCTATGGTTGAAGAATTAGATGCTCTTGAATATAACAAAACTTGGGACTTAGTCCAGTTACCCGAGAATAAAAGACCCATTGGATGTAAATGGGTATTCACTGTAAAAGCAAACTCAGATGGATCCATTGCCATATTAAAAGCACGGTTGGTTGCAAAGGGATATGCTCAAGTGTATGGTATAGATTACTCTGAAACATTTTCTCCAGTAGCAAAATTAACTTCTATTCGATTGTTCATTTCCTTGGCAGCAACTTATAGCTGGAAGTTACATCAACTAGACATCAAAAATGCATTTCTTTATGGGGACTTAGAAGAAGAAGTTTATATGATCCAACCACTTGGATTCATTGCTCAAGGAAAAAGTGGTCTCGTTTGTCGACTTAAGAAATCACTGTATGGATTAAAACAGAGCCCCAGAGCTTGGTTTGGGAAATTTAGTAATGCTATGGAAAGTTTTGGCATGGTGAAGAGCAAATGTGATCATTCAGTGTTTCACAAACATACTAAAGCTGGTATAATTTTACTAGTTGTTTATGTAGACGATATAGTGATTACTGGTAATGATGAATTGAGTATTTCATCTCTCAAGACATTCATTCACAAACAATTTTATACTAAAGACCTGGGAGATTTGAAGTATTTTCTAGGAGTGGAAATCACAAGAAGTGATGAAAGTATTTTTATGTCTCAAAGAAAGTATGTGCTTGACTTGTTAAATGAAACTGGAAATTTAGGGATAAAACCAAGTACTACACCTATTCTACCGAATAACAATATCATGGAAGGTGGTGAATTATTCAAAGATCCAAATAGATATAGAAGGTTAGTAGGAAAGTTGAATTACCTGACTTTTACACGACCTGATATCTCTTTCTTTGTAAGTGTAATAAGCCAATTTATGTCATCTCCTACTGTTCATCATTGGAGTGCATTAAAACAAGTTCTAAGCTATCTCAAAGGAACTGTTGGACGTGGAATAATGTACATAAATCATGGACATGCACAAATTGAGTGTTTTTGTGATGCTGATTGGGCAGGGTCTAAGGTAGACAGAAAATCTACCTCTGGTTTTTGCGTATTTGTAGGTGGAAATTTGATTTCATGGAAGAGTAAAAAGCAAAATGTAGTTTCGAGATCAAGTGCTGAATCTGAGTATAGAACTATGGCCAAAACAGTTTGTGAAATAATGTGGATAGATCATCTTATGTGTGAAGTTGGACTCGAAATTGTGAAGCCAGTCATACTGAATCGTGATAATCAAGCTGCTATGCACATTGCGTCAAACCCAGTGTTTCATGAAAGAACTAAACATATCGAAGTAGACTGTCATTTTGTGAGAGAAAAAATACAACAAGGGCTTGTTGTTACGAAGCATGTAAAAACTGAAGAACAACTCGCTGACATCTTTACAAAAGCTTTAAACGGAGCCAGAATCGAATATTTGTGTGACAAGTTGGGCATGATAAACATCTATGCACCAACTTGAGAGGGGGGGTGTTATCAGAAGGATATACATATGGATTGTAAATAATGTACATATAACTGCATACTTGTTTACTTGGTTTCTATTTTCTTATTTTCTCGTACTGTAATTGTTTGGCCCAGCTTGTTCGGCCCAGTTTACTTGTAAGTCCTACTATATATATGTAAGTAGGCGAAAGTAATGAACTAATGAAAATAATCTGAGTTTCATTCTCTATTCTCTTCTTCGTTTATAACATCTATTAATTCAGAATGTACCGCAATGACCTTATCACGGTCATTCATGTCCTTAGCCTTTAATACTTCAGTGTTGAGCCATTTAAGATAATCTCCCAGAGAATCTCCTTGTCTCTGTTTTAAGTTAGCCAGAACTGTATAGTCAATAATTGGGTCCTTGCATATGCAAAACTGAGCAGAGAATTCGTAGGAAAATTGTTTCCATGAGTAGATAGTCTTTTCTCGGTATTGCTGATACCATTTAGCTGCATCCCCCTAGAGAGTCACTAGAAATAATCTGCATCGAATACCTCCAGATGCATTATACAAATCCATTTGGCTATCAAAAGCCATCAAGTGGTTGTTTGGATCTGTAGTTCCATGATACTTCATAGTCGGGATCTTTACATAAGATGGAATAGTTGTTGCCATGATTTCATCTGTAAAAGGCGGCACACGCTCGTTATCATTCACATTCTCGTCCAGGGTTCTCTTCCCTTTAGCATTTAGCACACCTTTAATTGCTTTTTCTGCAGCATCTTTTAGATAGGCCTCGGCGTCAAGATAATTTTTCTGGTCTGGATAGTATTATTTCGATGTTGAGCTACCGGACTGTTCAAGAGATTTATCTAATACTCTTCCTTGATGATCAGCTTTAGTTGGAAGTCGCCCTTTCTTTTTTGAAGATGTTAAATCAATTTTGCAATTATCTTTGTTTGCATAAGCCTTAGAATTCCTCCTCGAAGAGATCACCTCATCTCCATTTGTTGGTCTTGCTGTTTTAGAAGATTTTTAGGACAATACCATCTTGAGAAGTTCCTGCATCTCGAGCAATTACTGTTCTAAGCACTTTATTTTGGTGGCGGTGTCATCTTGTTGAGGTGATGTTGATGGTTGCCCTAGTACAACCCCCTCCAAGGTGAAAGTTGGAGTGATATTTTCTTCTAAGGTTGTAGTGTGAACAACCTTCTCGTCCATTTTGCTAAGTCTCGTAGATTTCATTTTCCTACGCCAAGTTAAACAACCCATAATTAGTCTATAAGATAATCACAAGGTCGGAGGTTCAAGCCCTCCTTATAGCGCCAAAAATGTTAACAAGGAAATCTGTCAATATCCCCAAAACTAATAAAATTATTTATGCAACAAAATAAGACTATTGAAAGAGTTTGTTTCCTACGGAACTCTTCTTTCAATCAGGTTGACCTAGTCAGACTACTTCTGGGGAAAATATTGATAATGGATTGTTGATCAAATTAACCTTATCAAAATTCAGGTAAAGGAGGAAGCATCTCGACACCCCTCTTTCGAATGAGTCGAAAATAACTATTAACGCTAAATTTTCATCCCTTTTGACCATGTCGAAAGGTCTACTCAATCCCCATCGAAAGGTCTGCTCAATCCCCGTCGAAAGGTCTGCTCGTCCTTTTAAGAAATAACTGCCATCGACATCATTGGTTTCGTTCTTTATGGAGGAACTCCTTCGAAAGGATTGTAGATGTAGTTGGGTGTATGTTCCTTTCGAAGGAATCCATCCTTGTACGATTTGCTTGTCATTTATATACCGGTCTTCTTTCGAGACATCCCTTTCAATCAGGTCGAAAAGGATCTTGTATTCTCGAAACAAATCTGATTCACAATTGTGCAAGCTCCGTTTAGTGTATTCTATAGAAGATTATCTTGGATATTTGTAAGTTCTATGAACTAATCAATGTTGAAACATCATCACCATCTTTCTTGTCATTATATATTACTAATCATGATGATGATGTGTTTCGCATGTATGTTATCCAAGCTAATCCCATGACATTGCATAAGACAGAAAGAAGTTAAGAAGATAAGATAACATCATGTGCAATTGATCATTAGTCTAGCTAATGATCGTAATAATCTCCCTCATAATCGAAATCCATAATCTAAATCCATAACGAATCCATGCATTTTTCCTTTTTTCATTAATCCAAAAAGAGTTGCAAGTTTGAGAGCTTTCTTCCAAAATCAACTTAGGGTTACAAAGATTTAGTTGTTGCAAAGAAGTAGAAGTTAAAGAATGAGTTTTGGATTCCAAAATCTGTTCCCTAAAATCGGACCCCTAGGGTCTTATTTATAGATGCAGGTCGGCCCCTTTTCGCGCCCCTTCTTTCGACTCGGTCGAAAGTTCCTCCTATCCTCTAC
Organism: Allium fistulosum; assembly: GCA_030737815.1. Taxonomy (NCBI): domain Eukaryota; kingdom Viridiplantae; phylum Streptophyta; class Magnoliopsida; order Asparagales; family Amaryllidaceae; genus Allium; species Allium fistulosum. Next base: position 1,089,162,745 of record CM060904.1, on the reverse strand, counting down.
GTTCGACGTAGTTGAAAGGTCTAAGAGTTTCTTTCCTCTGCTTTCTCCTGAATTGCTTTTGACTTCATCGAAAGGGTGATAGATGCGCCCTTTCTCTTTATGTTGCTTTGTCGTAAGAAGTAAAGATACGAGCCTTCAACTTTGTTGATAGGTAGTTTTCTAGGGTTTCGAAGGTGCTGAAGTGTTGATAGTTTCGACGCGGTAGATAGCTTCTGAACACATGCTTGCGAATTGATGCGGAACCTTCCCTAGATGTTAAAGGCTTCGACCGGCTCGAAAGGCTTGATTATGCTTTCAAAAGGGTTGTCTGATCAAGAAATCTTTCTGAGTAATTTGAATGAAGGTGAAATATTTGGTTTCGAAAGGTTTGGCACATATATGAAGGGTTGTTATTCATTGCCCTCGAAAGGTGTATCTTCAGCTTATTCAAAAGGCCTTTATGCATGCGGAAGCACCTGCTTCGAAAGGGAACCACTAAAGCGGAAGGGTGCTTTTGACCCTTTCGACCCCTTCGAAAGGTTGTAATACTTCTGGCCTTTGACTGTATCATCCCTTCGACTCCTTCGAAAGATCTTGTTGGAGCTATTATCTCTTATTCTTCTTTGCCGTCTACTCATTTAGGTTTTGATAAGGTTGAAAAGGAATTTGGTAGTAACATTTTATATTTGTTAATCCATCTGCATCGAAAGGTTGTAGCAAGGCGGAAGGGTGGCTTTGTTTTTCTTCTTTCATTTCTTCGAAAGCTCTTGCACTGTTTATCATTTGTAATGATGCTTGATGCTTGCAACTCCTTCGAAAGTCATCTCAACGCCCTCGAAACACCTTTCTGTGAACCTTTTTTCTTAAGTGGATTTTATGGTTAACATCGACATTGATCATTTGGGGATACCAATGTATGTCATTTTAAAATGTTATAACATTAAGGTAAGATAAACAAATTGGGGACATCAATAAACATAGGTTAAACATGTTGGTAACTTGAATCAAATTGTTAAATGATGAGTTCATAGTCATCCTAGAAATATTATGGGAAGTGAGATGGATAGTCCACATCATACTGGAGATGGATAGTTTCTATAAGGTTAATGAATGGTTCATAGTCGTCATAGGAAAATTATGGGATATGTGATGGATAGTCCACATCATTGTAAATTAAATGCAATATGTGTGATGGATAGTCCATATAATTTAAACAATTGAACCATATTTGATGGGTAGTCAATATGGTAAGGGATGGGTAATCCAAGTAATAATTGCATGTGGGATGGATGGTCCATATAACTATGAATATGTTTAAATGTGAGGTGGGTAGTCCACATAATTAAAAAACGGATAATCAGATTAAAATAGGACGGATGGTAAGTTTAAATTGTGATGAGTAGTCATTTGAAATTAAGATGGGTAATCTAATAGATTGGCATGGGTAATCCAGTATATGTTGCATAACTATAAATGTTATTTTCTATATTCTAACCATTGTGGTTGCAGGAACACAATATATGGTTAATTTTGTTGGTTAAGATATAAGTGAGGGGAAACTCATTCCGCTCAGCGGCGTGCCCACCCGATGTTTTTGTTTTTTCCCTTAAACTCTCGGGTACTCGTTTGAGTAGGTCGGAAGTAAGGACTTTCAGGTTCCAGTTGGACGAATAAGCTTTTAGAGACATGAAAGACGCAATCTAGCTATTAGGAGCTTTACCTATTTCCGCTATGTAGTTTGGTTTCGTCTATCTGAATGTAATGGCAAAGTTGTATAATCATCAAGTATTTGACTCTGATCAGCTAAGGAGGCATCTTCAGATGTTGCTCTTGGACTATTTTGTAATAATTATACTGAACGTGGGTTTGAGAATTAGATTATGTAATGAATATTGTTATAAATAGATTGTGAATTTATCTTCTTCTTTATTCATGTGCAAGTGGAGTGTTGGGCCACTTTGTTTTGATTGCGTCCATTTCTGTTTTTCACTTTGGGCCTTTCTTTGTTTACAGCCTGTTATGTCTTTCTTTTTATATTAGAGTTGTACTTGCTGTTTCTTTTGAGAATAATGAAATAATAAAAAAGTAAAGGAATTCAAATTACTCAAGCTTATTTTGTATCATGGTATCAGAGCATCTAGATCCGATTTAATCTCGTCTCCTATTTCTCAAATCGAAATTCTGAATTAGGGCAATGGCGGATACTAAGACTGTAGTGGATGTTATGCCTGTAATGTCCAAGATTAAAGATCACAAATTAGAGGATTCGAATTATTTTGATTGGAGTAAGACAATTCGATTGTATCTTCGGAGTATTGATAAGGAAGATCATCTAATGAGAGATCCGCCAAAAGAAAATTCGAAAGATAAAGATGATTAAGTATGGCTGAGAGATGATGCTCGATTGTTTCTTCAGATTCGAAATACGATCGATAGCAATGTGATTAGTTTAGTTAACCATTGTAGTTTTGTGAAGGAATTAATGGACTATTTTGAATTTTTATATTCGGGGAAAGGGAATTTGAGCAGGATGTATGATGTTTGCAAGTCGTTTTATCGTGCTGAGAAGCTTGATTTGAGTCTAATGAACTATTTTATGAAATTTAAGAAAGTATATGAAGAATTTAATGTTCTTCTTCCTATGAGTCCAGACATCAAAGTCCAGCAACAAAAGAGGGAACAAATGGCTGTTATGAGTTTCTTGGGTGGTCTTCCAAGTGAGTTTGAATCAGCAAAAACACAGATCTTATCTGGATCTGATGTAATCTCGTTACAAGAAGTATTCAGTCGACTGTTAAGAGCTGATAGTTCAATAATTCTCAAAATAATTCTACATCTAACACTAGTGCTTTAGTTAGTCAATACAGTGCAAGTGCACAAAGCAGATATGCACCAAACAATGCACAGCAGAGACCAAATCAAAGTGGATATGGAAGAAGTGGTACACAACCTGAATCTCGACTTATGAACCCAAATTTCTGTACATTTTGTAAGAAAATTGGTCATAGATATCAACAATGCTGGAAATTACAAGAAAGACAGAGGCAAAGTAAAACCGGAATTCTTGATAAGTCAACAAATAAAGGGCAGAGTTCATCAAATCAAGTTGCTAATGTTGCTAACTCTAACCAGGGTAAATCTATGCTCATTACTGGAGAAGACTATGACAAATTCATTGAATATCAAAATAAATTGAAGAATCCGAGTCCTAATGTTTCTACAGTAGCTACAACAAATAGATGGGTCATAGATTCAGGTGCTACTGATCATATGACCGGTAACTCCTCTCTCTTATCAAATTTTCAGAATAAAAGTGGTTCTCAGAGTATAACACTTGCTGATGGCACATTATCTGTTATTCATGGATCTGGAAATGTTCATCTTAACCCTTCTCTGACTTTAAAGTATGTGTTATATACACCAAAATTTAAGTTCAATCTACTCTCTGTTAGCCAGGTGACCAAAAATCTTGACTGCAGTATTACATTTTATCCTAACTATTGTGTATTTCAGGATCTAATGACCAAGAAGACTATTGGTAAAGGAAAGGAGCTTGGGGGTCTATATGTGTTTGATAGTTTGCCATCAACTATGGTTGCATGCACTAGTATCAATCAGGCTCTCAAGACTCATTGCCAATTAGGTCATCCTTCTTTGTCTAATTTCAAAATTCTATGTCCACGGTATACTTCAATAAAATCACTGGAGTGTGATTCATGTCAATTTGCCAAGCATCACCGTCAGAGTTCTAATCCAAGAATAAATAAAAGAGCTGCTTCAGCATTTGATCTTGTACATTCAGACATTTGGGGACCCTCTTCGGCTACTTCTAAACTTGGTTTTAAATACTTTGTAACTTTTGTGGATGATTACTCTAGATTGACTTGGTTGTTTCTTATGAAAAATAGATCAGAACTTTATTCTATTTTTTATAACTTCTGTGCTGAAATAAAAAACCAATTCAACACTACTATTAAAACTTTGAGAAGTGATAATGCCAAAGAATATACTTCAAGTCTATTTCATAGTTTTATGAATAATAATGGCATTATGCATGAGACATCTTGTGTAGATACTGCATCTCAAAACGGAGTTGCAGAAAGGAAAAATAGGCATCTTTTAGAAACCACCAGAGCTCTTTTATTTCAAATGCACATGCCAAAGTGTTTCTGGTCAGATGCTACCTCTACTGCCTATTTTTTGATAAATAGAATGCCTTCAAGTGTGTTGAATGGTGACATTCCCTACAAAGTCCTCTTCCCAAATAAAGATATATATCCTGTACAACCTAAAGTATTTGGGTGTACTTGTTTTGCTAGAGATGTACGGCCACAAGTATCAAAGTTAGATCCTAAGTCTATAAAATGTGTGTTTGTTGGTTATTCAAGATTGCAAAAGGGTTATAAGTGTTATTGTCCAAGTCTTGATAAATATGTGGTATCTATTGATGTGACATTTCATGAAGATATTCCATACTTTCAGCCTATGATTGATCAAACCGACTCCATTAACAGTGAAGAATCTGATTTTCTCATTTACTCTACACACACTCTCACACAAGAAAACATAGACAATGACTTCAATGTTCCCACATCTTCTCCACCTGTTCATGAACCTGTACCTCATTTTAATCCTGAGGTAGATCTCCCCATTGCTCTTAGAAAAGGAAAACGTCAGTGTACATATCCTATATCTTCTTATGTGTCATATAACCATTTACCAGTATCAACATGTTTGTTTCTGCAAGCCTTTGATTCTGTTTCTATTCCAAAATCAATCAATGAAGCCATCTCAAATCCAAAATGGCACTCAGCTATGCTTGAAGAACTTGAAGCTTTAGAACTGAACAAGACATGGGAGTTAGTTCCTTTACCTAAAAATAAGAAGGCAATTGGGTGTAGATGGGTGTTCTCAGTCAAAGTGAACCCTGATGGATCAGTAGCTAGATTTAAGGCTAGACTTGTTGCAAAGGGATATGCACAAGTATATGGAGTGGATTATTTAGAGACTTTTAGTCCTGTAGCCAAACTAACATCTGTCAGATTATTCATCTCTCTAGCTGCCACACATAATTGGAAATTGCATCAACTTGATATTAAAAATGCTTTTCTACATGATGATCTTCAAGAAGAAATTTACATGACACAACCTCCTGGATTTTTTGCTAAAGAAAAGAAGAATATGGTATGTAAACTAAAGAAAACATTGTATGGCTTGAAACAATCTCCTCGAGCATGGTTTGGAAAGTTTAGTCAAGTTCTGGAATCTTATGGTATAACTAAAAGTAGAGTTGATCATTCAGTTTTTTATAAAACTTCTAATGTTGGAATTATATTATTGGTTGTTTATGTTGATGATATAATCATCACTGGGAGTGATGAAAAGGGAATATGTTCTTTGAAACAGTTTATCCATACAAAATTTCATACCAAAGACCTAGGAAATATGAAGTATTTTCTAGGGATTGAAGTTGCAAGAAGCAAGAAAGGTATATTCTTATCTCAGAGAAAGTATGCACTGGATCTCTTAGCAGAGACAGGGAAGCTTGGAGTCAAACCTAACACTACACCAATAATACCAAACAATAGTTGGACAGAGGATGGAGAGTTGTTCAATGATCCAGAAAGATACAGGAGGCTTGTGGGTAAGCTAAACTACCTTACTGTTACCAGACCAGATCTATCCAATGCTGTTAGCATAGTTAGTCAATACATGTCATCACCTAATGTTCATCAGTGGAAGGCCTTAGAACATATTTTGGGATATATTAAAGGCACAGCTGGATTAGACATGTTGTATACTGATCACAAACACAGTAAAGTTGAATGTTTCACTGATGCTGACTGGGCAGGGTCTAAATTAGATAGGAAATCCACTTCTGGTTTTTGTGTATATGTAGAAGGAAATCTTGTGTCATGGAAAAGTAAAAAAACAACATGTAATTGCAAGGTCTAGTGCAGAATCCGAGTACAGAGCTATGGCTAAAGGGGTGTGTGAAATCATGTGGATTGATCATCTTATGACAGAACTGGGTGTAAAGATTGAGAAGCCTGTTATGTTATATTGTGACAATCAAGCGGCTTTACACATAGCATCAAATCCAGTTTTTCATGAACGAACAAAACATATAGAAATCGATTGTCATTTTGTTCGTGAGAAGATTTTGCAAGGATTAATTTGCACGAAATTTGTTCGAACTGGGGAACAAGTTGCAGATATTTGTACGAAGCCGTTGGATGGAGCTCGGGTTAAAGAAATATGTAGTAAATTGTGCATGATCAATTTATATGCTCCACTTGAGGGGGAGTGTTATAAATAGATTGTGAATTTATCTTCTTCTTTATTCATGTGCAAGTGGAGTGTTGGGCCACTTTGTTTTGATTGCGTCCATTTCTGTTTTTCACTTTGGGCCTTTCTTTGTTTACAGCCCGTTATGTCTTTCTTTTTATATTAGAGTTGTACTTGCTGTTTCTTTTGAGAATAATGAAATAATAAAAAAAGTAAAGGAATTCAAATTACTCAAGCTTATTTTGTATCAAATATAAAATATCATTTGTGAAATGAAACATGAAAATTTGTTATTAAATTGTGTTTGAAATTTTTTCATATTCATGCGCTTCAAATTATTGATATGTCTAACATAGCCGCATTTTGTCGTTATGAATTAATAACTATGATGGTTGCAGCATCTGTAGCAGTTGGTTTTGGGCCTCAGAATGAGGGACGTTACAAATAGGAGTTTTGGATTTGAAATTTTGGCTCTCGAGGGATGAATTAGAGGTTTAGGTAGAGGAATCTTGGCAAGAGTTAGGTTGGTGATGGGTGAGCCTGATCCTGATCCTGAGTAGGAAAGGAATGAATGTAGGGTAGGAGTTGTGGTCGAAACAGTAATCAACAGGCGCATATCTCTTTGATTTATGCATGGATTTTGACTACTCTCTCATGTATTGATCAGTCGTTCATATATAGAATTATTAATTGTAAGTAAAATCATACTCGCTCTTTGGGCAAGTAAGTAGCAAAGCTCTTTGTGGGTATTACTGAAAAAATTGCAGCTTAACTGTTGTCCCTACGTAGAATGTCATACTTGCTATCTGAACAGACACTACATTTCTCTATCATTCTTTCTTCTTTTTCATTTATACGTTTAAAGCATTAATTTGACTTAATATAATATTTGTAACCCATAAATTTTCATCTATGTACCACATGATGCTGCATCTTTTACTACACTAAGGATCTCATTATCATTTGTATATTTAAGAAAGAATCTAATGTGGGAGTATTTTATGCTCTTGACATTACTTGTGATCCAAGGTTGAGCATAATAACGGTGGTAGCATACAACAATTGTATTTCAACTTATTTCTAAACTCTTTGTTCAACTTTTGAGAGTTCGATGTTGTTATTCCATAGGACAGGAACTTTAAGTCGAACAATGCTGCAAGACTTTGTAATTATATGTCATGATTTATGATTGTGTATATAGACTACCCATGATAAAAGAGATATTTGTACCATGGTAGATGACAATTCAATTAATGATCACTAGCATATATAACACGAATGGAGCCTAGTATATAGATAAAGTTTTGATAAGTATGGAAATTCATAATGGAAATGGAAGCTAAACTTACAAGACTGACTAAATCCTCTAATAGCAGTGAAGGGTAGGTAAGTACAATTATTACTGGTGATAGTTAGTAGTGTAGGCCAAATGTATCAGAAAATTTGTTGTTTCTCTTGTTGAATTTCGAGATCCATTCACACATCTTTCTATGGAGAAAACATAGAGTTTGGTCAACATCTTTTAGAAAAAGGAATTATTTGTTGTTACATGCAACCAAACTCATATATATAGCATTCCACCTCTATTATTTTTCACGACGTGAGACTATTCTTTTTCCAATCCGGATCCATTATCCATATACAACGTCAGACACTCCAACAAATTTTCATTTTGACTTGCATCTATTCATGTGTCTTCTGCTACGCCAACTTTGATGTCTGTACCATGTCGAGACCCAGACCTTGTGTACCATAGTCTAGCTTTATCTTAAGTCTGAGTACTTAAGTCTATGCTGCTAACCACCATGATTTACATATCTCTTGCGTGTTGTCCCAAACATTACAATCGGCTCTGATATAATGTTCAATTTGTTGAATTTCAACCTCAAGAAGTATTCCATCTCCCCCAAATCAGTCATTTCAAACTCATGCATCATAGAACTCTTGAAATTCTCAATCATAACTACATTATTTCCCGTAAAAATTAGATCGTCAACATGAAGACATGCAATCAAAATTTTACCTTCTTCACGCTTCACAAATAGTGTGTCCATAGTTGCATCTCTCAAAGCCTGCTTTGACAAAATATCCTTCAATCCTGTCGTACCATGCTCTTGGTGCATGTTTCAATCCGTATACAGTTTTTTTTAGCTTATAAACTTTGTTTTGTTCACCTTCCTTTACATAGCCTAACGGTTGGTCCACATAAGCTGCTTCACTTGATTAACCATGCAAGAAAACGCTCTTGATATCAAGTTGGAACATAATCCACCCTTTTTGAGCTGCCATAGCTAGGCCAGTACCACCCGAATTGTATCCCAATGTACCACTAGAGCAAACACTTCATTGTAACCTATTTCGTACTCTTGAGCATGACCCTTAGCCATCAAATCTACTTTACACATATCAATTTCTCCATTTTTATTAAGTTTAGGTTTATACAACCATTTTACGCCATTCTATTTTGCTCCAATTGGTAAATCGATCAGCTCCCACATCTCATTCCTCTCTATCAAATCAATATCCAAGTCCATTGCACTCCTCCGTTTATCACTCTCTGTGGCTTCCTCGTAACTCCTTGGATCTTCATAAGTGATGAACATTGCTAAGGGTTTTTTTAAAAATTGGATATTTATATGGTAGTGCATAGTTGTACTACAAGTCTTATGTAGTATATAGTTACTACAATTCAACTATGTCAAGTGGTTCAAATCACGCACTACGTAGGATTCGACCCTACGACCTCTGAACCAAAGCCAAAGCGCCTAACAATGGGAATATTGCTAAGTTATGGAAGTTTGGTTCATCAAAGAGACCCTCCCCGCTGTAACGACCCGAAAGATTCGACACTAATACGTTCACTGTATAGAGTGCCGAACAATCGAGTGCCGGAAATCCCAGACTGTTATGGTTAAGAAGAAAAGATATAGAATAAGAAACAGAAACAACAGCTTGGAATCTCACAATCGCAGCGGAATAAAGTACAATATACAATTAACAGCATTTTACACAAGAAAAGCTGTAACTGTCAATATACATACAAAATATCAGAGTACAACAAATCTGTACAGTTATAATAACTTGTCCTCGACTACTGAATAAAATAGCCTGTAATACAGCGGAATATACTCAATACGTCTCTGCCATCCAGCTCGTCTCCTGAGCTCCAGAGCGTCCTATCCTGAAAATCTGTAATACTCAGTCTGACCCGAGCATTACAATAAAGTAACACCCAAGTCAGGCTGGAAACCAGCGTGAGTAAACCCATACTTATGAAATACTTAGGTTATAAAACTTCTTTGAAAACCAGGGTAACTCGTCCAACATTACGAATTCTTATCTTGCTATAACCAACACTTGTTACTAAATCCATTATTAAAATAATGTCTAAGTACAATTATTTATTCAAATAGTCGGATTTACTTAATTTGTTCAATTTCAGCCTATTTGATTCCATAAATCAAACCCGTAAAGATTGTAGTGGTTACTAAATCGAAGTGGTTCCGTATAACGTTGATATTCGATCCCGGTCTCTTCAAATCGAAGCGCCATCTTTTAAGACTAAGTTGTTTCTAACAAAACAATTCAATTTTCAGAATGTCACATTCACATAAAAATTTCATCACAAACATCTGCTTAAATAAAACGTCTCACGTTTTTATTAACTGTTCAATTCAGGGTATTTTATATCACAGAATAACGGGAATTACATACTAGAGAAACAAGGCAGTCCAATGCACTTAACCATTTTTAAACTATTCATAGACTGGATTAACCAGCACACAATCATCCCTTTAATTTAAACAGAATTAATTATTTTCAAATCCTGTTTAATTATTATTAAACTAATTACAACCCATTTTATTTTATTTTAATTAAATATTTGGAATTGATTAATTATTAACAGGTATAATTAACTTAAGACTTTTGATTAATTAAAAGTTTAAAACATTTTATTTTACCTTAACCATTAACTTAATTACAACTATTTATTTTATCTTAATAAACTTTAGGAATTAATTAAATAATTAACATATATGTATATAATTATCCTAAGCTTAATTAATTTAAGTTTAAATCATTTTACTTACATTGACTATTTACTAACCTAAGGTTTTGAGTTAATTTAAGTTTTACATTACTTTATTTATATTAACCGTAAACTAATTTGAAAATTATTTTCAAATTTATTACTAAACAATTGTATTGGTTCCTATATTTAGAAAAAATCAGGGAAATTTGGTTTTAAACATTCTTAAAAATATTTAGCTTTTACTCTTGTTTTCATTTTATATTTTTTTTTAACAAAAGGCCCAAAGCCCAAAATCTGAACCCAGAAAATCCTTTCTCTTTCTTCTCTTTACTCTTTCTCTTACTTATTTCCTTATCCAAATTTCCTTTATCTTCCCATACCATTGTCACTGCCTGATACCCCATATCCACGGTGTGCACGTGCACACGCGACCGGAGATGCGTCGACCTCCGCCGCCTCCTCCCCCAAGTCACATTCGCCACCCTCGCTCTTCTCAACCACCCAAAATCCATCGAAAACACCCGAAATCAAAAACGAACAAATTTCCCATCACCGGAAAGAAAGCCGACCCCTATTCGCACCTCGTACCACCGCCCTCGACCACCAGTGCCCACGCCCTCGCACTTGGAGCTGCGCCTTGCTCCCCTCTCTCTTTTCCCCCTCCTCCGAAACACTCCGATGCCACCACGACGCCGCAATTCCTACGACAACCACACCTTAGCCAAACGAGCCCAAAACCCTATTTCACCTCCGACCCACCAGCACAACGCTCTAAAAATCACGCCTCCATTTTCCCCTTGACCGCCAGCTCTCCAGCCTCCTTCGACCAAAATCCCGAAGCCGTTAACCCTCGCGTTCGCCAGAAATCACCCCACGATCATATCCCGATCATCACCCAATATCTCATCAACAACACAACTAAAAATTATGATAAAGCTACTAAAATTCGTCATTTCTAACGCCGATTCCCGTTATGTAGGTAGAAACACAAATTAAAATGTTTGATTTTCTTGAAAAGTTTGGCTACCTACTGTAATTCCTATTTTACAGTGTTTTTACTTGATAGTTTTTCATGAGATCATTTTTAAAAATAAGCATACACTATATCAAACATACATTCTTCAATCATCACAACCTAAAACTATTTAGATAAAGAGAATTTGAATTTTGAAATGTTTGAACATGTCAGGGAAAACAAAGAGAACAGAGGAAAGTAAAAGTTGTACAGGCATTTGCACTTCCTCCATACACAGGCATATATATACACTCTATTCTTATGTAATCACACATTCAAAGGCATATATATACACTCTATTCTTATGCAATCACACATTCAAACTGATATTTCTGTTTAACCTTTACATAAACATTATATAAAGATTTGATTTTTTTGAAGAAAGTTTACTCACAGAGGATCTTCTTTGAGCAGAACAATATGCTGTTGAAACTGCTAGCTTACTTGGGTTTTGATTTTGATCTTCCGTTGAGTTGTTTTGTTTGTTTTAAGTTGTGAAATGGAAGTATATTTTCCTTTGTTTTACTTAGCTAGTTTTCGAATGATTGAGAAATGAAGACAGAGTGGAGATATATATGAGAAAGTATACTGCGTTCTGTTTTGTTGTATACAGTAAGCTTCTTTATTTTTATTTTTATTTTATTTCCTTTTGTTTATTTTGATTTGTATATATGTTGACCTGATTTAACCAAAAGGTGATTTGATTTTTTATAAAAGGCTTTATGTTATGTTTTGTATGCTAAGATTAAATGCTTGTCTCCCTATTTGTTTACAAATAATTTTATATGAATTGATATATATACATACATATATGTTTTGTATGCTAAGATTAAATGCTTGTCTCCCTATTTGTTTACAAATAATTTTATATGAATTGATATATATATATATATATATGTATATGTATATGTATATGTATATATATATATATATGTGTGTGTATATATATATGTATATATATATGTATGTATATATATCCACATATATTTCATATGCATAGATGTAAGTAAATTTGCTTTTACCAAATGTAAATGCACTTGTATTTGTTATCATATATACAATTATACATTTTCATATTTCCAAACATTATACGCTCCTTAATTTATGAATATATACATATGTATTTCTTTATTTTATCATATTTACATTTATGCCTTCTTATATATTTGCTTTCTATAGGTATACATACTTTTATATATATATATATATATATATATATATATATTTCTAATCCTCACAAACTTGTATATATTTATATATATATATCGTATGGATATTTTATCTTAATTTAAATGGTGGAGTTTATATATTATTTATTTTCTATAAGATTTATCATATCCAGAGATTTATAATTCAATATTTATCATAGTTTTCTAACTCAATTTATATATATATTCAGATATTTAAATATCAGAATTTATTTATTCGACAAATACAATCAATATTTCAATAACTAAAATCAATTAATTACCCAATTAACAGACTTAAAAATCTGGGTCGTCACACCCGCTTTCATAGTCTTGCATCCAAACTAGAGCTCTTCGAGTTCTACTTCGCCATGTTATTTCTTACGGTGGAGTTGATGTGTTATTTCTTGTGAATTGATGTTTGGTCCTTCTTCGCTACTATTGTTTGGTAGCTCTTTGGTGCTACTAGGTATTGGTTCATTTTCTCTTCATCTCTCACATGCAACATCACTGTTTTTTCTTAACTATCTCCCCACTCAAACACATCAAGCTTAATCTCTTCATCACTTCTCAATCCCATCTCTCGTTTCCTTCAAACACCACATCCCTATTAATCGCAACTTGTTTGGTTATAGGATCAAAAAGTCTATAAGCCTTTGACTCTTCGCTCACTTCCGGTAACACAACCTTCGAACTTTTATCATCAAGCTTTAGCTTTTTGGCATCTGGAATATGTACAATACCTATGCAGCCAAAAACTTTGAAATAATCGCTGTTAGGCTTCATACTACTCCGGCTATTTTCCAGAGTTTTGTCTATGACAGCTGTGGTGGGACCACTATTAGGAACATGAACGGCCCATCTCATTACATCCTGCCAGAAAGCCTTTGGCATCTTCTTCTCTAGAAGTAAACATCATACCATATTCATGATAGTACGATTCTCCACTACTTCATTCTGCTTGGGTGAATAAGCAGCCGTAAGTTGTGTCTTGATTCCATGAGCTTTACAAAACTCATTGAATTCCCTTGAGGTGCACTCACCGCCTCCGTCCGTTCTTAAGCAATAAAATACGAAGCCCTAGCTCTTTTTCCACAAGACATATAAAAATTTAAATGTTGAAAATGCCTCACTTTTGTAAGAAAGTACACCCATATTCTTCTACTATAATCATCAATAAAGGGCAATATGTACCTTTTCTCACTGTTCGATATTGGAGTTATATGACCACATATATCGGCATGTATGAGCTGAAATTTCTTTGATGCTCTCCACTGGATTTTTCTCGGGATTGCAACCCGATGTTTTTGCACGTTGTAGTTAGTACACACACCTTGCTTAGGTATTTGACTTGTGGTAACCCACTCACTAGTTTCTTGTGTTGCAAGGTTTGAAGGTTTTTATAACCTAAATGCTCAAACTTTGAACCTTAAATGCCCAAATCTTTATTGTCATAACTCTATTGTATCTTCAGTACTTACCTTGAGACAAGTTGAAGGCTCTGGTGTCACAAGGGCAAGCAACACAAACATTTGATTGGTTGTCATCTGTGTCTGCGTGATACGTCCCCTTCTCTTGTGGGAGACTTTGCAAGCTCATTCTTTGATTAAAATAGTCAGGCCGTTCTCTTGCAATTAACGTATGCTAAGTAGGTTATTCTTCAAATCTGCAATGTAATAAAATTAGATATAACCTGCTTTACTTCTCTGATCTGTAGCGTGATGCTTCCTTTGCCCATCACGGCCTATGCTATTTCCTAGCTTCACATAGTGCCTATATTCCTCATCCAACTCGATAAAGCATTATTTGATCTGTCATATGATTACTACAACCTGAATCGAGAAACCGCACACCTCGGCTTGAGTTGTGCTCTGGGAAGACCATCAGATTCTTCCTCGTCCATTACTGCATAATTGGTTGCCTTCACCCAACTAGGACATTTGTATTGGAAATGCCCTAACTAATGGCGTTTATAGTACTCAATGGTTTCCTATTAAAGCCACTTCCTCTTCCTTGCATTCTTCCTCTTCCTCGCATTCCACCTTTGTCATAATTTGTGACTTTCAGTACTTGTTCTTCCTTGTGGTGACCTTGGATTCTCTTCTCATGCACAAGCAAGCTACTCTAAAGCTCGTCGATTGTGAGTCAAGATCATTCGATTCCTCCATCGAACACACTACCTAATCAAATTATGAAGCTGTGCAGTTAATGCTTTGCTATTACCTCGCTATAACCATGCTATATCTCATAGCGGATTTCTACCGCTACGATTTTTCCATATAGCCCCAAATATAGCATTTCCACTTTAAGTTCCGTTATTTCCGCTATATCCCGTTATTCCCGCTATATTCCGCTATATCTTCTTTAAAAGAAATGAATTAAAAAATGACATTTATACATTATAAAAATTATGAAACTAATTTATTTAATTGAATTTTTAATATATTTTTAAAAATGAAAATACTCTAATATTCTACTAAGTTCAATTATGTTATATAACAGTTTTACGTTTATTTACAGTATATTCGCACATGTTTTTATTTAAAATTATTTATAATTATAATTCAATTGAATGTTAATTTTTCATTTAATTAACATTTATATATTTGTAAAAACATTAAGTATGAGTTTTATATGCTATTTTAGAGTCATCCGCTATATCCCGCTATATCCTGGTTGTATCCCGCTATGATTTTTTGCACATCTGCCGCATCGAATCGGTCGACCGCTTTAACTGCACGGTTATGAAGTCATGGACCTCAAAATCTTTTCAATGATCCCAACTTGCTCAATCTTCTCACCATGAATCTTCATTTGACGCACTTCAAATTCCCTCCTAGGAGTTATGCCCTCTTGACTGTAGTGGTCTCTGAGTACTTCTGTTTCATAGAAACCCATGTGTTCTTGGATGTGTTTTTGTTGAGTATCGGCTCCATAATCCATAATGGTACGATAGACTGCATTGAATAATTCAGGTCCTTCAGCCTTTGTTCCTCCATTATCTTTTTCTGAGCTTCTGTTGGCACCACACCTTCATCTAGCACCATAATCCCTCCATCAACTAGGCTCCAATACTCCTTCGAGCTAAGGAAGTTCTCCATTAACATCGACCAGTGATCATACTAGCTTTCAAACTTGGGAATGGCTGGCTGAACAAAAACTGTTCTCTGAAGCCATCCTCACTCACTTCCTCTATGTTTCTCTCCATCTCTCACCTTGTTTTCACTCTACTCCCCATACACAGAGCCTGCAAAGAAGGAGCTTTAATACCAAAATAGTTGAAAAACCAAAGCACACACGCAGTTTAACTCACAGTATGTTAAAACGATTCTTGTTTTATTGAACTAAAAGGAAGAGGCTTATATAGCCATTACATGTGCAGAAAAAAAACAGCCCACTTCTCAACATGCCCGAGATAGTAAAAAGTAACTAGAGAATAGTTCATAAGCATAAAGAGCAACGTCAAACATATTCTTCTATTAAATAGGAGTTTATTTGACTGAAGCAAACAACTTGACATAATTAAATACTTCTAACATCTCTTGCCAGAACATCCCTTTTTTGGGCTAGAGCACTTGATCGCAAATCACTAGCAAGATAAAAAAATAGGTTGAGAAAATAGTTTCTAAATTGGATTAAGAAAGTGCAAAGTTGTTCTTTGATTTCATGGTTACACTTAACAATTCTGATACAAGGTTAATTCGATGGAATCAATTAACCTGCTATACCAGACTAAAAGATAATGCAATATCTTTTCTCTCATCATTCATATGCTTCTAAAGGAAAGACAAATCATATGGAAACAACTAGATGATTTAATTGGTAAAATATCCTTTAGCGTATCGGATAATACTCGTCTGATCACAATGCCTGAATCAGTTATGAGTATCTTGTTGAGATTAGTCACATATCAGGCAGTTTATAAAATAAATCCTATATAAATAACAAGAGACCATCGTAAACACTTCCAATTGGTTTTGTGATAATATGAGGTTCTCTAACATATGTAATGTGTACCTCCATGTTCCTTCGAATGGTTATCTATATAGAAATTTGATTATCCACAAATGGTTCCTGTTGACTGTCATTAGATTCCACGTATTTGTCAGTCTTACAATTCCTTTCAAAGTTTGTTTTATCTGAACTTTTTTTCTTCTAAATGCATTGAAATAAACAACCGCTTTCTTTTCTTATTATTTAGTTGAATGGATTGCTAAATATTCATAATCAAGCTAATATAGACTTGAGGTTTCATCATAAGAACTAGCACTTCACTTGGTAAGAATAACTGTTGAAAGATTAAGCATCTCAACCCAATTATTCCTAAAAATGGATTGGACTTCTATTCTCTAACAGACTGTTAAAACTTGATAAATTTAGCATGCTTTAGCCTTTAAATAGACATGAAAGGAAAGGGGTTATACATAACTTCTCAGATTAATTTGGCAATTTCTATATTGAAGCCAACTACGAAACAAGTTATCATATAATCTAGTTAGTAGCTGGTTGGGTGATGCAAGTGCTGCTGCGAAAATAAATTGTGTACATACTTGATCTTGGTGGTTTATAATTTTTCTCAGAAGTATGTTGCTAATGGGTTTCTATGAAAAAATATATTTTTTCTGCAAAACGACAAATATTTATAGTTTTATATTAAAAAAAAAATTGCAGTTCTAAAGTCTGGCTGAAACTAAAAACAGAGATGTTTTTTGTAATAGGTTTTTGAGAAGGGTGGGTGTGTATTTCACTATTTTGAAACTTAAAGAAGGTGTTTTACAAAAGTCTCCTCTTGCAAAAACATAGAACAATATCAATTAAACAATGGATGAGATTTCATTATACCCTTGGAATAATGAGAACTGAGAATCAAGTTTGCCAGCTTGCCAACCATAAAAACATTCATCATTGACATTTTCAACTATATCCACACTATTTCAAATTTGAAATTCCAACAAGCCAACATTTAATTTTGCAATCCACAATCCAGTGGAAGTGTCATTCAAAACAGTACCTGATATGAGAGAAAGGATGAAATGCAATTACTAGTTAACAATATATCATCTAACAAAATTTATATTCCTAAGCACACAAGGTAATCAGCCTTTCATTAAACAAGCAAGGACCTAAAAACTGATCAATGATAACTCACAAACTTTTACTTTTGCTCGTAACGATGATGTGCAT
The DNA here is from genome assembly GCA_030737815.1 of Allium fistulosum. Classification (NCBI taxonomy): domain Eukaryota; kingdom Viridiplantae; phylum Streptophyta; class Magnoliopsida; order Asparagales; family Amaryllidaceae; genus Allium; species Allium fistulosum. The sequence continues at coordinate 1,089,145,059 of CM060904.1, read as the reverse complement.
AAAAACGATTCCATGGCATTACATGATAGAATCACTTGGATGAGGGTAGAACCTCATGAAGTAAAAGGTGGAAAAGATTAGCTATGCTGCCAGCTGATATAAATTGTGTTGAGCCTAAGCCTTCTCTCAAGCTTTAGTTATCGTGAATGAAAGGAACGTATGCATATTTAATTCTATATTTAATTCTACAAGTAATAATCTTACTCTAAAACTCCCCAAAACTCTTTATACAAATAAATGAGATATTTCCGTACACAATTTTATACATGATAATTCAATAATGTTGCTTTTATTTCTAGATATTTTTTTCAGACTTTAACATTAAGTCCACATTAAAACATGTTAAATATTTTGTATCCCACAACCAATTAAGACCCAAAATAATTATGCAGCTTAAAATCAAGTTTAATAGTCAATAAAATTTGAATAAGATAAGCTTTGGTATAGCATTGTATAAATTGAACTACTTCTGTTGCCCTGATTTTAACACAAAACATATGAGGTGAAGAAAAACAAGGAAAGAATAAATAGATGAAAAAAATCAAAATTATTAAGGACACAATTCCCGTTGTCAAAGTTTTATGAGCCGTGCAATCAACTTTTACATTATTTTGTAGTAACCTGAAAACATAGTAATATCATTACAAGCTAAATCAACACAATACGACTTGAATACATCTAAATTATTTAACGGAACACTATGAACATGTGGTTTATATTTAGTTTATGCACGACCATCTCCTAAAAGGTGACATTTGACATCATTAAGTCAAAAGTCTTCTCCATCAACACTTATTGATTAATTAAACTACAATGAAATTAATATAGATATATGCAAGATAACATTAATAATAGTTTGAATATGATAGATGTGAGTCCGTGCATAATCACTTCATGTAAATGTTGAAAAATCAATGTGAATTAGGTAGCAAGTAGTATTCAAGTGATTGGACCATATTAATCCCTGTATGATTATTTTCCATAACTTCATGCCATAACTTTATATATTATTATTCTATTATTAATTTGTTTCAGCTGAAAAGGAAACAAGATAAGAAGTGAACATGACTAAGCAATATAAATTCTTAATTCACTGGGCATATATTGTCAATCAATATTGGCAGTACTTGTAAACCACCAAATAAAATATTTGTTGAATAATAAATATTTACCTGAACGTGAACAAACAAAATAAACTCGACCACAATGATTTCTGCTCCTATCTATATTGCTTTTATTCCATCAATACATACAAGTATAAACTCCGAATTTCAACAAGATTCTTCTACAACTGATTGTTAATAGTTCAGAGACATCATAGAAACCATTCAGGTCTTGCAGGCAGAGATAAAAACAGTCATCGCACAGTCATCGAACTACTTAGGTCATGACTTTCTACAGGAGAATAAGTGTTTCACACACATATAAGGTGAACGCTATTTATTCATCCCCTAGTGCCTGGTAGATATGCGGATGAACAAATACAGAGCTGAAATAAAATGCTCTTTCCATTGGTGTTGATTTTGTGGTAAAGTGATTAGTACCCTTAACATGTAAGTCGTCATGATTTCAATACAATTACTACTATAAATCCAAAATTAATAAACCTAAAGCCTGTTCAATTTGATTTACTACATCACATGCCACATTGAAATTATACAGAAAAAGAAAAGAAAAAAAAGGACAAATATTGACAAACTCTACTGAAATATATTACTAACACACTTAACTAAACAACTTTTGAATCAAAACCAATCATCCATGTCCTATGTGATGTCTCCTTGGTTGCTAACAGAAAATTCATGCTTCTAAAATTTAGTACATGTGCTTTCTCCTTCTACAACAACCATCAAGGAGAACTTTTCCACAACCAATTCATTTAAATAAATTAAAAAAATGCAGTGCACACTATGTATACTATATGATCCCAAATATAAAAAGTCCGCTGGGACATTCACAGTACATCTGCCTATTGAATGGCTGTGATTAACTTCAATCTTTTACTGGGAATTTAAAGGCAATTTACTGCAAAGAGGAAATAAAACAAATCCTTATATCCTATAGTGGGGAATGAATAGCATTTTTTATTTGTCTTCACAAGACCCCACATATGCAAAAAAGATAGAAAGAGAAGAGCACCACTGTCCAAATCCTAAACCAAATTGCATATAAAGCCAGTCCCTCACCACTAACTCTTGCACCATTCCATTATCAAACAATTTACTTATATACCTCCATTTCCATTAAAAAACTGAAAAACTAATTTATTCAGATTCATCAAAACAACTACTGTTATTAGCTATGCGGAGAGTAGTAGAAGCAATGAAGCGGGGACTTGGCATTAATCGATACAAAAGGAGAGCACGTGTAGTTGATGAGAGCTCTCTTGGTCCGATAATGCTTGACCAGGGTCAAGAATTTAACACGGATGTTAACTTGTTTACAGTTTTACTGGGAATAGTACGTGCCCGTACCGTAGTGGCATCGTGCTTCGCAGGCCAGACTAATGACATGGAAGATGTCTGGGTTTCGGGAGAAAGACCAAGGACTTATGAGATGAATCATCTCATGCTTCGTGATAGCATGCGTTATGCTATATATGTCTGAGGAAAGATCTACTTTTGTTGATTTTAATCAACTAATATTATGACAATTTAGTTTCAGGTTTTTATGGGGAGTTTAGTGTAAAGTACATGGGAATTAGAAAAGTTCTATTTTCAGTCTAGTGATAGATGATAACCAAGTTCAATAGTTTCTAGTATATTGCTCAATAATCAAACAACCTTAATAAGTAGCCATGATCATTCATACAATTCGTAATTAGAATTAGATGGGATGAACTCATCTGCTACTTGACCTTTGACGTCGCACCTTCCAGTATATTAAGCATAGACTCTCAAGTTTTCTTTACAAAAGTCCGGGATCTTTGGCAAGCTTTAGATGGTTTTTAGGGATACCACAAAATGAAGTATAATAGGAAAATAGTGGTTTGAGCTTGGAAACAACCTACTGTCTACTCTTGGCTGCCTATTTGCAAAAGTATGCTTGTTATTATAGAATGGAACAAATGACTGATCTTCGTATTCATCCTGTCCCACATGAAGAAAGTAGGAGTGATCAAAATGACCAAAAGGCTATCACAACACATGTATTGGGAAATTCATTATTTATTTGGTGACATTATGCATGGAAAGTGGTACTGATTTGTATTTATTATTTATATCAGGGCAACTACAAACTCAAAAAATCATTTGTGCATGTTGCTGACAAAAATACAGAACTATTATCCCTGCAGAAAATGCCGTAGTTGCCATCTGAACAACGCCAGACCCCCACTTATAATAATGAAATAAATATTTCAGATCCCTAAACAATCTTCCGCTTATATTATTCTTTAAAAGCTTTAAGATAGCAGAACCTAGCACTACATTTCGCTATCAGTCCTTCATTCTCACTTGTGCATAGAGACCCAAATTGAATTAATAGAATAAACATAACCTATATATTTTAGCTATATACCACATGATTTAGCATCTTTTAGCGCCACTAGAATCTCTTTATCATTTGATCACATAAGAAAGAATCCAATGTGGGAGTATTTTATGCTTTGACTTCATATATGATTGAAAGTTGAGCATAATAACAGTGGTAGCACACAACAATCATACTTCAACTTTTTTCCGAACTTGTCTATCAACTTAGAAGATTTCCATGGAAAGGGTATTTTGAGTCGAACGATGTTGTAAGACTTCGTAATCATAAGGTATGATTTATAGCTGACCACATTCCGATGAAGGAAAAAGAACCCTAGAAATAGACTTCTCATGAAAAAAGAGATGTATCTATCGTGGTGGATAGCAGTTAAATCAATGATTAACAGCATATGTAAGTGGAATGGAGCCCATAGATTGATTGTGTACAGAGAAAAAGTTTAGATAAGGGTGGCAGCTTAGTGGAAAATCATGATAGAAGCTAAAATCATGAGAGTGACTGAATCCTCTAATAGCAGTGAAGGGTAGATAAGTAACATTAGTCTATCTATCAAAATAATCATAAAGTGGAATAATTTCAAGGTTTCTCATTAATTTTGAAATTTTCCATGCCTCTCATTAATTCTCTCACTTTTTCTGCATTCAAACCCCAACTAGAATTTCTGTAGTCTTTTTTGGCAAACTTCTCCATGATTCTGTTACAATTTCACACTCAAATTCTTATAGTTTATAACTTTTACAATTGTTTAAAAGTCCCTCCTCGATCATGTCCACTATTTTACATTTACGTACTCATATTTATAGTTTCTGCTATTATTTACAAGGTTATCTGAAATTTTCTTCCACTATTTGACATTCAAGTTCATAAGCATGCTATTCATTAGCTAGATAATTTAATTGGCAGAACATTCATTAGCGTATCAGATGCTACTTGTGTGAACAAAATGCTTGGATCAATTATGATTATCTGATAAGGATCTCTAAGTTCCTTAACAATAGTTACCCGTTTATAAATACGAGCGTTACGGCACGCGCTTCGCGCGTGATGATGGCGCGCGCTTCATGCATGAATTGTTTTTCTGCAAATTTTATATGTTTAGCGTACTCAAGAGAAAATGATTTGCATAAATATTCAGTCATATTTTTGTATTAAAATCATTTGTTGTTAGTTTGAATTTTATTTCTAAGTTGCAACATTTATTTTTTTTTAGTTTAAATTTTTATTTATATCATTAATTAATATAGAACGAATCTGTAAAAAAAAATTATTTGTTAGATTCTATTTTTAAGTGATATTAAGATTTGATATTATTTGTAATTGGACGTTTTGAATTTGTAAAGAAACTTTATGTTTTAGATTCTATTTTTAAGCGATATTAAGATTTTGATAATATCTGTAGACTGACGTTTTGAATTTGTAAAAGAAGTTTTAACTATTAGATCCTGTTTTCAAGTGATATTAAGATTTGATATCAGTGACGTTTTTGATAGTTTGCGCCGACACCAAAAAATTATGACGCCAAAGGTATTAAACTATTATTAAAGGTATGATAATCTGCTGCTCCGCAGATGTTCCACCTTATTTGTTTTAGATCTGACAGCTTTGTCAATGTAATTATTTCTCTTGAAGTTCACTTTATCTCATATATTTTTCTTCTTCGTTAATTGGAGAAAATGATCAATCTTTTTTATTTATTTATTTACAATCTACTCGAGTGGATTGCTAGCAATCAAACTATTGTTGACTTGAGGTTCCATCAAAAGAACTAGCAATTTACTTAATAGAAATAAATGTTGAAAGATCAAGTATCTCATCCCAATCATTCCTAAAAATAGACTATTTTTCTCGAATGAACTGTCAAATCTTAATAAATTTAGCATGCTTTAACCTTTATATAGACATGAGAGGGAAGGGATAATACACAACTTCTCAGATAAATTCAGCAGTTTTAGTCTCAAAGCCGACTATGAAGCAAGTTATCATATAGTCTGGTTAGTTGCTGGTTGGGTGATGTAAATATCGCTATGGAAAAAATTGTGTGCATATGTGATCTTAGTGGTTTATATTCTTCTCAAAAAAAAGAATGATTCGAGCACGTTTGAAACCTTCCACTTTTGTGTCTCCTTTATAAAGATGGATATATATTGCAAGAATATAATTACAAGATCGCAAAAACAATGGATGAGATATCAAACCTTGGAATACTGAGAACTAAGAACAAGCTTGCCAACTATTAAAATAAAATAAATCATTATTGACATTTTCTGGCAGCAACGCACCTCCTGTGGTGAAAGCCGCCAGCAACATAAAATTTCTCAGGATCACAAGGCAGATTATGAACTAATACTTCGGCTTGCAATCTGGAAAGTAATAAATGAAAACTAGTAAAGTTTTATGATTTATTTTGTCGTGGTGATGTACATAAAAAGGACTGATGGGCATTACATTGTATATTTACTTCGATGAGGATAGAATTCAAGATTCATGTAACAGGAGAAAATGAATAGCTACTGTCAAGCCGACATAAGTTGCATTAAGTATAAATACACTAATCATAACACAGTTTTGGAGCATATGCCTTCTCTCAACCTATAGTTACATGAATCAAAGTAATTTCTATAGTAGTTTAAATTGTGTTCTTGTGATGGCAGAAGCTTGCAAAGTTCTACTTAACAAAACTATTCCATATTTTCGACACAACGATAATGGAGCTTTATATTTATGAAAGAACAAGATTGAGTACATGTAAATAATCGGGTTGTGAGTCTGTGACATTTTGAAGTAATATCGAATCATAATTTTGAATCTTGTAATGAGTATAAATTATGATTATACATAAAATGAACAGAAAAGGAGAAGGATAACACAAGAAGATAAGGATATTTTGAATCTTGTGATGGATATAAATATTGTCTACCTATTTTATATGATATGGAACTAATAGTTCCAAATTGATGGCTGAGGAGGTCATTTTTAGGATATTGTGAACGTACATTAAGCAAGCGCAATTCTCATATACTCAATATAGAGGTAGAAAAGAAGGATGAAATAGCATATTTACCACATGAAAAATGGAAGTTAGCAACCCACAGATCAAAAGGACAACATGTCTCTGATGGATTCTAAATATTCATATGCATTTATATCAAATGTTACCATTAGCAACTTAATAAGTTTCATCTTTCATTTTTTTTCTATAAAAAAAAAAGGTTTGTGTTAATTACATAGTTGTAAAGTACAATTCACAAATAAGACTGCAATAAACCATTCTTCTCGGTTTATTACCTAAGATTTAAGTGATGTTCAATTGATTTATGACTCGAAATAAAATGAATTTTTTCTTCATTTCCACAATTCATCATACGCTTTCAAGGCATAAAAACAACAAAACCCAAACAGTTGGAAACACTACATAATACAACGTGGAGATAAACCTTGTTTGTTGTGGAGTTTCATTTTGAAATACTAAATGTTATCTCGGAGAAATCAAAAGGAAAGTAAATGCCAGCAGCAGTAGCAGAGCTGGACCCATTGATGTTGTTATGGCAACAATGCTCCAGAGATGCATCATATTTTGTACATGGTTTTCACTTCAATTCGGAAAAGATGAAGAATCAGAAAATGATAAGCAAAGAGATATAAATGAGCCATTAAATCTCGTATCTCGAAGAACACCTGATGGCGGAAACCTATCTTTCTCCACCCCAGTAGTCGCGGAAAAGAGAGTGTTAGAGGGACACGCGCCCACACCAACCAACGCCACTGCTCACGAGCAATCTAGCAGCAGCCACTTGGTTTTAATATTTAGATGGACGAAAGTGCTTCGGTTTATGCTTTTTTATTGCAGTAAGCGTGCAATCCCTACACACCGTGTATTATATAAAATTTTTAAAAAAATCTTCAAAATTTGAATTTAACATGCATGATATGGTGAATGAGAATAAAGAAAACTAAGTAAATTTTAATATGTGATCAATGTATTTTTATATTTGAATAAAATATTAAATTGTCATTGTTGTAGACAAAATGAGTTATATACTAATTTATTAATTTTAAGGATTTATATTTATCAAGCAAATAAATGGATGTAAGTATTCTTAATTAATTTTAAAATTAGTACTTGTAAATTTTCACAGACAAACATTTATTTACATACATTTTGAATTTAATACTTAGCGTATGGTACATCCTATTAAAAGATGAATAATATATAGAACGATTTCAAATGTTAATGGAGAATGACAAAAATACCTAATAATGTGCAATAGTGTTGATCAATATACTTAAATGCATTTAAAGCTCATACAGTAAATATTAAAATAAAAAATAAGTATATCATATTATCAAAGTGACAAACAAAATAGAGAACTTTCGTAAAAACACCTTCCTCGAGCTTCAATATACACTGCCGTCATTCCTTAAAAACATTATTAAAATGACCACTTTCTTCAAAAAAATTCAAAAAATCTGTGATTTGATCGTAGAAACATGCGATTAATGTTGAGATTTAATTTCTGGAAGAAATATTATTTTACATAAACTAAAAGATAGAAGTGTAATTTATGACACGTTTTCGGAAAGTGTTTTTTAGATAAAAATGTGAAAAAAAGTGTGGAACCAAATTTCCACAACAAAATATCAATTTAACAAAATAAAAGAAATGCTAACTGAAAATAAGACGCGGAACGCTACAAATCATATTTTTATTTTAATTATGTGAAATTAATACTTTGACTTTTAATCCACGGTTTCATATCTCAATGATTTATTTTATAATAAAAAAATTCAAAAAATGATTAGCACTACCTCTAAAAGGCATTAAAGTACAAAATAATATACTTTTTAATCAAAATATTGTATATTTTTACCTATTAATTAACGTAAATTACGGAAATAAATAATTAATATTTAACATTTCCACAAAAACATATTAACTAAAAAGAAACTTATTTTTCAAATTTACAAATAACAATTTTCATCACTTATTATTGCTTTTGGTGTCATTCTTAACAAAAATAAAATTTATCAATGGAAAACAATCGTACCAAGTTGATAAAAATTACGTTATATATGTTTGTAATATTATATCAATTTTAAAAAGAAAAAATTGTGTATATGTTTGCAAATATTTGATGTTTCTGGACTATAAATATTTGCAGAGAACTCTGTTGCATTTTTTTCAAAAGTATTCAAAAAAAATTATTTTGATACTAGAAAATGCACTTAATGTTCAGATTTAATTTTAGAAAAAACACGAATTTTTTTACCGAAATTGAAAATAAGGGTGTAATTTATAACATGTTTCAAAGAAGAAATTTTTACATACCTTAAATAATAGAATACATAAAAAAATTCTAATCAAAATATATTATGTTTTTATCGATTAAGTAAACAAATTTTGAAAATAAATAATTAAAATTTAACAGTTTTATAAAAACATATTAACTAAAAATATAGTTATTTTTCCAATTTATAAAATAAAAATATTCATCGCTTAATATTAATTTTAATGTCATTATTAAGAAAAATAAATTTTATCGGTGATAAAGAATCCATTTGGTGTACCAAAGAAAAAACGTTGTATATATCTGTAATATTATACCAATTTAAGAAAGAAAAAGTTGTGTATATTTTTTTCAAGTATTTGAAGTTTCTAAACAACAAATATTTATGGAAAGTCTACAAATATTTGCATTTTTTAAGAAAAAAAATCTATTTTGATCCTAGAAACATGCGATTAATGTTCAAATCTAATTTTTAAAAAAAATACTACTTTTTTTATTGAAATTAAATAATAGTATATATTAACTTCGGGTCCCTATTTGTTGTTTGAAATGTAAAGCGGGTCTATATCATTAAATTTTTGTAAATTAGGTCCCGACCACTTTAACATCACATCGACAAATATCAACGGGCACCAACTCATTTAATTCTAATATATCACATTTTATAGATTAATCAGATTTAAAAATCATTTACATCATTAATCATAAATTTAATACCAATGATATTCATTGTTGATCCTAAAACCAAAATTTCGAAAATCATAATTTTAAACAGTAGCTTTGACTGCATTTAATGCAATTGTTTTATACCATCATACTGTGTAATTGTATATATGTATCTGCATTTGTTTTGAATGATCATAACTTTTATATAGTTCTTTTTATTATCTTTTAACTTAATTAGGAACTTGTTTTTAAATTATGCAATCATGTTGCATTTGAATACAATAATTTCCAATCAATAATAAGAATGTTTAATATTTAAACATCGTAGTTTTAGTTGCATCATTATAGTGTAGCTGTAAAGCATTAAAATTACAGTGAAAGATGCAGTAATTAACTGCATAACTGTTATGCGGTTAAATTTCTGAAATTTGGAATCGGTTTTAAATATAGTTATTTTACTTCATTTGAAAATTGTAGTTTTAAGTTAATGTGGCGATTAACTGCAAGGTTATATAACCAGTTTTAAAATAGATCTACTTTACTGCATTTGAAAGATGTTTTATGTAGTTTAATATAGTTTTAGGTAGATTCTAGCAAATTTAAAGCCTTAAAATGCATTTATAAGATACAATAAGCATCTTTATAAAAGTTATGCAATTAATTTTTTAGAATTTCTTTAAGAGTTATAGTAAATAACTTCATAACTATATGCAGTCAATTTTTTTAATAGTTAAATATAGATTTAAAATATATCTATGATATAGTTTAATATTGTTTTATTAGTAGCTTTTACATTTTTAACGTCTTAAAGCTGCATTTTGGAGTGGTAGTTTTTTTAACTGCGTGACTGTGCAGTTAATTTTCTTTATAAATTTGATGAAGATTTAAAATAGATCTATTTTACTGAAGTTGATAAATGCAGTTTTAAGCAGTTTATTATTGTTTTAGTAATTAATTTAAGCATTTCTAAGCCTTAAAACTACATTTGAAAGTTTTAGTAATTAAATGCATGATTGTTATGAAGTTAATTTTCATTATACTTTGAACAATTTTTTAAATAGAACCATTTCATTGCATTTGAAGAGTAGTTAAATATTGTTTCAAGTAAATTTTAGTAATTTTGAAGCCTTAAATGTCTAGAAAGATGTAGTAATTAACTACATAATAATTATGCATTTTTAATTTGGAATCGGTTTTAAAATAGATTTATTTTACTTCATTTGGAAAATGCAGTTTTAAGTAAATATAGTAATTAACTGCATATGGGTTATGCAGTTTTTTATATTTCGAATCGATTTTAAAATGGATCTACTTTACTGCATTTGAAAGATGTTGTTTATAGTTTAATATAGTTTTAGGTAGATTTTAGCAAATATAAAGCCATAAAAATGCATTTATAAAATGTAATTATCGTCTGCATAAAAGTTATGCAATTAATTATTTTGAACTTTAGAATCAGTTTTAAAATAGATTTGTTTTACTACTTTGAAAGATGTCGTCGGGTCTTTGGTACGATTTTTTTTGAAAAAGGTACTTTGTATACGAAAGAGAAGAGCATATACTTTCATAATATGCCTCGTTAAAACCTTGCAACCCCCTAACCTATATGGGTACCTTGCAAGGAAAAAGAGTATATATCACGTCCATATATTAACAATACAATAACATCCAGACTGAACCAAGTTGCCAAATAGATGGAGAAGTAAGCAAAAGGGAGTACTCTCAAAACCATCCATACAATCAAAATAAAACAAAATACAACAAAAGGTCAAATTAACAAAATACACGTGGAGCCAAGAAAGAGAAAGAACTAAAAATTCTCGAAAAATTATCAATGTTTCATAATTTTAATTTTACAAATTTAATTTTTACATATTATATATAATGTCCATCATTAGAAAGATAATAAAATTTATGATTCAATGGTGAAAACGGTTTGTTAATTCGATGCTTTTAAAAAATGTTATTGCATTTTGAAGATTCGAATTAATCGTATTAAAATAAGGGTGAGAATAATAGGTTGCCGCCTAAGCATGGACTTATTTAAAGAAAATTATAAGTAGGGACGTTTTGTCCATTTTAACCATTAATAGGGATTTGTCATCCAAATCCCGGATGCAATTTATAACATGTTTCTAAGAAGGGGTTTTCACGTGCCAAATCAAAAAATAAGGGGCAAAACCAAATTTCCACAACATAATATATATATTTCACAACTAAAAGAAACGTTAAAATGAAAATAAGATATGGAACGTTACAACTTATATTTTTATTTTAATTATGTAAAAATAAATTTTTGATTTTTAGTCCACTATTTAATACCTAGATAATGTTATTTTACACGAAAAATTTTCAAAAATTGATTAGCGTCTACCTCGAAAAGACAATAAATACAAAAATAATAGTTTTTTAATCAAAATATTGTATATTTTTATCTATTAATTAACGTAATTATGAATAAAAAAGTTTTTCATAAAAAAACATTAACTAAAACATAATTATTTCTCAAATTTACAAAAGAATTAAATTCATCGTTTATTATTAATTTTGGTGTCATTCTTAACAAAATATAAAAAAAATCAATGATAAAGATGTCAGAAACTCATATTTTGATGTTTTGATAGTGATAACCATACAAGAATGCTTGTGTATATTATCGACATTTGCAGGAAATGATATCAACTATACAAGAGATCTACATGGCGAAGACAAAGGCGATGGTAACGCAAGATCATTATATAAGTCATAGAGTCTTTAGTCTAGAGTCTATACATGTTAAAATCTCTCCAAAGTGGTATACACACACACATACACATAATCGAAATATTTTTAAAGTGTTGAAAAACAAAAATAGCACATATCCTTCGATAGATTAGTGTAATTCAGTGGACTGGTATACGCTTGCACACATTATTACTTAACAGGGTTCAGTAGACTAAGTTAGCATATTCAATCGACTGAAACCAGGGTTTTTTTATACTATTTTCTTGTAGGATAAAAAACCCTATAATTCAATCGACTGAATCACTTAGTTCAGTCGACTGAACGCTGCCACAGTCATTTTTTGTTTAAAATTTTGAAGGTACCTTCTCCTTCATGAAGAGACACTTCCCTCCTGCAATGGCTGCAACTCTTCGATAAGTTATCATGCTTTGCTCATAGTTGCATCCATTCATTCCTTATATAAACACCTCCATGAAGAGATACTTCCCTCCTGCAATGGTTGCAACTCTTCGATAAGTTATCATGCTTTGCTAATAGTTGCATCCATTCATTCCTTATATAAACAATCTCTATTTTTGAATTCATAACAATTCTACTCTCTCTATTTTCAATATCTTATCTTGAATTATCTAAGCATTCAATATTTATTCACATTGCTTTCAATTTGATCACTTGCATATTCATATATACTTCTCTTGTGATCAACTCACTTCTAATTCTTCACGAATACACAAGTATGAAACTTTAAGGAAGATTATATGAAGGTTATACTTTTTGACTCATTCGTGCTATTCAATAGCACACGAAGTCACAAACTTAGCAAATCATTGTAATCGAAGTCCTGTTGAAGATCTTTAGGCAAGAAGTCATGTTCGGTGGCTCAAGCGGTTGTAATACCTATTTCTCCAGTTATGTGAGGTGTTACTTAAAATCCAAAGAGAATCTGGGGCTGGACGTAGAACGGAAAGTTCGAACCAATATAAAAATCTCCAGTATGATCGATTTTATTCTCTTTACTTTATTTATTTCTGCTACTATTATATATAAGTTTTAATTTAGTAGAATTATTCATATTACTCGATCCATAGCGACTTTCATTTGCTATCAGAGCGAGATCATCATAACCATAACAAAGTATTTGATAATTCAAGAATATGGATAACACTACTTCGACTTTTATTGAAGGTCAATCTACTGTAGGAACACCACTATTTGATGGATTAAATTAATATTATTTGTCAACTAAAATGAGAATGATATGCAAGCAAATGGTTATGACACTTGGAATATCACTCAACAAGAATACACTACCCACCACTGACTATGCATAATGGTCAAACACTTAGAGTATTCATGCTATTAGTAATGCTAAGGAAATGAACATGCTTTTTTGCTCTCTAGACAAAATGAGTTTAATAGAGTTAGTATGTGTACATCTGCGTATGAAATTTGACATGATCTTAAAATAACTCATGAAGGTACAAATAAAGTTAAACAAAGCAAGATTTCTATGCTTAAAAATCAATTTCAAAATTTTAGAATGAAGCAAGGTGAGACTATAAATGACATGTACTCTAGATTTCAAGACATCTATCATTCAGTTCTAGCAGTAGGAGAAAAATACACTAATTTTGATATTATTTTAAAAATCCTAAACTCTTTAACAGATGACTGGGAATGAAAGGTATTAGCTATAGAAAAAGCTAATGACATTTCGATCATAAAAGCAGAAGAGTTAATAAGAAACCTCGTGTCTTATGAAGTGAATTTGCAGGAAAAACAGGTACAAGCCGAGATACGAAAACAATTGCCTTTCAAGCAAAGAATGAATAATCAAACGAAGACAATGATAACATTGCATTTCTAGCTAAATTTTTTAGAAAGTTTCTAAAGTTTCTAAAGTTCAAAAAGAATAAGAAGTTTTGCAATAACAAAAATAGCAACAACAGTCCGTCAACTTCCTTACTCAAGTGCTATGAATGTGACAAGATAGGTCACATAAAAAAAGATTGTCCAAACCTTAAGAAGGAGAAGAATAACTTCAAGAATAAGAACAAGAAATTTCATAAAAAGAAGAAGCAAGCCTTTGTGGTAACTTAGGATGATTCAGACTCGTCTTCTTCGTAATATAGTGATAGCGACTCCGAACAAGCAAATGTATGCTTCATGGCTACTAATGACGATGTAAGTGAACTCTCTTTCAATGATCCAATTGAAATAAATTCTGAGTTATTAGATAAGCTAAAAGATTTGAAAAGAAAATACAAAGATCCTTTAGGAAAGTTAAATGGAAGTGAATTAGAAGTTGACATGTTGAAAGTTGAAAAGACAATATTAGAAGAAAAATTAGTAAAATCTCAAGATTTTGGTATTGAATTAACATCTTAGATTACTATATTAAATAGTGAAATAGAAACTCAGAAAAATGAAAATATTAGACTAACAAAAGAAAATTTTGATTTGAATACTAATACTAATACATTAGGCATTAAAGTAAAAGATCTTAAAACAAAGTTAGAAAATATAGTTCATTGTATACAAATCTCAAAAGGAAGGATGATAATCAAAAGAAATCGGTAAACAAACCCAAAAATATAAAGATATGGGTTCCGAAGAGTAACAACCATCTCACAAGAAATAAGTATATACAGACTTTTATATCTAGCATACACAAAAATTCTAATTATATTTTCAAAGGAAACACCAAACCCTCTTGGATATGGCTTCCTAAGACCTAACACTTAGCATACACAATTTAATATTTTTTGCACGTACCAAATATAAAAGGAGAAAAATGGATACTTGACAGTAGTTGCTCCAAGCATATAATGGGCAATAAAGATATGCTAATGAATATTATCTACTCAGATGGAGGATCCGTTACTTTTGGAGATAACTCTAAAGGATATGTCATTGGAAAAGGTGACGTGAGCAACAACGGTATATCTTCACCTCTTATTACTAATGTTTTATTAGTTAAAAATTTAAAACATAATTTACTAAGTATTAGTCAATTATGCGATAAATTTTAGTATATTTTTCTTAAAAGATAAATGTAATATTTTCGATCAAAATAAAAATTTAATTTTCAAAGGAATTAGAGAAAGAAATATTTATGTTCTAAATATGAAAATTAATCACAATATAGACACTTTTTATAGCCAAGGATAATGATCATTGGTTGTAGCATAAAAGATTTTGTTATATATACTTTAAAGCTATCAGTAAACTATCTAAAAACATTAAAGTCTACCAAAGATGAATTATAAAATAAATAATATTAATGATGCATGCTAGTTAGGAAAATTGACTAAATCATCTTTTAAATCTAAGAAAATCATTTCTACATTACAACCTCTCGATCTACTACATTTAGATCTATTTGGCCCAACTCAAGTTCAATCTATAAACCATAACAAATATGTGTTTTTAATCGTAAATGATTTCTTTAGATATATATGGACATTATTTTGAAAAACAAAAGTGATACTTTAAAGCATTTAAATTTTTTTGCTAAAATAATTTGAAACTAAAAAGTTTAAAAATTAAAAATATTAGAAGTGATCATAGTGACGAATTTAAAAAGGAAATGTTTAACAACTTTTGTAACAAAAAGAGTATTAGCCACAACTTCTCATTTCCTACAACTCCACAATAAAATGGAGTTCTAGAAAGAAATAATCGGATGTTACAGGAATGTGCTAGGACTCTACTTAGTGATAGCCAACTACCAAAATATTTCTGAGCAAAAGCCGTGTCTCCTGCATGCTATGTCTTAAATCGTGTCACTATTCAACCTTTAACTAAACATACTCCATATGAGATTTTTAACGGTAAAAACCTAATATATCTTATTTAAGAATTTTTGGATCAAAATGTTTTATTTTAAATACAACAGATCAACTAGGAAAATTTGATCCAAAATCCAATGGAGGAATATTTATTGGATATTCAAAACGAACCAAACCTTATAGAATATACAATAAACGTACAAAATAATAGAAAAAACACTACACGTTTCATTTAATGAAAATTTCAAAAATAATAAAGACGACGAAGAAGAAATTACTAAAGAACATCAAGCTACTAAAATTGAAAATGAAGAACATCAAGCTACTAAAAATCAAATTGAAAGTGAACTCAAAACTCCTCCATGTATCTTAAGAGATCATCCAATAGGAAATATAATTGGATAAGATAAGATTAATGTTAAAACTAGACATCAATTAAATCAAATGGGTCATGTAACTTTTATCTGTAATATAGAACCTAAGAACCTAAAGAAGCCTCAATTGATGATTATTGGATTTTAGCTATGTAGGAGGAGCCGAATCAATTTGAATAAAATGAAGTTTAGGAGTTGGTTTCAAGACCAAATGATCAAACAATCATTGGTAGGAAGTGGGTATATAAAAATAAAGCTGATGAAAATGTAATATAACTTGTAATAAGGCTAAATTAGTTGCACAATGTTATAATCAAGAAGAGGTGATGGACTATGAAGAAACTTTTGCTCCTGTCGCAAGATTAGAAGTGATACATATCTTCATGCCTTCTCTTGTCATCATAACTTTAAACTTTATCAAATGGACGTTAAAAGTGCATTTCTAAACAGTTTTATTAAAGAAAATGTTTTTGTAGAACAAGCAACTCTTTCTAAACATGAAAAATTTCCTGATCATGTCAACAAACTTAAGAAAGCTCTTTATGGATTGAAACAAGCACCCCGTGCTTGGTATGAACGACTAGAAAGCTATCTTATAGCTTTGGGATTTGAGATTTGAAGAGTGGATCAAATTTTATTTATTAAACGAGATAAGAAAGATATATTAATTATACAAATTTATGTAGACGATATCATATTCGGCTCTACAAATGAAAATTTGAATAATGAATTTTCAAAAATAATGAAAAATGAATTCGGGAGGTCTCATATGGAAGAACTCTCATATTTTCTCGGTTTACAAATAAAACAATTAAGTAATAGAATTTATTAATCAAGAAAAATATTGCAATAACTTACTAAAACGACTTGGAATAGAAAATAGATCAAGTAAACCGACACTTATGAGCACTATGGCGCATCTCGAAAAAGATGAAAATGGAAAGAGTATGGGTCAAAAACTCTATAGAAGTATGATTGGCTCTTTATTATATCTATCCGCTAGTCGTCCTGACATTATTATGAATCTTTGTTTGTGTGCACGATTTCAGGAAAATCCCAAGGAATCACATTTGCATGTCGTGAAACAAATTTTGCGCTACCTAAACAATACTAGAAATTACAGACTCTTTTATACCAAAAGAATGTCCTTTCGAGCTAGTATCTTACTGCGATGTTGACTTTAGAGGATGTCGAATAGACAAAAAGAGTATAAGTGGTACATGTCACTTTATCAGACATTCTCTGATATCATGGTTTAGTAAGAAACAAAATTATGTTTCACTATCGACGTGTGAGGTGGAATACATCTCTGCTACTTTGGTATGTGCACAGGTCATATACATACAACAAACACTTATGGATTTCGAAATACATTTACAAAAATCACCAATTTATTACGATAATACAAGTGCTATAAACTTATCAAAAAATCAAATAAATCATCCGCGAATGAAACACATATATATCTACAACATTATTTTCTAAGAGATAACATTGGAAAGGAAATTTCACTTGAGTTCGTATCTTTCGAAAACCAATTGTGGATATTTTTACGAAACCACTAAATGAAAATACATTTATCAAGCTTAGACATGAACTTGGTATTGTGTTACTTTAGGACATACTATGATTAATGAAATAACCAATATCTACTTTTGAATTAATAAAAAATTGTTTTCAACAAACCTTTTCTATTTTTAGTATTCTATATAAAATTTATTAGTATAAATGGTTTCCTTAAAAAATTAATACTCGATAAATAAAAACCATGGAATCTGTGTTGGTTATACATCTCATGCTATTATAAAACCTGAGGAATTCATATTCAAATAATAAGAATGAATTTACTTGTAAAACTTCCTAAAGAAATTTCAACAAAATCGCAAATTGCACCTGGCAACGATTGAGCTACTCTTCAATAGATTATTGCTCCCCAAACTCTAATAACACAAATTCATCTTCATTAAAAACAACTCCTTCTTCTAGTTCATCCTCACTAAAAATAATTCCATCACCTACCTATCATACTGGTTTCTATCCGAAAGGAAAGAAAGTCAAACGGGCAATTAACTTTAACGTCGTACCATCATCTCACAATGACCAGCACATCGATGAGTTACATCATTATCAACAAGAAATGATGGGTCTTCAAAAAAAAATTTATGGGGAACAATGAAAATAAGGAGCTCATCTTAAATTCATTGAAAGATCCATTTTGGCATTGTGTGGACGATCACCAACAAAGGATAGTATTCGTAGCAGCTCTCCACGTCTAACATAAATTCTGGACAAAGATCACGACTCAAAACCAAGAAACTATTAGGAACCACGACCATCGAACGAAGATTGGATCTATCTAAAAATAAATAAATAAATTGTCACTAACATATTGTATTTTATATTGATATATGTATGTACGTATGTACGTACGTATGTATGCATGCATGTATGTAAGTATATAAATTGTTGCAATAAATAATGAAATAAAATAAATCAATATAATCATTCATTATAAACTTGTTCAAAGCAAATAAAATAAAACAAATATATTGAAACAAAAATTAGAAATCTTCAGTAACCAGTCGACTGAACAATAGTACACAGTCGGCCGGTACCTGTGTTCTATAATTATTTTTTCAAACACTTAAAAAACAATCGACTGAACACAAAAAACAGTCGACGGAAAACACCAAATTAACACCACAAACTTTCAAGATAGGATTCTCTGTAACTCAGTCGATTGACCTTGTACTTTCAGTCGACTGGCCGCATATTTATACTTTTTATATATGTACTAGCACATCTTTTGAGAAACCTACCCCTTCACACCAATCACACCTCTTCACTCCTGTATACTATTGGTTTGACCAAATTATTTTCCCATCTTCTCTTCATTTTCAAATCATCTACCCAAACTCCATAACTCTTTAAAAAATAACTAAAATATCTCCACTAAAATCAATGGCACCAAAAAAGTGAAAGGATCGACCTTCAACGTCAGCAAGTGAACCATCTGAAGCCCTAATTCGCAGTTGGCTCTATAATGGCGTAACTAATCACCGCTTTAACAAGATGAAAATCATGCGAGTCTTCAAGCGATCCTTCATCAAATTTCAAGATTTTGACGGCTATACTATTCAACAATTCGCGGAGGCTAATGGCATTGATTTCATTATTAGCAATATGCCAACAATCTCAAAATTTATCCACTTTTGGTAAAAATATTTTATGCTAATCCAAAACTTGATTTTTATAAACTGAAAAACTGTAAGGATATCATTTGGAGTTTAGTTTGTGGGGGAAAGGATTGTTTTACCCATTCACGAATAAGGATGATTTTGCATTGTTCTTCAGATGGCGATGATTTAGATACGATTGAAGTTAACATGCTAGAGAGTGATAGATTAGTCATCAATTTCTTGTCGATGATCTTGTAACCTTAAAAGCTATTTTTCATCCAAAAGCTAGGATTATGCATCGAGTTCTCACTCACTCATTACTCCCTAGAACTGGTAGTTATGAAACTACAATCATAATTACCAATGCTCAATGCCTTAAGGGGGGAAAGCGAATAAATTGGTCTAAGGTAAACATGGTTGAAATTAGGTTGTTTCATAATCTAAATGGAAAAACAATTCATTATGGTGAATATATAATGAGGATCCTAATGAACTTTCAAGCCAATATTCCCGATATTGAATATACCACCGTTAGTTGCCTCAACTCAAAAAATTTAAGCCTCATGTCACTTCCACCAATAGTTGAACACCCTAACATCATTTCTTTTGAACAATGGCAATTAAATAAAGCTTCCAAAAATCCTCAACCACCCGAACCAAGAGCCTCTTCCTCTCAAGCATAATGTGTTGAAGAAAGTAATGATGATGCCACAAAAGATTCAACAATGGATTCAAGTGCACAACAATCTTTTGTCACTTTGTATCGAAACCAAAATAAGTTAGAACGTTGTTTAAGTCCTGTCAAAAGCATTATGGTTCGTATGGATAGTAAGCTTGATAAAATTAAAGGTTTCTTGGGCAGAATTTGGAACAAAATGTCGTGTTCAACATCTACGGCTCCTGCTTCTCCTCTTCCTTCAAAAGTAGATATTCCAACTACTTCAACTGATTTTAGATGGATAACTTCAGAGAAAGAAGGAGAAGAAGAAATTGTGGCGGATAGTGAATAAATTGGAGACTTTTAAGGATGGTAAGCTTAATTAAATATGTTTAATTTCAAATGCCTATGTGTTAAAGTTATTCGGAAACTTATTTAGTGTTATGTGGCTATAGTTGTCAACTGTTTGTGACTTTTGTTATCTCCTGTTTGTGACTTACCTTGTTCATGTCTAGTGTTGTAATGTTTTAAAACTTTTTGTGACCATGTACGATTGTGTTTATGTTTGTGCTTCTTTTGTTGTTGTTATGCGATGTTCAAGTTTCTGTATTTGTCATATTGTTGACATTATACCATGAGCAAAACTTTCTTTCATAAGAGAGTGCTTCCAATTTTAATGTTTATACTACTCCTATCTACTTCCTATTTGTCGATGACAAAGGGGGCGAAGGCTATATCAATATGGGGAGTATAAATTTAGAGGGAGGACTATATTTTGCTCTATTACTTTTAAAATTAAACTTGTATGGTTGTCATCATCAAAAAGGGAGAGAATGTTAAAAACTCATATTTTGATGTTTTGATAGTGACAACCATACAAGAATGTATTGTGTATATTATCGACATTGCAAGAAATGATATCAACTATACGAGAGATCTACATGGCGAAGACGAAGTCGATGGTAACACAGGATCATTATATCAGTCATAGAGTCTTTAGTCTTGAGTATAAACATGTTAAAATCTCTTTAAAGTGGTATGCACATATATACACACAATCAAAATATTTTTAAAGTGCCAAAAAAATAGCATATATCAGTTGATTGATAAGTGTAATTTAGTCGACTGGTATACACTTGCATATAATATTACTTAACAGGGTTCAGTCAACTAACTTAGCATATTTAATCGATTGAAACCAGGGGTTTTCATAATGTTTTATTGTAACATAAAAAACCCTGTAATTCAGTCGAATAAATCACTTTGTTCAGCCGAATTAATGCTACAACACTCATTTTTTATTTGAAATATTGAAGGGATCTTCTCCTCCATAAAGAGACACTTCCCTCCAACAATGACTACAACTCTTCGATAAGTTATCATGCTTCACTAATAGTTGCATTACTCATTCTTTAGATAAAGTAATCTCTATTCTTGAATTCATAACAATTCTACTCTCTATTTTCAATATCTTGTCTTGAATTCTCTAAGCACTCAATATATTCACATTGCTTTCAGTTTGATCACTTGCACATTCATATATACTTCTCTTGTGATCAACTCACTTCTAATTCTTCACGAATACACAAGTATACCACTTTAAGGAAGGTTATAGGAAGGTTGTACTTATTAACTCATTCATCCTATTTAAGAGCACATGAAGTCACAAACTTATTAAATCGTTGTAATCGAAGTCCTTTTGGAGATCTTTGGGAAAGAAGTCCTATTCGGTGGCTCATGCGGTTGTAATACATATTCCCCCAGGTTAAGTGAGGGTGAGGTGTTGCTTAAAATACAAAGGGAATTTGGGACTGGACGTAGAATGGGAAGTTCGATCCAATATAAAAAATCTCTGGTGTGATCGATTTTATTCTCTTTACTTTATTTATTTCCGCTACTATTATATATATGTTTTAATTTAGTAGAATTATTCATATTGCTCGATCCATAGCGACTTTCATTTAGTATCAGAGCGAGATCATCATAACCATAGCAAAGTTTTTGATAATTCAAGTAATATGGATAGCACTACTTTGACTTTTGTTGAAGGTCAATCTACTTCATGACCACCACTATTTAATAGATTAAATTATAATTATTGGTCAACTAGATGAGAATAATATGCAAGCAAATGGTTATGACATTATGCATTCCATCATCATGGGTGTGTGTTTGTTTGTAATGAAGTACTATCTTTAGAAAGAAAACATTATGTATATGTTTCTTTATAACAAAATTAATTTTACAAAGAAATAAATTACATAAATTTGAATTTAGAATAATGTAAGAAAATTAAAGATAATTTTTCATGTATAATAGTGAAAACTTTGAATTATATGGACTTAAATGAAAATTTATTTTTACCATTTTTGTCATATAAATTTGGTATATAGTACAAGTAATTTTCATTTCTAGGACCCATTAGACCAAATAATAAATATTAGTTAGTTGTATTTATTTTAAAATTTTAAAATTAAGATCACATAATTGATTTAAATATATATGGACGTGAATGTAAAAAATAAGCGGAATAGTGGAACAATTTTGTAAATAATTGTAGAAATCACCGAACGTTGGTATTTAAATGTAAAACAGTACAATGGAGAATTAGTAGAACATTGTAATAATTATAATAATAATGATAAATTTTGTAGGGATTTAAAAATGAAATATCTGGAGAGAATTAAGGAGAGAAGAGGAAATGCCTATATCTAATAAGAATATAGAATATTCTTTTGTTTTGCTATCATTTAATATATTCCATGTTAAGGTAAATTATTTTGTACTCGAACTTATCTTCATTGATCTAATTTCCTTTTCAAATTAATGGATTTGATGAATGTTGACTGAGTTTTTAACCAAGCAGAAGTCAACAGAAGTTAGAACTATAAGACGAAGATGATATGACTCGAAAACTTGGAAAAGCACTTAGAAGTGCTTGAGAAGTGACTTGGGATATTTTCACTCGATTTGGAGCCAAGCACATAGCTCAGTACCGAGCTATGATAGGTCAGTACTGACCTATAGTTCTCCCTTATTCATCTTCCAAACTTCATACTTCTCATACACTTCTCCAATAGCTCGTTATCAATTGTTTTTTCTAGAGTATGGAGACTAATTCCAAGTTTGATAAGAAGAAAGACAAGAAAGCAAGGTAACTCAAGTGATAGAGGAAAGATTACTAGAACCAACCAAAAGTTAATGAAAAGAGCTTGGAACCTATCAACCAGAAGATGGAAGAGTAGAGTAAGGGTCGAAGTTGGATTTACACCAACATTTATAACTTGGTACTGAGCTATATAGATCAGTGCCGACCTATCTTTTTAGGTCGTGATGTTCTGCTTTCTCCGACCTATCCTTTTGGATCGTGGTGTTCTGGTTTCTCTTGTACAACATCGGGCCTTCATTTAGAGTTTAGTGTAAGCAGGCCTCTGACCCATTACCTATGTTTCCCTATAAATACCAACCTAAATGAAACTAAAGAAGGATCTGACTTCTGCTAACTCCATATGCGGAAGTTTTGCCTCTTCTTTATCTCCTACCTCTACACAATAGTCACCTAGGCAGTTACTTTTGGAAATTCTAGGATTTAGAACTTGTCAAACCCTTGTACTAGTGACTGATACTCTCTCTAATCCTTTGTAATCTCATACAAACCCTCTCAAATCAATAATCAATAAAACTATAAAGTGAACGTATTCCAGGGATTGCCGAACCTCTACAAAAATACCGTGTCCCTCTATTCTATTTTCTTTTATTTTCAATACTATATGCTAGATCTAAGTCATACAGATTCCCTACAATACAATCTTGGGCGTTGATCCATTTTTGATGTTAACGTTTTCTCTATTCTATTTTCTTTTATATTCAATATTATCTGCTAGATCTAAGTCATACAAGTTACCTACAGCTCAATCTTGGGTACTGATCCATTTTTGGCGCCAATATTTTGGCGCTTTCATTGAGAAAACCGAATCTAGACATAGATCTAGCTCTCTACTTTGGATTAGATAGATCCTGTAACGACCCGCCATTTTTGACCGTTCAAGTCGACAATAATCCACACATGTCCAACTCAAACCGTTCAAAAAGGCAGATGGTTATTGGGGTTAAATAAGAAAAGGAAAGAAAGAACATAAGCAAACTCAGAATCTTGCAGCGGAAGGAACAAGATATAATAATAAAATAACAGTTCATGAAGCTGTTAAATAAATAAATTTGATTATTATTATACATCATAAATCAGAGTTACATACATATCAGAGATAATACAATAATGCAGCGGAAAAATAATATGGTAGTAGAATACAAATGATGTAATACCAAACTCCATCTTCGTCCTCCAAAATAGATCTTCAACCTTATCTGAAATGCTCAGGCTGACCCGAGCGTAATGAAAAGACAAAACACTCAAGTCAGGACTAAAATATCTCATGTAAGTCAAATCGAATAAGAAAATATGAGTGTGATGGCGTCAGAGATGTTTACGGGGTTTGACATCTCCTATCTAGTGTCAACGTGAGTGCAATAACTTAAGAGATGTTACGGGATTTTCCATCTCTCAAGGATCCGTTAAACTATCTACTATGTAGTACAATACGCTATTATAATATGTCTACATTAAAGTAAAAGTATTAAAATAGCGTTAAGCCATGGCCCATTCCACCCTTAACACAGTTTATATTCCCAAGAGCATATACAAGACCGTAGTTTCCCCAAAACCGGAAGTCACCAGAGGGCAATCCATATACTAAAGGTACAAACCAAAACGTAGTGGTCGCGAATAGGATAATCAGTATGACAAGGTACATGAGGCAATACCAACTAGGATACTAGTAGTTGCGTGATCCGGACTGATGTTGGGCATAGCAGCTACTACCCCAACACAGCGAAACAACACTCCCATAATCGAGGGGTGCACCCAAATTGAATCACAAAAGTAATAGATATGGTAACGAAGAAGTGTGTCCGCTAGAGGTGGCGAACCTCAATGGCCCGGCAGGGCTCCTGTTTTAGTCATGTCAGGGGTCATCCAAAATCGTTCTCTTTCTTCAGTCAACGCGTTCACCAAAACCATCCACTTCGTTCTGGATCAACACTCCGCGGATACTAGTTATTAAAGTGGTTTTCGGTATCGACAGAGAGTATGTCCATATCTGATCCCGATCTCTTTAATAACTACGTATTATTACACCGATGGCTCTTTTACATTTCAAATCGATTCATAATTGATATCAAAATATCATATTCGCTTCAAAATCAAATGCATTTCGAATATCATCATATCTATTCAAGATGTAAGATTCCGTTTCAAAATCATTTTTCGCCTCAATATCTCATTTCGATTTCAAAATCATTTTTTGCCTCAATATCTCATTTCGATTTCAAAATCATTTTTCGCCTCAATATCTTATTTCGATTTAAAAATCATTTTTCGCCTCAATATCTCATTTCGATTTCAAAATAATTTTTCGCCTCAATATCTCATTTCGATTTCAAAATCATTTTTCGCCTTAATATCTCATTTCGATTTCAAAAATTCATTTAAGTATTACATTCCAAATCAATTTCAGTTCAAATCCTATTCAAATCAATTTTATCTTCAAATTTAATTCAATAGTTTCGATTTAGTCCAATTCACAAATTTCTTTGAATTTCAATTAAATTCCAAATTAATTAAATCTCAATTTCAAATAAATTTTCAATTCCAAACTCAAACTTGAAATATCATTTCATATAAATTTTCATAGAAATATTCAGAGTTCGATTAAAAGTCCAATCTTTTAAAACAAATCAACTTTCGAAAACTTACGCCGTATTTCAATTTTTTTTCTTAAAAATCTAAACTTCGAATAATTAAACAATTTCATTTACCAAGTTTAAATTCCAACATCACGAGCTTCAATTCAAAATAATTCAATTTCCATAAATTGGATTTTATTCTTAAAATCAATTCATTTAAATAATTTCAAAACAACTTTTAAAATCATTTAATTTAACCAACTCGGTGTTCGTATATAATTTTCTAACCTATGGCCAAGTGATTATTTATTCCAATTACATGTCAGGGATGAATATATATTACTTAAACCAATCACAGTGTCATATGCATGTATAACAGGATATATATTTATATATATATAAGCAAATAAACATCCAAACATTTAAATATCAATCAATAGCATCCATCGAAATAAATCATCCACTAGTCAATACAATTCACGGCAATTTCATAGTTATCAATATCGGGAAATTTGATTTTGATTAAATCCTAATTTCAATTTACTGTCAATTTAATTTTTCAACGGTGAATTCACATGACAATCTATATGACAATTAAATTTTTATCAAACAACGACAAATAAATTCATATCACTTCATAATGTCAAATTTAACTACCATAAAGATATTCAGTACGTTGTGAGCGTTATAAAACACTCACCTTGATTTTCTATTGTCGCCGAGACGTTCCGGTTTGGAACTAAAACTGGACGACGCCCAACTTTAGCCCAAATTTCTACCGTCTCCAAATCCATCCAAACTAGTTTCATTTCGAATCTCTCGTCATTACGATCGCAACGCAAAAAGTTTCGTTCCAATCGGACCTCGTATGAAAAAGTTATGCATTTTAGAAGTTTGTACACATTAATAATATAAACAATTTACATTTTACTTAAAAATATTTTTTTTTTAACCTAGAACGATCCAGGCCGTCGATTTCCACCCCATCAGATCTGGCCGCACCCTCCCCTTCTTCCTTCTCTCGTTCAAAGCCGTGAGTATGAAACCCATAGCCGCCTCTCTTCTTTGAATTTTCACGACCAAAATACACGACTTAAAGACGATCGGCCACCTCCATCGCGAAGCCCTCGGCGAACTCTACCTACACCGTGAATAGCATGGAACTCGGCTGCCCCTTTGGCCTCGAAAAACGTGAAAAATGCAGCAGCTTCGAGCTCGATTTCCCGTTGATTCGTTGCTCCGTTTTTGATCATCTCCTTATGGATTTGAAGCTCTCATCGTCCTCTACAACTTTATAGTTGATGACTTTTGCTAATTGTTGATGGATTGAGAGGAAAATGAGGAAGAAGTTTCAAAATTTTCTGGCCATTGAATTTGAAAGTGGTGGCTATGAAACCCTAGGGCTGATGTTTTCAAATGAAATGATAAAGGGTTCCTTTTATAGAAATTTACCGAAAAACAATATTCACTCCATAATCCGAACATCAAATCTCGTGTGGTGACCGGCATTTCTAGGGTTTATCCCGCGTTCTGACCATAATGGAATAGGTTTCGGAAGCTAATTCGATCATCTGTGCGAGTTACGGCAATAAACGATCGATTTAAAATTAAATCGGTTAATCAAATTTCTGTGCGTTTGGGCTCGCCCCGGACAAACGGTAAATCCGATTGACACAAAATTTGAAACCCTACAATAATATGACATTACGGATCCGATGAAACTGGTTTCGTCTAAATCCGATATTTTTTGAAAAATGACTATTTTCTCTCGCCGAATTAATATTAAAAACAATTCGATGCGTTTCGAGCTGCCACAGTCAAACGATAACTCCGATTTCTACGAAAATTGAAATCCGACAATAACAAACTATTACGGATCCAATGGAACTAGTTTCGTTCAATTCTGAGACTGTTCGAAAAATGGCAATTTTTCAATCGATAATTAAATATTAAAAAAATATTCAATTTTCACAAATTAACTTTAAATTCAATTTTAAAAGTTCTATAACATTACTATAACTCCAATATGATAAGATAGAATTTTACAAATCATTTTCAATCATATTCAACTCGATTTTCAATTATTTCTGAAATTTAACTTATTAAATTATCGATTTAATTGTCTAATTAAATCCAATATTCGAAAAATAAATTATTCGACTGTTTAATTTCAATATAAAATTCCCAATTTTAAATTATTAACTTTTAAATCAAATTTCAATTGTTCACAAATCCCATTTTTAATTTCACAGTAATTAACAATCGTTTACAATGCAGTTTTTCCATTATAAATCCAATATAAAAGATTATATTAGATTCAGCGTTCAATTATATTGTAATTCAAATTCAAGTTATTTAATTCCAAATGAATTCTTTTATTTCGATTTACACTTTCATTATTGAATCAACCATTTACTTATACATTATTATCAATAGTTTATAATTTATTTACTTTCATTTTCTTCAGCTATCATCTTATTTAAATTCACAGTAATATTAAATTACATTCATTTACGTTGATTTCCATATTATAACTTCAATATTAAATCTACCATTTTATTTATTCTTTGTTTACAATCATAACCAATTTGGTTTACAATCAAATTCAATTCATTATTTACATTCACTACAAGTTAACATCCATATTTAATTTACAAATAAGTTATTTCAGAATTCAGTTTTGCTTTTTAACTTGTAATTCACATTTAACAACACAAAATTTTATTTCCTTCGGATTTTTATCCAAATTTTTTATTTTAATTCGTATTTTTAAAGTGTTAAAAATACGGGTCGTTACAGATCCATAAGTTAGATTCGAAAAAACTTGTTTAAAGAACTTGATTAATTGCTAACAAAAGTCATGGCACTAAGGAGATCCAATAGATCCTCAAGATCTGTAGCTGGTGGTGATGAAGGGAACATTCACCAAATTAAAGTAAACAATCGATAGAGAATTCCAGGATCCTCTGCTCAAAATGAAATAGTAACCAAAGGAGAGTTTGATAAGATGATCCATGAACTTAACCAGAAGTTAGCTGTAGTAAAAAAACTCTCATGGATAAGATGGACGCATTGCTAACCTTGCAGCTACCAACGACAAGAAGAGTTAAAAGAGAAACTTCTACTGTAATAGAACAAGGGAACTCTTCGGTTTCTGGCTTAAATAGAAGAGATGGAAAGCAAAAGCAGAAGGAAGTAACTATGGAAGTTACAGGTGGAAGTAGGTGTTGGAACCGTGCCAGCCCGCAATAGAAGATATGAGTGAATTTCAATTTTTTTACCTTATTGGATCTTTATTGGGACTATGAAGTCTAATTTAGAACATTTCTAAATTTAATTTAAATAAAGTCATATATTTCATTTAAATTTATAAATTATTTATAGAAATTTATTTAATTTATTTTCAATTTATATATAAGTATACATATGTATCTTTTACATATGTGTATGTATGTGCTTGTGGAACATGATATTCCGTGGAAGGTATAATGTGCTCATATATAGATGTTGAGATTTACATCATAACGGACATATTAGCTCATCCTATATGTATAACATGTTGTCCAAATACGTGTGTATATTTATACTAGTTATATAGAAACCCAAGTGTAAATATATATATATATATGTATGTATGTATATATGTATGTATGTATGTATGTATGTATATTATGAGAAAATATTATAGATATATTTATACATAAAATATTATAGTTGTTAAATATTAAATAAACATATGTGTGTGTATAGATATACAAGATATAAGTTTTATTATTTTTTATTAATATATATATATATATATATTTATACATGTATGCATCAAAGTAACAAAATTACACACACACACATATATATATATATGTATATATAAATACAAGTATAATAATTAATGTAAATATGAGCGAGAATAGTTTATATAAATATATAAATTACAAAATTAAAAATTGTTTCAAACATCCTATATCGAATACAAAGTACATACAAATTTAATTATATTTTTTTATTATATTAATATATAAATATATATTATGAATTAATTAGTTAAACAACAATAAATAAATGATAGAAAATATTTATGTAATATATATATATATATTAAATTTTAAATTTTAGAAAATCAGGAATGATATTTTATAGCTTACAAATTTTTTTTTTAGATTTTTCTAAATCAAAATTTATTTTATATTAATTAAATACTTTCGGTCGAATTTAAAAAAAGATTTTTAAAAATAGAAAAGTTGGTTTAGAAAAATCTGAATTTTTTATCAAGGGCATCTATGATGACAATTTAATTTTATAAAATTTAAAATCAAATTTTTGAAACATAATTTATTTTATATCAATTTATTAATTCGTACAATGATTAAATAATAATAAAATATTAAATAATTACTAAAAAATTATTTTATGTCACTAAAAATCATAATTAATGTAAATATATATTTGAAAAATATTAGTTTAGATGTTTATAAGATATAATTATATAGTTTAATACAAATCGTATAAATAAATTAGTTAATATATTAATGTATGCATATATATATATTAATAAATAAAATATAATGATTTTGGCTATGTGTATTAGATCCTTAATGAAAAATTTGTTTTTTAAACCAATCAATATTAATAAATAAAATATAATGATTTTGGCTATGTGTATCAGATCCTTAATGAAAAATTTGTTTTTTTAACCAATCAATATGTAACAACATCAATACCTATAACAATCTCACCTAACTAACAATACAATAATCATAATATTTATATGTATGAACAATATACAGTCATATAGAGGTTAGGAATCATATATAAAACTAAAAACTTACCTAAAACTAATGCTCTTAAGACCACCTTGTAATGATGAGTTCTCTCCTCTTTTGAAACCTTTTCGATTCTACAGGTTGCTAGTCCTTGAACCGTAGAATCTTTGCTATCACATAACTATTATTTGAATTGATTTGAGTTTTGTTGGAACTTTAGGATGTGTAGTTCGGCCAAATTGATGGAGATAGGAGGCAACAAAAGTCCTTCGAATATTAGGGTTAGAGTCTCTTTTATAATGGTTGAATCAGAGAGAAAATTGGATCACATCACTTTCCTTTTCTCACCCAATCTTAACCATCCATTTCAAACCCTTTTTTACCTCTTTTTGGCCGCCCCTTATACCAAATATTTGCTGCCGCATTTTTCCTCTAACATCATGGGCTAATAACCCATTTAAGCCCAAATAAATATATTTAATTAAATCCAATTTAATTCCTTATTGATATCTCATATCGATCGGTATATTTATAATTATTACAAATATATACAACAAATTTTATTCCTCAAATTATTCAAATTTTATAATTAATATTTCATAAATATTAATTAATTTATAACAATTACAAGGTAATTAAATCATTTGGTCTAAAGAGAATTCATTATTTCGGTTATGTGACCCTCGGTGTAAATTTGGTCAGCGATTAACATCGAACTATTCATATGTTAACGTCACACGTCACTTAGAAGGTGGTGTGACATTTTAGCCAAATTTATCGCTTACTTATTTAAAGTAAAATTAAATTTTAGTTAATTAAGTGTTACCCGGTTGTGACATTTATTTATACCAATTCTTCGCCAAAACTATATCACTTTGGACTTATTGGATTTGGTAATAGTCAAATTTCCAACATCGTCCGTATTCAACTCTAGAGTCCAAACACAAAGTCTTTGGTTCATTAACCGAAGTAACGACCTGCTTTTTCGACCATCGAAAGTCGGCACTCGATTCATCCATGGTATTCAAATGCCGAACATCCGATCACCGAAAAGACAGATTGTTAGGGTAAAATAAAAAGAACAACAGGGGAAATAGAATCTCATAGTGAAAACGACAACATATAATGTAGCAAAGACATTATCAACTGTCACTCCAAGATATAAGGTACATCAGAGTTAAAAACAAACCTCATTAGCTAGATAGTTATAATTTCGTGACCTTGCAATTATCGAAAGGTATACAATATAATACATTGGAAAATAAAATACCACGGCAGGTGAACATCCAGCTCTACTCCATGAGCTTCTTGTCCCACCAACGATAACCTAGAAAAATACTTGATCTGCTTCGAGCATTGTAATAAAATAACACCCGGATCAGTATGGAAAACCGAGAAAACTTAAGTAATATGATGAACATACAATTATTCTGAGAGACCACATCGTTAAACACGGAATGGGTTTTTACCTCACAAGAACAACATCCATAGATGAAAGAACAGAAATTAATTACAACAAAATCCAACTTGAAAGAATAGGTATAAACAAGATCAAAATTTATATTATGGATATAAGTAATTAAACATCGAGAAGAGCTCTAGACACTTCTCGGTGCAATTAAGAAAAAAATTCAAAGATTTGAATCAAATAAGGAAACGAAAATTTCCAACAATGACTAGGCGGGTGCACCCCATTACCAAAATTATACATCTAGAAAATATACATGAGAATGACAATGGCTCTCGGACACGCCAAGCCGGATTCCACCAACCTTATCGAGTATCCGAGTATTTCACATCTTTGTATGCATACCACTGAATCCAATCTAGAGTAGATGTAAAGATACTCTAATGGGAGAAACCCCACATAGCATGGCTACTATTCGTTCTTTGGTTTTAGTCATTTCTGATAAAGGATATCAGCTCTCGAAATGAGCTGCTAATCATCTTGGATCGACGAAACTCAAAAGAAGAAAAGATTAATTCCAAGGTTCGAATCGAAATAAGGAGATTGAATTTATCCAACATGACAGGAGGATGCACCCCCTACACCGAAAGTATACCTCTAGATAAAATATACTGGAGAGTCCATACCAAACATGCAACAGTCTCAAGAACTTCCAAGCTCGACCTCGTTAAATCCATAGGCATCCAAACATACTCACATCACCACATGCATGCTACCAATAAATCTCTCGATAAATGTGAATATACTCTAATGGGTGCGACCCACATGGCTTGGCTCCCACTTTCTCTTTGGTTTTAGTTATCCATGCTGTTGGATGCCAATGCTCAAACACTTGCCACCAATAAATGAATCAAGTTTTTAAAACATTTGATTCTCACATATGCTTGGTTTTCACATCACAAATATTTGTAAAACACTTAAAAAAACACTCTTTAAAAACAATTTCTTTAAAAGAGCAAATTATATTTCTAAGTGTATTAAAAAGAAGGACAAAAAACAAATGTCATTAAAAAATTGTTTACTAATATAGCAAAACAATTTACACTTAGCTTTATTTTTAGACAATTCCTTTACAAAGATTTTCTTATTTATAAACTATCATTTATAAATTTCAAACACCATTTATTATCCCGGTAGGTAATAAATCAATTAAAATGCTTTTACAAATTTAAAACAATGTTAATCATCTTGAAAGATAATTGATATAATTCTTTTATAAATTTAAAACCACATTAATCATCCCAAGAGACAATTAATCACATTTGTAACTCCTTCAATAAATCAATTAATTAACTTCAAACGCCTTAAATAAATTAGTTAATTAACTTTAAAACACTTTTATTAAATCAGTTAATTAACTTTGAACAACGTTAATAAAATTTATTAATTAACTTTATTATAGTTAAATAATAATTAAGAATATATATAAACCTCCAATTCTTTTCAAATACTTATATAATCCTTACAGACCCATTTGAAAAGAATTTACAAAATAGTTAAGGTAAATAACTTGTATAAATTAAACAACATTAATTATCCCGAAAGATAATTAAATCCAATTTACAATCTTTTATAAATTTGAAAACGATGTTAATTATCTCAAAAGATAACTAATCAAGTTTATAATCTCTTTATAAATTTAAAACACCGTTAATTATCCCAAAAGATAATTAATTAAATTTGTAGCTCCTTTTATAAATTCTAATCAACACTTATCCTTTATTTTCCAAAATTCTCAAAATACTTGAAAATATAGTTTAAACAACTTTCAAAGTGTGAAAACACGACCAAACATTTATTTGTAAAAACACAAGCTCAAGTTCAACACGCAACAAGGGTTTAAGGAAATGATATTTCATAAGTGATGGTATAATGAAAGTTGCTATAACGACACTCACACAAATCAAATGGTAGGTCACAAATATTTCAATCAAACATCAATATAAGCAACAAAATAATATAAGTAAAATGCATATAATAGTAAATTAATAATAACGAGAAACTCCTTTGGGTCTCTCTACAAAAGTCTTCTGTAAATCACACATATGTATGTTTATTTTCGAAGTGTTCCATGGCGACCTATTCGCCATATACACTTCGACTTCCTCTTGTTCTCTGCAACACAATGGTTATTTATTTCATTCGCTTTCAAGCGGAAATCAAATCCAAACAAAACAATCAATAACAATGCATACTATAATTCAAGCATTTAACAATAATCTATAGCAACATAGATATCATATAGTTTATTTAGAGGTGAGTAAACTCACCAAAATTCTACTTGATGCTTTTGTGTTCTAGGTTCGATCTAAGAGCGTTCGATTTTAGCCCAGAATTCTACTAGGTCCAATTCTAATAAAATTAGTCCCATCGCGAAGATAACGTCGATACGAGTCCAATGCAACTGACTACATCCAAATTTGACCTCGTATGAGAAAGTTATCAATTTAATACGAATTCGAATTAATTGAAATAATTAATAAACTCAACTATTAACTAAATACCATACTAACAAATAATCTTTCTTTCCCAATTAAATCTTCCCGCCTATGCACATGTACACTCCTGTACACCCATCAACACTGACCGTGCACGCACCACTTATCACCACCTCCCGACCATGAAAACGCGTGCCAACAATTGCAAAAAACTTCTCTCCACTTCCTCTCTGCATCGGTCATCATCTCCTCAAGCTCGGTCATCTAAACTCCAACGCAACCTGCTGCTCACGTGCACCAAAACCCAAATGTTGTGACTAGCATAAGACGACCGCACTTCCCCAATTTAACACCATCGACTCCTCTTCACTCGAGAAGACCAACACCATCGACAAAACCTACGCCTAAATCAAACTCAACCTCAAACCCTAGTTCACTACCGTTCCATCCTAAAATTGTCGATTACTGCAATGACACCTGCACTCGACCCAACTCATATTGAGTTGCAGATCTCCTCGATACAAACTCAAAGAACCTTGTTTTGAGATTTTCGTTAAGAGAATCAATGGGTTTTGATTTTTGAAAGATGGCACCATTTAAATTTCTTTGTTATAGGCAAAAAGGGAAGGAGGGAAAAGGGAAAATGAGAGTGGAAAAAAGTGTTGAATTTACATTATCTTTACAAACAGAACAATTCCCTTGCTTCATTTTCAGGTTAACCGAAAACTTTAGGCCAACCCAAATTCTCAAGTCACCCTTACATCATGTTGGAATTTTAGAATTTTTGATTTGATTTAAAGAGAGTTCAAAAGAAGGTTTTGTGGTATTCTGCTACATAATATTCCATCCACGTACGAACCGCGAACGACTGAAATAAATACGACCGTGCACCAAAATGCGACACGATCATAAATTAACAATAAAATACACAAATTATTTTATTCAGTGATATTCAAAAAATACAATCCTTTTCCATAAAATACGTCAAACGAAAATTTAAATATTTTCCAGATTAAAAACTATGGAAAAATCCTATAAATTCATAAAAAATATGTCAATAAAAATCAAGTCGTTTTATTAACAATTGGTTTTTTATTATTTATTCGAACTATTTATTATTGTAAATAAATTTACAAAATGAGTTCACCATTATTATATATTAATTAAAAAGAGTTAAATAATGCTATCAAATCCATTTAATTAATATTTAATTCACAATTCAAATATCTAAAAAATTATCATATTTGTATATAAGTTATTAAACTTTTAAAAAACCAATTATCTCAATATTTAAAATTAATTAATATTCAAAATCAAAATGATAAGATTATTGGATGTTACATTCTCCACCTTAAATAATATCATTCTCGAAATTCACAAGGAAGAAAATGTCTTCAAACCTTTAAGGTTTAAAAACTATTAACTAAAAATGAGTTATTAAAATTTTAAAGCCCCTTATGTTATAGAAAATTTCGGCAGTACCTCCTTTGTGCAGCTAATCCGAAAGAACTACAACTCGCCACAACCGGCCCAAATTAACAAAGAAAATAAAAGTCAAGTGGCCATTTATATTTGGGGCATAAAATCATCAATTAATCACCAATATCTAAATCTACTACGTACCTCTTTTGCATTTGATATTTATTTCTTTTGCAAGCAACTTACTATCTTGATGCTAATGCAGACGTGTAAGAAATCAAATAGTAATCTCCCGCTTCATTGTACTATTTACATAGTCCAAAAGAGAATCATATTGCCAAGAGTAATACACTAGCTATTTCTATCATAAGCTCAAGCAACATAAACAAGATAACATACATATGTAACAAAAGTACATAGAATACTCTGTAATAAAATATTAAGCATCCAATCTTTTAAAAAAATTAGAACTAAATGTCCATGTTTTTATATTCAAAATATATTTTCAAATTCCTCTAAAGAGAAATAAATCAAAACCAAAATCAACTATGACATGGAAGGGGCTCCTCTTACCGAAGCATGGTATAACTCTAAAATCAAAACAATACTGAGCATCTAGTGGTATTTTGGTTTCTCTTAAAACAATAACTAGAGTAAACAAATATACCTGGTGGGTCTTTCAAATCGGGAAACCCCCAATTGCCCAACTTTAGTCATAACCAAAAATATTTGAAAATTCACTTCACAAAACTCCTTTCAAATATCTTGAAATAATAATACTCCACCAAAGTTTTCAAAATATTATTATTATTATTTCTTTCACAAATTCTTTCAAAATCACCTTTTTTTTCAAAAGCACCAAGATTTGAGTCCTAATAAACAACACTTTATAAACCGTAGTCTATAAAATTACACTATCAATCAAATGAAATTCCATAAAAGAATAAACTAACACTTAACATTATTTAAAATGTTAAGTGATTAACAAACAATAGTTCGAATTTTGCTTAGGTTCACAACTTTCTCGATTGTCCAAGGATATAGATAATTTTCTAAGAGTACCATCATGCTCATCAGCCTTTGGTTATTACTTAAAAGATAATCTAAGCTCCCTCAAACAAAATTGAAAGTCACTCCCTAAATTTTCCTAAGGTACACAACAAAGCATAAAAATATACTTAAGCCCGTATGATGTACATAAATCATCTGTATGCAATATCCGGTCCGATCACTTTCTCAGATACATAAACTTCACTTTCGAACTAGTGTCGCTCATTCGACCTCACTAGTGCGGATTCTGATCAGGTTCCTTGATTAGAAACTCTCATTCTCCTTACATAGCCATATACTCAGATAAAAAACCTTGGTATCATATCAAGAATCCGAATCAAGTGTTCGCTGAATAGAATCAAGTGAGAAACCATTTTTCGGACGGGTGTGAATCACCACGAAGTTATGTACTCGAATACTAAATCAAAATCCATGCAAATAAAATGATCTACATATAGCATACATACTTAATCCGATTAGTTTCTTAATTACACCAATTTCTTTCTAAATCACTTTCAATTTCATTTATAGTATTTCACTCAATACTAAAATTATTTATGAATTACTTCATAAATTTTTAATTAAGTTTATAAACATTTTATAAATACAAATCTTTATAAAATGTTAAGTTAAAAAATTACTCCATTTTCATTTACTTGTATAATAATCTTCTAAATCCTAAGGGTATATACAACATGTCGATTTTATTTTATTTTATATTTATTTTTTCAAAATTCAAATGAAGGTCCAAAAAAAATATGGGTCTTAAACTTGGATCGACTACTTCGACCTTTTACCTTAGAGTATGATAAGAAAAGATGTTTATGGGTTGGTCTAATAACATCAAATAGTTTACACAACTTAGATGTTTAGACAAAACTACGGTTTTACTAAAACAATGCTTACTAAAACCTTCCTATCCAATCTATCCCATTTAGAAACTTGATTTAAATTATCTCTTCTCTATCCAAGAGTTTAATATTTTCATTTATCAAATTATTATTAAAAATTAACTTTTATTTTAAATCAATTTCTGTTAAGGAAACTTAAGGCTAAATACCCGGTTTATGCGCCTTTTGAATCAATTCAAGCAATATCGTGATTTAAATTCTCACAAAAATTCTTTTTACTTGTAAAACATCTTTTATAAATTATATGAATCGTTTTGTATTCCATACTCATATAAAATGTACCCTTAAAACCATCTAATATTATAATAACTTCCCTTTATTATAATAAAACTATTTTTTAAAACACCTTTTATAAACCAAATTTATATAAAATTTCCTTTATATAAATCATCTTATGTTATAATAATTCTCCTTTATTATAATAAAATTTTCCCAAATATTTATCCTTTAAATATCTTTTCTTCCCATTTAGATTATATTAAACTACTTTTATTAAAAGTTTACTTTTAACTCAACATTATTAAAAGATGAATTTTAACTTAACATTTTCTCCAAGCACTTTGTAGTCAAATTGCGAAACTTAATTCACAAGGGGTATATATGTTTTTAATGTACTCACAATTATCAAAATAATAAATGCCCATAAACTGGCCGAGCATAAATTAACAATCAACAAACAATAGTCAATGCTCCTAAATTAACCGAGCATGACAAATAGAACAATAATGATAATAAAGAAGTATTATCATTAACAAACAAACACCATAAGTAACCATATTAATTTGAAAATTATTCCTTTATATATATATATATAATATATTCCTATGTAAAATATTTCATTTACCAATTTTCAAAAATCAATATTGTGTATGTTTGCCTTGTTCGAGTGCTTAGAAATGTCTATTGGCATCGTGGCGTCCCATGTCTCGACCAGAATTCATAACAACTCAATCGACCAATTAACACCTTGTGTTTTTATAGTAATAAAAAATATGCTTTCGCATATATAATACTCTCAACTCATTCTAGGATGTCACTTACCATATCTCTAATGAGTTCACCCCACCAAAGCCATGGTTATCACTTAACCGTCAGCTCTAATACCAAATGTAATGACCCACCTTTTCGACAATCAAAAGTCGGCACTTAATACATCCATGGTATTCAAATGCCGAACATTTGATCGTCGAAAAGGCAGATTGTTAGGGTAAAATAAAAGGACCAATTGGGAAAATAGAATCCCATCGCGGAAATAACAACATATAATATAACAAAAAGAGTATAAACCATCACTCCAAGATACAGAGTACATCAGAGTTAAAAACAAACCTCATCGGTTGGACAGTTATAATTTCCTAACCTTATAATTGCCGATATGTATATAATATAATACAACAGAAAATAAAATACTATGACAAGTGAACATCCAGCTCTACTCAATGAGCTTCATGTCCCACCGATGACAACCTAGAAAAATACTTGGTCTGACCCGAGCATTATAATAAAATAGCACCCAGATCAGTCTAGAAAACCAGTGAGAGATAACTCTTGTAATATAATGAACATATAATAATTCTGTGAGCGCTAAAGATGGAACGAGTTTTTATCTCACAAGAACAACATCCTTTGATGAAATAATGGAAACAAATTAGAACAAATCCTAACTTAAAAGAATGTGTATAAACAAGATCATAATCGAAACTTAAATAATGGACACAAATAATTAAACATCAAGGAGAGCTCCAAACACTTGTTGATGCAATTAAGAAAATAATTCAAAGATTTGAATCAAATAAGGAAAGGGAAAATTTCCAACAATAACTAGGAGGGTGCACCCCCTTACTAAAAGTATATCTCTATAAAATATACTTAAGAACTACGATGGCTCTCGGACACATCCAAGACGGATCCCGCCAACCTTACCGAGTATTTGAGTATTTCGCATCTCCACGCGCATACCACTGAATCCAATCTAGAGTAGGTGTGAAGATACCCAAATGGAAGCAACCTAACATAGCTTGGCTTCGCCTCGCTCTTTGGTTTTAGTCATTTCCAAAAGGATATCAACGCTCAAAATGAGCACAAATCATCTTGGATTGATGAAACTCAAAAGAAGAAAAGATTAATTCTATGGTTCGAATTGAAACAAGGAGAATGAATTTATCCAGCATGACTAGGAGGGTGCGTCGTTAAGTCCAACATGACTCCTAGGAACTTCAAAGCTGGATGCTATTAAATCCATAGACATTCGAATATAATCACATCACCATATGCATGCTACCAACAAATCTCTAGATAAACGTGAATTTACACTAATGGGTGCGACCCACATGGCTTGGCTCCCATTTGCTCTTTGGTTTTATTTATCCACGATGTTCGATGCTAATGCTCAATCGAGTTACAAATCGTCTTAGATTGATGAAGCAGTAAGAAGGATATCAAAATCGATGGTTGATGAATCAACTATTAGAAATAAACGAATGATTGTATATGGGAATTAAATCGCATACACTTGCCACCAATAAATTAAACAAGCTTTTAAAATATTTAATTCTCACTTGTACTTGATTTTCACATTACAAATATTTGTATAACATTTTAAAAAAGTATTCTTTAAAAGAACAAATTATATTTCTAAGTGTATTAAAAGGAAGGGCCAAAACAAATGTTATTTAAATACTGTTTACTATAAACCCAAAACAATTTAATTTAGCTTTATTTTCAAACAATTCCTTTTAAAAGATATTTTTAATTATGAACTATCATTTATAAATTTCAAACAACATTTATTATCTTTTAAGATAAATACAATGTTAATCATCCTGATAGATAATTGATATAATTCTTTTATAAATTTAAAACCACATCAATTATCCTGAAGGAAAATTAATCACATTGGCAACTCCTTTAATAAATCAATTGATTAACTTTAAACATCTTTATTAAATTAGTTAAATTTACTTTAATCACTTTTATTAAATCAGTTAATTAACTTTAAAATACTTTTATTAAATCTGTTAATTAACTTTGAACATCATAAATAAATTTATTAATTAACTTTATTACAATTAAATAACAATTAAGAATATATATAAACCTCCAATTCTTTTCAAATACTTATACAACCCTTACAAACCTATTTGAAAAGAATTTACAAAATATTTAATGTAAATAACCTTTATAAATTTAAACCACATTAATTATCCCAAAAGATAATTAAATCTAATTTAAAATCTTTTATAGATTTTAAAAAGACATTAATTATCTCGAAAGATATTTAACCATTATAATCTCTTTATAAATTTAAAACATCGTTAATTATCCTGAAAGATAATTAATTAAATTTATAACTCTGTTTATAAATTGTAATCAACACTTATCCTTTATTTTCAAAATTCTCAAAATACCTAAAAATATAGTTTAAACAAATTTCAAAGTGCAAAAACATGACCAAAAATTCTACTAGCTCCAATTCCAATGAAATCTATCCCAGCACGAAGACAACGTTTATATGAGTCCAACGAAATTGACCGTGTTCGAATTCGACCTCGTATGAGAAAGTTATCGATTTAATACAAATTGAAATTAACTTAAATAACTAATTAACTCGACTATTAACTAATTGCCCTAACAAGAAATAATCTTCTTTCGTAATAAAAAAATCTTTCCACTTGTGCACATGTACACTTCTGTACACCCATCAACACCGACCATGCACGCACCACGTATCACTACCTCCCGACCACGAAAACAATCACTACCTCCCGACCACAAAACATGTGCCAACGATTGCAGACAACTTCTCTCCACCTCCTCTCCACATCAGTCATTGTCTCCTCAAGCTCGATCATCTACACTCCAACGTGATCTGCTCCTCATGTGCACCAAAACCCAAATGTCGCAACTAGTATAAGACGGTCGCACCTCCCCATTTTAACACCATCGACTCCTCTTTACTCGATAAGACCAACACCAACCTAACATCGCCTAAAGCGAACTCAACCTTAAAACCTAGTTCACTGCCGTTCCATCCCAAAATTAGCGATCACTGCCAATGACACCCGCACTTGACCTAACTCATATAGACTTGTAAACCTCCTGGATACAAACTCAAAGAACCTTGTTTTGAGATTTTAAGTTGAGAGAACCATTGGGTTTTGATTTTGAAAGATGAGGCCATTTATGTTTCTTTGTTAATGGCAAAAAGTGATCGAGGGAAATAGGAAACGAGAATAGGAAAAAAAAGAAAGTGTTGAATTTACTTTAGTTTTATAAAGAAAACAATTCCCTTGCTTCATTTTCAAGTTAACCAAAAACTTCAAGGAAACCAAAATTCTCAAGTCACCCGTCACATTATGTTGAAATTTTTGAAATTTTTTGCACTATCTCAATACACAATATTTCGTCCACGTATGAACCGCGAACGACTGAAATAAAAATACGATCACGCACCAAAATGCAACATGATCACAGATAAACAATAAAATACACGGATTATTTTATTCCATGAAATTTAAAAATATACCATGATTTTTCGTGAAATACGTCAAACGAAAATTTAAATATTTTTCAAATTAAAAATTATGGAAAAATCCTATAAATTCATAAAAAATATGTCAATAAAAATCAAGTCGTTTTATTAACAATTGGTTTTCTTATATTTATTCGAATTATTTACTGTTGTAAATAAATTTACAAAATAGGTTCACCATTATTATATATTAATTAAAAGGAGTTAAATAGGGCTATTAAATCCATTTAATTCATAATTCAAATATCTAAAAAATCACCATATTAGAATATAAGTTATTAAACTTTTCAAAAACCAATTATTTAAATATTTAAAATTAATTAAATATTCAAAATAAAAATGATAAAATTTTCAGATGTTAAACCAAACTACTCTGGCCAGAAATTTTGACCTTGGGTTGACTTGAGCTGACCGTGATACTAGCCCCATATAATTGAGGAGACAAATCCTCCTTTGAATAGTACTTCAATTCCAATACTTCCAGTCGATCCAACTATAGTCACTCGATGGATGTCATGCCATGATTTGATTGTAATCAAAGTGGAGCTTTGATATTGAAGATTCACGGTATTCTTAAGTCGAGAAAATTGGGTAAATCAGTCACGCTGCTATTTTTTGTTTGACCTTAGTTATATTAACGAACGTAAAACTATCGAGTGAGCTATTCCATAGTTATCCAATAACAATTAGTATGTAACCTCTTGGTGCCCCTAACAGTCATGAATAATACACTACCCAATGTTTGGAGAGCATTACGTACTCTAGCCTCAACGAATACATTAATATCCAGTCTCGATGCATCTTGACTAGAAACATTTTGTTGTGTTTTATAATATTGTGATATAATACTCATGATTACAACCATTTGTTATTACTATCATAAACACATCATTTATGGATTTTATGTTAAATATATTTTAATTAAGCATTTAATTATTTATAACATATTATAACAAATATATAACGAAATGAAAAACACCATTATTATGAATGAGAATTGATTACAAAGTTAATAATTTACAATAAACTACAAAATTACCTCTAGGGCATACCCCTAACTCTATCAGGAGGAGCGCTTCCCTGTAAGTAAACAACCTGGTATCGAGCTAAAACAGCTCGGTACTGACCCAAATGTCCCACTTAATGATGCTTAAGAGGAAGATGCATTGCTGGATTTTGACTCTGATGCTGAAATGCAGCTGGATGATGGTGATGATGGGTTGAATACTAGTGCTAATAGACAAAACACTAGAACGGGAGTTCAAACTGCTACGACAAGACTAACTAGGCACCAATGGAACTCTGCCGGAGTGGTTCTCCCAGAGAATGGAGAACCTAGACTTTAGTAGGCAAGCCAAGATCGTGTGCGGAGCCAAACACTCGATACAGCCCTTGATAGTCAACCTGTAGATTACCGTTCCAATAAGGAGTTCATTG
This sequence comes from Allium fistulosum, assembly GCA_030737815.1. Classification (NCBI taxonomy): domain Eukaryota; kingdom Viridiplantae; phylum Streptophyta; class Magnoliopsida; order Asparagales; family Amaryllidaceae; genus Allium; species Allium fistulosum. Next base: position 1,089,101,134 of record CM060904.1, on the reverse strand, counting down.
CTGATATGGTCAAATGGTTAGTGGAGGAGAGTGGTGGTAGGAAAAATGAAGATTGGAATTCCACACCAATTAGGATTTCAAAATCAGTTAGGATTTTCAGGCAAGAGGGTCAGATATTTAATTCTTCTGATTTCTAATTCTATTTCTCTTGTAACAACTACCTTGAATCCAAATTTAAAATATGATTTAATTAATTTTAATTAATTGAATGAATAAATTAGGAGAATTTGTATTATATTTCCAAATTAAAATGGATTTGGAGTTTAATAAATTGGGAATTTAATGAATTTTCTTTTTATGCTATTTAACTCTTATATTTAATTTTATAAGAATAATTTTGGAGAAAATGAATAGATAAATTGTATGAAAACAATTTCTTTGGTTGAAATATGGTTTCTATATTAATGGTTCATTTTATTAAAAATATGGAGAATGACTTTTTATTTTATAAGCTATAGTTAATTTTGATAAAATATTTCAATATTAATGAAAAGTGAGATATTGACATGTTATTTATACTGTGAAAATTTCAGAAATAAATGTTAGTAAAATTAGAACATTGTTTTAATTAAATCGGTTTCTATAAAGTGTTAAAATGAAACACAACAAACTAGCAACACTTTGGTTTTGAAAGAATTAGCAATGCTTGGCTAATGGATCCACATTCTTTACCCACTTAGCCCAAAACAAAAGAAATAAAAATGAGAAAATGTACGTATATCGTCTCTCACTTCGCATTTTTATCTCCAAACCAGAAACTCAAATATACTCTAAGTACAAAAACCCTAAATTCCCAAATTTGCAAATCAAAGAGCTTTCAATCTATTTTAGGGTATTTTAATCAAAGGTAATCTCCTCTATCTATCCATGCATCAATTGAATGATTTATTTCAGTTTTGATTTCTAAAATTGACCATTCCTATCCAATCTTTGTTCATAGCCTAGGTTGATATTGTCATAGGAGGGAATGGGAGATCCTAAGCTCTAACCTTTCATTCTAGGTTTGTTTAGGTGAGTTTATCTCACGATTTCTAGCCTTAGATAAATGGTTGCTGCTGTTATATGTTTATGGTTGAATTTAAAGTATATATGATCTCAATATGTTGATGGATTCATTGTCTAATTGAATTGAATTTCTTTTTACTGAAAACCACCATAAAAAATCATGAATTTCATCTAATTATACATGTTTATATGCATGCATGACTGCCTATTCCATACCTTAATCATTAGAAAAGCAACATAGGAAGAATGAGCAAAAACTGATTGATGGAAGATCACCAGAATCGCCTAGACGTCAACCCAGGCGAGCCAACCGGTGGGCAGGTTGGTTGAACCGGTGCACCGATTACCTGACATCCAGGCTACATTCTGGTATTTCCCGATCGACCCATTTGTCACTTGTTTGCCCTGTTGATTTCCAGAAGTTGACTATTTAATTTTAATACTGCATTTCATATCCATTTCACTTATATTTTCCGGATTTCTGACTTATGAATTGTTGAATTCATTTTGATGTTTAATACATAGAGATTGTTCTATGGATCTTGAGAGAATTACATACATTTAATGCATGTTTTCAACCCGGATTTACAAATGATTGATTTCTAAATCTAATCGTTATATACAAGACTATTTTTGTACCAATCTTATATATATACATACAAAGAATTTTAGTAATATACATACACACTATCTATTTTCGTATGCAATGGTCTTAAAAAATGCTTTGGAACGATAGTTTAAAAAGCTTACTTATATATATATTTCCATTATAAAAATATATTTTAAAAGTGGTTTTAAAAGAGAAATATTTTCATAAAATTGCACATTATCGATCGAATGAGAAATTGATTTTAACAGTTAAATAAAGCGAGTGGTAACAAACGCTCATGTTTGTTTTATTGATTAAATCCTGGACTTATTCGACTGAACCATTGTTAGACACGAGTGGAGTTTAATATTATATAGTAAACGTTTGGGTAAACCCGTATGGTATGGGACACATGGTCGTTATCTATTCGGTTACTATATAAAAGTATTATCACTTTTCGACGAGTTTATGGCTCGCCTTTGATGTTTATAGGACTTGTTCCTATTTGATGTTTATTGGTTTTGTACCTATCTTGATGTTTATAGGACTTGTTCCTATTCGATGTTAATTAGTTTCATACCTACCTTGGAGTTCATAGGTTTTATACTTATTTCAATGTTTATAGGTTCGTACCCATCTTGATGTTTATAGATTATACGTCTATCTTGGAGTTACATGCATGTAGGGGAATTTATTTCACCAATCTTGGAGTTTGGTGCCCCCTCTTAAATATGAGATTTTTGAATTTCTATTTGTGAGATTTCTAGATTTAACGTTGTTGGATTATCACCAAACCGTTTCGAAGGTTTTTTTTCTTTTAAGAAGTTATTATGAGTTTTTGTACTTGGTGATTTGAAGTTATTGATGCATGTTTGATATTTTTCGATATATGCTTACAATTGAGATCTAGATTACTTTATCTACCACTCAGTTTTGCTAACACGTTTTTCTTAGTCTAGACTGATCCGTTTAATATTTTGATAATACTCGGGTCAGGCCAAGATGTTTCAGGTCCTTCAGCTTGAGGCTTTAGAGTGGATGCCTTACCTGTTAGCTAATAGTTCTCTTTTGTCATCTTATGTATATATAATTGGTATTATGTAGTATCTTGTGTTGAGATTAGACTCATTTTGTGTACAAATTCATTTTGAGATGTAGCACTTTGTATATGTGTGACGCCCCACCTCTATGCTCATAATAACAAAGAGTATTGAAGGAAATACTGTCTATTATTACGAAGAATAAGGCTGGATAGGAGCGACCATCCGTAATTGGCCTTACACTAATATTGGTTATCTCGATAGGAGTGGTACATACTTTTTATTTTTCTTCTATTATTTATTTACTCCCATCGACACACCCAATACTAGTATAAAACGAACTACGACGGTTCATAATAGTTTAGGACATTAGATATAACAATAACACAGATAATATAAATGCGGAACACAGATAAAAACAAAAGTCTCATATATATATATATATATATATATATATCTGATGTCAGTTAATACATAGTTGACACGATACATATGATACAACTACAACTGTCGACTCTAGAAGTTATATATACAAGTACATTATCGACTAATATACATGAATACATATCGTTCTATACAATGACACGACTGCTACAAAATGACACTGATAACTTCAGAAGGTGTGAAAAGTCTTCAAATCCTGAACAGCAACTTAAAGTAGAAAATCTACGACCTGAAATAACTCGGGTCTGACCCGAGTATTACATTCAAAAGAAAATAATACACGGATCAGTCTAATTCAAACTCAGTTATTAGTGCACAGAACAATAATAATCAAATAGTCAAATAGACGACAATCCCAGAAATCTCGTATATCCAACTCTCGATACGAGAATTGGATAACGGCAAATATAACACTAAATAGTGTTAAACAATAAATCAGCAATCCCAATCAAGTTAAATAATTGAAATGTCAATTTAAAAATAACAGTACTGATTGGCTGCAGTACACGCTAACGTGTACTGCCTCGCCAATACAATCTATCAATTACTCAGAAGAACAATGAATCCAAAAGCCAACAAACCCAACTCAAATCAAAATGAGCCATTCCAAAATACGCTTAATAAAACAGAAACAGATGACATCAAATTAACTTAATCCTCGGTGTGGCTGCAGTACACGCACGCGTGCACTGCCTCGCCACTACCGTACGTCGAAACAGCAAAGGTCAAGTCGCACTAGCATGACTCGACACAACTGCAAAACCCAACCAAAACTAACAGCAACCCCACAATGCAGCGACAAAATATAGTCTCACTAATGAAGAAAAGTGAAGATTCAAAAATCAATGCTACTGCCTCAACAATATAAGGCGACAGGTCTGGGAAGCACGTATGTGCATCAAAATCCAGTCAATGAACGAGACAACAAGGTGAACCGGAACAGTCAGCAGCATATATGAACAAAATGCCAACAGATTCGAATAGTGCAGCATATAGTGGAAACCAGAATATTAAGGGGCAACAAAATGATTGTGCAGCTGCAAGTAACATAATATACGGGCAGCAACCTCAAATAATGATGACCAGGCAGAAAGCTTAAATGCAACGAAAATGCCAATGCAAACTTACTCTTTCGAAATCACAGAAAAACAAGTTTTAAACTAAACTGGCAACACACTGTAACTTTTCAAAATCACAGAATGTTTCTACTAACTGGCAACATAAGATACATAGTGTTGCCCACAATGAACTTTAATTAAAACAACCTAGGCATGCTATTTATACACTCACGTGTAGAATTTTCAATAAATAACACAACTTGAGCTAAATTTCTTTGGCACAGGCACGTGAATGAATCTATAAAAAGTATCAACCTGTAACTTATAAGAGCACTAACAATATGAGCACGCACTACACCTGCATAAGGAGGAATATGGCCAGAGTGCAAAACCTCAATGATTCCCAACCTAAATGAATGTGTGTTCTATATTCAATTGCATGCACTATTCAACTAGAAATTATAAAATCTGTGAATGCCTAACTATGCTTCTACGTGCCTTATCCAATAATAGGTACAGACGTCTACATGCCGTGCATATATATGCAAAACTAATTCAGGTTACAGAGGGACACAGGCAGTTTACACGGCATAAGACAGGGAACCAATATGTACAACATCAATGCAGTGAGGACATAGTTGGAATCTTCTGCTTAAGCATGCAAATGTATATATATACTATCATTCAAGTGCAGTTTCGAAACCACCGTGTAAAGTTGTAGTGCAAAAGCAAGAAGCAAATATACATGAGCACAAATCTACAACAGTTCGATATGTATCAATTCCCAATCAATGCAGCAGTGTGAATATCACCATAAAAAGGCAATATCACAAACAAACGAGAGTCTCGACATTTATGTGGGAAACAACATCAACCAATAAGAAATCCAATTACAAACTGAAAACAAAATAGCAACTAAAATGCTTGGTCAGTCAAAGTGAACGACCACAATACAAAAAGTATGTTTAAGGCTGAGATACTATACTAAATCAACTGACCGAAGTCACAAAAGAAACCGACCTCGTCAAATAAATTCAAATGACTGGAGTCATCATAAACCATGCCAAAAATCAATGCCGAGAGTATTGGATATCAAAATTTTCAAATTAGTTAAAATCAGAGAAAACATCAACCTCATAATAAAGTCGAACTGCAGGAATAACTAATTGCCAAATTCAAAAATTGAAGATTGAATTAGATGTGAGTGGGTTACTCACCTCGTTTACGAGCTCGACTCAACTAGAAGCGGTCGTGAGGAACTCTAGTCGATCGACCAAGCAAATTGATCGAACGATCCCTGTCGACGGCCTCAATTTCTCTTAGAAACCCTAGATTTGTACGAAGGGAAGACGAACGACGAGCCACCATTTTCGTTCGATTGTCTTCATTTGATTAGGTTTAGGTTTTCGAATCAAAAGATAAAAGGGAAACGGTTATTTTATTTATCACGGCACAAAGGATAAACCATGGGCCAAGTTAATAAAGCCCATAAAATTCTTAAACCAATTTTAAAAGAATTTTAACCCAAATAAATTTCCAATTTGCAATTGTCAAACAATTTAAATTGTCATTTGACGGTAATCAACTGTTATGAAATCCCGGGTTGTTACAGACTCCCCTCCTTAAAGGAATTGCGTCCTCGCAATTATAAGGAATAAATGGACAAAAGGTAACAACCAAAAAAACAAGGCAATGACGAGTGCATAAGCAAAGCAAATGTCAGCAGGGGAAGTACTAGTTAAGAAATCAAAAGGTTCGACTGCTTCGAATCAAAAGAATCAGCATCGTGGGAATCAGGGATCAAAATCAGACGACCAACTAAAGCAAGAACAATCGGGTTCCAGCAACTAAAAGAGAAGGAAAAACAGAGCAGAAATCCCATACAGAGCACGAATTAAATGTGAGTAAATCAAATTACTCACCTGAATCGTCAGAGAAAAAGACGAAGCTCAAATCTCAAAAGTCGCAAATATTCAATCATCAAAAACGATAATTGAATTTTCAAATCGCAAATATTTACTTATCTCAAACGATAATCAGAAGACAAATCAAATATCTGATTATCTCAAACGATACTCAGAAAACAAATATTCAATTATCAAAAACGATAATCAAATTTCTCAAATCAACAAATATTCGATTATCAAAAACGATAATCAAATTTCAAATTCAACCGATATTTGATTATCTAAAGAGATAATTAAATTTCAAATCAACAATTATTTAATTATCAAAGACGATAATTAAATCTCAAATCATCAAATATTTAATTATCTAACAGCGATAATTAAATCTCAAATCAGCAAATATTTAATTATCTAACAGCGATAATTAAATCTAAAATCAACAAATATTTAATTATCAAAGACGATAATTAAATCTCAAATCAACAAATATTTAATTATCTAAAGCGATAATTAAATCTCAAATCAGCAAATATTTAATTATCTAACAGCGATAATTAAATCTAAAATCAACAAATATTTAATTATCTAACAGCGATAATTAAATCTAAAATCAGCAAATATTTAATTATCAAAGACGATAATTAAATCTCAAATCAACAAATATTTAATTATCAAAAGCGATAATTAAATCTCAAATCAGCAAATATTTAATTATCTAACAGCGATAATTAAATCTAAAATCAGCAAATATTTAATTATCAAAGACGATAATTAAATCTCAAATCAACAAATATTTAATTATCTAAAGCGATAATTAAATCTCAAATCAGCAAATATTTAATTATCAAAAGCGATAATTAAATCTCAAATCAGCAAATATTTAATTATCTAACAGCGATAATTAAATCTAAAATCAGCAAATATTTAATTATCAAAGACGATAATTAAATCTCAAATCAAATATTTAATTATCTAAAGCGATAATTAAATCTCAAATCAACAAATATTTAATTATCAAAGACGATAATTAAATCTCAAATCAGCAAATATTTAATTATCAAAAGCGATAATTAAATCTCATATCAACAAATATCTAATTATCACAAGCGATAATTAGAAACAACTAATATCCGATTATCAAAAACGATAATCAGAACTCATATCAACAAATATCTAATTATCACAAGCGATAATTAGAAACAACTAATATCCGATTATCAAAAACGATAATCAGAACTCATATCAACAAATATCTAATTATCACAAGCGATAATTAGAAACAACAAATATCTGATTATCAAAAACGATAATCAGAACTCATATCAACAAATATCTAATTATCACAAGCGATAATTAGAAACAACAAATATCTGATTATCAAAAACGATAATCAGAACTCATATCAACAAATATCCAATTACCTGCAGATAATTGGAAGCAACAAATATCTAGAAATCAATTAAGAAGACTAGAAAATCAACATAAAAGCTTGGATCGATCCCATCAGATGGCGAGTTTTTAATTCGCCGCACGTGCATCTCAGAGTGGCCGAAGCCTACCAAGTACTCAACATAATTTTGGCGCCCATCAGATTGACCCGAAGGTCCGCAGAGTGACCCGAAGGTCTAGTACTGGTATTTGACCCGAAGGTCCGCAGAGTGGCCCGAAAGCCCAACAAATGACCCGAAGGTCCAACAAATGACCCGAAGGTCCTCATAGTGGCTCGAAAGCACACGAAAGCATCAAAATGTTTCAATTAACGAGTCCGGAATTAACCGAAATAGCAAACGCACATGTCCCATACCACGTGTTTTACTAAATCGTTTGATTCTCTTCATCGTTTCCTTGAAAGTGTGAAATCATCAAATTCATCAAAACAACAGATATTCAATTAACGAGTCCGGAATTAACCGAAATAGTAAAAGTGTGGTTCCATACTCCGCACTTTTGCTAAATCGTTTAAATCACTTCATCGTTTCCTTGAAAGTGCAAAATTGTGTATTTTATAAAAATACATTTTACATTCTCAAACGGACAAGTCCGGAATTAAGCGAATCAGTAAAAGAAAGGGGTCATAGTCCTCGATTTTGCTGAAACGTTTAAATCGCTTCCTCATTCTTTTGAAATCGCAAACTGTAAAATTTTTTGAAAACAATTTTATTTATTTTGTAAAAATAACAATTCGCATTCTCAACTGAACAAGTCCGGAGTTAAGCGAAACAGTAAAAGAAAGGGGTCATAATCCTCGATTTTGCTGAATCGTTTAAGTCGCTTTCTCATTCTTTTGAAAACGCAAACTGCTAAAATTTTATAAAACAATTTTCATTCTAAAACGATTTTCCAATCACGTGATTAAAACAACAATATTAGTAACAATTTCGATAAGGAAATTGTACTTCTCAAAATACCGTAAAAACGGTCACAAATCAGTATTGCGGAATAACCGCTTGAAAATCCACTTTTAAAATTTTGGCTGATACTGAAGTCAAAGCGACAGAAATTTTAAAACATCAAATATCTCATCAAAGGATTCACATCAAAATGTGACATCAGTGAATTCTCATTCATCAAAATGCCATAAAACACCGTACTTCAAAATATAGTATTGGTGTAAAATTCCGTTGTAAAGATAACGGCAACAAAATACATTTCATAACCAAGCATCGGTTCAACGTAAAATAAAGGCAATAACGTGCAATTTTAATTTTTTTTTTTGCACGTACTACAAAATGGACAAAGAATCATTCAAATGTATCTTCAATGAAGATAATTTAAAACAGCGAAAATCTAATCAATAGATGATTAGTACAAAAGAAAGCCAGCGGAAATTTCAACAAAATCACATATCTGCAATTTCTTCGAATCCTCAATTCGGATTCGAAGTTCTCAAAGAAACAAAATAATTACAGCTATGTAAACAACAAATGAAATTCATATCAATTTCGTATTTTGATTTTTAAATCAAAAAGACTATCAGTTGTACTCAGCGAAGACAGTTTCACTATTTCCGCTGCGCACTCTGATAACCAGAACACAAATCAATCAAATCATCAGAACACAATTTCACTATTTTTTTTTAAATAAAGTTATTTAAAAATTTCATCCAAATTTCAAAACTTTAGTTTTGACTCAAGCACAAATAAAACATCGACCGATAGTTGTAACATATGTTCCTTCCGAGTTAAGTTTTATATTATGTCCATAAACCCCAAGCTCTGATACCAACTGTGACGCCCCACCTCTATGCTCATAATAACAAAGAGTATTGAAGGAAATACTGTCTATTATTACGAAGAATAAGGCTGGATAGGAGCGACCATCCGTAATTGGCCTTACACTAATATTGGTTATCTCGATAGGAGTGGTACATACTTTTTATTTTTCTTCTATTATTTATTTACTCCCATCGACACACCCAATACTAGTATAAAACGAACTACGACGGTTCATAATAGTTTAGGACATTAGATATAACAATAACACAGATAATATAAATGCGGAACACAGATAAAAACAAAAGTCTCATATATATATATCTGATGTCAGTTAATACATAGTTGACACGATACATATGATACAACTACAACTGTCGACTCTAGAAGTTATATATACAAGTACATTATCGACTAATATACATGAATACATATCGTTCTATACAATGACACGACTGCTACAAAATGACACTGATAACTTCAGAAGGTGTGAAAAGTCTTCAAATCCTGAACAGCAACTTAAAGTAGAAAATCTACGACCTGAAATAACTCGGGTCTGACCCGAGTATTACATTCAAAAGAAAATAATACACGGGTCAGTCTAATTCAAACTCAGTTATTAGTGCACAGAACAATAATAATCAAATAGTCAAATAGACGACAATCCCAGAAATCTCGTATATCCAACTCTCGATACGAGAATTGGATAACGGCAAATATAACACTAAATAGTGTTAAACAATAAATCAGCAATCCCAATCAAGTTAAATAATTGAAATGTCAATTTAAAAATAACAGTACTGATTGGCTGCAGTACACGCTAACGTGTACTGCCTCGCCAATACAATCTATCAATTACTCAGAAGAACAATGAATCCAAAAGCCAACAAACCCAACTCAAATCAAAATGAGCCATTCCAAAATACGCTTAATAAAACAGAAACAGATGACATCAAATTAACTTAATCCTCGGTGTGGCTGCAGTACACGCACGCGTGCACTGCCTCGCCACTACCGTACGTCGAAACAACAAAGGTCAAGTCGCACTAGCATGACTCGACACAACTGCAAAACCCAACCAAAACTAACAGCAACCCCACAATGCAGCGACAAAATATAGTCTCACTAATGAAGAAAAGTGAAGATTCAAAAATCAATGCTACTGCCTCAACAATATAAGGCGACAGGTCTGGGAAGCACGTATGTGCATCAAAATCCAGTCAATGAACGAGACAACAAGGTGAACCGGAACAGTCAGCAGCATATATGAACAAAATGCCAACAGATTCGAATAGTGCAGCATATAGTGGAAACCAGAATATTAAGGGGCAACAAAATGATTGTGCAGCTGCAAGTAACATAATATACGGGCAGCAACCTCAAATAATGATGACCAGGCAGAAAGCTTAAATGCAACGAAAATGCCAATGCAAACTTACTCTTTCGAAATCACAGAAAAACAAGTTTTAAACTAAACTGGCAACACACTGTAACTTTTCAAAATCACAGAATGTTTCTACTAACTGCAACATAAGATACATAGTGTTGCCCACAATGAACTTTAATTAAAACAACCTAGGCATGCTATTTATACACTCACGTGTAGAATTTTCAATAAATAACACAACTTGAGCTAAATTTCTTTGGCACAGGCACGTGAATGAATCTATAAAAAGTATCAACCTGTAACTTATAAGAGCACTAACAATATGAGCACGCACTACACCTGCATAAGGAGGAATATGGCCAGAGTGCAAAACCTCAATGATTCCCAACCTAAATGAATGTGTGTTCTATATTCAATTGCATGCACTATTCAACTAGAAATTATAAAATCTGTGAATGCCTAACTATGCTTCTACATGCCTTATCCAATAATAGGTACAGACGTCTACATGCCGTGCATATATATGCAAAACTAATTCAGGTTACAGAGGGACACAGGCAGTTTACACGGCATAAGACAGGGAACCAATATGTACAACATCAATGTAGTGAGGACATAGTTGGAATCTTCTGCTTAAGCATGCAAATGTATATATATATACTATCATTCAAGTGCAGTTTCGAAACCACCGTGTAAAGTTGTAGTGCAAAAGCAAGAAGCAAATATACATGAGCACAAATCTACAACAGTTCGATATGTATCAATTCCCAATCAATGCAGCAGTGTGAATATCACCATAAAAAGGCAATATCACAAACAAACGAGAGTCTCGACATTTATGTGGGAAACAACATCAACCAATAAGAAATCCAATTACAAACTGAAAACAAAATAGCAACTAAAATGCTTGGTCAGTCAAAGTGAACGACCACAATACAAAAAGTATGTTTAGGGCTGAGATACTATACTAAATCAACTGACCGAAGTCACAAAAGAAACCGACCTCGTCAAATAAATTCAAATGACTGGAGTCATCATAAACCATGCCAAAAATCAATGCCGAGAGTATTGGATATCAAAATTTTCAAATTAGTTAAAATCAGAGAAAACATCAACCTCATAATAAAGTCGAACTGCAGGAATAACTAATTGCCAAATTCAAAAATTGAAGATTGAATTAGATGTGAGTGGGTTACTCACCTCGTTTACGAGCTCGACTCAACTAGAAGCGGTCGTGAGGAACTCTAGTCGATCGACCAAGCAAATTGATCGAACGATCCCTGTCGACGGCCTCAATTTCTCTTAGAAACCCTAGATTTGTACGAAGGGAAGACGAACGACGAGCCACCATTTTCGTTCGATTGTCTTCATTTGATTAGGTTTAGGTTTTCGAATCAAAAGATAAAAGGGAAACGGTTATTTTATTTATCACGGCACAAAGGATAAACCATGGGCCAAGTTAATAAAGCCCATAAAATTCTTAAACCAATTTTAAAAGAATTTTAACCCAAATAAATTTCCAATTTGCAATTGTCAAACAATTTAAATTGTCATTTGACGGTAATCAACTGTTATGAAATCCCGGGTTGTTACAATATGTGTAGTCTACGCCATGTATCTATTATGTGTCAGTTCAGGCTTGTATCTATTATATTCCGCTGTGACTAATCTGATATTCTATGATCTGCATATTATTAAAATGTTCTGAATTTTTATTATAGCCACCATTGTTTGGTTTTAAGCTTGAATTGTATACGTCAATTCCACTTGATTCATGAAGTGTATAGCATATAAATCGACCTGTCAAATGCCGACTTAAAGAAAAAATCATGGATGGTCACTCCTAACCAGCCCTATTCTCCGCACTAACCGACAATATTACTTTGTAATATTCTTTGTTAGTGTGGGTCTCGGGGTCGGGCGTCACAGCTTGGTATCAGGGCTAAGTTCAGAACAAAAAATGATATTACGGACACAAATCTTGGCCTAGGTGAGTCCTAGAGACCATCTATTGGTGATTCTTGGGGGTAGGTAATAGGAATCATTCCCTTTAGAATAAGAAAGTGTCTTTTGGGATTCTAGAACGTTTCCTTTTGTTTCCACTCTTTGATGTTCCTGTTATCGAACCATGTGATTCCTAAGCAATCTTTGATCCAATCTTATCCATTTTAGAAGTGTAGTTGGCTGATGGCTGAGTCACTCATTCTAGTATTGGGCAATCCTATGGGCCTAGTTGAGATGTAGTACTTTGTCTTCCCGGCAAATCTTGAAGCTTGTTGTCAATCTTTTTGAGATCAAAGTCGCGCAGTGGAGTTAAGTGGATTATTTCTGCTGGGCACATTATCCAATAGATTTGTAATTAATTTTATTGGATATTTGTTTGCATATGATTCTTAGTGATCATTCTAATTCAATTAGAAACATCCCTTGATAATTAGAATTCTATTTGAAGGTTAATAGTCAAATCTTGCGGTATCTTCTTACTGGAAATCATCGCAAGAGAAATTAAAATTCTTGGATATAAAATAATTAAAAATTAAATCTTGTAGTTATAAAAATTAATCAATTGGGAATGGAGATAAGTCTTAGTATTTGATTACTAATTAACCAAAAAATAAATGATTTATTATTTACTCTAAACCTCGAGTTTGATTAAGAATTGTTTCAATGAAATCGTCGCCTAAATTGGAAATACCATCCTATGAAGTTTTCTATAAGATGTTTAAAGGTGATGATTATAAGCTTGTTGCAATATGTATAAACTATGTTGTGTAAAGTGATAAGTATCCCTTATTTTTAAAAGATGATTTCTAAAATATATATTTATGAGTGTTAAATTTCCCATTGGGTGCTTTAAGGGTTTCGGTCGGGGACGTTTGACCAACGTACTCGATAGGGATTTCTAAACATTCAAATGAGACAATTGGACATGCACTTTTATTAAAGTAAGTATTTTGGAAAATCATATTTATGAAAATATTTCAATTCAAGAAGGATAACAATATTTTTGAAGACTAATGTGACTTAAAATAAAATGATATTTGGAAATACATAAAACAGTGTGTATATAATTATATATTAAAATTTGAATGTGATATTTCTTTCGTATTGTTAAATATAAAAGTATTCCTACATTATTGAAGAATAGAAATATTAATAAAGATAAATAATATTTAAAAATCCTTTTCTATATGAAAGAGTATATCATTGGATTTATAAATTATAATCCTATAAGGAAAATGTTTTGAAAGCTTTAGTTCTATGATATGGGGAAGTACTAATAATCGACTTAGTGTTATCAATTGGTTTAAATGCTCTCGATTAACGCTTCATCGAATATAGTATAACTCATTAAATAAAATGTTTGAGTGGAACTTATTAGCCCATTAGTGAATACTCGAATTTCATCGTGTAGTATGGGATGCCTTGGTTAAATTCTTGTAATTGCTATTAGGAAGTATTTAACACTTAGATATGTATTCTCCGTCGGTATTCGGTGGGACTGATAGATCCTTAAAGGAATATAATTTAGGTTTTCCAATGGTATTCATAACAAGTGAGATTACTAGCTTCTAGTAAAAACTTGAATTTCACCGAGGGGTATGGGATGTTTTGGTTAAATTATAGCGATTGTTGAAAGTGATAGTATTTGGCACTTTAGAGTATATTTCCTTTTGGTGTTCGATCGAGGGCCGATAGATCCTTAAGAGGTATACTTTGGATAGACATTGAAAGACTGTTATAATCTAGAGAGAGGCCTGATTCTTTTATTTAAAATCAATTGGAAACAAAATTCTGAATGCTTAAGCTAGGTTAAATGATATATGAGTTAAGATGCCATGTTAATTGTATTCGCAATAATATTTTATGGTAATGACTTTATGGATTTATTTATCTCTTGGATATTAATTAAAATATTGAAAAGAAATTGAATACACTCCTAAGAAAAGGTTAACGAATTGAATCCATAGGATATATATATGTAGTGTGTGTGTGTATATATTGATTCAGCCTTAAAATTTGGTAATGTCTTAATTTTCAAACTTTCACTAAGGAAAGGATTTATTTTAAAATAAAAATAATAAGGGATTTGAAAATATTTTTGGGAATTTCAAAAGATGAGAAATTGTCAATGGAAAATTTAATTGGTAAATTATTCGAATAGGATAAGATCTAATTGGAGGATCCTATTGATTTATATACTTGCTATGCAATAAGGATGAAGTGCCTAGGTAAAAGTAATGGTTGAACTTTAAGGACTTTAAGCACAAAAACCTCTTTTGGAAAATCTTTAAAGTTTTCAAAACTTAACACTAAGTTTGGAAATAACTAGAGGAGGTTTCTTTATTTGGGAAATAAATATTTAGCAAAGAAAAATGATTAGGATTTTTTTGGTAAAAAGTAATCTTCGTTTTAAGATGAAATTTGTAATGTAATACTATAAAGGAAACTTAATTAAATGAGATAAATACTTTAAAATGGGTTATATAATTTGAGTCTTTCAAATTAAAAACCAATTAAGAGTTTACTCAATATAGAAATGAGTGGGATGAAAATTTAAAAAGAATATAATTGTAATTGGGGTTTTTGTGTTTTGAGAAAAACCCTTTGGGAAAGAATTGCATGATGAAATAAATTTATATTAAGAATCTTGAAATTTAAATGAGGAGGAATCCTAGAATTAATACACAACTTTTGAGTATGACCAATTAAGCATGTATCTTAGAACGTTGATAATGTTAGATGTTTTGAATAGAGAAGATACTTTTAATAAATTGAGGTGTGAAAACTAAGTTCAAAACTTATTCTGAATTTTCAACTAAGAAACTATTTTGGGTTATAATCTTTATTTGATTGAATGAGACTGAAAGTTGAAAATTTTAATTCTTTGAACAAGTTATAGGAGTAATCTATAGTGGGATCTAAGAGTAAGATAATTAAGAAATTTCTAGAAGTAAAAGCTTATAGAAATTTCTGGATCAAAGCAATTATTTGAGTTTATCCCAAATAAGTAATAAACAAAAAATTAATTTTGATGTTGGTAAAGTCTTAGAAATCTATCGCATGCTTGTAGTTTGGCTCTGGTAGGAGCTAGGAAGATCATATCTATCTGGATTGAATTTTTTCTAGTATTGATAGTTTCCAACTAAGCATCGGTATGGTTCCTTCCCAGACTTTATTGGGAGACCTTTCACTCTCTTGTTAGTTTGAGTTCGAAAAAGAAGTGGATCTTAAGTCCCGACTCTATTTTCTGAATCCTTTAGAAAGACCTTGGAATATCTATTGGAAATCAAATATAACTTATGAGCAGAATTCTATTCCTGTTGTTTCATCAAAGGTTAAACGCCTTTAAAATAAAGACGTTTCACTCATTGAAGTCCAATGGTCTAGCAATCCAAAGGACTATTTATGGGATACTAGAGAGTTCATCAAGTGAACGCATCCGGAAATCCTTACTTGTGCTCATTAGTGGTGAGACACTTATTTGAATTATTTCATGCTTATGATTTTGTCCTCTTTAATGCATCATTGAATTATTATTGACTTTTTTTCAAGAAATTGCGGGGATGCAATTTTTATAAGGAGAGAGCTTGTAATTACCCCGGTCAAGGTTACCTAGAATCTAAATTTGAAATATGATTTAATTAATTTTAATTAGTTAATTGAATGAATTTGGGGAATTTGTAAATTATTGTATTTCCAAATTAAAATGGATTTGGAGTTTAATAAATTAGGAATTTAATGAATTTTCTTTTTATGCTATTTAACTCTTATATTTAATTATATAAGAATAATTTTGGAGAAAATGAATAAATAAATTGTATGAAAATAATTTCATTGGTTGAAATATGGTTTCTATATTAATGGGTCATTTTATTAAAAATATGGAGAATGATTTTTTATTTTATAAGTTGTAGTTAATTTTTGACAAAATATTTCAATATTAATGAAAAGTGAGATTTTGATACGTTATTTATATTGTGGAAATTTTAGAAATAAATGTTTGTTAAATTAGAACATTGTTTTAATTAAATTAGTATTTATAAAGTGTTAAAATGAAATACAAAAAATTAGCGACACTTTGGTTTTGAAAAAATTAGCAACACTTGGCTAATGGATCCACATTCTTCACCCACTTAGCCCAAAACAAAAGAAATAGAGATGAGAAAACATATGTATGTCGTTTCTCACTTCTCATTTTTATCTCCAAACCAGAAACTCAAATATACTCTAAGTACAAAAACCCTGAATCCCTAAATTTGCAAATCAAAGAGTGAAATCAAAGGGCTTTCAATCTATTTTAGTGTGTTTTGATATAATATATCTCCTCTATTTATCCATGCATCAACTGAATGATTTATTTCAGTTTTGATTTCTGAAATTGATCATTCCTATCCAATCTTTGTTCATAGCCTAGGTTGATATTATCATAGGAGGGAATGAGAGATTCTAAGCTCTAATCTTCCATTCTGGGTTTGTTTAGGTGAGTTTATCTCATGATTTCTAGCCTTTGGTAAATGTTTGCTGCTGTTATATGTTGATGGATTCATTGTCTAATTGAATTGAATTTATTGTTTCTGAAAACCACCATATAAAATCATGAATTTCATCCAATTATACATGTTTATATGCATGCATGACTGCCTATTTGGTACTTAGATCATTAGAGAAGAAACACAGGAAGAACGAGCAAAAATAGATCGACGGAAGGTCATCAGAATTGCCTGGACGTCGGCCCAGGCGTGCCAACCGATGGGCCGGTTGGTCGAACGGGTGCAACGGTTGTAGCATGTGTTATCCCGCTTTTTGGTCAAAGCCGGAATATCAAACAAATCGACAAGAAAGGATGGATATCAGGATTGGAGTGCAATTGGAAACAAGGCTGCAATGGATGACGTCAAAATTTGATCGGGCTCCGATCGAGACGAAATCGATTGGAGATGATGATGAGGACTAGGAGAGGCTACGTTTCAAGTTTCAGGTTAATCGGAGTTTGTACGGAGGAGATACGATCGATACAAGGTAGGAAGAAGGTACTGTTCCAATCCATCACATTCGACTCCAACAAGTTCGACTCCATCTGCTTCGTACCCATCAGAGCGGACCCAATGGAACAAGCTTTAGTTCGAATCCATAGATGTCACTATACTTCGAATTGAGCCTCGCTTCGAATCGATAGGGACGAGGCCATGGTTCGTATCCATCTAACGCAAGCCTCTGCCTCGAATCGATTAGAACGGATCACACTTCGAATCCATCGAAGCCAGTACTTACTTCGAATCCATCGAGGAGAGATCCTTCGAATCGATATAAGTTGTAGAAGCTTCGACTCCATTTGGAAACTATCTTCGAATCCACTAAGTCCAGGCAGCGAAAATGATGGAGTCGACCCAGTAAACTCAGAGAAAAAGGAGGATCAACTCGAAGATTTCGCGCCACGTCACCGTCTTCACGTGCTGAAGCATGGATTCGACCTTATGGATTCGAACCATATCGATTCGAACGAATCCATAGGGCGAAGAACGTCAACTTGAATCGATCATAACTTGAGATCTACAAGTCCAAATGCTATGAAATTTTCACAGTAGCTTGAGCGCATGTTGAAGAATGTTCACGCCAAATTTCAGCTCGATTGGACAATTTCTTGATCGATTCGAACATAGCTTCGAATCGATCCCAAAGTGGGCCCGGATTTCCAGAAAGCAGGCATGTGGGCCCCCTCATGTGCCAGAACTGGTCTCCCCTCAATTTAGGCGAAATATCAGCCTCCTACACCTATAAATAGAGCCCCTGGTCATTCAGAAAAGGGGTCGGACAATTTTGAGAGCTAAGGAGCGCCCAGACTCTGCCAGATTTACTCCAAATCACCATTGCTGCCTTAGATTCAGATTATAATCATAAAATCCGTTGTACTACGCGATAGGAAATTGTAATCTTCAAGCATCGATCAATAAAAGATAAAAACTTTGGAGTGGACGTAGGCCGGAGATAGCCGAACCACTATAAATCTCGTGTTTTTGTTCATTATTTCTGGATTGCTGTTTGTTGTTTGTTTAGATCTGAGATTTGTGTTTGAATATTGCTGATTTGTATTCATACACTGGTGCTTTCACAACATTCGGGGTTTGTGACCATTTTTGGCGCAAACAGCATGGATCTGACATCCAGGCTACGTTCTGGTATTTCCCAATCGACCTTTGTCACTTATTTGCCTAGTTGATTTGCAGAAGTTGATTTCTTAATTTTAATACTACATTTCATATCAATTTCATTGATATTTTCCGGATTCATGACTCATGAATTGTTGAATTCATTTTAATGTTTTATACATAGAGATTGTTAAAGGATCTTGAGAGAATTACACACTTTTGATGCATTTTTTTCAATCCGAATTTACAAATGATTGATTTCTAAATCCAATCGTTTTATACAAGACTATTTATATACCAATCTAATATATATATATATATATATATATATTCATACAAAGAATTTTAGTAATATATATATATACTATCTATTTTCATATACAATGGTTTTAAAAAATGTTTTGGAACGATAGTTTGAAAAGCTTATATATATATATTCCATTATAAATAAATATTATAAAGTGGTTTTAAAAGAGAAATATTTTCATAAAATTGCACGTTATTGATTGAATGAAAAATTGATTTAAATAGTTAAATAAAACGAGTGGTATGGAACGCTTGCGTTTGTATTACCGATTAACTCCTGGACTTGTTTGACCGAACCATTTTAACACATGAGTGAAGTTTACTAATATATAGTAAACATTTGCGTAGACCCGTATGGTATGGGGCATATAGTCGTTATCTATTCGACTGCTATAGAAAATTATTTAACACTTTTCGACGAGTTTATGACTCGCCTTTGATGTTTATAGGACTCGTTGCTATTTGATTTTTATAGGTTTTGTACCTATCTAATGTTTATAGGACTTCTTCCTATTCGATGTTTATAGGTTTTATACTTATCTTTGAGTTCACAGGTTTTATACCTATTTCGATGTTTATAGGTCTCATTCCTATCTTGATGTTTATAGACTTATATGTTTATCTTGGAGTTACATGCATGTAGGTGAATTTATTTCACCAATCTTGGAGTTTGACGTCCCTATTATTAATGAGATTTCTGGATTTCTATTTGTGAGATTTCTAGATTTAACATTGTTGGATTATCACCAAATCATTTCAGAGGTTTTTTTGCTTTTAAGAAGCTATTACGAGGTTTTGTATTTGGTGATTCGAAGTTATTGATGCATGTTTAATATTTGTCGATATATGCTTATAATTGAGATCTAGATTACTTTATCCATCATTCAGTTTTGCTAACACGTTTATCTTAGTCTAGACTAACCTTATTATTTTTATAGTACTCAGGTCAGACCGAGATATTTCAGGTCCTTCAACTTGAGGCTTTAGAGTGGATATCTTACCTATTAGCTAGTAGTTCTATTTTGTCATCCTATATATTTTGACATTATGTAGTATCTTGTTTTGAGATTAGACTCCTTTTGTGTACATATTCATTTTGAGATGTAGCACTTTGTATATGTGTATACATCATGTATCTATTATGTGTCAGTTCAGACTTGTATTTATTTTATTATGCTGTGATTGACTGATATTCTATGATCTGTATATTAGTATATTTTGTTCTGAACATTTATTATACCCGCCGTAGTTTTGTTTTAAGCTTGAATTGTATACATCGATTCCACTTGATTGAAGAAATGTATAGCATATTAATCGACGTTTCAATGCTCGCTTGAAGAAAAATTCATGGATGGTTGCTCCTAACCAGCCATATTCTCTGCACTAGCCGACAGTATTACTTTGTAATATTCTCCGTCAGTGTGGGTCTCGGACCGATGCGAATAAGAGCGACACGAAGGTATTGATACGAACGAAGCAGTATAAAGAAAGTTCTAATTCGTGTCGATCATATCTTGAGATCTACAAGTCCAAATGCCACCAAATTTTTACAAGAGCTTGCGTACAACCTAAAGAATGTTTGTGATCGATCTCGGATCAATTAGGCAAGATTTGGATCGATACGAATCTCATTCGTATCGATCACGGATCGAGTCAAAATCGTTCGGGATTGATCGCGTAGGCCTGCGCACGTGCCAGAAGAGGTCTCCCAAGACCTGAGCGAGATATTTGCAGCCTACACCTATAAATAGCATCCCAGAGCCTATAGAAAAAGGAGACTTTTTGATTCTTCTATGTCCAGACTTTGTAGGAACCATTATTGTACTCAAAATTTGCTGTTGTAATCAGTTGTAACTCGTTGTAGTCAGCAAGCAAACATCAATAAAATCATCAACTTCAAAGTGGATGTAGGCCGGATTGCCGACCACTATAAACTCTGTGTTCTATACTGCTTTCCTTTTAATTTTCTGAGTGTTCTTCATTTTTAATTATCTACATACCTGTTATCTGTAATCTGTGATTGTGAACTGGTGCTTTCATCGACAATTGGGTGTTTGTGACCAATTTTGGTGCAAACATTTTGGTGCTTTCACTGAGAACCTAGCGCTCAGGGATTCTAAAGCTTGGAGTTCGGATTTGGAAAGCTAAAGGATCAAATCTAGAAGCAATCATGGCCAAGCAATCAACGAGAAGACAAAGAACCTAAAGGAGTCAGCATGAAGGGAGTCAGGAGGCTTCCTTAGGAGCGAACCAAGCCTCGGTCTTCATCACCAGGAATGAGATGGAGACGATGTTGAAAAGACAAGAGGAGATGATCCAGAATTTGTTCCAATAGGTTGGGCAACTTGGAGCACAAAATCAAAGGAATGCAACCACAAGAGATGTTGGAAATAGGGATCGGGAGCCCGGAGCAACCAGAATTCAGAACAGAGCGGGACCATTAGGAGAAGCCCCAGAGCTCGGGGGCATTCCCACGGAGTATGTTAATCCATCCTCAGGCAGAATACCAGATAGAACTATTCGATATGGCGTTGATAGAGAAATGGATGCTTGTCCAGGAGAACAGATTCCGGAATTCCCTCGTGAACTTGGGGGCCAAATCGGAGGCAACGGACAAGGAACACTGCTTGGCAACAACGACAGACTGGCGGAGATGGTCAGACGAGCCATGAGAGGCGAACTAGTGAATAGAGATCTGGAAGACGTGAACATGAGCCCTTTTACTCTCGCAATTAGACAGGCTAGGAATCCACCAGAATTCAAGCTACCAACACTGGAGACGTACGATGGGAGGACGGATCCTGCAGTTCATCTGACATGGTATATGAGGCATATGGAGGTACTGGGGGCATCGAAGGAAGTCATGGCCCGGTGCTTCCTATTGTATTTGATGGACATTGCAGCACTATGGTTTAGACAACTGGAGAGCGGCTCCATTGGAACATGGACCGATTTGACTGAGATGTTTATGAGGCAGTTCAGAGTTCACATTTCGAGACCTAAGAATGTGATGAGTTTGGCAACACTGAAGCAAAGAACCAGGGAATCTTTGAGGAACTATCTGTTGCGATTCAATGCAGCGACAACATCGGTGGATCGGCCAGATCCATCCATGGTTTTGATGGCAGCTGTATCTGGCATAGTTGATGGCATAGAATTCAAGAATTCATTGACAAGAGATCCCCCTATGGATCTAGAAGAATTTTATCATGAGGCGAAGGATTTTTATGATTAGAGGATGCAAATGATGAAATAGAGGAAGGAGAAGGAGTTGAAGTTTATGCAGTCAAAGGCAGAAATCCTTCCGGAAAAGATTCAGGCAATGATAAAGGGAAACGGAAAGCCGAGGATGGCGATGATGGACCAAAGCGACCATGAAAGGAACCGAGATTCACCTCCTATTCGGAGTTGAATGAAACGTTGGAACGGATTTACCAGGACACCAGGGGGCAGATTCCTTATCGAAAGCCAATGAGGAGGGATACGACCAGCAACGAGAGAAGATCAGACAATTATTGCTTATTCCACGAGCTAAATGGTCATAACACGAATGAGTGCTGACACTTGAGGGATGAGATAGAAGGACATATCCGGAATGGCCTGCTATCGCAATATGTAAGGAGGCGAGCCACAACGGTGGAGCAAGAACGACCACCACCTGCACCAACTGGGAATGGCTCAGGATCGAGGCATCAACTTATCATCAACTGATTGAAATAATGACGAATAAGTGGCAAACTCCACACCAACACGATTATGTCATTTACACATGTACAGGATCGCGAACGATCCTCAGGCATGCTCCAATACGACTATCAATCACATCAGTGTAGGTGTTTGCACTTTGATGTCTCTGTTTTCCCTTTGTTTTCTATTTCTCGCGTTTGGACTTGATTTTGTTGGACATTTCTATTGAAAGACTCATTTGAATGTAAATTTGGTTTTAATAATTTTATAACGGCCAAGTCACTTACACATGTACGGGATCACGAACGGTCCTCAGACATGCTCTGAGATAGCATACAAGGGCATACTAATGGGATAAACCGATGGTATCAAAAAGTATCGAATTTGGAACCCTGTTGATCGGAAGATTATTCATTCCAGACATGTTACTTTTGATGAGTCTGCTATGTTCAATCCGATGGAGAAGCTACCTACGACATCAGAAGATTCTGATAGGCCTAAGGAGATGGAAGAAGTTCCTGTGTTCCAGCTAAATAGTAGAGTTGTTGTTGATGATGTCAAGGAAAACACAGTTGATGAAACATCACAGGATAGTGCATAGGTACCTTCTAGTAGTGCTGGTGATGTGCATGAATTTAGAGGAAGTTCAGTTCAAGGTGGAGCTAAAAGGAGTTTAGGCAAAGCAGTACCTACCCTGGTCAGTCGTAGGACAATTAGGCCGCCCGATAGGTATGGTGATTGGCAGTTTACAAACCTTAGCCTTGGTGATCAGTTTGACTATGTCCTACATGTGGTTCATGAGGAGCCGCTTGACCTTGATGAAGATTTGAAGTCATGTGACAGTTCGAAGTGGATGTGCGCTATGGAAGAGGAGTTAGAGTCGTTGAAAAAGAACAAAACTTGGGATTTGGTACCCCTCCTCAAGGAAGCCGAGCCATAGGTTGTAGTGGGTGTTCAAGGTGAAGGATAATGGGAGATACTAGGCTACACTAGTTGCTAAAGGATTTCCACAAAGAAAAGGATTGGAGTATGATGATATATTGTCTCCAGTAGTGAGGCATACGTCCATTCGCATTTTGCTCGCAATCGTCGCAGCTCATGACATGGAGCTAGAGCAACTGAATGTGAAAACCACTTTCTTGCATGGAGATTTGTATGAGACCATCTACATGAAGCAGCCAGAAGGATTTGTTGTAGATGGAAAAGAAAATTGGGTTTCAAATTGAAGAAGTCTTTGTATGGACTTAAGTAGTCGCCTAGACAATGGTATAAGAGGTTTAACTTTTTTATGCTTTCACTTGATTTTGATCGTAGCATCAAAGACGCTTGTGTGTACTTCAAGCATTTAAAGAATGGTAGATGGGTGTACCTCCTCTTGTACGTGGATGATATGTTGATTGCTTCCAAGGATAAGGCTGAAATCGACAGTTTAAAGCTAAAGCTAAAAGCAGAATTCGAAATGAAAGACCTTGGAGAAGCAAAGAAAATTTTGGATATGGAAATCCAAAGGGATAGAAAGCTAGGACTTTTGAGCCTCACTCAAAAGGAGTACATTCGAAAGGAGCTTACTCGGTTTAGCATGGAAGGTGTAACATCCCGTATTTGGAGGCCAAAAGCTAAGCACTATGGATGCTACATTCATCCACAGTATTAACTTCCGGTGACGAAATATGGTAGTGTTAATGGTATCCATAATATCAGAAGCACTTGAATATGAACAAAATCACAGATTTCCAAAAACAATAATTTCAGTGATTATATTTCAAATAAATCATATCCAAGTTACAAAAATCCCAAATGTAATCCTAGCCATTGATCAAATAAATTTACAACAATACGCCAAGAGCGACATATGAAGATGCCCCCTTGGATGATCAAAGCAATATAGACATAGCCGTCTTAATACACAACGAAAACAATTTTTAAAACAGAATTTCCTAAATTAGCTATCCGTCAGCCACCTGCTCGTCTTCGGATACTTTATTCGCCAAAATCTGTTAAAACCTGAAAACCTAAACCCTCAGCCTACTCAAATCAAATTTTGAGCACCCGAGAGTTTAAGGGGAAACAAAAACTTTGAGCAGACTTAAAGCCTGGTATGAATAACTTCTATTACATCTCAGTTTACTGATAACTAGTGTGACCACGCCGCTTGGCGGAACGGGTTTCCTCTCACTAATATCTCTTTTCAAGACATATATTTTGCAATTCCTTTCCTGCAACCAAACTGGTTAATCAACTGATTATAAAAATAATATAGCAATATCCATTATGCTAAAATAGGAAATAAAATAGACTATCTGTCTAAAATCTAAACTATCTGTTCTAAATTCTGAGCTATCTGCTCTTTTCTGGACCGTCTGTCCTAAAATTAACTATAGCAATATCTTTTTTGCCAAATAATGGGCTATCTGCCCAAAACAGGTAAAAAAGGGTGGACTAACTACCCTTAAAAATTTAGAAAGATCCGTTATGCTAATAAATGAACTATCTATTCATATCAGAGCTGACTGCTCTTTCTAGACTAACTGTCCTATGGGCTGACTGCCCTCAAAATGGACTGACTGTTCGAATTTAAAATGAGCTGACTGCTCGAATTTTTTTTGGGTTAACTACCCTTCAAATATCTGAGCTAATTGCTCTACAAAGTAACTAAGCTAACAGCTTTTCAAAATATCTGAGCTAACTGCTCTTTAAATTTTCCATAAAACCTTTTCAAAATGATTTAATTCGTCAAATCATATATATACAAGGAAAATATATATTTACCTTTACTCTAAGCTATTTTTTCCATGATATATATACTTTACTCAAAATAATGTTAATGATGTTCAATAAGGATTATCTATCCTTTTAAAATATGTTAAAGTCCTTTATAACATAAAACACTTAGGCTATCTGCCTAGTCCTTTCATTCAAAACCTTTGTTTAAATCCTTTAAACAACCTTCTGAAAACATTGAAGGTAACTCCTTCAAAACCATTTATAAAACCCTTCAAAAGTATTGAAGGTAACCCCTTCGTATCCTTTAATAAACCTTTCGAAATCATTGAAGGTAACTCCTTCAAAACGTTTATAAAACCCTTCGAAAGTATTGAAGGTAACCCCTTTGGATCCTTTAATAAACCTTTCGAAATCATTGAAGGTAACTCCATCTAAACCATTTATAAAGCCTTCCTTTTACAAGCTTTAAAACATATGACATCCACCTCATAAATCCTTTAAACCTTAGCCCTTTGAAAACATTACAAAACAATACCTTACGACCTTGCCAAAAGGTCCTACCTTTCGACCTTGTCAAAAGGTTTCTTTTTGACCTAGTCGAAAGGTTTCACCTTTCGACTTTGTTGAAAGCCTAGGGTACTTCCCTTATAAATCATTTATAAACCTTTCGAAGACACTGGGTTCAATTTAAAACAAGTGGAAAACCTTTCGAAATCATTCAAAGTTAACTACTTTGAAACCTTTAAACGTTTCGACTTAAAATATTTGGATTATGCAAAAGGATCAGAAAAACATTGGAGTCGAAAGCAACTGCTTCGAGACCTAAAACCTTTCAGAAACATTCAAAAACAACGAAGTGTTGGTGTTGGAACCAACCCTTCGAAATCAATGGAGAGAGGCGGCAAGTTTTGGAAAACATAAGATAACCTTTGACTCCATCTATGTCGAAACCTTTTTCATTTAAAACAAGAAAGCAAACCAATCGAAACCTTTTTCTTTTAAACCTTTAAACAATTTCGAAAGCTCTTTGTCAAAAGCTAGCAGGCTTATTTTGTTTATACCAAAACAAAACATCATCTCTTTCGAAAGCTATAACCTTTCATCCCTAAACCTTTCGACCTCTTTCAGTTCACTATGTACTAGTTGGCTAATACCCTATGCCTTGGTATTTGGCCTAGCAGAAAGGTTTGATACCTTTTGAACTTGTCGTAAGGTTTGAAATAAAGGTGGAAGCTCTACCGAAAGGGTTCAAATAGGAGAAAAACTATTTATTCGTACTTCAAAACAGTTCTTTTGTACACCACCTGCCTTGTTTGTCTAAATTTGATTAGTTGCCAGAATTTTTTATTCAAAAATGTCGTCATCTTTATTTATTTGGAAATTTGAATAATTTAAAAAAGCCCTTTTCTCTTTTATAATTATATAAAACATTTAAGTCCCATACCTTAAATTATTTTTTATAACCATCAAAACACCTTGAAAATTCTACAAAAATTCCAGAAAGTAAATTAATATGTTCTCTTCAACATATAAAAATTTCGGATCCAAACAATAATTATTTTACCTATAAATAATTTTTTATAATCCAAATTAACCTTTTCTTCCTCAAAAAATTATAACAAATCCACGAAAATTCAAAAAATTCAGAAAATCGTAACCCATCTCTAAAATAACTTTTTATATCATCATAAAAATTCGCATGGCTAACAGATGTCATTTAGTAGGGTTTTCGTCTTAAAACATGTCATAAAATCTATATGAACTTACATAAATCATCAACATGTATATATACTTTTTTATCATTCGAAAACATGGCAAACATTTGCAAAATCATTCGAAATTAAGCTTAAAACCGAAACAAAAAATATTTAGAGATGTAAACGTTATACACCTTTGCTTTAATGATTAAGAAGCCTAAGATTTGAATGAGTTTGGTTTGAATTTTCTTTCCTTAAGCTTCTCTTTTGTTTCCTCTTCTTCTTCCTTTGTTAACGGTGGCCGGCCAAGCTTTTATTTTTTGAAAATGAGAATGAATGTGTGTTTTGAAATACACGGCCTAAGGAAGATAATATAGGAATGGCCTCTTTCCCATAATACCCCTCCTTTAATTAATTTTTAAACCCTTAATTTAATTTATTAGTTAAAAAAGGCACGGCTACCTTAATTGAATCAAATCTCAATCCCCTTATCAACACATTATTTTATTTAGTTTATCTAACTAAATCTCCTAAATAATGTTATCAAAAATCTGGGGTGTTACAGACTCCCTTTCTTAAAGAATTTCGTCCTCGAAATTACAATAAGGCTAAAAAAAACAAGAAGGTAAACATACCATCAAAACAAGTCAGGATAAGTATTTCTAATCCTGCCCTCAATCTCCCAAGTACAGTCTCTGTCATCATCACTCCACTGGACTTTGACTAATCTGACCGTCTTAGTTCTAAGCCTCTTCTCATCTCTCGCAACAATGCGAACTGGTTTCCTCACTATGGTCAAGTCCGGTTCTACCATTAAATCATCTAGCACTGTCGGTGCAATAGAAGTCTCTAGGTCTCTAACACACTTTCTGAAATGAGAATATGAAAAACATCATGGACACTTGCCAAACTGCTTGGTATCTCAAGTCTATACATGAGCTTCCCGATTCTCTCAAGAATAGGATAAGGTCCTATGAACCTAGGAGATAACTTCCCCGACTTCCCGAATCTAAGCACACCCTTCATCGATGATACTTTGACGAAAACCTGGTCCCCAACTGAGAACTCCAAATCT
The DNA here is from genome assembly GCA_030737815.1 of Allium fistulosum. Taxonomy (NCBI): domain Eukaryota; kingdom Viridiplantae; phylum Streptophyta; class Magnoliopsida; order Asparagales; family Amaryllidaceae; genus Allium; species Allium fistulosum. The sequence continues at coordinate 1,089,072,853 of CM060904.1, read as the reverse complement.
TTCCATCTCTTATATGCATAACTTTTCTACCTAGACCGAGCCTCCTTCATCATATCTCGAATGACCTCAATCTTTTCTGCAGCTTCTCTGACCAAATCTGGACCAAGAATCAACCTATCCCCGGTCTCCAACCAACAAACATGAGATTTGCACGGCCTTCCATACAAAGCTTCAAACGGTGCCATTCTAATACTAGTCTGAGAACTGTTGTTATATGAAAACTCGACTAGATGCAGATGGTCCTCCCATGATCCCCTAAAGTCTAGAATACAAGCTCTCAACAGATCTTCCAAGATCTTGTTGACTCTTTCTGTTTGCCCATCTGTCTGCGGATGGTAAGCGATACACATCATAAGCTTGGTTCCCAAAACTTCCTACAGACTCCTCAAAAACTTGCTAGTGAACAAGGAATCTCTATCACTAACTATGCTGCTAGGAACCCATGCAGTCTAACCACATTCATCATGAACAACCTTGCCAAAATAGGTGCCGTCCTGGTTGACTTAACTGGAATGAAATCGGGACTCTTGGCCAATCTGTCCACTATAACCCCTATACTTTTATTCCCCTTGTTCGACATTGGCAACTCGTCTATGAAGTCCATAGAAATAGAATCCAACTTTCACACTGGAATATCTAACGGCTGAAGCAAACCACTCGCTTTCTGGTGTTCGGCCTTTGCCTGTTGGCAATTCAAGCACTGCCTTACACACCAACCAATATCCGGCTTCATTCCTTCCCAGAAGAAACTCCTCTTCATATCCTGGTACATCTTGGTACCTCCAGGATGTATAGTGAACTTCGAACGATGGCATTCATCTAAGACTTCCTTTCTTATGTTTCCTACATTCGGAACACATAATCTTCCTTTCTTTCTCAACCACCCATTCTAGTCAAGACTGAAATCTTTCAAGTCATCGCTCTTGGTTCCTTCCTTTAGCTTACTGATCCGTTCAGCTAACACTAGATCCCCTATCTGCTTAGAAGCAATCTGTTCGATCAAAACTGGTCGAACTTCCAAACAAGACAATACAACTGTATCACCACTAGACCCTGCCTCGGATCTCCACTGCACTCTGCAATCTACTAATGCTTCAAAATCTTTCCACTTAGCCATCATTGCCAACACTGCATGCTGATGGTTCCTGCTAAGTGCATCTACAACCCGGTTGCCTTTCCCTGGTGTGTACTCAATCCCAAAATCATAAGCAGCTATGAACTCTAACCACCTCCGCTGTCTCATGTTCATCTCCTTCCGAGAGAACAAATACTTCAACGACATATGATCTATGAACAGCTCAAACCTTTCTCCCAAAAGGTAATGTCTCTACCCCTTCAAAGAAAAAATCATAGAAACCAAATCTAAATCATGCGTTGGATATCTGACCTCATGCGGTCTAAGATGTCTGGCAGCATAGGCAATGACTCTACCTCTCTGCATCAACACAGCTCCTAATCCAATTCCACATGCATCCGTATAGACTACCAAATCCTGATTCCCTTTTGGAACTATCAACATAGGTGCATGGGTCAATAAGTGTTTCAAACTCTGGAATGCCTCCTCACACTTATCGGTCCACACAAACTTCACATCCTTCCTCGTCAGCCTGGTCATCGGTGCTACTATCCACGAGAAATCCTTAATGAATCTCCGATAATAACCAGCCAACCCAAGGAAACACTTAATCTCGGTTACTGTCTCGGGTCTCTTCCAACTATTCACTGCCTCGATCTTAGTCGGATCTACTGATAATCCTTCCTCTGAGACTACATCACCAAGAAACTTCACCTCCTTCTTCCAGAAGTGACACGTCGAAAACTTTGCTTTCAGCTGATGCTGCCTCAGCATCTCAAGCACCACTCTAAGATGCACTTCATGCTCTCTTTCATCCTTAGAGTAAATCAAGATGTCATCTATGAAAACCAGCACGAACCTATCCAAGTGCTCTTGGAAAATCCGGTTCATCAAATCCACAAAGAAAGCTGGAGCATTCGTTAGTCCGAATGGCATAACTAACCATTTGTACGATCCATATCTGGTCCTGAATGCTATCAAAGGAATATTATCCTCTGCTACCCTGAGCTGATGGAAACCCATTGCCAAATCCAACTAAGAAAAATACCTTTGCTCGACTTAGCTGGTCGAATAAATCGTCAATTCTGGGCAATGGATATCGATTCTTTATCGTCCTCTCATTCAACTTACGATAATCGATACATAGCCTCAACAATCCGTCCGGCTTTTTAGCAAACACTACCGCTGCACCCCATGGCGAACTACTAGGCCTGACAAAACTCTTGCCCTCTAAGTCCACCAACTACACCTTCAACTCCCTTACCTCTGAAGGGGTCATCCTGCTTGGCGGTCCACTCACTGATTCTGCTCATAGAACCAAATCTATCCAAAACTCAATGGCTCGTTTCGGCGACAATCCAATTATAGGCTCAAACATATTTGCGAATTCCCTAACTACAAAAACTCGGCTCAACTCATCATCTATATCCAATGCATGCAACAAAGCAAACACTGCACCACTGGAACCTCCTACGGTGAAAACAATCTGATCGCTACAATCTGGGTGACTAAGAGATACCTTCCTACCCTGGCAAAATATCTTAGCATCGTACTCACTTAACCAATCCATACATAGGATGATCCCAAACCCCACAAAATCAAGGACATGCAAACTGCACTCAAAAGTATGACCTAGCAGGTCAAACTCAAACTGGTCACACCTCAACCCTAGAGTTGCATACCCTCCTATTAGATTCGCAACCCGTAAGGAAGTAACTAAATATGTGGATTCAAGGTTAACCTTATATATTAAACATCTAGATATAAAATAATGCGATGCACCAGTATAAATAAAATGCTAACAGACATACTATGAATCTGAAGCGTTCCCCCAAGAACTGACTTTCCCTTCTCCTAGGCTGTTGGCTTGGAAGCGGCAGGCTTCAATGCCTACATCTTGCCCTTACCATCTTTAATGGGCTCCTTGCACTGGTTCTTATAATGTCCTATCTGGTCACAGTTAAAACAACTGACATTCTTCCCCTTAGCCACATCCTTCCCTTTCCCTAAGCGACAATCATTAGCAAAGTGTGCTTTCTTGTTGCATTTATAGCAGACAACTTCAGACATCGCTTTCTTAGTTGCTCCACCCTTCTGAGCATCTTTCTTGGGAAATAACTTCCTCTTTTGGTTCTGCCCAACCTGGACCACTTTTGCCTTGCTCTTCTCCAGAGACTCAAGGAGTTCTTCCTGCCTCAAAGCCATCTCTATAACAATATCAGAAGGATCTCTAAGATGACACAAAGCAGCACTAGCCAATTCTGGCTTCAATCCTCTAATAAACTTCTCATTCCGTTTCAACATGGTATCTACAGAAGCATACCCATACCGGGCCAACTCTTCGAACTTCCTAGCATACTCAGCAACAAACATCTTGCCCTGCACCAGCTCAGCAAACTGCCTAATCAAAGCTGACTGTGCCATTACTGACATAAACTTCTCCTGAATTCTCCTCTTGAAATCCTCCCAGGTTACTGTTTCCTCGTCAACTATTGTCGATACACTGTTCCACTAGAACAATGCGGTCCCCTGAAGCTACTTGGATGCCAACCTCCTCTTCTGCTCGTCATTGAGCCCTAAATCTGCAAAAATTCTTTCCTGGTGCAACAACCAATTCTCCACTTCAATGGCATCCTTCGTTCCCATAAACAGCTTCCCTCCTAGCTTCACATAATCACCACTCATCTTAGCGAAATGATTATCTACTTGAACTTCTGGAACCCTTGCTCCTGCGGAATTTCCTCCTACCACTCCAGCTGCAACTCCTTCCTGCATCATATTCTTGAAAAAGTGATACATGGCTTCCATTCCGACCTGCGGGACTTCAGCACCAACATTCCCTGCATGGCATTGGCCTCTCCCTACATTAGGTCCGACGTTCCTCTCGGTGCTTCCCCCTCCTTGGTTAACTCTGCTTCTTCTACCATCCATATCTATATCCAAACCTCATGGACACAGAAAGGTAACCTAATCAAAGATAGCTGAATGGAGATTAAGCGCATACTTATATATAAAAAATACAAGTACTTTACTATAGCGTTAACCCAACCCCAAATCTTACTCCAATTTCTTCGGATTTTTGTTCTCAAAACCAATTTTTTTTAGTTAAATTTTTTCATAAACCTATGCTCTGATACCAAGCTGTAACATCCCGTATCTGGAGGCCAAAAGCTAAGTGTAATAGATGCTACAGTCATCCAGAGTATTAACTTCTGGTGACGAAATACGGTAGTGTTAATGGTATCCATAATATCTTTTTTTTTTTGAAAACCGTGGAGAACCCGGCGGACCGGTAAACTCCTGAGGAGGGTATAGTAAAGCCGTCCGCTGATCCAAGCCCCCATACCCCCGGGTAAATTTATATAGGATAGGGAAGCGCATGGTAGGAATCGAACCTGGGTTTTTTTACCAGAACGCAAACCTCCTTTCCACTGCGCCGCACCCGCGGACGGTATCCATAATATCAGAAGCACTTGAATATGAACAAAATCACAGATTTCCAAAAACAATATTTTTAGTTATTATATTTCTAATAAATCATATCCAAGTTACAAAAATCTCAAACGTAATTCCAAGCATTAATCAAATATAATTTACAACAATACGCCAAGAGCGACATATGAAGATGCCCCCTTTGATGATCAAAGCAATATAGACATAACCGTCTTAATACACAACAAAAATAATTTTTAAAACAGAATTTCCTAAATTAGCTATCCGTCAGCCACCTGCTCGTCTTCGGATGCTTTATTCGCCAAAATCTGCTAAAACCTAAACCGTCAGCCTACTCAAATCAAATTTTGAGCAACCGAGAGTTTAAGGGGAAACAAAAACTTCGAGTTAGACTTAAAGCCTAGTATGAATAACATTTTTGTTACATCTCAGTTTACTGATAACTAGTGAGACCACGCCGCTTAGCGGAACGGGTTTCCTCTCACTAATATCTCATTTCAAAACATATATTTTGCAAATCCTTTCCTACAACCAAACTGGTTAATCAACTAATTATAATTATAATGTAGCAAATATCCATTATGCTAAAACAGGAAATAAAATAGACTATCTATCAAAAATCTGAACTATCTGTTCTAAATTCTGAGCTATTTACTCTTTTCTGGACTGTCTGTCCTAAAATTAATTATAGCAATATCTTTTATGCTAAATAATGGGCTATCTGCCCAAAACAGGTAAAAAGGGTGGACTAACTGTCCTTAAAAATTTAGCAATGTCCATTATGCTAATAAATGAACTATCTGTTCATATCAGAGCTGACTGCTCTTTCTGGACTAACTGTCCTCTGGACTGACTGCCCTCAAAATGGACTGACTGTCTGAATTTAAAATGGGCTGACTGCCCGAATTTTCTTTTGGGTTAACCACCCTTCAAATATATGAGCTAACTGCTCTACAAAGTAACTGAGCTAACCGCTCTTCAAAATATCTAAGCTACCTACTCTTTAAATTTTCCTTGAAAAATTTTCAAAATGATTTAATCCGTCAAATCATATATATACAAGGAAAATATATCTTTAGCTTTATTCTAAGCTATTTTTGCCATGATATATACAGTTTACTCAAAATAATGTTGATGATGTTCAATAAGGATTATCTATCCATTTAAAATAAGTTAAAGTCCTTTATAACTTAAAACACTTAAGCTATCTGCCTAGTCCTTTCATTCGAAACCTTTGTTTAAATCCTTTAAACAACCTTTTGAAAACATTAAAGGTAAATCCTCCAAAACCATTTATAAAACCCTTCGAAAGTATTGAAGGTAACCCCTTCGTATCTTTTAATAAACATTTCAAAATCATTGAATGTAACTCCTTCAAAACCATTTATAAAACTTTTCGAAAGTATTGAAGGTAACCCCTTCGTATCCTTTAGTAAACCTTTCAAAATCATTGAAGGTAACTCCTTCAAAACCATTTATAAAGCCTTCCTTGTACAAGCTTTAAAACATATGACGTCCACCTCATAAATCCTTTAAGCATTAGCCCTTTGAAAACATTACAAAACAATACCTTACGACCTTGTCGAAAGGTCCTACCTTTTGACCTTGTCGGAAGGTTTCTTTTCACTTAGTCGAAAGGTTTCACCTTTCGACTTTGTCGAAATCCTGGGGTACCTCCCCTATAAATAATTTATAAACCTTTCGAAAGAAATGTAACTCAAAACCTTTCGAAGACACTAGGTTCAATTTAAAACAAGTGGAAAACCTTTCGAAACCATTCAAAGTTAACTACTTTGAAACCTTTAAACGTTTCGACTTAAAACTTTTGGATTATGCAAAAGTATCAGAAAAACATTGGAATTGAAAGCAACTGCTTCAAGACCTAAAACCTTTTGGAAACATTCAAAAAAATGAAGTGTTGGTGTTTGAACCAATACTTCGAAATCAATGGAGAGAGGCAGCAATTTTTGGAAAACAAAAGATAACCTTTGACTCCATCTATGTCGAAAGGTTAGGAAGCGGCAAATATGCTTTCGGCCTTATCGAAAGCTATACCTTTCGACCTTGTCGAAAGGTTTCATTTAAAACAAGAAAGAAAACCAGTCGAAACCTTTTTCTTTTAAACATTTTAACAATTTCGAAAGCTCTTTGCCGAAAGCTAGCAGGCGTAGTTTCTTTAAACCAAAACAAAACATCATCTCTTTTGAAAACTATAACCTTTCCTCCCTAAAACTTTCGACCTCTTTCAATTCACTACGTACTAGTTGCTTGATACCTTGTGTCTTGGTATTTAACCTAGCCGAAAGGTTAGATACCTTTTGAACTTGTCGGAAGGTTTGAAATGAAGGCAGAAGCTCTGCCGAAAGGGTTGAAATAGGAGAAAAACTATTTATTTGTACTTTAAAACAATACTTTTGTACCCCACCTGCCTTGTTTGTCTAAATTTGATTGGTTGCCAGAATTTTATATTCAAAAATGCTGCCGTCTTTCCTTATTTGGAAATTTGAATAATTTTTAAAAAGCCCCTTTCTCTTTTATAATTATATAAAACATTTAAGTCTCATACCTTGAATAATTTTATATAACCATCAAAACACCTTGAAAAATTCTACAAAAATTTCAGAAAGTAAATTAATATGTTCTCTTCAACATATAAAATTTTTGAATCCAAACAATAATTATTTTACCCGTAAATAATTTTTTATAATCCAAATTAACCTTTTCTTCCTTAGAAAATTATAACAAATCCACGAAAATTCTGAAAATCGAAACCCATTTCTAAAATAACATTTTAGAACATCATAAAAATTCGCAAGGCTAAAAGATGTCATTTAGTAGGGTTTTCATCTTAAAACATGTCATAAAATCTATATGAACTTACATAAATCATCAACATGTATATATAATCTTTTATCATTCGAAAACATGGCAAACATTTGCAAAATCATTCGAAATTAACCTTAAAACCGAAACCAAAAATATTTAGAGATGTAAACGTTATACATCTTTGCTTTAATGATTAAGGAGCTTGAGATTTGAATGAGTTTGGTTTGAATTTGCTTTCCTTAAGCTTCTCTATTGTTTCCTCTTCTTCTTCCTTTGTTAATGGTGGTCGGCCAAGCTTTTAACTTTTGAAAATGAGAATGAACGTGTGTTTTAAAATACACGGCCTAAGGAAGATAATATAGAATGACCTCTTTCCCATAATACCCCTCCTCTAATTCATTTTTAAACCCTTTATTTAATTTATTAGTTAAAAAGGCACAGCTACATTAATTAAATCAAATCTCAATTCGCTTATCAACACATTATTTTATTTAGTTTATCTAACTAAATCTCCTAAATAATGTTATCAAAAATCTGGGGTGTTATAGAAGGAGCAAAGGAAATCAGCACACCCATGTCTTTGCACATACAGCTTTCTAGTAAAGGCTCTCTGATCTCGAAAAAGGACAAGGTTTATATAATGAAGGTCCCATATGCAAGTGCAGTTGGCAGCTTAATGTATGCCATGGTCTGCACTAGGCCTGATATGGCACAGGCGGTTGGATTGGTGAGTAGGTTCATGGCAAATCCAGGAAAGACGCATTGGGAAGCAGTGAAATGTATCTTCAGATACCTTAAAGGAACTCCAAACCATGGACTTGTCTTTGGCGGCAGAGATAGAGATTTCAACTTGGTTGGATTTTGTGATTCCGACTATGCCGGTGATAGAGATTGAAGGAAGTCAACCTTCGGATATGTGTTCACCATTGGTGGGACAACGATCAATTGGAGAGTGAGGTTGCAGACGATTGTGGCTTTGTTTACTACAGAGGCAGAGCTCATAGTTGCGGTTGAAGCAGCTAAGGAGGCGCTTTATTTGAGGCGACTGTTGTCTGATTTGGGCTTCGTATATGAAGGCGTGGATGTACATTGTGACAATCAAAGTGCAATTCACTTAGCTGAAAATCTGGCATTCAGCTCGAGGACGAAGCATATTGAGGTAAGAGAGTCGTTCCTTGTCTCGATGAGTGAAGAGAAGCTAGTTCGTCTTCAGAAAGTTTACACAAAGGAGAATGCAACAGACATGTTTACCAAGTCGTTGTCTATTGCTAAGTTCGAGCATTGCTCGGACTTGATTCGCTTAATGAAGTGCTAGGTGCCACGGGATGGAATGAGGGGAGAGTTGAGATGGTTCATGGAGATGTTTGTTTTCATGGTGGAGATTGATAGGTTCTACATGGACTGGGTACTTCGAACACTTTGTTGACGGACGGTGGCCTTACTGGAGTTCGCTGACAGAGTGTAATGGGTGATGACATTGTCGAAGCTCATTGGGTAAGTATCCATTGCTTGAGGCATAGTGGTGTAGATGGAGTTGGATAGCTTGTATGGAATAAGGTAACAAGGTGGAGATTGTTAGATTTGTTACCTGACTCCATGAGAGGAGGAAGATGAAGCCATGAGAAGCCTTAGGATCAGATGCTGAAATCACCGAGCGAGAATTGGGGAAGATGCTAGGGCTTGAAGGTTCGGTGGTAGTTTGATTTGGAGCGGTGAAATGTTTTTGCCGAACGAAATGTTTGGGGCGGTGAAATAGTGAATAAAGTGGATCGGCATTAGTTTTCATTCGGTGGAAGGAATACCGAACCAAATATTTCATTCGATGATTTGGTGATGCCGAACGAAATATCTCGTTCGGTATTGGACCATGCCGGTCCAGATCTTGAGTGTTGTTTGCCAAACCAAGTTAACCGAACCAAAATGATGCCAAACCAGATGTGCCGTACCAAACCCTAGGACTGGTACATAGCTGCTACCCCTCCTCATTCATTCTCTCTATAAAAGTAGTGGAGCTTCTGAACAACAATGGCAGCCATCCTAGAGAGCTGAAACTCTGCATAATTTTGTCTGTATTGTTATTTCTTCTTATGTATAGCCTCCAAAAGTGAATTAATCTTGTAACTCTAATCTTTCAGTGATTAATAAAATCTCTTCTCCCCAAGTGGACGTACACTGTATCGCGGTAGTGGAACCACTATAAATACTGGTGTTATTTATTTTTATGCATTGCATAAATCTGCGACTGTCTGTTCTGGTGTTTATCTCTGTTTGTTTCATCTCACTACAATCACGATCCAGTTGTTTTCCACTGCATTGGGTTTTTTATTCCCTTAGACTGATCATCTGAAGGGATTTTTCCCAACAGAAAGAGCATCTTCTCTCACATTAGTTGTTGAGCTAGATGGTGATTCATTTTTCACTTCTTTTATCTTCTCATGCACAAGTTAACATACAATATTATCTTGAAATTATCACATTCTCAAGTCATTTGTAATATTTCAAAATGAAACAAAATCACATACAATTGTATCTCCAACAACCATGTTCACTGGCTCGCCATTTTTTTGAGTGCGAGACTTAATCCAAACATGAACTCTAGAAACAGAAGAGGGATCGGGACTCTCTTTTCTCTATATCGAAATAAAATAATTGGTTGTATTAGCTGTTGTAATTAAAACTAGTCCAAGACATAACTAGTGTTCCCAAAACGAAAATAAACACATATATTGTGAAATGAGAAGCAACATTTATTCAAAACTAGATGATAAAAAATTGTGTATAGAAAGGCTATTTGGCATATTAAATTTGTTTGCTGACTATGTTTGATTTGAAATTAGAGCAAAAGCAGAAAGTGTCAAATGCAACCTGCTTCATATTAACATGCCCTGTTGAAATTGAACCCATGTTCTGATTTAATGAAAATCGAAGATCAATCGATCATTACTGTAATCACTATAGATGTATTTTTTGAGGCAATGAGGCAAACCATAATAAGCAACACATTTCCACATACCAAAATCAACTTAACCACAAATGCAGCATAACATTTCGCACCAAAAGTATGACTAAAATGTTTAGATATGAACTTCGTAAGGCTGAATCACAAGCATGGAACAAACCAATTGGGTAGACATATCAGCACAATAAAGCCTACACCCAAATCCTACATGTGAACATACCACCCTACCACAGTTTCAGGCCTGCCATAAATTGACTATAACATAATAGAAGGAGCACAAATTCAAGGAGTCAAGGAGTAGAGTTTTATGTGATAAGAAAATTACAAAACAAAGTAAAAGGATTTTTTTTTCATCCTGAAATCAAACTTCTGGCAGAGTATATTGAACCGCATTATTTTATTCATCACAAAATTATCTAACTGACCTGAAAATTCATATTCAAAGCTCAAAATGTGATACATATCCATGTTTCCGTCAATTATTTTATTCATCACAAAATTCAAAGAGCAGCATACATACACATGATCAAAACATTAAGTATCACTGTTTAACTTCTAGCATGTGTAACTTTAGGAAGCTCAAGGAAATAGGTAGAAAGTGCAACTCTTTAGGTGTGAAGGGAAATTAATACTATGAATTGTTAGCAAAAATGCTAGTTTTCCCTGTGGATTCTATAGAACTCACTTCGGTCAGAAAAGGAAACAATTAAAGTAGCACATTCTTAGAGGTGGTAGGGAAACGCCGCTGCCATGCAGCTTGATAAGAAATTCAGACTCGTTAAGGACACATGAATCCACAACTAGGAGAACCAGCTCGACGATTACAAGTATTAGACTGCCACACTCAGTTAATAGAAGCATAGCAACCACAAATGAAATGGAAGATTTCTTCTCCTGTGCAGAGAGATTTCAGCAAAGCATATTTACAGAAAAGTATGAATATTATTTCCTTTTCAGTCTTTCGCTACGTTTTACATTGGCTACTTAATAAGTTATTTCATTGCTTGTTTCAGGTGCAATTATGATCCTGTGAATGACTGCCCACTTACAGGTCGCTATGAATGGATTAAAGTGGAGTAGCTGATGAGTTAAAACTTTAGAGTCGAAGAAAGAAGTGTTATTACGACTACACCCAAGACCACTCGAATACAATCGCAACGCGCAATGCGGAAAAGCCAAATCGTGCTAGATAGTGCAAAACAACCAAACACTCGAAGAATTCAATAAAACCAAATCCGAACACGATCACAACACCAATACAAGCAATATATGAATGCAATAACAATAAGTAAATCACACACGATTTTATAGTGGTTCCACTAACGTTGTGTTAGTGTACATCCACTTGAGAGAGCTTTTATAATATCACCAATAGAAAGAGTACAAGAGATTGTTTACAATGATCTATTCAATAAGAATCAATGTTTGTGGAGATTAGAATTGAAGAAATAGGGTTTTGCCTAAAACCCTAATTAATGGAGGACTAAACCCTAGGTTAGATTGCTTGAATGAATTGCCTCCTCTTTCAGACCTGAAGAGAGTATAAATACTAATAGAGAAAACCTTGGTGAAAGACCACTTTGCCCTTCACAAATCACAAAATAGCTCAGAAAATCCGGCCCAGGAAAAAACAGGTTTATACCGCCTCAGACGTCTGACCTCTGGCCTCAGACGTCTGAGCCAGGTTCAATCTGGCTGACCCAGACAGGCCTAGACGTCTGGCCAGAGGGGTCAGACGTCTGCAGGAGGTTTCGGGAGACAGCCTGAACCTCGTCAGACGTCTGGCCCTCTCAGCCAGACATTTGACCTCAAACAGCCAACAAAAAACAGCTCTTCCCCTCATATCTTCTTCCTCCGGACTCCGATTTGCGAACCGTTTTCTCCGACACGAAGCTACTTCCATCCTCTTCAATTCTCCATCATATAGTGTCACAAAATTTAACACTCCACCTTGACATTATATCCATCTCCAACACCAATGGTACCATACCATCAACAACCGATAGCTCCAACTACCAACACTTCTACCTTCAACCAAACGTGAATGTTTCCCCAACGGGTTCTCTCAACGCCACCCCCCATTGCACTCCATCAACGAGTTCAGGCACAAAGCCCCCACCCACCAATGAAATGTTGAAAACATCCAACACCGTCTCACCAAAGACAAGAGCACTAGGAGTGTACACTAGCACTACACCAAGAAGATAGAACAACAATCTCATACCAATACTCTTCCTCATCTACAACCAAGCTACTCCCTCACCCGTGCCACCTAGTGGCACCTAGCACTTCTCCAAGCGAATCAAGTCCGAGCAATGCTCGAACTTCCCAAACGGTAATGTCTTCGTGAACATATCCGCCGCATTATCCTTTGTGTGCACTTTCCGAAGACTTACTTGCTTATCCTCATCCATGGCTACCAAGAATGACTCCCTCACTTCTATATGCTTAGTCCGTGAGCTAAATGCCAAATTCTCCGCCAAGTGAATAGCACTTTGGCTATCACATTGAACATCGATGCTATCGTGTCCAATCCCCAAGTCACACAACAAACGCTTCAAATAGAGTGCCTCCTTAGCCGCCTCCACCGCGGCTATCAACTCCGCTTCCGTAGTGGATAAAGCTACTACGGTTTGAAATCTCGATCTCCAACTTATGGCCGTACCACCAAGTGTGAAGACATAACCGGAAGTTGAATTTCTCCTATCTCTATCACCGGCGTAGTCCGAATCACAATAACCAACCAAGTTGCAACTCCTTTTCCCACTACCGCCAAAAACAAGACCATGAGATGACGTACCCCTAAGGTATCTCAATATAAGCTTCACGGTTTCCCAATGTGATTTTCCCGGGTTAGACATAAAGCGACTAACCACCCCGACGGCATTTGCAATATCGGGTCTTGTACACACCATAGCATACATCAAACTACCAACCGCACTTGCATATGGCACCTTTGCCATATAAGCCTTGTCTTTCTCCAAGATAGGTGAATCCTTACTCGAAAGCTTCACGTGCAAAGGTAATGGTGTATTTGACACCTTTGCATTCTCCATGCTAAACCGGCAAAGCACCTTCTTTATGTACTCCTTTTGAGTCAATTTCAACTCAAAACGCTTTCGGTCCCTTTCAATCTCCATGCCCAATATCCTCTTTGCTTCTCCAAGGTCCTTCATTTCGAATTCCGACTTTAATTGCAATTTCAACTTTTTGATTTCATTCTTGTCCTTCGAAGCAATGAGCATGTCGTCCACATACAAGAGCAAGTACACCCAACAATCATTTCCCAACTTCTTGAAATAAACACAAGCATCTTTGATGCTCCTATCAAAGCCACTTTCAAGCATAAAATGATCAAATCTCTTGTACCATTGCCTAGGTGATTGCTTCAACCCATATAGCGATTTCTTCAACTTGCACACCATATTTGACTTACCATTTACAACAAACCCTTGCGGTTGCTCCATGTAAATGTCTTCATCCAAGTCACCATGCAAGAAGGCGGTCTTCACATCAAGTTGCTCCAACTCCAAGTTGTGAATAGCAACTATGGCAAGTAATATCCGGATAGAAGTGTGGCGCACAACCGGTGCGAATATCTCATCATACTCCTTTCCTTTCCTTTGTGCAAACTCCTTAGCCACTAACCTAGCTTTGTATCTTCCATCGTCCTTCACCTTGTAAATCCATTTGCACCCAATAGCATGGTTTCCTTTAGGAAGTGGAACCAAACTCCAAGTTTGATTCTTCATCAATGATTGCATCTCTTCCTCCATGGCACAAATCCATTTCGAGCTATCACTCGAATTCATGACGTCATCAAGGTCTATAGGCTCATCTTGGACTACATTGAGAGCATAGTCCAACCTATCATAAAAACTAAGATAGTTCCAATCACCATATCTTTCGGGTGGCCTTATAGCACGACGACCAACCCGAGTAGCAATATTATCACCCAAACTCCTTTCGGCTCCACCTTGAACCGATACTTCTCTAGGCTCGTGTACATCACCAACACTACTAGAGGCACCTTGTGGACTATGTGATGTATCATCAACTGCTTTCTCCTCACAAGCATCTTCAACTAATCTACTCTCTCTACTACTTGGACAAAATGTGGTAATAACTTCCTTCCCCTTCGATTCATCACGAACTAAGACCGGAATATCCGATGAGCTTTCATTCTCCTTGAACATAGCCGACTCATCAAAAGTAACATGACGAGAGTTGATTACCTTCTTCGTTTCCGGATTCCAAATCCGATAGCCTTTCACTCCATCCGTATAGCCAAGCAAAATCCCCTTGAAAGCTCTTGGTTCAAGCTTATCATTACCCGGATCATGCACATAAACCGGACTTCCAAAGACACGAAGATAGCTCAAGTCAATACTCTTTCCCTTCCACACTTCCTCCGGGATTTTGTTATCAATAGCCGAGCACGGAATTCGATTAATAATATGCACCGCGGTTGACAAAGATTCGGCCCAAAATCCCTTAGACAAACCCGATGTCAATCTCAAGCATCGAGCTTTCTCTAGTAGAGTACGATTCATCCTCTCCGCAACACCATTTTATTGCGGATCTCCCGGTGTAGTAAAATGTCTCCAAATCCCATGATGCTTGCAATACTCCAAGAATTCTCCGGAAACATATTCTCCGCCATTGTCGGACCTAAGAACCTTCAAAGACTTACAACTCTCATTCTCAACAAGAGCCTTCCATGCTTTGAACTTTGCAAATGCCTCCGACTTAGCCTTCATTACATACACCCAAACTTTATGAGAAAAATTATCAATAAAAGAAATATAATACCTTGCTCCACCTAAAGAAGCTACCGGTGCCGGTCCCCAAACATCCGTATGCACATACTCAAGAACGCTTCTTGAATCATGTTTTCCTTCACCGAATGAAACCTTTGTTTGCTTCCCCATGACACACTCTTCGCAAAACTCTAGCTTGTTGAAACTCTCACCACCAATCATCTCCCTTTTTCGAAGAATATCCAAACTCCTCTCCGAGACATGTCCTAACCTCAAATGCCACAATCTAGTTGCATCTAAGTCGCGAGAACTATCAACCCCAATGCTAGCTTCACTTCCTATGGTCACACCTTGAAGCAAATATATACCATGCTGTGCAGTTAAAGCGCTCGGCAGATTCAAAGCGGTGGAGGTGCAAAAAGTCATAGCGGGGATACATCGAGGATATAGCGGGATATAGCGGATGACTTTAAAATAGCATATAAAACTCGTACTTAATGTTTTTACGAATATATAAATGGTAATTAAATGAAAAATTATCATTCAATTGAATTGTAACTGATACATAAATAATTTTTAAATAAAAACATGTGCGAATATACTTTAAATAAACGTAAAACTGTTATATGACATAATTGAATTTAGTAGAATATTAGAGTATTTTCATTTCTGAAAATATATTAAAAAGTAAATCAAATAAATTAGTTTCATAATTTTTATAATGTATAAATTGAATTTTTCAATTCATTTTATTAAAGAAGATATAGCGGGAATAGCGGAATATAGCGGAAATAACGGGATATAGCGGAAATAGCGGAATATAGCGGAAATAACGGGATATAGCGGAAATAGCGGGGATTAAAGCGGAAAGGCTATATTGTGGGGCTATATGGAAAAATCGTAGCGGCAGAAACCCGCTATGAGATATAGCGGGGTTATAGCGGGGTAATAGCGGGGCATTAACTGCACAGATACCATGAGCCCTAGCACCTTTCATAACCACAAGCGCCCCCTTCGAAACCCTCAAGCCATCTCTCTCAATAGTGATCTTGCACCCCAAAGAATCTAATTGCCCCAAAGAGATAAGGGACTTCCTAAGTCCCGGAACATAGCACACATTAGTGAGAGTACGAACTACTCCGTCAAACATCCTAATTTGCACGGAACCAATGCCCTTCGACTTACAAATAGCACCATTTCGCATAACAATCGAATTTCCCTCTTTAGCTTCGAAAGAAGAAAAATAATTCCTATTCGGCGTCATATGATAAGACGCCCCCGAATCGAGAACCCATTCGCTACCCGAAACATTTGATGCTACCGCCGTCAATACATCCATGTCTCCCTCACCAACACCTCTCTCCACCGCGATCGATGAAGATGCTACTTCCTTCTTGGCCTTCTCCTTGTCCGGACACTCATTCTTCCAATGACCGGGCTTCTTACAAATATAGCACTTGCCTTTCTTTTCCTTCGACTTTCCTCTCCAACCGGGATTCCTAGATTTGGAACGCCCCCGATTCTCCTTCTTCGCATATCTCTCCTTCTCCACAAACAAACCTTGACCATTTCCGGCACTACTACCATCAACACTCAACTCCTTCATTTGATCTCTCAACTCCTCACTAAGAAGACCCGTCTTGACATCATCTAACGTCAATGTATCCCGGCTATAGATCAAACTATTTGAGAAACCCGTATAACGGTCCGGCAACGAACATAACAATATCATCGCCTTTTGCTCTTCCTCAATCTTCAAATCTACCGCCTTCATCTTCATTAGCAAATCATCAAACACATTCAAGTGTGCCTTAAGCGAACTCCCCTCTTTCATCTTATACGTGAAAAACGTTCGCAACAAGATCAAACGATTAGTTAGAGACTTCTTCATATACAACTCCTCTAACTTGTCCCAAATGCCCTTAGCGGTCGTCTCACCACTAATTTCGGAGATCACATTCTCTCCCATAGCAAGTTGAAGTGTAGTAAATGCCCACTCTTCCATTTCCTCTCTCTCAACATCTGAGATGTCCGCCGACAACAAACGTGTATCAAACACTACCCTATGAACTCGATTTCTTCTTAAAACCGCTTTCATCTTCCATTGCCACTTTTCAAAATCATTATCGCCATTCCACTTGTCGATAACCAATTGCGATCCCGACGCCACATACGACCCACGTACATACGGCGCTATACTACTTGGACCAACCATTGAATTTTCAGAGGTATCCGTTTCCGGCATTTCAACAACCACCTAGCAACACCAAAGCTCTGATACCAAATGTTATTACGACTACACCCAAGACCACTCGAATACAATCGCAACGCGCAATGCGGAAAAGCCAAATCGTGCTAGATAGTGCAAAACAACCAAACACTCGAAGAATTTAATAAAACCAAATCCGAACACGATCACAACACCAATACAAGCAATATATGAATGCAATAACAATAAGTAAATCACACACGATTTTATAGTGGTTCCACTAACGTTATGTTAGTGTACATCCACTTGAGAGAGCTTTTATAATATCACCAATAGAAAGAGTACAAGAGATTGTTTACAATGATCTATTCAATAAGAATCAATGTTTGTGGAGATTAGAATTGAAGAAATATGGTTTTGCCTAAAACCCTAATTAATGGAGGACTAAACTCTAGGTTAGATTGCTTGAATGAATTGCCTCCTCTTTCAGACCTGAAGAGAGTATAAATACTAATAGAGAAAACCTTGGCGAAAGACCACTTTGTCCTTCACAAATCACAAAATAGCTCAGAAAATCCGGCCCAGGAAAAAACAGGTTTATACCGCCTCAGACGTCTGAGCCAGGTTCAATCTGACTGACCCAGACAGGCCCAGACGTCTGGCCAGAGGGGTCAGACGTCTGCAGGAGGTTTCGGGAGACAGCCTGAACCTCGTCAGACGTCTGGCCCTCTCAGCCAGACATCTGACCTCAAACAGCCAACAAAAAACAGCTCTTCCCCTCATATCTTCTTCCTCCGGACTCCGATTTGCGAACCGTTTTCTCCGACACGAAGCTACTTCCATCCTCTTCAATTCTCCATCATATAGTGTCACAAAATTTAACAAGAAGATTAACCCATAAAATCTGTGCATCTTAAACAGATCACGTGTTTCTTTTTTTATTACAGTCATTATTGAACCATCCATCATCCGTGGGACATTGGCAAAGATGTATTGAATGTGAAGGTGGCAGTTTCAGACTATTCGTGCACTTTCAGTTCAATCAGGTTGCTGGCTTTACAATCTGGACTGGCCTTTATAATTTGTGTTGGACACAACATTGTGCAAGCTCTCGGTATCATTCCAAACCAAGGCATTATTTTATCTATTGCAATGCTTGCCTATGAACCCTATTCAGCAGTGGATCGGTGCTGTTAAATGTTAGAAGTAAAATGTGATAAGGCTATGGATTACATTTAGCTTGTCATTGCGTTAAGGGATATATAGATGGTTTTACAATGTACGCCCAAAAAGCTATAAAAAATGTTAGAATATAAAACAATGAAGTGGCTTACATTAACTTGGTCGAATGGAATTAAAATTTATAATGGTCATAGGATGTGTACATCTGTGAGTTTAATGCTCTTTGCACATTGCAGCTGCTCTCTGTATTTACATTTTGAACTACAGCCTCTATGCAATGTTCTTTATATTGATACTTGTTGTTAGCGAATGTTGGGGATGTACGTAAATTATTTGGTAAATTGTTGATTGTGCAGCTTTAATTTTTTAATTGTAGATTGACAATATCTGATAGCGTGGTAATGTTAGGCGATACTGCATATATAGTGCCATTGGGAAAATTACTTGGTTCATGCACAAGCAATTTGAATTTGCAATCTATTTGAGTTTAACAGAGCACGAAATAGTATGAAGGTTAAAAATCATCCATGAACTAATGCTGTGCATGTTTGATAGCATATATATTTATGTATATAATATCTTGTAAACCAAGTAAACGGTAGATTCTGATTTGTAGCCTAGAAGAATGCTACTTACTGTGTATATAACAATACTTTGCTGAATAAACAAAGACAGAGGAATTAATTATTTTACATGGTATCAGAGCCTATATTCCTACAGCCGCCATCTCTCTTGTTATTCCTTCTCTGATTCTTCTTATTCTCCTACCTCCAATTTCCTTCCTAGCTATCCACAATGTCTGAACAAAAATTTCACCCGGCCTTGTCGATTACTAACGTTAAATCCCTTATTCCGATTACGTTAGACAATGCGTCTGGACAATACCATTCGTGGGCAGCTTTGTTCAAGGTTCAAGCTAGGGTTCATAACTTATTGAACCACATAATTCCTCCTACGGACGAGAAAGCAAAGAAGAAGGAAGATGAACTCAAGGCAGCGGATCCTGACCTTTGGGATCGTCTCGATGCGGCTGTCCTTCAATGGATATATGGGACGATCTCTCAAGACCTTCTTCTCACCATTCTCACGAAAGATGACTCTGCTGCGAAAGCTTGGAAGAGATTAGAAAACATATTTCAAGATAACAAGCATTCTAGAGCAGTTCACCTTGAGAATGAATTTTCCACCACCAATTTTGAAGATTTTGCGGATGTGGATGCCTACTGCACTCGCCTAAAACTGCTGGCCGACCAACTTGCCGACGTCGATGCACCGGTCTCTAACAGTCGTTTAGTTTTAAAGATGATAGGGGGCTTAACTGATGAATATGCCGGGTATGTTACGATCATTCAAAATCAAGATCCCCTTCCTG
Source organism: Allium fistulosum (assembly GCA_030737815.1). Classification (NCBI taxonomy): domain Eukaryota; kingdom Viridiplantae; phylum Streptophyta; class Magnoliopsida; order Asparagales; family Amaryllidaceae; genus Allium; species Allium fistulosum. The sequence goes on along the minus strand of CM060904.1, from coordinate 1,089,053,017 downwards.
AATTTGAAACTGCTCGTTCCAGACTTAAGATGGAAGAAACAACAATTAAAAAACGAGCGGCTCGTGAGTCCGGTGGTTCAACCAGTTCGACTGCTCTTATCACCTCCTCCAACGGTGGTTCTGACAATGGTTATTCATCCCCAACTCAGCAACAAAACAGAAACATTAATAATAATAAAGGGAAGAAAAACAATCGTGGAAAAGGCGGCAACAACCGCGGAAGGGGCAGCGACCAAAAGACTGGAAGAAGCGGCAGACAACAAGGCGGCACCAGCAGTGGAAGCCAGCAGACACCACAGCACTGGCAGCAGCGACCTACCTTCTGGGGTCCACAGCAGCAATGGCAGCCCATGCATGGACAATGGAGTCCACAGTGGGCAGCCCCTCCTTGTCCGTATCCCACTGTCTCATGGCAGCAGCCCCGACCAGTGCAGCCTCGTCAACCGGGAGTTCTAGGTCCTCGACCATCTCAAGCCTATATGGCAGCACCTTCGATGGTTGGTTGTACTTCGAATTATGCTCCAAGTTATGCTCCGACCGACATCGACGCAGCCATGCACACCCTCTCACTCTCCCAACCAGATGGAAACTGGTACATGGATACCGGTGCAACATCTCACATGACTGCGGATCAAGGTATGCTCTCACCTTATTTTAATTCGAGCAATAATAATCATAGCATTATTGTTGGTAATGGGCACTTAATTCCAATTCAGGGTTATGGAAACACTAAACTTTCTCCACCATACCCTCCACTAAACCTAACAAATGTCTTGCATGCACCAAAACTTATTAAAAACCTAATTTCTGTTCGAAAATTTACAACTGACAATTTAGTTTCAATCGAGTTTGATCCATTTGGATTTTCTGTGAAGGATTTACAGACGGGGACCATTCTAATGAGGTGTGACAGCACGGGTGATCTTTATCCTATCTTCATCAAAAATCAAGCCGATTCTCCTTCAGTTTCTCTTGCTTTGTCTTCTGATTTGTGGCATAACCGCTTAGGACATCCAGGAGCTAATATTCTTAGTTCTCTTTGTCGTAAAAACTTTATTGAATGTAATAATGCTCGTAGTTCTTTTTGTTCATAATGTCCTCTTGGAAAACACATTAAATTGCCGTTTAAAAGTTCATTGTCTTTTACTGTATTTCCATTCGATATTATTCACAGTTTGCTATGAAGGATCTTGGTCCACTCAGTTACTTCTTGGGAATTGCTGTTACTCGAAATGCCAATGGTTTATTCTTATCACAGAAGCAATATGCTGAAGAAATTATTGAACGAGCCAGCATGTCCAACTGCAACACTTGCCCAACTCCTGTTGATACTAAGCCAAAGCTTAGTGGCTCTAATGATGCCCCATATGAGGATCCGACTAAGTATCGACGACTTGCAGGAGCATTGCAATACCTTACATTCACCCGTCCTGATATTTCATATGCTGTGCAGCAAGTGTGTCTTCACATGCATGATCCGAGGAATGAGCATATGAATGCTCTTAAGCGCATATTACGCTACGTTCAGGGTACCTCTAATTTTGGTTTGCATCTTTATAAGTCATCTGTTGGTAAACTCATCTCTTATACAGATGCAGATTGGGGTGGTTGTCCGGATACTAGACGATCCACCTCCGGCTATTGCATATTTCTCGGGGATAACTTGATTTCATGGTCTTCTAAACGCCAACCTACTCTTTCTCGTTCCAGCGCCGAAGCTGAGTATAGAGGAGTTGCTAATGTTGTCTCCGAATCTTGTTGGATCCGAAATCTTCTTTTAGAGCTCCATTGTCCGATCCAAAAAGCAACGCTGGTTTATTGTGATAATGTTAGTGCGATATATCTATCCAGGAATCCAGTTCAACATCAGCGCACTAAACATATTGAAATGGACATCCACTTTGTTCGTGAAAAGGTGCAAAAAGGAGAAGTGCGTGTCCTACATGTCCCCTCTCGATATCAGATCGCAGATATATTTACAAAAGGGCTTCCGCGCGTACTGTTTGATGATTTTCGGGACAGTCTCAGCGTCCGACAACCTCCTGCTAAGACTGAGGGGGTGTGATAGCATATATATTTATGTATATAATATCTTGTAAACCAAGTAAACGGTAGATTCTGATTTGTAGCCTAGAAGAATGCTACTTACTGTGTATATAACAATACTTTGCTGAATAAACAAAGACAGAGGAATTAATTATTTTACAATGTTTAATCCACATCAGATGCTATATTTGTGTGCAGTAGTAGTCATGCTTTGGATGGTTGAATAGCTGCGTACAATTTGTTAACATGTGGAAAATCAAATTGAACTTCCTTTTTGTCAACCCATCGCCAATAGAGTTAGCTTTATAAATAATTCTTTTCTAACAACACATTCATAACATGGTTCCGGTAATGTTGAAATTATAAGTGAATTAATTTATGTGTATATTAAACCGCTCATCTCACCAGAAAACCTACAGGAGGAGAGATTTGGACAAGAAGATACAGACTGCAAGATTACAGGGACTGAATCTTAGATCGATTGGTATGGTGAAACTAAATAGATGTAATTGTATTGAGTAATTTACCTAATAAAGATTTTAAATGCAACCTAAAAAACACATTAAAAATGGTAGATAGTAAAACTAAGATAAATATCTGAAACACAAATATATGCGATATAGATACACATCACGCATACACATAACATACTCTGAAATTCTATTATATAAATTTCCTTAAATGTTATAGTATCATAGGGTCTATAAACAAAAAATAAGCTGCACAAGTAAAACTGCCATGTTTATATGGATCATATATAAGATAAAATAATAAACACTGCTGTTTCATGTGCATGTTACTCTTCCTAAGGCCATGTTTGGACTTTGGATAGAGAAATCAAACTTCAGGAATTGAATTTCTTCTAATCTATCAAAATTCAAACATACTTCCCTAATTAACAAAATTCATATCATAGGGTTTAGTTACACATACCTCCCTAATTAAGAAAAACAGCCTTGTCTTGTTCTTATTACAGCTGGCACAAAAGGGTCTGATCCACAAACTGCATTGAACTTCGATGATAAAAGTAAGAGTAAGAGATGGTTAGTGTCCTATTTATATCATATTGGTAAAATGCCATATACTTGGTATAAATGTATATATAAAATATAAGAGTCATTAATCATTGCTTAGTTGAATTGAATAATTGAATCTTATGAAATCACCTTTCTACCCAATTGAATGGCATTCATATAGTATATATGCAACACACATATACTATATGAATGGATGGACATGATCAACAATTACAAATTACTTTTAGTTGTGTAATGCAAGTTTTGCAACACAAATTCGCTAATTGTTTGTAAGGTGAATGGTATTTCGAATCAGATTAATAATCATTTAATTTTACAGCGAATCTTGGTTCATAAAGCAATCACAAAATATATAAACAATAAACTTTTCATCCGAAGCATAGTTATATGATACACTTCATTAGATGCAAGATCGTCTCTGATGATAATGTGAACTTAATTAACTCAGTCACAAATTAAGACAGATCCTTTTACTATTAAGATTTGTTAATCTTGGTGATGCAATTATATCTAAAACAACCATAGTATAGGAAACATGAAATCTTAACGAGTAAACGAATAAAATTATGTTCATATACAGTATTGTTACCTATAAGAACACATGGATTGGATAGTTCAAGTAACTTATTGGTTTGACATGGGTATGGACTTGGTCTATTGTTGAAGAACAGTGCAATAGTTGAACATATATAATGCACACACAAGTACTAGTTTATGCACCATACAAGAAATAGTTGCCGTATGCAGAGCTAACGTTTACACTCATGATAAGCAAGTATAAATGGGGAGATTATAGATAAATCGAGGATATCAAAAAGCTCCAACACAACGATACAGATTACAATATAAAAACTAATGACTACTGTTCCAGGACCATGAAATACAAAGAACTTAAAATAAACAACATATAAAATTTTGACAAACCATTTAATGTGGAGTTCTATGTAATATATCATAACCAGTCAAAACAACTAAAAGTCATACATATTATAAAGTAGATGATTCCAAAATGTTCTATAACCGATAATTTTAGGTAACTTCAATTCTATAAGAGATAACCCTGAACATCAATTCAATGGATAATTATGAACTTCAGTTCTATAAAATATATCATCATGATTAAACTTGATGATTAATTATATAACTGATGCACGATTCAAACCAGCAAGCAACTAGAGTGTCTTATGCTTCGAACCCATCTTCAATCTACACCCACTTTTCAGTTTGTATTCTGCTTTCAGCAGGTAAACAAGATAGTGATATTATTCACTTTAGAAAGAAGTGAAGCACCGTATAAGGTAAAGACTATAAAATTTACAGAAGACTTAAATTTACAGAGTACTCAACTCATGGGACTAAAATAAAAGGTTAAGTATGAACCTACTCTATAGAAAACAAATTACATGATGCTTACAAATAAACACACTCCTAACACATTTGTGGGCAAAGTTCAAAAGTATTTCATGCATTGGAGAATATAAAGAATGAATTCCATTAGTTAATACTTTGATCTTGGCACTAAAGAGTGAAAGTTATTAATGCTTGTTTTTCACTGAGCGCTACCACTTGAGTAAGCAGGATAAGCGCTGGATTAACGTAGATGTAACCTAGAAACAATGATCCTACTAGCACTATATTTCTTCTCATATTATTACTTTGTGAAAGTTTCGTTCCATTAGCAAATTCTTGTAGTTCAACTATAGGTGGACATTATTTGCACAGGCCTTGCATATCATTCATTCATTCTAAATAAATTTCAACTGAATAACTTAGTTTAATGAAGATTACAAGCCACATGTGGTAACTTTTTTATTTTTATCAAAATAACATTGATCATTGGTTCTAGCTCAAATACAAGATTAAAAGTTGATTTCAACTAAATAACTACTATAGGCTCAATCGTCAATTCAGTTCCAAAACATGACTGAAAAAGGTTTTATACAATTCATAGTCTATCTTACAAAAAACATTATCAAAACTGTGCTAAAATATAATTTATAAAATTAACATTTGTTTTTTTACAAGTATAAAGTTTTTAAAAAAGCAATATACTAACATGGAGTACTTGATTAAAAATATTAATTTATTAAAGAATACTTTATTAGACTATACCAACATAGAGTAAATAACCTTAACTCGCACTATTCAAGTTCAAATAATAATACATGATTTGCTAATTTTTCTCGATCTTGAAAAGGAGGAAATTTCTAACTCTACTAATATCTCAAGCTTTTTTATTTTTTTATTTCATCCATATAAATACTTGATGACCTTAGTTGTGCCCAAATTCTTCGTAACTAAAGAAAAGAGCAAGAAATAAATGGGATCACCCAATAGTACGATATGATTTATTGTAGATAAGAAATGGGTATTTCCTATTGTTATAACATTTACTTTATCAGCATGATGGTGAAATTGGTTATGTGATGAAGTTTGTGAGAATGAAATGACTGTATAAATATATTTTGATGCAAATGGATTATATTCAGTAAGACTTGACATAATCTTCACCCTAAGCTTGTATGTTATTATGCTCATGCTGTCAACTAAGTAGTGCATAAATATTTAGTTATATATGCTCAATAAGAAATGTCTACCCTTAGCATTAATGTCTTTGGTGCAAGTTTTATATTTTTGGATCATTCTTACGTTTTTTTTTTTATGAAATATCTGTGTTCCTTTGTAAATTTATAGGATAGTTTTTCGATCAAGGCACCCCAGAAAAACAAATTATAGAACTAGGCCTCAGCAAAAACTAATTGCCAAAATAAGCCTCGTTTAGTTTATAACTTGTGCATTTTTGGAATGCGCAAATCATAATTTGTTTTTACGTAGAGCTTGCGCATTCCATAAGTGTACAAGCTTTAATTTAAAGCTTGCACACTTTTGAAATGCGCAAGCTCATTTTCGAGCATCAAATAGACAGAGAGTTGAATCTGAGCTCATTACATCCTCTATCTCTTTTCTTCCCAAAACCCTTCTCATTTCCAACTTCAAACTCATTCCAAATCCATATATATTAACTCAAAAACATTGTTCCTCATCCATTCCTTCAGACAACCACTCGATTGCGCATAAAATGGAAGTAAGCTATTCATCTACGTTGATTAGAGGTAATTATAATTTGATTACTACTGTAGAAATCATTGTTGCTGTTAGCGGAAGAGGCAGTGTTGATGATGTCGATGTGAATGTACTCATATTGTTAGTTTCTTTGTTGAGAATGCAAAAGGATTTGAAGTATTCATATAGCCAAAACCCTAACTTTGTACATAGTTTTTGTATTGATAGACGGTTGTTGTTGTTTGTAGAATTGTCTCCTGGGCTCGAAGATAGAAGTGTTCTCTATCTTCAAGAACACCATAGGAGCCAAAACGACACATTAATGGAGGTAAATGTTCGATATTGGTAAACCGAGGAATGCAAATATGAAGTCCTAATTTTAATTTTTTTTATACATTCCAGGGTGTTGAAACTGTGAAGATATGCGATCATTCGAGCAAGCTCAAGGAGATCGATTATAAAGATCCAAGATTGGAGCCGAATCTACGAATCTTCAGATTTTGGAAAGCTATGCAAATCGATTACATTCGGCTCGATCATCACCTTCTTACCGCTTTATGCGATAGATGGAGGTCGAAAACAAATACGTTTCATATGAGAGTCGGGGAGATGACAATGACTCTAGTGGATGTGCATTTTCTTTTCGGTCTTAAAGGAGATGGTCGTCCGGTATGTTTGCAAAATTTAGATATCGATTAAATCGAATTGGCTCATGACTTGCTTGGTATTTTTTCGCCTAGAGAGGCGGTTAAGTCTAAAAGTGGATTATCAATGACTTGGTTTAAAAGTGAATTTCCCGAACCACTACCGAAGGGGCAACCGATTTAGATATACTTCGCCGTCCTCGTGCCGTGATATTGTATTTTTTGAGTTGCCGATTATTTCCCGATCATTGGAAAGGGAGATTAAGTTTGAAATTTTTACCTTTTTGGATGATTTGGCTGACTATGGTTATCATTCTTGGGGTAGTGCTGTTTTCTCCTATTTGTATAGTGAGTTGTCGAACGTTGCCTTGCAACGTCGAAAAGTTTTAGGGGGTTCTGCAACGTTGTTGCAACTATGGTCATGATCGCATATTGCTATTGGACGACCGTCTATTAGAATTCCTACCGACTTAGATTCGTATCTTCCATTCGGGGCTAGGTGGAACTGTGCTAGGAGTTGGCGTGAGACGCCAAGAAATGTACAGTTTTACCGTAATGAGTTGGATTTGTTGGCGGATGATGCAGTTACATGGGAACCATATTCATTAGTGTATAAGTTTGGATATCCGGAAATTGAGTATTCGTTCGCCGGTTGAATTGCTAAGAGCCGACTGATTCTATTTTTAGACTTTGAGTTGTATGCACCCGATCGGATTATGAGACAGTTTTCCTTTGATTATCAGCACATTCCCGATCCTGCCGTCCCCCTTGACCCAGAACTCACTAGCTGGATGGCACTTTTGGAGGAAAGTATTGCTATTTGGGAATCAAGAATTGATCGTGCCGAACGAGCACACGAGCCTCAGACACACTTGAGCGAGTACGAGTATTGGTATTGGCGAATTACTCGTCGTTATATTCTTAAAAAGTTGGCAAGGAAGTTGGTTGCGTACACTCCCCGTGCTCCTCTAGAATGTGATGTGGTAAGTGTTGTAATTTCAAATTTTGTATAGTTCAATTTTTATGTCATAGTGATGCATTGTTATAACTTATGGTTTAGGTAAGCGGAATATACAATGCTTTGGATGTGGTGGGCGAAATAGAAGAAAGTCATATGGAGCCGGACAAGGTCAAAAGCAAGTGCATTGACCTACGACGAATACTTGACACGATTTTGGGTCAGAACAAGTTAAGAAGGCCGACCAAGCTGTTGCGCATTGTAGAAGAGCCACCACGTTGTACAGAGGAGACACATACCATAGTAGCGGATGGACAAGCCCAATGGAAGGAGGCACATGCAGAGGGGGAGGCTTCACAACATCCCGGTGGAGAAACTACAGCTGGATGGCTCGCTTGGCCCGAGGTAGAGCAGCAATACACCGACAAAGAAACTTATGCTGAATGGCTCGTTTGGCATGAAGGAGAACAACAATTCGGATATGTTGGACAGTTGACATACGAGCATGCGCAAGATCCGCCGCAGTGGAAAATTCAATAAGAAGAACTCATTTTTGGGCCAAGTCAACAACAAGAAATTCTGCTTCCGACACCCGCTCCTACATTCGAAGAAGGCCAAGGATCGGCTTCCATCGTGTACAAACATTACTAGAAAATACTTCAATTTCCTACGCAAAGTTTCCGACGTCTTTCCTACGCCAGAAGGCGGGGCGTAGGGAAGGCGTAGGAAACAGGTAGAAAGAGGTAAAAGCGTAGGGAAGACGTAAGGAAATTTCCTACGTCTTTCCTACGTCAACTTCAATACGTAGAAAAAATCGAGGCGTAGGAAAGTTGTAGAAAATTCCCTACACCAAAATTATACCATAGAAAAGACATAGATAATTTCCTACGCCATTTTCACGTCTCTATTAATTTTCTACATTTTCAGATCGGCGTCGTATGAATGGCGTAGGAAAACCCTTTCACTCTCTTTTATAATTTAGCCGGCCCTTCTTTTTTTTATTAGTTGACCCGATCCTCTTCTATTCTTCCTTGAGAAAAAAAATGGCGGCCTCGATCTATCTCGTTCAACTGAATTAGGGCTTTGTGAAAATTTGGGGCTTTCGTTCCTCTTTGCGCTCTGAAATTTGGGCTTTTCGAAGTGCCGTTCCTACTTCGATCGTATCGTTGGTTGTTCGAGAATTGCCTTGCTCGATCGATTTCTCGTTGCTCTCTCTGGCTACTTCGACGAGTTCGATTCTTGCTTCTGGTAAGAATTTATGCTCTGTTACCTTTCGATTTTCGTATTCGAACTCTTATGGTTGCCGATGATGATGTTAGGGTTTATATAGGAGTCCGATCTCCTTGTTTTTCATTCGTATGATTTTTTCAATATTATGCTTTGGCCATTAGATTACGTTTGGATGTTGACGATTTCTCTTGACTGATTCACATGCGAATATACTTGATATTGCTCGGTTGACTTGGTTTAAAATACTTCGATGTTGATTAATCTTCTTTGACTTCGGCCAATATTTTTGATACATTATTCCTCGACCTTTTACTGATGCTTTCAGACTTTGACTGGGTTTTGTTTTCTTAGCTCAGACATTTGGTTACATACGGCTATGAATTTTGATGCTTTGACTTCACTGTGATTTTCTCTGTTGACTACGGCATGACCACGGTTTTGATTTTGTGAATTTCTCACTTTGTCTTGAATTTACTCGAACTTGCATCCTTGGCTTGCACTGGCTTGTCTCAGTTTGTATCTTGTTTATGTGCATATTGCTGAGGCTTGTGGTATCATTTGCTGTCATTTTGTTTTGGTCTTGTACACATTGAGCTCTGTTTGTAATTTGACATCACTGATCCTTATATCAGTGCTCGGCCTATAATGTCTATGTAGTCTAGGTCTGCATTCCTTTGTTCTTCATTGCTGGTGTGTAAGCATATATTGTACTGTGTAGTGATGTACTTGTAGTTTTGGCCTTGAGTCTCTTTTCTTGTATAACTTGAGCTTGGTTTGGGGCTGTGCTTGCATGTGGGTTGTATTCATTGTTGCATATATCAGTTTGCTTGGCCCTTGGTTGTTTACCTGTAGTTGCTTGGTGCATTCATATGTATTGGTTCAGATTTGTACTGAACTGGTTTTGGTGTCTCACTTCCATTTTTCATCTGGTTAGTGAGTTGCATTTGTGAATGTTGTCGAGTCTGATTGTATAGTAGTTGTACACGTGTCTTGATTGCTGAGGCAGTTCTGTCCACTATTTCATTTAGTTGTTGTTGTACACTACTGATCTTCATTTGCATTTCTCTGGTCTCTGCATTTTCCAGCATTTGTATTTAGTCTGGAGGTATTGAGTTTTGAACTGTCTGTATTCATAAGTATTGATCATCTTCTTTGTTTGGTGCTGTTGCACTGCCTCCATTCAAAAGTATTGTTGCAATGTGTTGTTGTAGTGAGCTCTGTTGTATATTTGATTATTTGAGCTTGTATACTTTTGTTGCACCTGAGTTAAACCCGTGTTTTATTTGGGTTTGACCTTGTGCTGAAGTCGACATTTTATTTATGTTGCACCTGAGTTGAACCTGTTTTTTTTATTTGGGTTTGACCTTGTGCTCACCTGTCCCTGTAGCATTATCAAGTGTATATCGGTGTGCACGGCCTTGTGGCATGTACAGTGATACACTGTGCATGTCACATTGTTCGTGTGATGAATTCAAATATAAATGATGACGAACAACCCAAATAACTGAGGCAAACAATATTCTCAAATTCATCTTTTATTTTATATTGCAAAAATATTTTTTTTCAATTTTACTGCGTTAGTGAATATTTTTGCAGATTGCTCGGATGCTGGATTCAAACTGGAAAGAAGTTGAAGATAAAAATACGAGTGTGAGTGATATGTAGTGAGGTTATGAATGTAAAAAATGAATTGTGATATAATCAGAAATTGTATTGTAATTGAATTTGTATAGTTATAGTGAGAGCTTGAAATTGTATTATCAAAATTGTAGTAAATATTTGTTTGAATAAAATATTCGTTTGAATTCAAATTCAGTGTTATTTATTTTATTCAGAAAATATTTATTTAATCTGTGATAAATAAGATAGTATATTAACAAATACATTTGAAGAATGTATAGAGGCGTAGGGAAAACGTAGGTAAACGGATGACGTAGGGAAGACGTGGGTAACGAAAGAAGTAAAAATGTCGTAGCAAAATCGTAGGAATAACGAGGCGTAGGAAAGACGTAGAAAAATCATGGCGTAGGAAAGACGTAGGAAACAACCCAACGGATGGCGTAGGTAAAGCGTAGGTATTTTATTAGCTACGCGAGTTTTACCTACGCCAAAATTGGCGTAAGGGTCACGTAGTTAATGCATTTACCTACGCCCCGCCTACGCCATTTTGGCGTATCTAAACCGCAGTTTTCTTGTAGTGAAATGGAAGAAGAAGAAGAGAGACACCACTTGAGCTTAGAAGGATTCGTGATTGATGGTGTTGGTCTTATTGTTGTTGTTTCTTTGGTTGGGTTGGGTTAGGGGTTGTTGACTTGTATGTTTCTATGTTATTGTATGACATGTTCAATCTTTTTTGGATGATTTTCATTTGTCAGTTGGATCGTGTTATTTATTTTGTTTTGTTATGGTATTGTTAATGGAATGGTGTGTGCATGCTCTTAGTTTTGCAATTTGTAGTTTTGTAGTGTGGCAGAACGGCTCTCTATTTGGAACTGATCCAAAAAATAGCTTGCGCATTTGTGGAATGCGCAAGCTATATTGTCAATATAGCTTGCGCATTCCACATATGCGCAAGCCATTTTTGGGTTATTTATCGCAATCCGCAAATGTTACATTTGCTCTTTTGTAGCATAGGCGGAATGCTGCAAATAACCCAGTTCTACGCTTGCGCATATTCGGAAGCGCAGGTTATATTTTACATATAGCTTGCATATTTATGGAATGTGCAAGCTATATAGCTTGTGCATTCCATATATGCGCAAGCGTATTTTTAGCCCTGTCCGAGACAAAGAGCTGTTTCAATACCATAAATCACACAATTTCACACAAAAAGTCTGAACAACATTCCATATAACATGCAAACACCATTCGAATGACAACACCATCACATAACAAAGTCAACAACATGCCACAACATCCAAAAAGGTTTCAACAAGTCGTACAGTAACATAGACGTTCTACTTCTATTACAATTCAATGCGGACAAGTTTTCTTCTTGTGGCTAATAGAACCATATTTGCTACATCTGTTATGGCCGGATGAAGATGGCGGATCCATGAAACCTTTTATTCGAGTAGACCAAGGACGACCTGAATTTCTGCGCACAGGCGGTGGTTGTATAATTGGACCATCGCAGACATTCCAATGTCGACTATCTGGTACAGGGTTGAATAAAGGAGCATAAGATGCAGAATACATAGCCTTCGTGTACCACGTGGAGATTAAGTCAAAATACGCTCTATTAGCACCACCCGAACCACGTGAACAAGCCACTAATACATGGGAGCACGAAAAATGATCTAATGTTGGCATGTTGCACGAACATTTGGCAACATTATCTTCGATATTCACCGTATAATCAAACATATGCACATCTTTCACCTGCCATTCAACAAAGCTATATCTCTCTATAGACATGAGCCTCGAATTTTCCATTCTTCTCCGTGCTAATGCTTCCCACCTAGGTGCGAGCTGCGACGTCCACTCTTCCCCTTGAGTTCGTCGTCGACGAAGTAATGGTTCAGTCGATGAAACATACGTGCAACCAATGATCTAACAGGTAAATTCCTAGTTCCTTTGAGCACACCGTTAAAGCTTTCGGAAACGTTGGTCGTCATCATATTGAATCTTACTCTGCCATCATGACACAGAGTCCAGCTTGATTCCTGGTCTTTCAAACTTCTTTCAATCCACGCATCGGCATCTCGATTTACAACCTTCAACTGTTTTCGAAGATCATTATATTTTACGACATCCGATGCCGTGGCACATACGTGTAATAAATTTTGTAGCTCATTCGTTCCAAACCCCGCTTTCTTGAAATTTGTTTTAATATGACAGATACAAAAGCGATGATGATGTTCAATTGGCCAAGCTTCTCTAAGCGCACATGGAATTCCTTTCATACGATCCGAGATAAAGGTGATACATCTAGTACGTACGGATGGAATATAATTACATATGCAACGAATAAACCAACTCAACGTTTTCCACGACTCTGTTTGTACAATAGAAAAAGATAAAGGAAATAGCCCTTGATTTGCATCCACCCCAGTTGCTACTAGTAATGTACCCAGATACTTCCCATCTAAATGAGTGCAATCAATAGACAATATGGGTCTACATTGGTCGAAGCCTTGAATAGAAGGTCCGAAAGCCCAAAAAGCACCATCAAAAACATCACGACTATGAATAACATCATATACGGTTCCGGGGTTGGTATGTTGTAGGGCTCTAAGATATTTCGGCAATTTCGCATATGACGATTCCCAATCGCCATAAATCATTGCAACAGCTTTCTACAGTCCGTGCCAGGCTCGAAAATAACTCACTTTAATATGAAACATGTTGGACATTGTCTCTTGAACAGTTCTTGCAGTCATGTTTGTTTTAGCTTTAATCAACGAAAGTATTTTGCTGCATAAAAATTTAGCAGTTGTCTGTCGATGGTTTGAGTTGATGGTTGCATTTAAACAAGTGTGATCGCCGCCATATGTAGGTATCTTCCACCAATTTGAATTTTTTCTTACCGAAAGGCTTGCATGAACTCGCCAAGGGCATGTTTCTTCCACATCACAACGGACCGTGTATTGATTTGCACGCGATTTCAGAACTTGAAACGAAACTGAACATTTAATCGCCCATTCACATAACTGTTCAACAAGCTTCTGCTTACTTTCAAAAATTAACCCAACTCGTGGACCTTTCTCCGCCCATTCTCTTCCAAAAACTTCCATGTCTAGTTGACAATTTTCCATTATTGATTTCACCATCATTGATGTCGTGCATAAATAATCGGCTAGAGCCTCTTCATATTTGATTTACTCTTCTTCCGCATTTACATCATCAGCCTCCTCAATGTCTGCATATATGATTGCATCATTGTTAACTTCTATTTGATGGATCCAAGTTCTATCCTCATCATCCGCACAAGCTACTTCCATGCTATCTAATTGTCCACAAATCTCGTGTGGTGTAAGAACATGATCATCGGCACCATCGTCATCACAACCAATAAATGCATCTTCGACACTAGGAATACAAAAAACAAAGGTCATATATTTTGCATTAATGTAAGTCAAAATACAAGTGCCAACGTATAATAGTACTCACTTTTCAAACGCTTGCGACTGATTTGGATTTATAATGTTTGCATCATATTTTGTTCCTGACTAGAAGAGACTCCAGCCATTCCGCTGTACCTATGAAGTAAGTTTGTAAACTCTCCACCTTGATGGTTTGAAAGATACGACAGATACGCCGACCATTGTGTTTCTTGTAACTGTGTGGTGTGCATATACTCATCCCCATAGATTACCGACGCTTGTGTTCCAACCACATTTTCATGTTCCACTCTCACAACGTGGATTTCTATCACTCTCATTCCAACTGAAAAGGTGGAGTTCAAATCATCGTCGTCTTCCAAATCAATAGCGGATGCACCATCATCCCGAACTCATTTCACCGCTAATTTTAAATCATATATCACAGGATTTGCTTTTGTCACTTCAAATGCCCTTTGTTTAAGCTCTTCGAAACTATAATGATTTTTTATTGTCGATCCTTTTCGCTTCCCACCCACATATCTAGGTTTACCTTCATCATCAACCAACAATTCGCCATCAAAGTAAAATATAGTCGGAACCTTTGACATTATCTGCAAAATAAGTTCCAATACCACATTCATAGTTTTTGTTCACTGACATAACTATAAACATCAATTTGATGAATTATGACCTATTTTTTCTAAGTAGATTTTGCTTTCGCAGGCAATCTTCAACCAAAAGCAGTCAACTCAATCTTTAAAAAAACTCAAACAAGTAAATCAATATAATAACGTAACCTATATATTTCATCATTAAAGTCAACACTATCAAATGAATTTCAACAACATAATAAACTATATACCATGCACACGTTACGGGTTACAACAAATAGAAATATTTTCGCAACAACATATTACAAATACATGGGTTCAACATAAAATCCAAATATGACAACTTAACCAAGTCCCAAACATCTACCACATTCTAGGCCTTCCACTGTTAGTCCTTAGTTCTTCATTCACACTTTTCAAACGACTTATTTCGGCTTGTAGTTCGTGGGCATACTCAAGTCCCCTTTTGCACAGGGGCTGATCAATCCATTTAAAATAATTGCAACAATCATATTCACGAGGATTCAATCTATGTTCGTTGTACGAACTACACCTGGAAAATCTTCGTCCAGCATTCTTTTCCTTTCTCCAAACAACCACTACACACATATCTCCGCAATAAAAATTTGTACATGGTCGTTGTCCCCTTGGCACGGATGGACCAACAGGATGTATAGGCATCGGCAAATTTCCACCAACTATACGTTAATGACCAGGCATTTCCACAGAAACAACTTCACATAAACGAGCGTGTAAGGTTGATGATCCTGAATGGAATTTATGCGTTACTGGTTCGAACTGTGTTTCCAGAACATGATCGACATCAAAGTCAATATGACTTGAACTTGCAACTCCGATTTTCCCTTCAACCTCATCAAAATGTTTCATCAATGTTTCGTCGTCTATCTCCTAATCATTAATGTCTACCGTCATAATAAACAATAAACAATTAAGGTATAAATTAGGGTTTTTAATTTACTACTACTTAAATAGGGTTTCCTAGTTCATTAAACACTAACAACTAATTCAACAACAACATCATTGTCTAATAATTAACACTACTACCACCAATAACTCTTCATTTTCAACAACATCAACAATAGCAAAATTACATCTTAATTTTCAAAAACATGAATTATTACCTTTGTTTTGTAACGATGAAGAAGATGACTCCATATATAGTTTAGCAACTATTTGGTTAATAAGGTGGTTGTGGATTTGGATATAGAAGAAAAATGGGTTTGAATTGGGAAATGGGGAGGGTTTGGGGAAGAAAGTAGAAATATTGATAAATGAACTCAGATCTGTGCTCTCTGTCTATTTTATGCTAAAAAATGAGCTTGCGCACTCCATAAGTGCGCAATCATTAAATATAGCTTGCGCATTTATGGAATGCGCAAGGTATAGTTAAAAAAATTTAACACTTGCGCACTCCATATTTGTGCAAGCTAAAACCGAAACGAGGCCTACTTTGGCAATTAGTTTTTGCTGAAGCCTAAAACCAAAATATGATATTTGCTGAAGCCTAAAACCAAAAATTGTCCACTAGCGAAATAGGTCACTATACCGACAGTTTTCCCGACATTTTTACTAATTTATTTGGAAAACTTTAGACTGAAACATTATCACCATTTCATCCGTGCTCTATCGGGATTCACGATGGTTTTTATTTTTGTCGGCGGTCTACGTCGTCATTTACAATATTTCTACTAGTGCCAGCTACTTTTCATCGTTGCACCTATCTGAATTTGGAAAGATGGGTGGCATATTTGAAACTTAATATCTATGTTACAGGCCTTTAAGACAAAGGCACTTCTTCATCTAGCTTTACAACTTTGAAGCTACGTTTTGCACCTGAGCTCTATTTAACTCTACTCTCTATGTTGACAAAAGACAACTTGCTAAAATCTTATATTAGCTTTCGTTTTTGCATTTTGCAGTTTTTAAGGTCATTTTTATAGTTTTTGTCCCGTTTGAAGGCTTGCAAATGTGATATAAAACCATGTTAAGTTGTAAGTAAAGTACACCGTCTCTTTCTAAAAATATGACTTGATCGTAATACAGTTATATACTTGCTTTAAACTAGTAGTTTATTTCAAACCTCCAAGAATTGTTATTATGACTTGTTTATTTCAGTTAGCAAGATAACGGACAAAATTGGTAACTTCAAGTCTTGTTAATCAAATGCAACCTACACTCATAACTAGTGCATCGTAGAAAGAACAAAGCATTATCTAAAAATATACTCCTAATCTGTTTATAGAGATAGTGTATATCATCAAACTAGATAAAACAGTTCATATCGGTAAAACCTACTCATGTTATATAATTTTATTAGAAGAAGAATATCAAAATATGATAAAACAATACACGCGCTCAAGATTGATAGATATAATAAATATTTACAAGTCAGATAACCAGGTGCTTCAACTAGCCATCAATTTGGATCTCAATCAACATCTGAAAACATACCTAATTACGATCTTCTCCTATTGCTAAATAAAAATGAATAAGAATAGTTATTGTTAATAAAGACACATACCAAATCAAACGGCGGAGTTGTGGTGCATTCTGGAGATCGACGGTGGAGTTATGGATAGGGCCAGGGATATGTGGGAGAGAAGGAGAGAGGTCGACGTTGAGGAGAGTTTGATTTTTTAAATCAAATTAGGGATTGGGACATAGATTTGTGGGAGAGAGGGAGACGTTGAGTAATAGAGGCACGCGACGAATTTTAGTTCCCCCGCCTTTTCACGTTGAGTAATAGAAGTAGCGTTTTTCTTTTTAATAATCCATCTAGGTAATCGCACATTTTTAGTAAAACGTAGCTAAATAGTGCTGCAAAAAATATATTTTCTTGTAGTGTTGCCTATAAATAATTATGCCTTCACTTGGTCTAACAAAAGAAAGACTCCATCTCTAGCCAAGCGTTGACCCAAAAAATGGACCAACACCTGGTTTGGATTTGAAGCACTAGCCATGTCTTGACAGAGCAATATCACAGATTGCAGATATAAAGAAAGAACAACAAAAAAATGTAAATAGAGAATTTTTATAGTGGTTCGGCTGTTAATGAAGCCTACGTCCACTTTATAGTTTTATTAAAGACTGATTGCTGCTACAAATGATGTTTGCATACAAGGCTTTGATTATCTTTAGCTAGATTGAATCTCCAGAGTTGGAATGCACTGGAGAATCACAATGAATTAATTTGGAGATTGTTGTAAGGGAGATAGAGAGTGAAGAATAATTCTAGCAGAGCTTCAGCAACTAGTCCGGAGAAGATCCCACTTATGTTGTAGGTAGATTGATATTTATATGGGTCGGAGAGCTTTTGGGCCGGACTACGTCTTCATCAGCTCGCAGGTAGGTAGGAAATGACCCTGGGAAAGTTTGGTTCGCAAAATGAGGTAAAGCCATGGGTCACAGGCAACCCACGGCCTATGGGTCGCCCGCGACCCATAGACTTGGCTCGTTTTTTGAGCCAAGGTCTTGGCCTCCTTTCGTAGTATTCTTTGGCTGTCTTGGCCTCCTTTCGCGGTATTCTTTGGATGTCTTGTTGGAAGGTTCATGCAGAGGCATAGGTCGTTGATGGTCCAACCACTTAGGATTTTTCTGGAGTTTGGAATTGGAAATGTTTCCATAGCCTTTTATCGTAGTTGTTATGTTTCGATGACAATTCACTAGCAGTTTATGTTCAGCCGCTGATTGGACTAAGAGAATGCTAATCTCTCGGCTTTGTTGATCCTAGTCGTTGTCTTAGCCATGTAGCTAATATAAGTTGTCCCTTGTTGATCCCTTGTCTCAGCTTTTCTGGTTAAGTCCTGAACCATCCTGTTTACAGGAGGTTGTTCTGTTTTTCTATTGGTTTCTGCTGAGTTAAAAACTCGGATAACATTTGCCCCCTAGAGTATGTCTTCGTTGTAAACAGGGCATGCTCTGGAAGTTATCGCTCTCAATATCCATCTATGTATCTCTAAGTGATGAAATTAGAGCTTTACGAATTCGTTAACCCATTGTTGTTAGTCGTCTTTCTTTGGTTCTAACTGCATATTGCATTTCTGACTGTAGTCTCCCGGCATGCCTTGGAATGATGACCATTTGTAGGAGGTCGATTTTGAGAAGAATAGGTGAATTTTCTTTTCCTCTTTCTCTTTTCATTCCTCTATTATTTTTTTGGTGTGTCGCTAGCGATCCATGTAGGATGGATCACTAGTGAACTAACTGCATAGGGAAAACTTTAACATCACAAAGTCAGGTCGGGTCGTTGGCGACCCATGATGGGTTAGGCCGCTGGCGACCCGATTACTTAGCAATTTTTTTTTGCTTTTCTGCTTGCCTACTTATACTTGAACCAACCCAGTTTCCTTCATTCGACCCGATCTTGCTTCTTCACACAACCTAATTTCAACACGATTCAATTCCAGGCGATTCGTGCCCTTGCTCGACCTGATTCATCTCCTTCTTAGATCCATTCCATTTGAGCTCTATGCCGTTCATTTGCGGTTGATTCATTCAAGCTCGCCTATTTCATGAAACCCTAGTCAAGCCCTAGCTCGCTATTGAACTGTAGCTGACCTACCATCAGCTCGCCATCGATCCATTCCATCCGAGCTTTTTGATTTTGATTTCTGATTCCTCTTGTGCCTTTGAATCCATTTTCAGGTGGGTTATGATTGGTTTGATCTCAATAGGTGTTTGTGTAATGATTTGATGAAAAATTTCCATTTGCAATGTTGATTGTAAAAATTTCAAGTCGATTGCGGTTTAATGGAGGAAGATAGTAAATCGGGTCTCGAATTATTTCCCAGAATGACATTTACATTTAGGCTTCGGCCCAATGCTTGACACGTTTTGCTATCGTCATCCATTAGACCAGAATTGACTTGTGTCCAGTTTTGCAGCTATTTTTGTGCGTCACATCACCAGTCGATCATGACCCTTTTGCAGAATTTGGACTTACCCTACTTGCTTGTTGCACATTCGACGTTCCTATAGTGAGAAGAGTTTTCCCCATTGCTTCGAACAACGAATCCGTTATCGATCATAGATCGATAACGGGTAAGTGTATAGGAAGTAGAAACAAAAACAGGAAACGAAGTGACACGGGAAGTTAGTTTCTTCTCCCACCGTGAGCGAACTATCTACACAGGATAGGGCGTTTACAGTGTATCGAATACCAAATTTATCCCATATAGCTAGCGCACTTCACTTGCCCCAATCCGCACTTGAAATCCCACACGGCGATTACAAGTTAGTGTTTCTTCGGAATTCAAGTGCGGCAGGGGAAACTATTAGTTTAGGATAGATTTACCTGACCGTTTTTTAACGCAAGTTCTGTTATTTAGAGTGAAGCAGCCATCCACGCATCGTAAGTCAAGTAGGCAAAGCTCGACGCTCTCCGAAGTTGAATCATCATCAACCTCCCAGGCTCAGTATGATCAGTTAGTCCCGGTTGGGCCAATCGTGGACTGCACGCCTCCCAACTTTCAAGTCCTGCTTAACCCACCTGAAAGAGCTTCGTCGGTGGTTTCCGCTAAGGTTCTTCATAATATATGTACAGAGCATGGAATTCCCGAAGAGGATGTACATTTGCCAGCGAAAGATGAATTCGCTCATATTCCCCCTCTAGGGTACACTGCTTAGCATCAATACATGTGTCTGAACGGAGCCGTACCTCCCTTCAATGATTTTCTACGTGAGACTCTCTCGAATTTGGGTATTGCCCCATTCCAGCTTCACCCAAATAGCTACGCCATCCATACTTGCTTGCATGTCCTTTTCATGTGGACGTTTAACCGCATTGGAGTTTCTAACTAACTATACTTCTCTTGCAGTTATCCCAAGGTCGAATAGAGATGTGACTCTTAATGAATTTTGCCAAACTTTAAAGGCTATTGACGTAGAAGAGAGGTGCGTTAAAGTTCTACTGACTGATGAGAACTTGCATCGGGTAGATCCACCGTTCAGATTGAAACTCCCTCTCCTGGCCGATCCAAAGTTCACACAAGATCCACTTCTTCATCCCACGGTTCCGAGGAAGGTCAAGAGAGAGGTAGCCCATCCAGAGGATCACCCGGTGAGGCCCATAAGGAGGAAGCCGCTGTTGCGACTGGACTGTGCGGTTCATATAGAACGTCTCCAATCCCGAGGAAGCAGAAGATGAGTTCACACACAGAGAAAGCAAATTTGCATTGGAATTAGAGAAAGAAGAAGGAGAATTCAAGAGTAGTAGCAACGAGTCTACCGCTAGTGACTACTTCTCATCAGAATATGAGGGTGAAGACTTGGAGTCTTGCAGTGAGACTCCGAGAATGAGTCCTGATCTCGCGATTCCACCTCCTTCTGATGCAAGTGGAAAAGTCAAAGCCCCCAAAACTGGAAAACATAAAGATTCTCTGAGTAAGGATGTCGGAGCGGGCTTCGGAGATTTTAGCGATGTTTTTGTCGACTTCGATGCGCTCATGAAAAGGGACTTCAAATTTTACACGACGCCTTCCAGTTCGGGCGATATCGCGCTAGTAGTTAGCTCAATCCCGCCTATAATAATCGAAGTCAGTCCGATCCGACCTACAACAACCGTTGGTTCTGGTTTGTGACAACGTTTTAGGCCTCTATTAGGGACACACAACACGTTGCATTAGGATTACACTTATTTTCATCTCTTTATACATTTGCTTAGTTTATATCATGCTTCTGAAACCTTTTATGTGTGTCGTATTCTAGGTATGACAATAGGACGAGGATTTTATGACGACTTCGAAGACTTCACCGATTCACAGTGGTACCCCAAGCGCTCCTCTAGCCGCCATCAAGTTCGAGAGATGGAGGAAGAATACAGGCGTAGGAAAGAACTCAAAGCTGAGACTGGTGGCCAGGAAGAGAGATATCGAACTCATTCATATAAAAGTGGGTATGAGAAAAGAAGATCTCTTGAGGACAGAGATGAACCGTCGAAGAAGTCAAAGTTTGATTACTGCCCCCATCCTTCGGAGCTTGCTTCGAGACACTCTTCTGCAGGCCAAGAAATTCCTATCACTTCAGCCCCGATTCTGCCCCTAGCTCATATTTCATCCACTTCCCTTGAAACTGCCGCTCCTGGTGCCTCTCACCCCCGCTGGAGGCCTGGCTACGTTCTTCCTTCGGGTCCCCCTAAGCTTGAGGCAGCGCTTTCGGGTTGGTTCTTAAAGGGGGTTAAGTTTGACCTAGATCTCCATCCCGTTCGCAGGGATTCTTTCATGCCGCATCTCCAAGCTATCCAGAACGACCTAGAACAAGCCGAGAGATGGGAGAAGCTCTGAAAACAGCTGGTTGATACCAATAAAAATAACTATTAGGAGATCCTTTCCTTCGAATCCGAGAAAGACGATTTCGAGAAGGCATTGGTTGATCGGGATGCTAAGATCAAATAGTTGGAGAAAGAGAAGGAGGCGGCATTTCGTGAAAGTAGGAGAACCACCGGATTGATGAAGGAGTTAAAGGAGGCGCATGAAAAGGTTGAGATTGTTTGTAGGGACAAGATTAAAAAGACTCATGCGGAGAAGGTGAAGCTAAAAGAAGAAGTGGTCGCTTGTAATGCCATCATTGAAGCTCAAATAAAAACCATTGCGGACAACGATTTAATCGTTGAAGGGCACAACAAAACCATCTCCGACCAAGCCGAGACCATCGCCAAGCTACAGGCTCAGGTCGCGTAGCTTAGTGCCAACAAGACTGCCGCTGAAGTTGAGAAGGCTGCAGTAAAGGCAGATTACGTGGATCTCCAACATGCCTTCGACAGGAAGATGGAGAAGATGGATTTGACAATTCTGAACTTTATGTTAACTCTTTGTTGCATCAGAGGAGCCTCAGTTATCTCGGCCCGAAGTATCTGTTCACTCTTGCCCTTGTTTGGGAGGAAATCCTATCCCGCTTTGCTAAGAGCGGCGACATTTATTCAGATCAAGAGTTGTGAGACTCTTATCTTAACGATGAATCCAAGAAAGCGCTATTTGAGGGCTAGGAAATCCTCCGAGTTGAACGAGAGAAGGAGGCCACCGATACTGCCTGGATGACCGCCACAGACGTGCTTACCATGCCTTCTATCTCCGTTGTGGGTGGACTATCAGAGCAGCTCCACGATGACCCGATGAGTTAAGGACTTCACATTATTCCCCATGTGGTGAAGCCTTCAAAAGAAAGAAAAGGTGGTGAGTTCAAGGTCGCATCCATGATTGTTCCTTTGGTGCAGGTAACGTCCATGCTTCTTCCGAATTCGGGAGCTTACAACTTACGCCACAAGAGCAAGAGGAATTTAATGCTTTCATTTTTGATCTTATAGGTCCATCCACTTTTCCTATTGATGCGCCAGCTACTTCGGTGCCAGTGCCTGCTGCCATTTTCACATCTTCTGCGGTTGTATCTGTTCCTACCTCGGTTCCCACATCCGCATCTAGTTCACAGCTAGGGCCAGAAGCCGAGAAGATAGTTGCGCACCATAGCCTGGATGACCCTTTGGAGTCTTTGGAAGGTGATACAACTGCGGTGGAAGCCAAGGAGTAGGGGACGCAGACGGAGCAGCCATAGAAGACTCAACATGATTTGATTGCCGTCAAGAAGGAAAAGGTGGAGGCAATCAAGGCTTCGAAGGGCTCCCAGAAGTCAAGAAAATGCAAGGGAAAGGGAGGGTCTTCTAAAAAAATTCGGAGGAGGAAAAGGAGATTGCCATCGAAGTGTACGTTGGCATTACTAGCAGCGAATCCTCTCCTGAAAAGAGGCAGAAACTACCAACTAGAGGTGGAAAGGGAAGCGGTGGCAAGAAGCGTTGAGCGGCTGGCGTGAGGATGGACTTGATTGTGGCCAACAACTTGCAAAAAGACTGACTTGTTTTTGTTTCTTTTTGTGTCATTCTGTTCAAGTGCAGAGTATGTACTTTGCGTCCTTACTGTAGAGTCTGTATTTTCCTTTTGTTCGTCGTTGTTGTGTGGGTACAACCCCCACATTTTGATCCTGTGTATAGAAAATTATAAGTAATACATTGATATTTTGACTGTACTTTTGTCTATCTGTTCATATATGTTCTGTGTACTTGTGCTTGTTTCATTTCGTATTCTTCTAGTTCTATGACTATAGTCAAAGCCCTTCATTCGAAGTAACAGAACATAGAGATTATTGGCACTTTGGAAGTTAATATAACTTTAAAAGTTAATAGAACTTAGAGAATTTTTGTTTAGAAATTCATAACACTTCTAAAAACTTCAGAACTTTGAAATTTAAAACAGATATGAAACTTTGAGGCAGAACTTGAGGACTTGTTGTTGTTTGGAGTAACAGAACTTGTGAACTTGTTGTTTTCACGCATTTCCGTCTCTGTACAGGTATATGCCCCCAGTTCACAGGGATGTTTACTTCAAACAATTCCCAAGTAGCCGATAACTTTCGGGATAGATAAGTTTTATAAAAAATTTGGCCAAGTCACAACTTGATTCTCCTTTTTAATTTTTTACATTTGGAAGTTTTGCAACTTTAGCATGTAACCTAAGCTTCTTGCGATATTTCGGCGAGTATGCAATATACGCGTATTTCAAATGCGCAAAGTGCATAGGTTAATTAAAGGCAGTTTTAACCCTTAAGTGTCCATAGTTAAGGCTTTTCATTTGGTTTGTAGCATTCCAATTTTGTTGGAATTGCATTCATTATTTCCAGCTATGTGAGCGGTTGGCATTGATTGTGAAATGCGCGATTTATTGTGTTCCTCGGTGTTGCCTATCTTCGAGCAGCATGATGAGTTGGTATTTTGGTGCGCGGCTCATGAGATACGCGGCTTTTGTTTTTCCTCAGTGTTTCCTATCTTCGGGCAAAACAGAAGGAGTTATCATCTTGGTATGCGGCTTTTGTTTTTCCTCAGTGTTGCCTATCTTCGAGCAACACGAGGAGTTATCATTTTGGTGCACGGCCTATGTGATGCGTGGCTTCTTTTTTTCCTCAGTGTTACCTATCTTCAGGCAACACGAGGAGTTATTATTTTGGTGCGTGGCTTATGAGATGCGCGGCTTTTATTTTTCCTCAGTGTTGACTATCTTTGGGCAACACGAGGAGTTATCATTTTGCTGCGGCTTATGAGATGTGTGGCTTTTGTTTTTCCTCAGTGTTCCCTATCTTCGGACAACACGAGGAGTTATTATTTTGGTGCGCGGATTATGAGATGCACGACTTTTGTTTTTCCTCAGTATTGCCTATCGTTAGACAACACGAGGAGTTATTATTTTGGTGCATGGCTTATGAAATGCACGACTTTTGTTTTTTCAGTGTTTCCTATCTTCGGGCAACACGAGAAGTTATTATTTTGGTGCGCGACTTATGAGATGCGTGGCTTTTGTTTTTCCTCAGTGTTGCCTACCTTCGGGCAACACGAGGAGTTATTATTTTGGTGCGCGGCTTATGAGATACGTGGCTTTTGTTTTTCCTCAGTGTTTCCTATCTTCAGGAAACATGAGGAGATATCATTTTGGTGCGCGGCTTATGAGATGCGCGGCTTTTGTTTTTCCTTAGTGTTTCCTATCTTCGAGAAACATGACGAGTTATCATTTTGGTGCGTGGCTTATGAGATGCGCGGCTTTAGTTTTTCCTCAGTGTTGCCTATCTTCGGGCAACACGAGGAGTTATCATTTTGGTGCGCGACTTATGAGATGCGCGGCTTTTTTTCTCAATGTTGCCTATCTTCGGGCAACACGAGGAGTTATCATTTTGGTGCGCGGCTTATGAGATGCGCTTCTTTTGTTTTTCCTCAATGTTGCCTATCTTCGGACAACACGAGGGTTATTATTTTTGTGCGTAGCTTATGAAATGCGTGGCTTTTGTTTTTCCACAGTGTTGCCTATCTACGGGCAACACGAGGAGTTATCATTTGGGTGCACGGCTTATGAGATGCACGGCTTTTGTTTTTCCTCGGCGTTGCCTATCTTCGGGCAACATGAGTTATTATTTTGGCCCTCTCAATGTTGTCGGAGTAGCAATGATTTTCAAAGGGCAAAGATCGGGTTTCGCAGATCCAACGGTTTGAGTCGATGTGCTGGCGTCGACTCGGTGAGTAATTATTTTGAACAAAGTTAGGTTGGTTCAAGAAGCAAACTTTATTAAGAAATGCATGGCAGATTCTTTGCCTATTTAGAATGCCTCCGGCATTTCCGGGATGGCTTATTTGTGAAAAATAGAAAATACATGAAGTAGTTCTTTAAATGAAGTAGCGGCGGAGTGATTCGCTATTCCAAGCACTGGGAATTGTGACCCCGTCGACGGTTGTCAGCTTGAAAGTCCCGTCCTTGAGCTTTTGATTGATGACATATGTTACTTCCTAATTTGGTCCGAAGGCCCCAGAACAGGGTAAACTCGTTTGAGCACAAGGTCTCCAACTTTGAAGGTTTGACTATAAACTTTGGAGTTAAAGTATCGTGCGACACTTTTCTGGTCGGCAGCAGTTCTCAACTCTGCTTCTTTTTTTTCATCGACCATGTCTAGTGATTCGAGTAGGAGCTGCTCGTTTTGCTTTTACTGAAATTCTGCCTTCGGTGCGAGGGGACTTCTAATTGAATGGGAATCATTTCCTTTGAACCATATGCTTAGGCGAACGAAGTGTGGCCAGTTGCCGCTTTGTGAGTTGTCCTGTATGCCCATAGTGCGAGTTGAAGTTTGTGAACCTAATTTCCTTTTGCTTTTGTTAATCGCTTTTTGATGGTGGATTTGATGATCTTGTTTATTGCTTCCACTTGCCCGTTTGCTTGCAGATGAGCCACTGTGGAGAAGCTTTTTTCGATTCGGAAGTGCCTGTAGAAGTCTTTGAACTCGTCACTTTCGAATTGTGTTCCGTTGTCAGTGATGATCTTTTGCCGCACACTAAACCTGCAAATGATGTTTTTAGTAACAAAGTTAATAACTTTCTTTGCGGTTATAGTGGACAGCGGTTCCGCTTCGGCCCATTTTGTGAAATAATCTATGGCAACTAAGGCATATTTGGCTCCTCCTTTAGCTATTGGAAGGATACCAATCAGATCTATCCCCCATATCGCAAATGGCCATGGGCTGACCATCTGTGTCAGTTTCGTTGAAGAAGTTCTCTTAATTTTGCTGAATCTTTGACAGTGATCGCATCTACTGGCGTGATCCGCAACATCGTGATTTATCGTTGGCCATAATTATCCATATCGAAGGGCTTTCTTTGCCAATTTCTGCCCCCCAGTGTGATCTCCGCACTCGCCTTCATGTACTTCCTTCAGGATTCGTCGTGCTTCATCATCGGTCACACACCTAAGAAGAGGGGTCGAGAATCCCTTTCGATAGAGTATCCCATCCCATATCATGAACCGTGGCGCCTTCCGAAGGAACTTCTTCCGTTGATTTCGGTCAGTTGGTAGGGTTCCTGCAAGTAGATAGTCCTTTATCGGTGTCATCCATGTATCTGGCTCGACGGTGGTCTCTAGAATCCAGTCTACATCCATTTCGTCTATGCTTGGGTTGGTTAGCGTTTCAACCGGGACTAATCCCAATGACTGGGCTTCTTCGGAGGTTGCCAGCTTGGTCAAATAATCTTCCTTGGTGTTTTTCTCCCATGGGATGTGAGTTATGGTATAGTGCTCGATATCGCTTAACAGCTCTTGTACTTTAGGCAGTACGGGGCGAGATTTTCTCCATGCGCTTGGTACTCCCCTTTCACTTGACAGACGACCAGCTGGGAGTCCCTGTATATGTAAATAGATTTTATCCCGAGTTCCTTTACAACCTTTAGTTTAGCGATCAATGCATCTTACTCTGCTTCTTTATTTGTTGCTGGGAATTCCAAGCGCAAAGCATAGCTAATGGCTTGCCCCTCGGGGGTTTCAAGCACCACCCCTACTCCCAAACAGAAGTTGTTTGATGCACTGTCGATGAAGTGCTTCCATTGCGTGCCTATTTTCGACTGAACTTTCTCCTCGTCGTCCCTTACGATAAATTCGGCAATAAAATCGGTCAACGCTTGCCCATTGATTGCTTTTCTTGGATGGTATGTGTTATCGTACTGGCTTAACTCTATATTCCACTTGAGTAGCCGTCCAAAAGTTTATGTCCGGTATAAAACTTGCTTCAAGGGATGGTCAGTCAATACTTTAATCGGATGAGCCTGGAAGTATGGTCGTAATTTCGGGACACGATCAGAAGGCAATATGCTAGCTTTTCCAGTTTTTGGTAATTCTTCTCAGCTCTGGTGAACCGTTTGCTAATGTAGTACACGGGTCGTTGGATTCTTGCTTCTTCCCGCACAAGTGCGGCGCTTAGTGCGTGTGGGGAAACTGCTAAATAAACGAATAAGTCTTCTCCATCGACTGGTTTTGATAAGATCAGGAGAGTTTCCATGTGTCGTAGCAATTCCTCGAAAGCTGTTTGACAAGCTTCACTCCATTCAAAGTTTTTGTTTCCCTTCATTAGGGCATCGAAGAATAGTATACACTTGTCTGTAACTTTTGAGATGAATCGACTCAGTGCTACGACTTTTCCATTCAAGCTTTGAAGTTCCTTCTTATTTTTAGGGGCTTGGACCTCTCATAACGCTATTATTTGTTCTGGATTCGCTTCGATGCCCCGGGCACTTACTTTGAATCCCAAGAATTTCCCAGAGGCTACTCCGAAGTGGCACTTGAGTAGGTTAAGTTTCATTCAATATTTCCGGAGTATTTCGAACATTTCAGCGAGGTTGTCAAGATGGTTAGCAGCTACTCGGGATTTGACTAACATATCGTCCATGTAAACTTCCATAGTTTTCCCGATCTGGCGTTTGAACATAGTATTTACTAGCCTTTGGTAAATTGCCCCTGCATTTTTCAAACCGAACGGCATTACTCGGTAGCAGTACAGTCCCAAATCGGTGATGAAATCGGTGTTCTCTTGGTCCTGTTCATGCATCAAGGCTTGGTTATAGCTTAAGTACGCATCCATAAATGACAGCAGTTCGTGTCTTGCCGTTCCATCCACTAGTTGATCAATCCTACGGAGCAAGAAGCTATCCTTCGGACAGGTTTTGTTGAGGTTCGAGAAATCAATACAAGTTCTCCAGTTTCCATTGGACTTCTTAACTAGGACTGGGTTCGATCCCATTCAGGGTAGGTTGCATCTCGAATGAAGCCATTAGCTATCAGTTTATCTACTTCCTCTCTCAATGCCTTAGACTATTCAGGGCCTAAGCTGCGCCTTTTTTACTTCACCGATGTGAATTTGGGTTCAATATTGAGAGCGTGGCAGCAATTTCAGGTGATACCCCACACATATCGGAGTGTGTCCAAGCAAATACGTCCAAACTGATGCGAAGGAATTGCGTTAGTTCTGACTGCATCTTGTTTCCAAGGTGCGACCCAATTTTTAGGACCCATGTTGGGTCATCCATACAGATTGGGATAGACACCGTCAATTCAGCCGGTGCTGCCCGATCCTCCCATGTGCTCTTCTTTCTAGGGTCCAAAGCCTTGTCGTGAATCGGCTATGGTCCCTAAGCCAAGGGTGGTTCTGTAGTTGATATTCAGAGGGTTTACGGATGTGGAGGGTTTTCCCCACATCCTTCCCTTTTTCCTTTCTTCTTGACTCTCGCAATTCTGCTATGTATCATTCCTGGGCGGTGCTTTGGTCTCCTTTCACAATTCTGACTCCGTATTCTGTAGGGAACTTCATTGTAAGGCACAATTAGGCTAGTGCTATTCTGAAGTCGGCTAATGCGGGTTGTCCTAAGAAGGCATTGTATGCTGACATTTCATCCATGATCACAAAAGTCTAAATGAGTGTGACCCTTCGCTTACCCTCTTCAAGCTCCATGGGTAGGTCAATTGTTCCCACCTGCTGTTTGGGTTCATCGGTAAACCCCTAAACCTTTGTTTGGCATGCGAACGCACTCTTCAATCCAATCTTCATTTAACCAAAAGTACGTTTAAAGAGAATGTTAACAGAGCTGCCGCTGTCAACCAACACCCGCCGAACTACAACGGGTCCATTTCCTACCATCACACCATCGGATCGAGAGTTGGAGCTTCGATCCATTCGGCGCCCCTATTTCGGAACACAATATCGTCATTCAAGATCCTTTACATCTTAACTGGAGTTTTGTCTTCCATAACTAAACTTGATTCCTTTGGAGCATGGTTTAACAAACTTGCATATCACTCCATTTCTCCCTAACTTCTTTATGCGGGATGGGGTCCTCTGGATATTGTTCCGACAATGAGTCTCTGTTCAGTTCGTTTCGACCCTTCTTCACTGGTTCCTGGTTGATTCCTTCGTTCTCTTAGGTGTTGAGGAGTTGCAGATTGATTGGGGTTTTGCGGTTGCCTTACGCACTGTCGAAGTTTGTTGTTCTGGATCAGTTCCTCAATGAGATTCTTTAGGTGGTGGCATTCGTTCGTATTATGGCCGTGTATCTCGTAGAAGTGGCAGAACTTCCCTGAGCGCTTCTACTGCTCGGTCGCCTCCTTTCTGGGTGGCTTTTTGCATTTCTCAGTTCCTTGAATTGCGAGAAAAAAGTTTTCCGGTGTGTCGCTTAGGGGAGTGTAACCTTCAGGCCTAAACCCTTTGAACTTTTTATTGCTGCCATTACCATTCTTCTTATTGGAGGTTTGACATTTTCTATTTGCCTTCAGTAGTTCGAGAAGTGTGCGCATTTTGATTCATTGCTACATCGCTTTGCCCGGCTTTTGCCGGTTGCATAGTAGTAGACTTACCTTCCAATTCCCGCGCTTCCTCCAACCTTAGGTACTGACTTGCTTTGCGATTAAAATCTTTCTTGGTGGTAGGTTTCATCATTTTAATCCACTTTCCGAATTCAGTTTCCGGGTGGCACGAACTAATGCCATAAAAACCATGTCTTCGTTGGGGTTGCTTACCTCCGTCACCTCAGTGTTAAACCTGTTCATGAAAGATTTCAGCGCTTCGTTATGCCCTTGGAACAACCTGGATAGGGACATGTCATCTTTTGGCTGCGCCATATGGAGTCTGAACTGATCGGAAACTTGTCGCTAGTTGGTCGAAAGTAGAGATAGATCTTGGTGAAAGCCTAGTGAACCACATTGATGCAACCCCTTCGAGAAAGATATGGAAGCATCTGCATCGAACAGCTTTAGAGGCATTCGCTCAGTCCATACACCAACTATATTTGTACAAGTGAGGCTTTGGGTCCTTCTTTCCGTCATAGGATGGAATAGTTGGCATTGTGAACTTTTCTGGATATCTCTCGTTCAAGATTTCATCGGTGAAGGGAGTTCGGCTTGGCACCGATCCCCACTCATCATCTCTTATATCTTTACTCTCCTCCATTAATCGTTTAACTATGTCCGCTATGTATGCCTCTGATGTCCGGTAGTCCTAAGGATGGCATTCCATCACTACGCCACGTTGTTTGACTTTGCAAACGGTTTTGGTGAGTGGGATGAGGCCTAGGCTCTCCTGTCTTCGAGAGAGCCACTCCTGCTGGTTCCCATTGGCTTGTGGTTGGTCTCACTGGAGCAGTTTGAGTATTCCTTGCATTATCAAATGCATTGACATCTTCTTCCACTTTATCGTCTGGCTCTCTGTACTCTAAGTCGGACAGATCCATAGCTATGTCTACTACGGGGGTCTTTGCCCCCTGACTCAAATTCAGAATAGGTTGCCTCGTGGCATACGGAGTACTTGCATTTCCATTCACGTTAAGTCCTATCATCACCTTGTTTTGTGGTTGTCTTCCATTTCTTCTATGCAGGCCAGAAATAGAGGAATTCTCTTGTTCCATAGTAGTCGTGGGTTCGGGAATAGTCCTTGGAGCGGGATTTGACTGTAGGGTTAGGAGAGCGTTAAGCTTATCTATTAGAGTTTTTTTGGCTACTCTCCATCTTTTGGTTGATCTTATCAACCATTTTATTTAACTCATCCCTGGTAACAACTTCATGCTGACCGGAGGAGGCAGGCGCCTAATTTCCTAAGTTAGCTCCATTCACTTCGGTTTGTTGGGGACTAACATCTTCTCCAGCTACTACTGCCCCTATAGACCTTCCAGAGGTAGTTTTTCTTCTTCCAGGAGCCATTTATTTCAAACAGTGGATTCTTCAGGTAAAGATAAGGATCTAATTTCTGGACCTATGGGATCCAAAGTAAATAGCTAGATCTGGATCATAAGTTGGAGTTCTTAGCGAAAGCACCAAAATGTTGACCCAAAAAATAGACCAACACCCTAGTTTGGATTTGAAAGCACCAGCTCTGTCCTGACAGAGCAATATCACAGATCACATATATAAAGAAAGAACAACAAAAGAAAGTAGATAGCGAATTTTTATAGTGGTTCGGTTGTTAATGAAGCCTACGTCCACTTTATAGTTTTATTAAAGACTGATTGCTGCTACAAAAGATGTTTGATTATAAGGTTTAATTACCTTTAGTTAAATTGAATCCCCAGAGTTGGAATCCACGGGAGAATCACATTGAATTCCTTTGGAGATTGTTGTGAGGGAGATAGAGAGTGAATAATAATTCCAGTAGTTAGTCTGGAGAAGACCCCCCTTATGTTGTAGGTAGGTTGGTATTTATATGTGTCGAAGAGCTTCTGGGCCAGGCTAAGTCTTCATCAACTCATAGGTAGGTAGGTAACGACCCTGGGAAAGTTTGGCTCGTAAAACGAGGCAAAGCCATGGGCCGCTGGCGACCCATAGTCTATGGTTCGCTGGCGACCCATAGACTTGGCTCGTTTTTCGAGCCAAGGTCTTGGCCTCCTTTCATAGTATCCTTTGGCTATCTTGGCCTCTTTTCGCAATATTCTTTGGTTGTCATATTGGAAGGTTTATGGAGAGGCATAGGTCGCTGATGGACCAACCACTTAGGATTTTTCTAGAGTTTGGAATTGGAAATTTTTCCATAGCCTTTTATCGTAGTTGTTACATTTCGATGGCAATTCACTAGCTGTTTACGTTCAAACCACTGATTGGATTAAGAGAATGCTGATCTCTCGGCTTCATTGATCCCACTCGTTGTCTTAGCCATATACCTAATATAACTTGGCCCTCGTTGATCCCTTGTCTCAGCTTTTCTGGTAAAGTCTTGAACCATCCTATTTACACGAGGTTGTTTTGTTTTTCTGTTGGTTTCTACTGGGTTAAAAACCCAGATAACACCAAGCTAGATAGATTTTTCATCAACCTTGCTCTGGAAAACATGCACCCTCTCTTTTTTCAACATAGCCTCCCCTATCTTATTTTTGACTATTTCCTCATTCTATTCAATTCTGGAGATGGGAGCCCCCACCGCCCACATTTTAAATTAGAGAATTTTCGGACCCTTGAACCAGGGTTCAGTGATATGATTGAGCGTCTTTGGTCTTCTTTTCCTACTGAAGGTTCGGCTGTCCAGATCCTAGTCTCTAAGCCCCGCCTCCTCCGTTACGCCTTGAAGAAATGGCCAAGGAGACTATGGGGATCCATCAGATCTAGGAAAGACCATCTTTAAAATCAGATCTTAGATTTAAACATCCTGGAGGAGTCCTCTCCTTTTTCCCCGAGGATTTTTCCCTACTTGCTAGTTTGGAAATGGAGCTGACTCGTATTATGAGGCAGGAGGAGATGGCCTGGAAGAAGCGTTCCATGGACCAATGGGTTTGTGAAGGAGATATGGATACCGCTTATTTTTATAGGATTGCAAACGACATGCATAAATCCAACAAAATAACCTCCATTACTATTGAAGGTATAGTATTCGATGATGAGTTCGAAATTTTGAACCGGTTCACTGCTCACTTCAGATCTATCCTCAGCCAGACATCTCCCACCCACGACATCCTGATCTTGGATTCCTTCAACCCCTCTACCAGTATATCTGCCCTAATTGATCGGGAATTCGACCTGGCTGAAATCTGGGAGTCGCTCTCAAGCAAGGCTGCAGATAAAGCGTCAGGGCCAGATGAGTTCCCCCCATCATTCTTTAAACGCTACTAGAGCTTCTTGAGATTCTCCATCCTCCCCATCTTCGACGAATTTTTGGCTAGGCCTGAGCTCAGCTCCAAGCTAAACTACGCTAACGTCATTCTGATTTTGAAATTTGAGGAGGCCTCCAATACTTCAGATATTTGCCCTATTAGTCTCAAAAATACCATCTTCAAGCTAATAACAAAAGTTCTCTCGAATCACCTTCAGTTGCTCATGGGCTCTCTTATCTGCTAACGACAGTCGGCATTCACCTCCGGTAGATCGCTGATCGATAATGTAACCACCGTTTAGGAAGCTATTAGCTTCTGCCATACTCACCACATAAAATCCGTTTTCATCAAGCTGGATTTCTCAAAAGCTTTTGACACAATTTCATCGGGTTTCATCTTGAATATTCTTGCTTAAATGGAGTTTCCTCCAAATTTCATTACCTGGATCAGGTTCATTTTATCCACTTCCTACTCTACTATTTGCACCAATGACAGAAGAGGCAACCTATTCACCTCTTCTTGGGGACTTTACAAAGGAGGCCCAATTTCGCTACTATCATTCAACATCGCCATTGACACCTTTTCCAGACTAGTGGACCTTGCCTGTAAGAGAAATTAATTGAGCTACTTGGGTAAGATCTTCTTTATAAATGGTCTCAATTCCTTCCAGTTCGCCGACGACACCATCCTTCTATCCCTTCCCAAGCCATCATTTATAGCTACATTAAAGCCCTCCTTTACTATTTGAAGCTAGCCTCGGCCATACAATCAACTTTTCAAAAAGCGCGGTCTGTATGTCTGACCATACACACCCCGTAGGACCTTTGATTAAAACCTCCCTAAATTTCCAACTTAATGCTTCCCAATCCCTTATCTCGGGTTGCTGTTAAGACCATCCAAGCCCACTCGATTTAACTGGTCAACAATCTTTGAAAAGATCTCAAGAATACTGGCAAGCTGGAAGGGTTCCTCCCTTTCAAGGGTAGTTAGGCTTACTTTGGTTAACTCTACACTCTCTACTATCCCGACATACTAGCTCGTTCTACAAGGCTCTGAAATGGGTAATCATCAAATCGACTCCATATGAAGGGCTTTCCTTTGGAAGGGATCCCTTTGTATCTCTCCAGCAAACTGCTTGATTACATGGGATAAAGTCTGCCTCCCTAAAAATATCGGCGGTTTATAAGTCATCAATCTATCACTATTCAACAAAGCACTTCTTAGGAAATGGGTTGGGCTTTACTTCACGGATGCCATAAGCGCTGGGCAATTTGGGTTATGGCCTGCTACTATGGCCAGCAATTCTGTCTCTCCGATTTTCTTGCACCTCCATACCAAGCCTCCTCCTTTTGGAAGAATGTAATCTCATCCTGCCATGAGCTCCATATTAGCATGATCATTTAACTGGGTGATGGTAGGAAATTAGCTTTATGGTCTGACCTTTGGCTTGATGGAATTGCCCTCCGATCCTTATTTCTAGATCTCTATGTCATTGCTTTTGACAAAGACATCACGGTCCATAATGCAATTCAAAATGGCAGTTGTATCATTTCCTTCTCCACTGTCCTTCAAGGCCCTCTACTACTATCCGCAATATCCCTTTTAGCCTCAGCTAACCATGCCTCACTGAAGTAGGGCATGGACACATACCAGTGGGGAAGAACTAGTAATTGACCATACATTGTTGAATCTCAATACACTTTCTACGCCTTCCCTAGGATGATCATCAACTTCAGCAGCCTCTAGGCCTTGCACGACCTCCTCCCCCCTACGCCCAAATTCAAGATTCACATGTGGCTCCTTATGCTTAACAAGCAGAATACAATTGTTGCTTTAGTAGCTAAGAACATTTCTTCTACTCACTCATGCTTTTTCTGTCATTCTGATTACGACTTGACTAATCACTTATTCTTCGACCGTGACTTCTCTTTCCAGGTGTGGTCACTGTGTGTTGGTAATTTAAACATCGAATTATAGACATCGAAGCTTCACTAGCATAGTCTATGGGAGTCTGCTCCATAGGACTTCCTGTCGGCTCTGCTCGCCCTCGCGTTTGCCCGAGCGTATTGGATAGAGAGAATTAAAAGATGTTTCAATAATCATGAATACAGTTATTACTCAGTTGCCGCTAAAATCTTATATTTATACTCTATTTGGACAGGACATCCATGCGAGCCGTTTCATTTCTTTCGGACATGTGCTGATGCCCGCGAGTCAACTAGAAGCAATGGCTCTGCTATTTGATTTGGTTTCAGTGGTAAGGTGTTGGAGTTTGTACTATGCTTATGGGCATATCATGTATATATTTTTTACTCTCTTACTGTGAAAGATGTATGTTGTATTATGATGTTTAAACTACTTTGCATTTCTGACTAGCGACTAGACTTGTTGGTCGGACATTACTATCTAGTTTATATTATCCAGCTATGTGACCATGGTCGCATATCTTTTTTATCAAAAAATACTACCCAAGTACAATTATGGTAAAGCTTGAGATTTCCATTTCACCAGACATTTGTTGTTCTGAACCACTCCTCATTAAAACATATAGGTTAGAGGAGGCAGTGCTAATTTTAGGAGGCGAAGGTAGAGTGTTACTCCAAATATTCACCTTTTGACCAAGTCGAAACCTCTTTAAATGAAGAACAAGAGAGGAGAGCACCAGCTGAACCTTTCGAAGGAGTCGAAGGTATGCTACCATCAAAACTGGAAGCTTCAAGACCTTTCGAAGGTGGTAGAAGATTTCTCCAATCAATATCCAGAGGGTTCTTTCCTTTCGAAGAAGATAAAGGAGTCGGGAGCAACCTTTCGCCTTTATTAACAACCTTTCAATTAGATGAAGGCCTTTCGATTAAGTCGAAGCTACACCTTCCGAAGACAATGAAGAATAGCTCTTTGAGGATACACCAAACCATTCAAAACCAATGGTTTTGCCTTCATTCAAACTGCTGGAAAGAAAGTATTACCTTGAGAAACCCCTTCGAAAGCTATAGTAAGCCTTTCGAATCGGTCGAAACCAATGTGGTCCTGGAAGGGTTTCGTATCAGATCAAAAATGAGAACATAAGGCGTAACAAACATCATCGAAACCAATGAGCAGGGTCTATTGACAAAGTCGGAAGCACTTACAAGACAACTCAAAGAAGAGGAGTACCACCATGCCTTTCAATAAAGGAGGCAACATGCTTAAGCCCTTCGGCAGGCACCTTCTGACCCAATCGAAAGCATCAGGGTCGAAAGGTGCTGACCCGCATCTATAAATAAAACACAGGGGTCATGTTTTAGGGATGGGATTCCTCTCATTCTCAACTTGTATACTCTTGGGTAAAGCATTGTAACCCTAATTACAAGATTGTTGATTTGCGAATCTAGTGAAATAAAGCTTTCTTAAATGGATAAAGGACAATCTCAAGTACTTTAAATTACATTACCATTTAGTTAAAGCTTTTGTTGGATTCACCTTTATGTTTCAGGTTTCACCTCCATCAGAAGGCTACTACCGACACGGTCGAAACCCCTTCAAGTTCTAGCAACTTTAGTAACTAACCCCAAGCTACCTTCATTTCGAACCATAGCCTTCGACAAGGTCAAAATCAAGTTACAACTCACTTAAATCTTCAACTAATATAAGAAGCCCGAAGACCCAGCTTTCGACAAGGTCAAAACCTTCACTTTGAACCCTTAGCTTAAGTCCAAGCTATTCAATAGCCTAAAGCTCTTGACAAGGTCGGATCCCAAACCCAGTTTCTTGATTTAAGCTTTACCCTTGAGATCATGTCGCTTCCAACAAGGTCGGATCATGTGAATCAGAACCCTTGGAGTAAGATCTATCAATATAACTCTCAAGGTCTTCGACAAGGTCGAAACTTCCAAGGGAAAGGTTTTCAAAGATACCTCTTTAAATTCAAAAGGAAGGCTTTCGAAAGGAGAAGCTATACTAACTTTCATAAGTCGAAAGGTCATTTGACACCGCAATCCACCCCTTCGACAGAGTCGAAAGGTCTGTTTGAGAAACATCCATCAAGGCAATTCAAGAAGGATTCCATCCTCTCTTTTCACTCTTCTTACATAAAGGATAATCTTCATTCTTTAGTTCATCTTTGGGGCGTTGACAAGAAATATTGTTAACATTTTTGGCCCTAGAAGGGGGGCTTTAATTCTTACGCAAACTCAGCAACATTCTTAAGCCCATCGGCAGGCACCTTCCGACCCAGTCGAAAGCATCAGGGTCGAACGGTGCTGACCCGCATCTATAAATAAGACCCAAAGGGTCATGATTTGGGGATTGGATTCCTCTCATTCTCAACTTGTATACTCTTGAGTAAAGCATTGTAACCATAATTACAAGATTGTTGATTTGAGAATTTAGTGAAATAAAGTTTTCTTAGCTGGATAGTGGGAAGTCTCAAGTACTTTAGATTACATCACTGTTTCATTAAAGCTTTTGTTGGATTCACCTTTATATTTCAGGTTTCACCTCCATCGGAAGGCTACTACCGACATGGTCGAAACCACTTCAAGTTCTAGCAACTTTAATAACTGATCCCTAGCTACCTTCCTTCAAACCATAGCCTTGGACAAGGTCGAAATCAAGTTACAACTCACTTAAATCTTCAACTAATACAAGAAGCCCGAAGACCCAGCTTTCGACAAGGTCGAAACCCTCACTTTTAACCCTTAGCTTAAGTCCAGACTATTCAATAGCCTAAAGCTCTTGACAAGGTCGGGTCCGAGACCCAGTTTCTTGATTTAAGCTTTACCCTTGAGATCACGCCGCTTCCGACAAGGTCGGATCATGTGAATCAGAACCCATAGTGTAAGATCTATTAGTACAACTCTCAAGGTCTTCGACAAGGTCGAAACTTCCAAGGGAAAGGTTTTCTAAGATACCTCTTTAAATTCATAAGGAAGGCTTTCGAAAGGAGAAGCTATACTAACTTTCCTGAGTCGAAAGGTCATTTGACACCGCAATTAACCCTTTCGACGGAATCGAAAGGTCTGTTTGAGAAACATCCGTCAAGACAATTTAAGAAGGATTCCATCCTCTCTTTTCACTCTTCTTACATAAAGGATAATCT
This sequence comes from Allium fistulosum, assembly GCA_030737815.1. Classification (NCBI taxonomy): domain Eukaryota; kingdom Viridiplantae; phylum Streptophyta; class Magnoliopsida; order Asparagales; family Amaryllidaceae; genus Allium; species Allium fistulosum. Next base: position 1,089,014,381 of record CM060904.1, on the reverse strand, counting down.
CCATTCTTTAATTCATCTTTGGGGTGTTGACAAGAAATCTTGTTAACATTTTTGGCCCTAGAAGGGAGGCTTGAACCTCCGACCTTGTGGTTAAAACCATAATACTACTATTCTCTAAGCCCATTTAACCCTATCTTAAATTCATCTACTTCGGTTTGATCATGGCCATAAGGATAAAAAGATCTAAACAAGGGTCATCTGCACCCCACTTGGAAATATTCCCCCGAATGATCATCAAGGTTCCAACCAAGACGAAGAGCAAAGATTAAGGCTAGAAGATCTTAGAATTATGAAAAAAAGCGAAATTTTATGATCTTGAGAACTGGAGTCTAAATTCTTTTCATGTTGGCCCCACCCCCATCTTTGCACTAGGAAAGAAAACAAATGGAAGTGACAATATCTTCAATCAAATGAGAAGAACAATCCAACATTATTCCAAAGGCACCATCTTTGAGAAAGAGATAATGGATGATTACAATGCCTTTGCACATAAGTGGAAATCAACTACAACAAAAGCACTTCCAACTCAAGGAATTCAAAGGGTGGTAAAAAGAAAAGCAATCGAAGAGTGTGAAATAATAAGGCCAAGAAATGAAAAGTCAAAAGGCCATCCGCAAGAATCAAGTTTCAAATCTAGACTTCCAAAAGAGTGCAACTTGACAACTTCCATAGAGAATGTCTACTTGCTTACAAAAGATGAGCTTAACTACTGGCCATCATGGAAAAGGAGGCCAAAACATGAAAGAAACCATGGAGGATCCTATTGTCATTACCACATGATGAATGGTCACGAAACTAACCATTGCTGAGCCCTGGAGGGGATGATCATAAATTTCTTTCGACAAAGAAAGATCAAAGAATATGTAAAGAAAATTTGAGAAGGAATTAATAAAGAGTTGCTTTACAAAGAAAAATCTACATGGTTGGGAGTGAAATGCTCCTTATATTTGGATACTACCCAAGATGGTAGCCTACCTAAGATGGAAGAAAAGCCTCTGTCCGCGTCGAGATGGCTAGGGCAGAGCACCTCTTAGAGGGAGGATGGGTAAGCCTTTAGCCGCGCCATAAGATGGCCAGGTTAAAGCATCGGACAAGCCCTTGGTCGTGCCTCTAGTCAGGTCAAGGCACCTCCTGGAGGGAGGATGGAGTAAGCCTTTATCCACGCCATAAGATCACCAGGGTAAAGCACCGAATAATCCCTTATCTGCGCCACCAAAGGGCCAGGGTAAGGCACCTCCCAGAGGGAGGATAGAGTAAGCCTTTATCCGTGCCATAAGATGGCCAGGTTAGAGCACTGACCAAGCCTCTGTCCGCACTACAAAAGAGCCAAGGCAGGGCGCCTCTTGAAGGGAGGTTTGGTAAGTCCTTGGTTCTAGTCTCTAAGATGAGCTAACTAAGAGCACCGGACAACAATTGACTAAGAAGTCGAAGCCCAAGAAGAGGCTCGCTAAATAATGGACGAAGATGTCCAAGCCCAAGAAGAGGCACATTCTATAATGGACTGAGACGTCCAAGCCCAAGAGGAAGCACATTCAGTAATAGACTAAGATGTTTGAGCCTGAAAAAAGGCTCATCAGATCATGGACTAAGACGTCCAAGCTTAAGAGGCAACTAAACAAATTACTTTTATACAAGACCTGAAGGGTTTGCAGGTCAAAGGAGTAGAACAGAGCTCCACTTATAAGTAACCGAATTTGGGTTTCGGGATTTTCATTTATAAACATCATCTACTAATATCAAAATTTAGGTCTCGGGTCTCTCATACTGGAATTTCACCCATTAATACCTGAATCTGGGTTTTGAGTCTTTCATTTCTAAATGTCATTTATTAATTCCCGAATCTGGGTTTCAGGATGTTTATTTCAGGGCTTCATTTATTAATATTCGAATCTGGGTTTCGGGTCCCTGTCGATCATGGATTATCTTAATATATCTAAATCTGAGTATCGAGATAATTACTTATTTGAACCCTAATATGGGTGTGAAATTTCAATAATGGAATTCTATTTTTCTATCACAAATGCCTGAATCTGGGTCAAAGAAAATTGTCATGAAGATCACTGTAAGGAGTTTCTGAATCTAGGTTTTGGATTCCTAATTTACCAAATCCCATTATTGTTAAGGAATGGGTCGAAGGGTTTCTATTTCCAAAATTCAGATGGCAATTTTTGAATTTAGTTCTTTATTAAATATATCTTAAAGGTTACATTCCAACATTTGTGCCCTTGTGATAAGGCAGGATTTTCCATCAGCAAATTTCAAATATTCCAACCAAATGGTTGAAGTTAAATTCTCAAGCATTTCTCATTACAATTGAGGATGGGATTTAAATGTTTGACATGGATTATCTCTCATGTAGTTAACAAGATGATTTGTTAATTTAAGCATAATATACATAGACTGGTATGTCAATTTCAAGCTAACAATTAGAAATATTGTTTGCTTCATACTTTTCAAGGAAATCAGCATAGCAAAGAGAAATAAAAGATTCAGCAAATTCGGAAGTAATGAAGGAGCTATCAAAAAGCATTTTAGAAGTGACATCACAGAAAAGGATTGCAAATCAGGTGATATTTTCCAAATTTATATAATTTACATAAGTCATGAGATGATTTACAAAACTATGAAGATAATCACACCTTTATACAAATAAGTTTATTTAAATCAAATATACAAATAAATTACAAGTCTTTGGCAGCCTTGTCAAGAGTCTCAACGACTGAAGGATCCACTACATGACGAATCGCAGTGCTGAGGACCTCTTTGAGTTTCTTTTCTTTCTTCCTAGCTTTGTTTTTGTCATCGATCACATCAATGTTAGTCTTTAAAGCACGGTTAAAAGCTCTATTTGCAGCCCCAAGGGTCTTGTTATCCCTTTCTATTTCCGCAGCATGCTTCTGGAGGAAGAATTTGTCGCATTCGAGCTTTTGAACTTTGGCGGCATACTCATTTATATTCTAAGAATATTTCACCCTTTGTTGTTCATTAAAATACTTGCCTTTTTCAAACTTGACCCTCCTGCACCAGTTACCCACGACGTTCTCGTCTAAGCCCGGGGAGGGTTGAGCATAGTGGGGAATTTCTAAGTCGCAAAAAGCTTCGACCTTGTAGATTTGGTAGCTGAAGGAGTAGCGTGAGGGACCGATAAATTAGTACTTTAGGTCTTCTTCCCCATAATGAATTCCAGTGATTCACACTGCACCTGACTATCTTTCAATTTCAACTCTAAATCGCTGATTTCTTGGATAAGTTCTGACATCTTAAGATCAAAATCGATTGAAGGATTTGCTTTTACTTGTCACTCCAGTAACGAGATTGATTCATATTTGCTTTTAATGTTAGCTTTAAGATAAGCGATTTGATTTCTGATTGCAAGCTATGGTTTCTGAATAAAATATCTTTTATGCCATTTCAAGGCATCAGCATTCCCACCAAAGCATTCTAGTAAGATATTATCACTGGAAACAATCCCTCCACTTGATTGCAATAATTTCTTTTGAAGAGCATCGACGCGTGATGATAAATTATATGTAAGATAAGTTGTAGATAACTGTAGCTCCTATTTAAGCAAAAAAAATAAAATAGGATCAAAATCAGAATGAAAAATTTCATTATTATTACAACAAAGGATTACAATTCAAACAACAACGAAGTCAAAAAAATACAATAGACAATTGATTGACATCTAAAGCTCAAAAACTACATTTTTAACTTTGTTTAATGAATTAGAAGAAAGATTAACTGTAGCATCAAAAGGAATATTTACTCCCTCTAGGGTTAACACTAGGGGACATTTGCTATAATCCCACTTTCCAACTGGAGGACTATCACGAACACAAATTAATTTTGTACGAAATGTCCTAATTTCTTTAAGGAGAGTCTCTTTCTCATCACCAAGAAAATCTAACCAAAGTTAAGGGTACTCCAAATAAAGTTTTTGTAAGTCTATGAGGAAGCAGTATCTTGCTAATTTTGAAGATTTTAACATTGAAGCCTTTTCGAGATAAAATTGTCTCAATTTGACATATTGGCTTAAATGGTCTCTAGAGACAAGGCGACCTAATGAATAGTCACTCTGAAATAATATAATAAAGTGAAGCTAAGCATAGAAAGTAAGGCTAAAACATATTATTATAAATCAATAAACTGTTACATATTTGCAATTATTCATCTAGTTCATATAGAATAAACTTAGAGAACAATTGAGAGACAAATTTATCTTTGTAGTACTTAAGCTTTTCAGCGGGAAGATTTTGAGGAATCAACCCGACCCATGGTAAATTCCAACAAGCTCCAAGATGCGGGGTAGATCCAAATTCATCTAAGTATCTTTTGTGAAAACGTCTAAGTAGCCCCCCACTGAATTTGCCTAAATACGAAAAGTCTATAATTGAATGTCTACAATAAGCTTTATATAAAAAGCTAACTAAGATGTCTCTCTTTTCAATCAGCATCCAAAATAAGGTGAGTAACTATCGATTCTCCTTTAAGAGAGCGTCATATTGGGGGTGCACTCTCTTTAATAAGGGGGCAACCCTTTGATGTTTAAAGACGCCAATACCGAGGCACTCCTGTCGAGACTATGATACTTTTCGGAGAGAACATTATGCTCCTTTATTTGTTTGTCTAATACCCTATATAACTTGTTAATTTCAGCTTATTTTCTTTCATGTTTTTTCCTATAGGGAAGGATGGACTTCCTTCTTATCTAAAATAAATGATTTTGCACTAATTATTATTTTCGAAGTGAAAGATATTTAAACATAGAATCCTATACCTGAGTACCGAGATAGAAGCTTGGGAGGCCTGCTCTTTCTCTTTTAGATCTTTAGCATGAACAGGAGTAGGCTCATCCTCTAGAGGAGCAGAAGGCCCGAGGGATGCAGGTGGAACATCCTTCTGAGGACATGGCTCTTTTTCGGGAGATTTAGCACTATCGCCACCATCCTTCTTGGAAGTTACAAAAGGACCCCTTGTATCTCCATCAGAACCCTGGCCACCAATAGGGTTATCATCATCATCATCATTGTCGTCGTCATGGTCATCGCCATCATCTTTATCCTAACTTTCACCCTCGGAGGTTTCATCTTTGTCACCCTCCTCCTCAGAGTCTGATTCAATTTCGAAGGAGGGGACATCTAAAGAAAGAATTTCAGAAGCATTAATTTCCTCTTTTTCTGCAAGTTCAATCCAATGCTTCATCTGGTTGATTTTTCCCATCACTCTATCGAATAGGGCAGAATGAAGCGAAGGGAAGCCAAAGTCTAGACATTTCTTAAAATGATCAGCATATGCAAGCATAAGGGCTTCGTCATAAGACTTCAACAGCATTTGCCCAAGGGTAGCTTCAACGAATTAAGGTACTCGCTGCTTAGCGTCAGTAATAGTATTGACAACGAGTTTCAATGAAATCTTGGTCTTCTTGAGCTTTTTGTTTAGAGAAATGTTCTTTGCAGCTAAACTAGCTTTCTCGTCTTCAAAGTCTTTAAAGTAAGCTCCGCGAAAAAATTTCAATAAGCAAGAAGTTGACGAGCTTGTCTTTCTGCCATGAGATCAGTTTCAGCTCGAGAAAGAGAAGCATTTAATCGATCTAGCTCTGAGGAAGCTTCATCTTTAGCGATGGAAAGGGTGGACACTTGATTCTTAAGACTAGAAATTTCCTCCTGTAATTTGGAAGATTCGGCGGAGGACTTCGATGCATATTCATTTAAAGCCAGCCAACTTTTAGAAATCTGAAAGGAGAAATGTAACACAAGTTAGTGATTTAGAGAAAACTAGTGATGATAAAGTCAATTGGAATGAGACTCATAAGAAGTTGCTGCTCAATTAAAGAGCGGTAGTGCCCTACCAAATCAGAGGCAGTTGAAGGTGGATGGATAGACGTGAATGATTCAGAATGTAGGATGGACTCAATTAACTCTTCAAAATTAGCAGAAGGAGGAATAGAAAATGATGGTTTTGAAGGAATTTTCTTTACAGAAGGGGACGCCTCCAAAGGCAGTTGCATTTGATGAAGTGGGGCTGGAGAATCAGAAATGGAAATCCGAGAAAGAGGGTCGATCGTTGTTGGAGTCTACTCCGGTTATTCCTTAGGGGCTTCTTTGATGGGACTTTTCGAAGCTTTATCGAGTGATGAATCCTCCTCTTCCTCTACATCAACAATTTTTACAACCTTCTTTGGAGGCTCTGCTTCGGATGGTTCCATCAACTTCCAATTAAAAGCTCTCTTGGATTTGGCAAGTGATTCTATAATTGATGGTGCTTCGAAAGTTGAAGAAAGAGGGACAACACTTCTAACGGGAATTGTGACTTGAGAAGTATTTGGAAAAAGTTCAAACAGGTTAAAAGTTAGCAAGATAATTTAAGAAGCAACAGAGATAGAAAGAAACTACTTGGCCTATGACTTACCGAAATAGTCTACACAGATGGGTGACATGGGAGAGAAGTGTTCAACATCTCCCAGGGAGAGAAAACGTTTACCGCGGGAAGTATGTTAGACATATAGAGGAGTTCCTAAGATATTCTGTCCTGCAGGCAGAAGTGAATGTTTTCATAAATTTCAAGGAGTCAATAGCGTCAGTCTGCTCCCAACTTAGCTCGATGCCATAGTTAGAGATTCGATTGTTCTTTTATCATCATCATTAAGCTCTTTAGAAGGGACATCTGGTAGAAGTAGAGATTAGGCAGGAGAAAACATTGAGTAAGGAAAGGCGACAAAAATCAAGACTTACGAGGAGAAGTGAAAGTCCCACGGATGTTAGGAAAGCACTTGACGACGAAAAACTGGTTCTCCCAGTCCCTGAATTTATTAACCCCATCTAATATCAACTTTTTCTGGGGGTTGGCTCTGTATATCTGACTATTGAGATTGCTCAACTTGACCAGCCGGGTCAAGTAGTTCAGCACTTCAGCGTTGAGAGGAGGAAGTCCGGATTCCAATGCCATCATTTCTAAAGACAAGAGATAAGTGTAGACATTTGTTGACAATTGGATGGGAGCAATCCCAACATCAGAGAGAAATGTTGATAAGAATTCTAGAAATGGCAAGAATCCTTCATGCTATATATGAATGGCAGTGTAGGCAAAAAACCATTCAGGAGGGTTGTTGATGGTGTCACTCTCCTTGGGGGGAATGGCTTCGATACCATTAATGCCAAAGTCCTTAAGGATGGCATCAACTTCGTCTCTTGTTATTATGAAGGAATGCTTGGAGATAGCTTCAGCCTTTTTTTGGAGAACTCATGATTCTGCCAGGTGAAAACGTTTCAATTAATTTTTTTGATTAATCATGAATTTAGCATATCTTCAAGAATAAGTCAAAGAAATCTACTTAGATGACCCAAACATAAACAAATATAAAACTTCAAATTTTAGTAAAAGTTTAAGTTAAAAATCAAAGACATTGGGCTTTCGGCAGAGTCAAAAGGAAAAGGACATCAACACATATCAAACACATCTTGACATTGTCGAAAGCCTAGATAAAAGTATTCCTTGAGCTATCGACCAGGTCGAAAGGATAAGACAAAATATTCTTTTAATTATCACTTTTTAACAGTGTCGAAAGCTTCAGAGGAATCAAATTGTTAAAGGGAGATAGATAAGATCAACTTAAAAACTTAAACAAAAATATACACTACAAACATTTAATAAACCAAGTAATAAGACCCTTTGACGTTGTCGAAGCCGATAACTTAGATTTCCTGAGAAAAATACTAATGTGGTCGAAACCTAACATATTTATTGAAGTCGAAAGGTTCTAAGTTAAATTCATATGCACTTAGGACATTTCGATGTTCTGGGGAGACGGGGGAGGTTTCGACCTAGTAAATAAAGGTGGTGTCGAAGGGGTCGAAGGGGCCTAATGATTCCAAAAATAAACTAAGGAAATTGGATTGCAATTGAGATAAAGGGTTTCGACTAAGTCGGAACGTTTTACTATCAAAGGAGTTTCTACTCTCAATTTAACAGCATAACCTTTCGACAAAGGTTGATCAAATTGGCACTACAACACCTTTCAACCCCATCGAAAGGGGCTAAGGAAGCAAAATCAATATTGCTGCCTCAATCCCTTTTGAAGAGGTAGAAAGGTCATTTTATGGTGCCAATTTTTCATCCATTTATTTGAAATTTCCAGGTGAAGAAAATAGGTTCCATCATCTTCCCCCAAACCAGATTGCAAATCCAGGATTCCAAAATCTCTTGAAGTAAGCAAGTTAAACTTGTTAGGAAAATGGATTTTATTAGAAATCGATCTTTGTCAATTTCATAAGCATAAAACTACTATCAAACTGGAAATATTGGTTCACTAATGAAGAACAAAAATAATAAATTTTGAAATGATAATCCAAACCCGATAAGGAGATTTTCCATAACAACCACTGTCAATCTCAAAATCCAAAACGAGAAACGAACTCTATCAATTTAAGAAACTGAAATAAAAAGAAGTTTCTCGGTAAATCAAACCAAATCTTCCCTCAAAAGAATGAGATTCAGACATTTCAAAATTGAATTTCAATTTTGAAATCTGAAAAATCAAAACTCAATTAAAATATGAACGAAGTCCGAAAAAACTAGCGAAACGGAGATTATTCTATACTTACGGTTTGGATTTGGAAATTATCTTGATTTCTGGAAGAGAGAGAAAAGTTTATGAAATTTTGGAGAATTCTTTTACTTTTCCTTGTTAACTTTGATTGCAGGTAAAAGAAGAAGAAGGAGAAGAAGCGTACTTTATAAGAAAAGTCACCTAAAATTTTCAGCCGCTAGATAAGATTTGAATGGACGGCCCAGATTCCCGTGGGAAGACCTAGAGGTAGGAAGCTTCTAGGTTTAGACAAAGTTGACTTGGAAAGTCAAGAGCATCCCTTCGCAAGGGGGGGGGTCAAATGTTACTCCAAATATTCACCTTTCGACTAAGTCGAAACCTCTTTAAACGAAGAACAAGAGAGGAGAGCACCAGCTGAACCTTTTGAAGGAGTCGAAGGGATGCTACCATCAAAACCGGAAGCTTCAAGACCTTTTGAAGGTGTCGAAAGATTTCTCCAATCAATTTCTAGAAGGTTATTACCTTTCAAAGAAGATAAAGGAGTCGGGAGAAACCTTCCACTTTTATTAGCAACCTTTCAATTAGATGAAGGCCTTTCTATCAAGTCAAAGCCACACTTTCGAAGACAATGAAGATTAGCTCTTTGAGTATATGCCAAACCATTCGAAACCAAAGGTTTCTCCTTCATTCAAACTGCTGGAAAGAAAGTATTATCTTGAGCAACCCCTTTGAAAGTTATAGTAAGCCTTTCGAATCAGTCGAAACGAATGTGGTCCAGGAAGGGTTCTGCATCAAATCAGAAATGAGAACATAAGGCATAACCAACATCATCGAAACCAATGAGCAGGGGCTATCGACAAAGCTGGAAGCACTTACAAGACAACTCAATGAAAAGGAGCACCACCATGCCTTTCGACAAAGTCAGCAACATGCTTAACCCCATCGGTAGGCACCTTCCGACCAAGTTGAAAGCATCAGGGTCAAACGGTGCTGACCTGCATCTATAAATAAGACCCAGAGGGTCATGATTTGGGGATGGGATTCCTCTCATTCTCAACTTGTATACTCTTTAGTAAAGCATTGTAACCATAATTACAAGATTGTTGATTTGGGAATTTAGTGAAATAAAGTTTTCTTAGCTAGATAAAGGGAAGTCTCAAGTACTTTAGATTACATTACTGTTTGATTAAAGTTTTTGTTGGATTCACCTTTATGTTTCAGGTTTCACCTCCATCGGAAGGCTACTACCGACATGGTCGAAACCACTTCAAGTTCTAGAAACTTTAATAACTGATCCCTAGCTACCTTCCTTTCAAACCATAGCCTTCGACAAGGTCGAAATCAAGTTACAACTCACTTAAATCTTCAACTAATACAAGAAGCCCGAAGACCCAACTTTCGACAAGGTCGAAACCCTCACTTTTAACCCTCAGCTTAAGTCCAAGCTATTCAATAGCCTAAAGCTCTTGACAAGGCCGGATCCCAGACCCAGTTTCTTGATTTAAGCTTTACCCTTGAGATCACGTCGCTTCCGACAAGGTCGGATCATGTGAATCAGAACCCTTGGAGTAAGATCTATCAATACAACTCTCAAGGCCTTCGACAAGGTCGAAACTTCCAAGGGAAAGGTTTTCTAAGATACCTCTTTAAATTCAAAAGGAAGGCTTTCGAAGGGAGAAGCTATACTAACTTTCCCAAGTCGAAAGGTCATTTGACACCGCAATCCACCCCTTCGACAGAGTCGAAAGGTCTGTTTGAGAAACATCCATCAAGGCAATTCAAGAAGGATTACATCCTCTCTTTTAACTCTTCTTACATAAAGGATAATCTTCATTCTTTAATTCATCTTTGGGGCGTTGACAAGAAATCTTGTTAACATAGAGATGAAGACTTTTGGCAGTTATATATAAATATATCCATTTATGCTTTTTAGGTACTACTATTTTACCCAGTTCAAATAGTTATGTTATTTTGAGATATTGAACTATGGAGATTTTATGTAAACATGTTGTAATATTTAACATGTCACGTTTCTCAAATGGGTACTTGTTTCTGATATTATATTTTATCCATTCCGCTGTGAGATTCTAATAGTATATATAGGTAGCTTTGTGTACCGTGTACTATTTTAATTCTATCAACCTAATAGCTCGCCTTGTGATTGGCCTAAGGTTCGATGAGCTTTTATTGGATCAAAATTAGGTCTGATTCGTGGTGGCTTGTTACAACTACAACCTCCATTTTCACATCGATTCATCCATTGCTTCGCCCAATGAGCCAGCAGGCTTTGGCCTGGCTTTCAAAGCTTGCCTTCACCCCATCGGACCTCCTTCATAGTTCTTTGGTTGATGTTTTGGAAGTGATTACTTATGTGTTCGAAAATTGACTTCGACATGAAATCCACTCTTTGCATATATAGAGTTCAACTAGCGAATCTAGCGACCCAACCTCCTCTAATACACCAAAAGGAACTCATCCGGCCATCCTACCTTGTGGGTTGCTTGCATGTGTGTGGATGCCACTATTCATGCATGCCTACGCACACACATACTCACGAACACACAACTACTATATAAATCACGTTTTAGGCTTTACCGAAGCGATTACTCGACCAGATACCTTTTCATGCAACTTAGCACACGTGGTGGTCGCTATGTCTACATAAGGCGCTCACCACACGCTTATAAACAAATTTGGATATTCACATAGACACATATATGAATACACACACAACAACATTTAATGATTCTAGTTACGACATAAGAACTATCTTAATTATTATACTACTTTAAACACACCCGTTCGTGCACATATGCATACACGTATATTCGAGTAAGTATTTCAATTATACTTAAATCAAAACTTACTTTTGTTTACTAAATCTTTTCAATAAAAGTAAAACATCTTTATATATTATTTTATAAAATCTCATGTACTTTATAAAATATCTCATTCATACTACATAAAATACCACTTTTACACTATTTTATAAAATATCACTTTTACACTATTTTATAAAATATCACTCTTATACTATTTTATAAAATCATTATTTTTTGTACAACTTTTACATTAATTTATAAAATCATTATTTTATAAAATATCACATTTGTTTATACCTTCTTTTCTCTATTTTATACCCTGTAATAAATAATTGCCTAAAATTCGGATGTTTGAATATTATTTCCAAATTTCTAAAAACTTGCTTTCCAAAACTTTTTAAACATATGGATTTTAGATGTCCAAAAGACTTATCCAAACGTCTGATTGAAATTTCAAACATCTGAATAAACTTTCCAAACGTCTAAATATAACTATTTTTGAACAGTTTCCTTTCTATTTAAAGACTATAGGGTTTCAAACATCTTTCGTCTAAATTTAGATCTTTGAATTTTTGTAACGACTATTTTTCCATTTTTAACAGAAATGTCTTTTGAAAGGTCATATTATTCTACAAAAAGCTGCATCTTTTCTAATGGCTATTTCTTTTCAAATAGAACCTTTTAAACCCTATAAATAAACATTGTTTTTGTACATTTGGTCTTACCTAATTTGTCTTTACTTTCTATAATATACATTTTCTGAGATTTCAAAAGCATTCAAAGCAATCTTTTTAATTCATAAAACCAGCACATTTAAATCACAAACATCAAAGGAGATTGTATGAAGAGCGTACTTCAAGTGAGTTATCAGTGTTATTAAAGAACACGACAAGTCAAAGGAATTTTTATTTTATTTTATTTTAGTGATGACCGGTTGAAGATTTTCTAGTAGGGTGTTGAAGTCCTATAGTATTTCCGACGGTCTTGTAAAATTCTTTCAGGTAAAGTGAGAGTACTTTAGTGAAATTCAAAAAGGAAACAGGGACTGGACGTATCACATTAAGTTCGAACTAGTATAAAAATCACGGGTACAATCTTTTATTTACTGCACTTTATTTACTATCTTGCTTATATATTATAGTTTAAACTGTTATTCATACTACTAGATCCTTCGGTGCACTTTTAGTTTGTTTTTGAAATTTGAGAGGAATAAGATGAAACCCAAAAAAATGATCAAGAATTCAAGTATGAACACTCTAATCTTATGTGGTTTGCGAATCCATGAAGGATAAGAGTGAGAGAATGTGGATTTGCAAAGTAAATGCAAAAGTATCAATATATCTTTATAGCAAAGTAATGGCGATAAAAGAGTAAGAGAAGAGTGAGAGCATGTTGTTAAAATTTTGTTTTTCAGAGCCTTTATATATAAGAGAAAATGATATGTCTTTTAGCGAAAGGTTGAAGAGAAGTGTCTATTCGTTTAAATTTAAAAACTCTCTAGTGGTTGCTATATCGAAATATAGCGAATATGTATGTTGAGATACCTATATTGATTTTAAAAAGCATCTTAACGGTCACTGTGTCGATATATGCTAGGAGGGCTTATCGACATATGCTAGTTGATTTTTGAAAAAACATTTGATAAAACATTTGATAAAACTATTTTTGAATTTCAGTATTTTAAAACTATTGTTGTACAATTTATAAAAAGTAACTAGAGATGGAAATAAAGTTTAGTAAGAGAGAAAATTCAAAGATATTTTTTACGAGGTCTTTAACAAAGATTAAAGACTCGACTTATACTTTTTTGACCAATAGTGATGCCTTTGTCCTTGAATCTCTTATCTCTTTGTGTTCTCCTAGTCTTGCATTTGAATCTTTTTTATCCTTTTAATCTTTGCTTTTTTCCTCTTGTGTTGATTCTTCTCTGCCTTCCTGTTTTGCTCTTAAGTCCTTTTATTTATCTACCTTGTTGTATAGTCATATGCACCTGTATATTCCTACAAAATTTCCGAATAGTATACCTGAAATTCCTACAAATATATCTACGTAGCATGGATAAATATTAGTTTAATATTTATGCGGTTGTTGTTATCAAAATCAATACTCATGGTATCAACACTATGGACTCTATATTTACGTTATACATGCGATATCACATTGATTGTTATACTCATGATAGTTATTTTGATAGTGCGATAACACATAGGCTTTTATACCGATGATATCCTAAATATTTTAAATATGTGATAGCATATTGATTTTTATACTTACGATAGACAAGTACTTTAAAGGTGAGGCAACACTAAAAATTTTAGTAGTGCGATAGCCTTGTTTATATGTACATATTATTTAATTGAAATTAGGTCGGATTTTTTCCAATAAAAAAAATATGGATTTGGTTAAATTATAAATTTTTAGTAGCATTTTGGAGGTTAAATTCCAAAAGTGTTTAATTTGAATTTTTATAGTGATGAAATTTTAATGAAATATAACGAGTTAGAAATATAATAACTTATCAAAGAATAAGAAAAAGGGTCTAAGCTTAAGGAAGTAAAGAAATAATAAGTGCATCATTTAAAAAGAAAGATAAAAATGAAAATGTTGAAATATGACAGTATATTTAGAATGTGGTGTAAGGCCGAAGTGGCAACCCAATGTCTAAATACGACAACGTATTTAGAAACGTGGTGCAAGGCCAAAGTGGCAAAATGTCCAAATACAACATTGTATTCGAAAAGCTGGTGTAAGGCCTAAGTGGCAAGCTAATGTCTAAATATGACATTGCATTCAGAAATATGGTTTATGGCCTAATTGGCAACCTAATGTTTAAATGCGACATTGTATTTGGTAATGCGTTGTAAGGTCTAAGTGGAAATCCGTTGTCCAAACATGACATAGTAGTCGAAAAACATAATGTAAGGCCTAAGTGGCAACTCAGTGTCTAAATATGGTATCATATTCAAAAGCGTTGCTGCAAAGCCTTAATGGAAAATTTATGTCTGTTCATGGCATTATATGTAAGCTTATAAGGCCTTAGTGGTAACCTAAAACATCAAAACTCGACATCAAATAAAAGTCCTAAGGTAATGCCCAAGAGGCAGTATTATGGAAAAGACTATAAAATCTAGTTACAATATAGTCAGAAGGTATAGGGCACACTTATGTATGAAAGAATAACTTATAATTATGATTCATGTATGATGATCATTCCGTTTGTTAAGATGAATTGATGTTGTTGGAATAGTGAGGGCAAAATATGTTCCTCTAGGCGATGTCATCTCACTTTGTTTCATATTATGTAAATTGTTACTTATACCAGGCTTTATGTCCAACCACATTTTTACTATTTCCCATAAACTCACGGATGCTCGTTCGAATAGGCTAAGTTTTTTTTATTTAGACAGGTTCATTGAAGAAAATAATGATTCTGAAATAAAACCGAAGGGTTAGTAGCTAACAAAGTTGTTTTTAAAATTCTACATAGTAAAACCAAACTCTATAACTAGTTATCTGTTCGGGTCGACATCGTCATATGTCGACACAACATTATTATTTATGTCTTATCGTATTTAACCCTTATGTGGGTACATTTTGGGAAATTTTTGTTAAGTAAACTTATTTTTATTGCTCCATTTACTTAATGTTGTTGAAAAAAAAATTGATCTCATTTTGTTGCTTGAAAATAGTTCTGGTGATGACTGGAGCATCATTAATGTCCATTTTCTAGTCTTGAAATAGGAGGTATTATAGTACATGGCCTATAGTTTTTACCATTACCTGGCTTGTGGCCCACCTCCACTACATACTTGGCCTGTAGGAAGCCTTATATGCTCTTATATTTCTCCTTCCCAGCTTCATCCAAATGGAAATGCGAGTTTGGCTTGCTTATATATCCTTTTCATGAGGCTCTTTGGCTCACCTCCTACTCATAGGTAGTTCTGATTCCTTTATGAGGTCAGAAGCATGATTGAATCTTCTTTTTTCTTTTACTAAAAATCATGCAAAAAATTCATGCCTATGGAGGACCTATACTCCAAATACATCATGTTCAAATACGGGTACTTCTTCAATTGCAACTGATCACCTTACTTTCATAAGTGGCACTCAAGATGTAAGTTTTCACCTTTCCTAAAATCTCTTTCATTCAAAATATGATGTCTCCATGTGCCGATTTGAATTACTTTTCCAACCATCATCAAGGTAGCCACTCGAAATTAATTGATTAATATGCTAGACACATTGAAGCATGTTCCTTGTGAGGAGATGGAGGTATCTTAATTGGTCAACAATGAAATCCTTTGGCATTTTGGACATATTGCTATAGGTATAGTCATAGGCCAAGTGAGGGCCCTACCTACCGAACACCCACAAAGGAAGAAAAGGAGCATTGTTTGAGCTTGCCTTGATTTTGCAAATGACCAAATCATAGTTGGGGAAGGGGAGCCCAACCATGCTCAAGAATAAGTACCTATCATCGAAGCCGAAACTCAAATGCCTAACGACATTAGAAATTTTTGAGACCAGGAAGAAGACAATCTCTGGGATATATTTGTTCACACAAGTGCCTCTTTCTCTAAGGATACTACTACTATAAAGGCTAGTGTAGCATTGTAACATCTCGGCATTGAGCAAAATAAAATAAATACAACCAAATATATTTTTGAATTTAAATTAGAATTTCATTGAGTAAATGGATTTTTGGAAGTTAAATAGAGAAATTGAGTTTTAAAATGAATTTGAGTTGTGAAAATCTTTTAAATAAATAAAGAGGTTGGAATATTTGCTAAATGAGTTGAAAATGTTATTTTGGGATTTTTATTGAATTGAATTTAACAAAATTAATTTTTGGGATTAGTTTTGAGTAAAATGTGAAATACTAATTAAATTCAAAATTTGAAGTTTAAATTATGTTTTGTGAATCCAAAAAGTCATCAAAAACATTGATTTTGCAATAAATTATATTTGTAAGCTTTAAATAATTTTGAGTAATAAATAAAAAGCTCAAGGGTTTAAAACGATACTTTGACTATTGAAAAATTACTTTAAGTAGAAACAAATTTGGGAAAAGAAATTTTCTTGGTTTAAATAATTTTCGTAAGTGGTACAATGTTTTAGGATAGAGGAAAATAAGCGGTATATGGTCGAGAATAAGCATTTTCTTTATTATTTTAGGTTTAAAGGCTATTTAAAGCCTGCTAAACCATCCCACCTTGTGTAACCACCCAACCTTATCTTATTTTATTCATATCCTTATCTCATTTTTATTACCTCAATTATAACCAAACCCAATTCTATACCTTAGCCCTAATTCACCAATTTAATCGACTAAGAAAAGAAGGAAAAAATAATGATGGAAGATGATGCGCGCATGCTTACATAAGTGACTGGTGATGTCGTGGAGGGGAGGCAACTGGGCGCTCTCGGCACAAGCGGAGGATGCAATTATTAGCATGCAATCTGGGAGGCATGAAATGCGTGTGCTTGAGGTGGAGTAGATATAGATGCATGGTGGATGAAGTTGGTGATGGACTAGTAGTTAGACATGTGCGATGTCACGAGCGGTGCATGTCAATTTTTATGATGCGATGCAAGTAGTGGCTTGTTCCGTGCTTCTAACGATTGGTGTGCTTTAGTAGATGGTTAACGATGGTATAGTTTTGGCAACAAAGATGGCAACAAGCAGAGGTTGATGACGAAGATGGAAAAATGGAAAATCAAGGTGAGTGTAGCTTCCATATTTAATTTAAATGATTTATTGATCATGTTTGGTGAATGCTATAAATGTTTTATTACCTAAAAATGATTATTTTGGCCGCCCATATGTATGATTGTGAATTGGATGATATGCTATGATCAAAGTAGTGGAAAATACGTATACCCTTGAATAAAAATATTCAAATTCATGCTCAAAGTATAAAAGGTATTTTAAAATCCTAGTTACAATGTATTTTAATTATTTTAAAATATTTGAATTAATTTATAAATTATAAAATAAAAATTATCTGATATAAATTGGATGAAAGTATATAAACTGTTTTTATTTACTTATGCAAGTTAGTTGATAAAATTATATTTTGATTTTTGGTTGGAAAATATTGCATATATATTATGATAATTGAATTGAAGAAGGTAAAAATATATGCGACGGCTCTGCTTTCTACGTCGTAAAAAGAAATAAATTTAATTAAAATAAAACCATTGAGTTTGATTATATAATTGTTATTTATGAAATAAAATTTTACTTAAAATTTTTTTATTTAAAAAGAGATTTTTTAAATAAATTGAATTAAATTTATAAATCCTATTCGAATAACATATTAGAATCAAATAAAATGTCTTAATTAATTATAAATATTTTAAAGTGTTAAATAATTTTTATATGATTGAAATATTTGAAAATTAAATTTATTTTTATGATAATGCAATAAATAATTAAATAAAAATAAACAAGGATTGAATTCTATAAAATTTTCTAGTTATTGAAATATGTCTTGTAAAATAAAGTGTGAATTAATTAAAATTAGTTTGAAATAGATTTGCACATTAATACAAAGATTATTTAAAAGAAAATATGGTATTCAAAATTAAATAAATAAAAAGGGTATAATTGTAAATAATACCAGCCTGGAAAATTTTCTAATAATCTAACTCCTTGATCACTTATAGCCAAGCCTAAATATATGCCTTCATCATTCATTTGTGAACCCGTATCCTCCTTCCAAAAGAATCCCCTAAATCAGAAATTAACGATATATATATATATTGAACAAAATCATGTTAAGGCGCTCGATGTTGGAGAGAGGATTAGCAATGACATCCATCATTTGACATGAGGGGGATGGAGCCATGCCCTAGCTATAACGAAGAGGCCGAAGTCAAATTTGAGGGCAAGCGATTTGGAGAAGCGCGATGTCGGTTGGGCTTGCTGGTTTAGTTGTGGTCGTGATTAATAACGACGATATAGGGAGGCATTAAGACTGATGTTGTTTGTTGCGACTTGGAGGAGTGTGCGTTCGATTGAGGTGTATGGCGTTTAGGTATTATAGGAGAGGTGCGATGCTAGAGCTTGGTGGATATTAATGCAGGCAGCATGCAGTTGAAGGCGATGATGCTGTAATTGTTTAAGTTTGACGTATTGTTGGCTGTTGTAAGCGACGATGGATTGTTGTAACCTTTAGAGTTTCGACAACGAAGATAGAAGGCTTGGCGGAATATATAGTCGTAGTTTACATTGTTTAATCACTGTTTTGGAAACATCGATAATGAGTGCAGCAAGGAAATTGAATGTCTTTGCTTGGATTTCGGTTAGTTTCTTCTTACAAATATATCTATATTTTATCGCTTATATATATATCTCAATATTGGTTGACTTGTTCGTTGGTATGAATTGGATGATATTGTGATAGTAATTGTTTGTGTTGGATGGAAGTGGCAATTTGCAAATGAAGCTCCATTCATTTGCGAATTGAACTATATATGTATGTATGTATGTATGTATGTATGTATGTATTTGTTTATTTGTTTGTTGAGACGTGCATGTTTGCACCAAAAATTGGCTCAAACACCCAATAGAAACTTTTTGAAGAGACTTAAATGAAGAATAAAATGGAAACCGTGGATAATAACAAAGAAACAACAATTAATTGAAAGAATAACACATACACAATGATTTATAGTGGTTCGGCATTGTTTGCCTACGTTCACTTTGGATAAATTGCTTTAGTAATTACTTTATAATCCGAGTACAAGAGGGATCAGATCAAAATTCTTAGTTACAAAAGAATATAAATCAACTAGCAGTGTAAAGTCCCGAAAATGAACGACCAAGCCGGTATTTATAGACGAAGGTGGCCAAATATCTCTCTAAAAACTTAGCTAAAAGACCCTCAAAACCATATGGGCCCACAAGAGGGTTGCATGGCCCAATTCCCAAAGAAGAGTGATCGGTATCTTTCCCTTCTTTGGTTGAATTTTGGGGTGCGATCCCTATGGCGGCTTCCTTATGCTAAAATATGCTTAGCCTCCAAATTTCATGCCAACTGGATCAATGGAGCTCGAGTTATTGCTTGATTTTGCTTCCATATGGTTTGCATGCTGCTTTCTGCCGATCCCTTCCAAGGGAAGTATACCAATCCCTCCAACTTCATCCCATTGAGGTGCGATCCCTAGGATAGGCTCACTAGGATCCCCATGTCTTGCTCACAAAATTATGCATTGGACTTGTGGATCTTGAGATATTAATAATTTTCTATAGGAATGCTCTTACACCTTAGAACATGCCGATCCCTATCATTGAATCCAATTTATGTCGATCCCTCCTAGAAGTTGAACCATATTTCATATTTTGAACACTCTGCCTTGCATATCCATCAAGTTCCTTCAACTTTGACTTCATGTTACCTTCCGTACTTGCCTTTTGGGCCCCACAATCATCACTCTGGAGTCATCGGCCTTTGTTGGCAGTCCAATCTGACTTGTGCAATTGGTTCAATATAGCCGGGTTAAAATGCCGGATGACACTTGCCCTCCGAAGTACGCCTTTTGATGAATATGGCATGCTTTGAATCGAAGAAAATTAGAGTTATCGAAAAGAAATCCATCCAGTTTCCTGAGTAGTTGCTTTCCATCTATTGAATTATTTTTCCAAGGTGTTGTATTTCTCATTAGTCGTCAAGACGCTTGGTCGGTTTCCAATAGTATAAATCCAGTGCTATACTCCATCAGTTGATATATATAAGTCAGGTTCTATAAGACTAACAAGCTTTGGTTATTTGGTCCAGCCTCGAACTTGAAGACTTCAGGTTCGATTTCAATTTATGTCGATTTCAAAAATTAAACTTTCTGGGTCATGCATGTGCACTTTCATATACACGTTCTTTGTTGTTGGCTCCCCGGCGTGTTCTTACATTCATAGGTCGTCGCCAATTTTCATTGCATTTTGTATATACGTGCTTTTAATAATTCCCATGCTCATGTTGGTTTGCATACATGCTCATAGCTGATCCATCATTTTATCATTTTTGTTTGTTTGTTTGTAGGGATTGCCATATTCTTAGTCGATCCCTCCTTTCCCTTTCTTGTGCTCATAGGGATCAGCATATTGCTAGCCGATCTCTCTCTTTTTCTTTACATTTGCAGGGATCAACACCTTTTATGTCGATCCCTTCTCTCCATGTTATGCGTGCCGAAAACATAGGCTGATCCCATAGTCCCCATATATAAACTAACATACCCCTTTTCCATCCTTACTTACTTCATTTTCCTACCATCCTCCACACTACCGAACCCTCTCGTTTCTCTATCGAAACCGAACCCTCCTTCCTTCCTCTACTTAGCTTCAAATCGAAATCTTCTTGAGTTTCAATTTGTTCTTACAAATTGACTTCCCCTTGCTTTCCATCTCGATTATCTCCGAGTCCTTTGCCAATTCCTATAACATATATATACATGTAGGTAATTTTTCTAGTCCTTATCTCTCGATCTCATGACGAGATATGGGTTCCATGCCATAAGCGATTAGGATGGAGTTTGAGGCAATAATGGAACAATGGCCGAAGTTGTTGGAGGAGAAGAAATGCTGGGTATAGAGGGGTTTAAAGGAGAAGAAAGGAGGAAGTTTACAGCATAGGGTTCGGTCGATTGAGTTGAAAGATAGTATGTTGGGTGGAGGGTTCGGTCGTTTAGTTGAATAGGAGGGATTGGCAGTGGAAGTTTAATGAGAGGTTGAAAATAATGAAGTAGAGGAATTAGTAGGATCAGTTAAGTGGGAGAGGGGATCGGTGGAGTTGGATAATGTGAAGGGATTGGCAAATTTTGTTAAAGGAAAGGGATTGGCATTGTTTGTTTGAATAGAGGGATCGGTACCATTGCTTTGGGATATGGGTCGGCATATAGGGTTCGGCATATAGGGATTGACATTCATGTACTTGGCTAATCCTTAGGCTTTGAATCAAACTAGAAACCTAATCCATAATCACTTGTTTGAGCAATTACAGCCAATCATATTTCAATGAACTAGAACATATGACGAGATGAACAACAGGACTTGCATATTCACTATTGTACTCGAAACCGAATGATCAAATCCTAGGGACTTAGAACATGAACTAAAACTTAGCATATGGACTTGAATAATAGATCTCATACTCCGATATGCCGATAATTGATCCGAAAGCTTAGACAACCGATCCATCTCTTTGCCAGTTGAGATGGTCAGTGATGACGGTCACTCTGGTCGGAATCCAAAGTCTCGTCATTTCACTTTGCTTTCTTATTTTAAGCTACTTATATCTATAACACATCACACTACACCACATTGCACTACACTAGCTCACACTTAGCACGGGGGACAGGTAAACTTTTCTAATTTCGATTATCTACTGAGTATAGTTGACATGGACTTCAGACGTTCAAAGCATGTAGCTACAATGTCTTTTGGACTAGCCTTGCAATATAGTAATCCCAAAGCAGAGTCCATGACCATATCTGGTAGGCTTTCCCCTGGTCATCAAACTAAACAAACGGAAGTTTCTTGCCCGACAGCAAACCTTTTTTCTGATGTTCCCATCCCACCGGCGGAAGATGTAAGTCCTGCGCCCAACACTATAGAAGGCGCTATGCTCTTAGATAACCCGATAGGTTCTCAAGCCTCCAAAATTGGTGAGGCCGCCCTTCGCAGAATATGTTCTAGACATGGAATTCCATTCGAAGACATCCCAGCTCCTTCAATAAATGACAGGGCTCACTTGCGCTTAGAGGGGTACACAACATGTAACAAATTCATGTGCTGGGCGGGATGTGTGGCGCCCTTCAATTCTTTTATTCGGAAAATGTTAAGATATCTTTGAATAGCCCCCACTCAACTTCACCCAAATAGCTATGCCTTTCTCCATGGAACTTCTTTTCTATTCATGAGCGTTCTGTTCCACCCATCAACTCCTAAGGACATAATGTTCATTTATAACTTTAAACGACGATCAGGAAGTCCTTCCTATGTTTTCTCAAGCCTTCACCCAACTGTCAAGTCTTAATGGCTGCCTCGAACAAACTTACCCTTTTTAAATATGAATGGTTCTACATCCAATGTCCGCCTGGCTTTGCAAGGCGATGGTTAGAAGGACATAAGTGTCATCATTGCTTTATTTTCAAATTCTCTAATCCGAGCCATATTCTAGGTCAACTAACATTCTGAATATCTACAAATTTCCACCCACCTCCAGAGGGCAATATCTTTTTAAGAGCAATCTCCACAATTCGTGCTACACAGGGACATCAGACTCCACGTAACCGATGAGTTGTTATCTCTATTTGGGCTACTGGAAGAAGGCCGCAGCATTGGGCTTCCTGCAAGTGCTGCATTACCAAGAAGCACTATCGAACAAGAAGGGGATATCAATAACCCTATCGCATCCCTAGTCGAGAGCACTCAAGATGACGCCGAAGAAGGCGAAATCAGGGGTACCCAGATTAATGAGCCCGGCGACGTTGATGTAGGCCCATGTAAGGCACCTTTGGTTGAACCATCATAGGGTGCGCTATCCCACACACCTGCTAAGAGAAGAAAGAAGCTTGCATATAAGTTTCGCAGAAGAAAAACTGCTAAGGATTTAGAGTTCGTTATCACTTCTATCGATGAAGAGTCATCTTCCCAATATTTAGAAATTCCGATGAAAGGGTTTTCAAATCTCCCAATTCCTGATGACATTATGATTTATGGCTTCCCAAACATTAACATCAATGGGCCTAGTCCTCTCACTAGAAGTGGTGATGGCATTCTTCCTACCGACAAAGGAGAGAAAACTATCATGAGCAAGGCTGCAGCAACCGGTCCATTGGAGGGACACTAGGATACTCACAATCACGTGCACTTTGCCATACGATTTCCATCTATTTTTGTGCAATGGCCACTTATACTCTGGTATTTGGTATTTTGTAGGTTCGATGTCTCAATCCCATGCCTTTAATCGCTTAAGGGGCTCCTTGATGCAATATGGATCCAGACGTGATTCAGAATCAGGTAGGCATAGAGAGAGCGACGACGACCAAGAAAGAAGTCGTTGCTCGAGGGAATCTTCATCTTCA
The DNA here is from genome assembly GCA_030737815.1 of Allium fistulosum. Taxonomy (NCBI): domain Eukaryota; kingdom Viridiplantae; phylum Streptophyta; class Magnoliopsida; order Asparagales; family Amaryllidaceae; genus Allium; species Allium fistulosum. The sequence goes on along the minus strand of CM060904.1, from coordinate 1,088,990,930 downwards.
AAACATAAATCCTAATCTCGATCGTCCCATCAGGAATTGCAACATAATCTTCCTATGCATAGTGGCAATCAGACCTCTTTTCACGGTCCTCCAGCTCCCGTACCGCCCGAGCAATATTCTGGTTCATCTAGCTCCAAGCAGTCTCGTGACTTTAGGTCGAGCAAATGTCCAATCATTGCTTTTGATCCATCTTTGCCGACCGCTGCTCCTAAAGCTTCCACAACAGATAAATTAGCCAAAATTAAGGTCATTTTCCTAAAGATTTGTTTTGAAGGGTTTAAGTTCCTCCCCTCCATCCATACAATCCCAGGGACTATCAAAGCAAGCTTTCTCACATGCGTCAATGATGTTTTCATGCAGCATGAATCGTTCTAGCTCTTAGTAGAAAAAATCTTCGAGATGTCGATTGAGCGATAGCATGAGATAGATCATCTCAAGCTAGGGGTGATCATATAATTAAGCACCAAGACAGTGAGATCTCGGAGTTAATGACAAAACTGACTGAGGAAGAAAAGAGTGCCAAGGAAACATCTGAGGTAGTGAGTCGTCTGGAAGCTGCCCATAAAAAGGAACGTGATGCTGCCCTCAACCGCAGCGGTGCACTTGCCTTGGAAAAAGATTCCTTGCAAAAGGAGAAAACTATCTTTGCCCGCCGCATTGAGGACCTTGAAGAGCTCCTTAAGAAAGAGAGAGAAGAGAAGATCGAAGCTCAAGAAGAATCGCAGAGATATTGCGAAGAAGCTGTTGAGGCCTGGACTTTAAAGATTAAAATTGATGAGCAACTTGCTCAGATTGAAGTCCTCAAAGAAGAGGCGAAGGAAACTGGCCGTAATGAGATCAGAGAATAGCTTAAGCCTAGGTAGAGGATGCCAAAAAAGCCGATCGGAATGAAATCAAGGAGATGTTCGATCCACTGATCATCGAATACAATGCTAATGTCCTTCTCCACCGTGATCTGAGCTTTCTTGGTGAGGGTTATCTTGAGTCACTTGCCGAGGCCTGGGAGTATATTGCTGAAATGAAAACGAGAAACCTTGGCAAAGCCGATTTAGATGAAAAGAAATTAGTGCCTGAGATCCTTTACGGCAATGAACCCCTAGACCTTGCCACCGTGAGACTCCGATACTTCGACATTCTAAAATATTCCAACAAAGGGGAAAATAACGCTTAATCTTCGAAGTCTGATCCCAAGGGCCCCTCTTCATTTCAAGCAGCCGGAGCATTAGTATCTTTAAGCTCGGGATATGATCTAAGCTACGATCTGTACAAACCCTGTTATCAATCTAAAGTGCTGACCCCTATTCTGGAAGGGAGGACCACGACGATGACCGAAAGTTAGCCAGATGCAGGTATTCCGCTCTATCTTCCACTTTTCGATCAATTTCTTTTTTCATGTCCAATTGTCATGGGCTTATCTTCTTGTTTCCGTGAATCTACGGGTCTTCCGGGTCCCAGCCAAACTCAAAAAAGTGGTGCCACCATGGAGCAACAATCGACATCAACTTAGATCCCGATGGCCACCGATGCTCTAGGGTCGGATGCTCAAGTCATTGAAGCACTCGATGACGATAAGGCTGACGATCTGCTGCCCACTGGAAGAACCTGATGATGTTGTGATCACCGCCGCCACTAAACACACCGATGAGCTCAGCTTAAAGGAGCACGTTGAGAGGGAGGAGTTGTTGAAGAAACAAGCCAAGTCTAAACCCGTTGATATGGATATTGACGATCCAAATCTCATCCTATTACAAGTCATCCCACATGGAGGGTCGATTTTCGAAAACTCCCCCTACTTTTGAAATCACCCCCACCAAAGGCAGTAAAGGATCAAGGAAACAGGCATGCGGAAGCTCGGGTGGCGCTACTCCCAAAAAATCCAAAAAGGAGAGAAGACAAAAGAAATAGTCGTCGTTTCGAATTTGTTTGCACATAGCTTTTATACCTGTTTTTCTCTTTGTTGGCCATGATTATATGGGTACAGCCCCTCGTTTTCTGAATAAACTTGTACCACAATTTTGAAGCTTATTATGTGAATAAAAGTTTTTTGTTTTCTGTTGAACCCTCGTATGAATTGTTATCTAAGTAGTTGAGTTATTAATTTCCATTCAATGCACTTGTAATTCGTTGCTCGTTGCTTTGGATGATAATTTGTTAATTCTATACTAAGGCCTTCATGCGGTCATGGCACTGAGTCGTACCAAACATAGGGCTTGAGCCCTAATGTTATGCTGTCGGATTCAGCGGTTTAAGGGATTACACTCCTGATCCCAGTCTCAGGTTAGCGGAGTTAGAGGTGGATGGTCGAACACCATCCTTTGCGAGTTTATACACTTCCTGTCGGTTTCAAGCCGGAGTTCATGGAATAACGAGTGGTCGAACGGCACTCATCTATTCGTTTATACTCATATCCGCACTCTGGGGAGAAGAATTAGTTAGTGGGTGGTTGAATCGCACCCCACTTGTGTTTATACTCCAGTTCACACTCTAGGCCTTGGAGTTATTTCGAAAAATAGTCGGATCGTACTTTCCTTAATTGATTGATTTGCCCCTAAGGTCTCTGGTTCGATTTAGCGAGAGATCGGTCGTTTCACGATCACTTTTGATTTATTTCATTCCCATCACTCATCAAGATTTATTCAGTTATCAGATGGTTGAGGCACATCCATTCCTCATAATGTATTCCGTCCATCGGGTTATGAACTAGAGTTAATCAAATAAACGGTCGGAGCATGCTCATCTTATTTAATTCAATCAGGAACTAGTGTAATTTTTTAGTTCCAAACTCTGGGAACCTATTCGGATGTATCGACATCAGTCAGTTTCATAATATAAATAACATGTAATGCTATAACAAACACAGATATAAAGGAAGTTCAAATTTTTATTTGCTAAATGGAAGGAAATGGTATAATTTGTCTTATTACATTTTCGGAAATCGAATGCTAAAACAAATTCTAAAAGTAAATACGACTGAATGAAAAAGAAACAAACTAAGTGAAATTGCGTCGTAAATGCTTGTTATTCCATGCCCTTGAGAGTGTGATTCGCTAGCTTGAAAGTTCCCTCTCCAAGCCTCTACTCAGTGACATACGATCCTACCTAGGTTGGATTCATATATGACGGGGCAGGAAAACCCATTTCATAACGAGATCGCTGATTTCAAAGGTTCTAGGTCGGACTTTAGTGTTGCATTATCGGGCGACTCAGTGTCGGTGTGCAGCTGCCCTCAAATCAGCTTCCTCACACTTCTCATCTATAAAGTCCAGAGATTCCAAGAGGAGATCTTTATTTGTTCTGGGATCATAGTAAGTCACTCAATGGGAAGGAACTTCTAGCTCAATAGGAATAATAGCTTCAGAACTGTAAGCGAGGGCAAAGAGAGTATGACCAGTCGCGGACTTGTGGGTGGTCCTATATGCCCATAATGCTATTGGGAGTTTACCCACCCATTTGCCTCTAGCCTTTTCCAATCGCTTCTTCATAATGGATTTTATGATTTTGTTCATAGCTTCAACTTGCCCATTTGCTTAAGGGTGAGCGACTGCCGCAAATCTTTTTTCAATATGATGGCGACGGCAAAAGTCTTTGAACTCTACACTGTCGAATTGAGTACCATTGTTTGTTACAGTAGTTTGTGGAAGACAAAAACGACAAATGATGTTTCGGAAAATGAAGTTGATTACTTTTTTGTTGCGATCGTAGCTAATGATTCTGCTTTGGCCTATTTGGTGAAGCAATCAACTGCAACAATGGCGCACATCGCACCACCTTTAGAGATCAGTAAAGAACCAATAATATCTATACCCCATATGGCAAATGGCCATGGCTGACCATTTGTGTTATTTTCGTCGGTAGAGCTCTTGGGACTTTTGCATATATCTGGTACTTGTCACATCGCCTTATATAATCAGTAGCGTCTCGATTGATGGTTGGCCAATAATACCCATAATGGAGTATTTTCTTTGCTAGAGTTTGCCCCATAGTGTGATCGCCACATTCTCCTTCATGAACTTCTTTTAGGACTTGTTTTATCTCATCATGAGAGATATACGGGAGTAGGGGAACGAAAAAACCCTTTCTGTACATAACTCCTTTTTGTGTGATATATCATGAAGCTTTACGAAGGACTTGTTGCTTTTCGTTCCTTTGTTCAGGAAGGACTCCCTATAGCAAATAGTTTTTAATCATAGTATCCACGATTCCATCTCAGGCTCCGTCTCTAGTACCCAGTCGATTTCCATCGGGTTTATACTTGAGGCATTTAATACTTCGACTGGAACCAAGCCCATTTGTTGTGCATCCCTGGTGCTAGCAAAATTTTCCAGTGAATCGGCCTCTCTGTTTTAATCTCGAGGAATGTGCATAATGTCGTAGTACTCAAGGTTTGTCAACGACTCTTGGACTTAGGTAAGATATTGAGCAAGCCATTGTCCTTTAGCTTGGTAATCTCCCTTGACTTGGTATACTACCAATTGTGAGTCACAAAAGATTTCAAGAGACTTTATTCCCAGTTCTCTGCGAGTTTAAGTCCAGTAATCAGAGCTTCATACATTGCTTCATTGTTTGTTGCAGGGAAATCAATCTTTAAAGCATAACAAATTAATCAATCTTTGGGAGTTAAGAGCACAATCCCATCTCCAGAACAATGATCATTAGATGCTCCATCTATATACAACTTCCACCATATGGTAGGGGTTTCACAGCTCTTTGGAAATCATCTTTCGTAGTAATTTCTGTTATAAAATCTGCTAGTGTCTGACCCTGGATAGCGCTTTGGGGAAGAGAAGTGATGTCGAATTGGCTGAGCTTGATATTCCACTTGAGTAACCTTCCAGACATCTCAGGTCGCTGCAGGACCTGTCATAATGGCTGGTTGGTACAAACATTGATAAGGTGCGCCTGGAAGCAAAGGCAGAGCTTTCGTAATGCAATCAGCAAACAATATGCCAGTTTCTCTATCTTTGGATAGTTCCTTTCAACTTCTATTCATCGCTTGCTAACATAATAGACCATTCTCTGGATTCTATTCCCCTCGCAAAGCAACGCGACACTTAAAGCATGTACCGACATGGCTAAGTAGATATATAAATCTTCATAATCCACTGGCTTTGATAAGATAGGGGATTTCTCAAAGTGGTCCACCAAAGCTTGGAATGCATCTTTAAAATCCTATGTCCATTCGAAATTCCCTTTTCCACTCCTAATCAAGTCAAAGACAGGAATGCATTTATCGGTAGCTTTGAAAATGAGTTGGCTTAAGGCAGCAACCTTCCCATTCCGGGTCTGTACTTGTTTAATAGTCTTTGGTGCTTAGATATTGTAAATAGCTTGGATCTTCTCGGGATTTACTTCGATTCCGCGGGCATTAATGATGAAACCCAATAACTTCCCTAATGCAACGCCAAAGGAGCATTTCAGAGGATTAATCTTCATTTTATAACGTCGGAGGATGCCGAACATTTCTGCCAAGTCTCTAATGTGGTCGCCAGACTGTTGTGACTTCACGAGCATATCATACACAAATACTTCCATCGTTTTTACGATCTGATCTTTAAACAGTTAACCCAAAAAATGGATCAACACCCTGTATCAAGTGTGAGAGCACCAGTGTAGATAATCAGTAGCATAAATCTCAGATAAACAACAAATAAAGAGCAAAAGTAAGAAAAGAGACACAGAATATTTATAGTGGTTCGGCTGACTCTGGCCTACGTCCACTTTAATCAATCTTTATTATGATTATACTAGTTGAATCTATCCGGATAACAATTAGTTAGTCCTTAAATCTAAGTTACAATGAGTTAGAATAAGTCACAAGTTCAAGGGTTGACTGGAGAATCATAATAACCTCCTTGATGACTGTTGTGAGGGAGAATAAAGTTGAAGAAGTGAAGGAATTCTAGTAGAGTAATGGCAGCTCTCTATCCGAAAAAGATCCATCTCTAGTTGCAGGTGGATGAGTATTTATAAGGAAGTTCAGTGAGTATTGGGCCAGAAGTCCAGGTGCAGAAGAGTCCAGTTATTATGCCAAGTCATCACCAAAAATCTCAAATCAGTCTGAGTCATTTCTATGGATCGCTAGCTATCCATAGGGGATGGATCGCTAGCTATCCATCAACTTAGCATATTTTTCTACCAGAAGCCTTTGCTTAGTACTATGAAGGAGCTCGGAAATTTTGAGGGTGATCCAACCTATCTTGATGGATCTTTAGCAGTCCATAGGGGATGGATCGCTAGCTATCCATCCACTTAGCATATTTTTGAGTGATCTTTGTTTGATTGTCTTCCTATCTTCTATTTAAGTGCCTTGTTCAAATATCAAGTCGTTTGGAGTTAGTTTGATTATCCGTCTTCATGGGTCATCTGGTCCAGAAGAATCATCCATATCTTGCTCAAATCTTAAAAAAATCAAGCGAAACTTCGCAGGAACACTCTAGAGAGTGTTAGAGACCCACCATAAAAAATTGAGGTAGGGGGCCCCATGGTAGATGGGTCGTTAACGATCCATCTAGATGGATCGCCGACGATCCATTAACTCACTCTAAATGACTTTAGTTTTTTTGTGAGCCTTCTCCTATGCTTTCTAAACGTTCTCCCGAAATTTCAAGTAATTCCGAATTAGTATGAGTTATGTAGGTCCATTTTAAGTTAGTTGATTCTGGCCAAACAGCTTGAATCAGATGAGTCTTCACTTCTCGAGCTAGATTGTTTGGCATGCTATGAAACTTAGCAAGCGTACTTAGAAATGGTAATGAATCATGTGGAAAAAGGTTTGGAGCATCCATGATCAAGCCTTATGGATCGCTAGCGATACATAGGTGATGGATCGCCAACGATCTATCATCTTAGCTTATTTTGGCATCTTTCCACTTGGGTCTTTCTCTTCTTCTTTTTTGGTCCTTTTGGTTGATGCTTGAGTTGTTCTGGCATAGTCTGAATGTTCTCATTCTTATTGAATTTTGATGGGTTAAAAACCCAGTTAACACTTGCCCCCCCCCCAAAGTACGCCTTTTGAATGAAAGGTGTGCTTTGTTTAAGAATGAGTTCTTGTCTCCAGTCTTCAATAATTGAGCTTTTTAGCTGCTTTAGCTTTGGTGAATCATCCAGTTCCTTTGGATTCTCTTGCCAGTTAAAAGTCATTCCAAACTAGTTACATCCTAAGACTCTAGACTCTACCTAAGTGTAATCTACACATCACAATCATTTCGACTTCATTCGGAGTTATTACATCACATATCTCTAATCAAATCACATGCTTCCAATTACATCGCATATTTCCAATTACATCACATATCTCCATTTACATCACATATCTCTAATTGTTCCATGTTCATTTGGGATTTACATCATTATCATTTTTCTTCTCATTCAAAGTTGTCATATCATGTATCAAAATCACATTATATATCAAAAATCACATCTTATATCCAGATCATCTTGTGTTCATCCAGGATTTATCATTTTTATTCTATTTATAAGGCTTTCAAACCTTTTATTAAATCAGATTTGTTTTAAGGCTCGATCTCTCCTAATCGTTTAAGTTTAATGCACAATCCCTTCGGATTGTTTAATGTTATAAGTTAAGAGGCTCTCCAAAATTTTGTTTGTTAAGTTAAGGGGGATTAAGTAAGCCCATCCACTCACTCTCCAGTGAGGGGACTTACTTCTTGCACTCTGGTACCATCTCTTCGGTCGGGACTCTTAGGCGATCAATATTGTATAAGTCCATCCGCTCGCTCTCTAGCAAAGGGACTTGCACCCTGCACTTCGGTCCCGTGGCGGGACTCTAAGGTGATCAATATCGGTCATCATAATCAATGCGGATTTCTCAAAATTCAGATATTCAAATAAAAAAAACAAGTAGAAATCAAATAAGCAGGAATCAAAACAAGCAGAAATCATAAATTTTCACCTCGGAGATTCGAATCAGGGCATGCCTAGAGACCAATCTAGGTCTCGTACACGTGTAAGTGGTTTGAGGTCATTATTGTCCTAAATAGTCATCTCAGGCATCCGACTCAGCTTGTGCCTAGGGACCGTTCAGGATCCCGTACACGTGTAAGCAGCCTGAGATTATTATTATCTAAATACCAAAAGAAAAGTGCGGAAAAATAAACGAAAAGCAACGCATAGGAGCCGGATCCGATTCCCATCTACCCCGATCATGGAATAATTTGTCTTGGCTCAAATCCCTGGGCGGTTCTTGATGCATTTGCCGTGGAAGGTGGTTATTCTTGCAATTCTACCGCAGTTTTGTTCCTCATGTACTGTGGCAGTTGGTTGTTCCGAACCAGTTCTTCTATAAGATCACAAAGGTGTCGACACTCATTTGTTTCATGCCCATTCAGCTCATGGAAGATGCAAAAATTTCCAGATCTGTTCTCTCGATTTGTGGGCTCCCTCCTAGGTGGCCTTCGGTAGTGGTTCTGCCCCCCAGCATCTAAGTATATCCTCTCTGAGTTTTAGTCAAGTCAGCGTATGAAGAGAATCCCGGCACCTTCCTTTGTCATTTTGGCTCCCCAAAGTCATCTTCAGTTTTCCTTTTCCCTTTGCCTTTTCCAATTCCAGCTCTGGATGGTCCCCTATTGTCACATCCCCTATCTAGAGGCCCAAAACTAAGCGCTACAAATGCTGTAGTCATCTATAGTATTAGCTTCTAGCGACTAAATACGGCTATGTTAATGGTATCTATAATATCACAAGCACTTGAATATGAAATAAAGCACAGATTTCAAAACAAATTTTACTTTATTACATTTCAAAACCAAATGTTTCACATTCCCAACACATAATCCTAAATTCGTTCCCAGGCACAGATAAAATATACTTATTACAAATACGCCAAGAGCGGTATATGAAGATACCCCCTTGGATGATCAGAGTCATAGAGTCATAATAGACATAATACAAAACACATCGGAAATACATCAAAACATAAAGCAAGAACTGCAACTCCTAAATAGCTATATGTTTGCCTCCTGCATTCCTCTGGTAGACTTATTCGTCATCCTACTAAAACGTGAAAAAGAACTTAACCCCTCAGTCTACTCAAATTAATTTTGAGCACCCGAAAGTTTAAGGGGAAAACATAAACTTCGAGTCAGACATAAAGCTTGGTATGAATAATACTATACATCCTGGTTTAATATGTTAAGTGAGACCACACCTCTTAGAGAAACGGGTTTTCCCTCACTAACATCCTTTTAAAACATATCTTTACAAAACCTTTCATAAACCATATACCGTGCTCATGCATCCACAATGGTTAAATAGTGTGAAGCAATCATTATGTAAACATACATAAATATCAGGTAAAAATGAACTATATGTTCAAAACATACAAGTTTTGTTTGGATTACTTTTAACTTTTGGCTGACTTAGGCCTACCAGATAATAAAATCAAAATTGACCTAACACTTGTTAGATATTCTTCTTCTGGATTATCTATCCTTAACTATCTGTTAAATATTTCACTTCTGGACGGTCTGTCCTTAACTATTTGTTAAATATTTCACTTTTGGATGGTGTGTCCCAAACTTAATCATCTCGCAGGTCTTCCTGATCCTAATGGTTTTTCAGGCTCACCAATAACCTATCTGTATACAAACATATATTCCTTTCGGTGTGTAACCGTAATTTTAGTCTACCTACGACAAATCCCTACACACTGGAATTTTGGACAATAATTAGCTAGGGCTAATAGCTAATGTACAGGGCACGACCCCATACTAGTCCTATCTGGTATTCTAATATCTGAGTCATTTTTACTTAAGAATCCCCTCCCATAATTTTTCCTTGAAAACATTTTTAAAGTGATTTAAAACCATTAAATCAAACTTAAACAAGGAAAAGTATATAATCTTTATACCTTTCTCAAATCATATTGCCATGTCATATGTATATTCTTTACTCAAACCTTAGTTGATGAAAACATTTAAACATATGAAAGTACCTCTTTCAAGACCAAGTAAAAACCTTTAGAAATCAAATCTCAAACCTTTCAAAACCTCTCTCCAAACCCTTCGAAACCATTGAGAAACAAACCTTTCGAAAGTAATAAAACTTAGACATAATTCTTTAAAATTACTTTAAAACATTGCCTTAGAAAAACTTTGGAAAACCTTCCATCTCAAACCTTTCGAATCCATTGAATTTAAACCTTTCGAGGTCAATCATCAAACCTTTCGAAATCATTCGACTACAACCTTTCAAAATCACTCAAAAAAAAACTTTCGAAATCACTCAAAGAAAACCTTTCGAAGACTTACTGATTTCAATTTAAAACAAGTGGAAAACCTTCTTTAAAAACCTTTCGAATACATTGGAAGCAAACTTTCAACTTTGTCGAAAGCTCTGCTTCAAAAGCTTGGTTATTCTTCACTTGGAAAACAAGGGTAAATTACCTAAGTCGAAAGCTCTTTTTTGAAAGCATGGAGAAGCGACTAATTTTAAAACAAGTAAACCTTTCGTCTTTGTCGAAAGGCTCAAAACAAAATAAAGAGGTAGTAACCCTTGGACTGTGTCGGAAGGTTTCAAAACAAAGTAGTGATAAAGCAGCAGTAAGCTTTCGACTGTGTCGAAAGGTTTAAAACCTTTCCTTTAAACATTTGACTTGGTCGAAAGCAACCAAGTCGAAAGCTCTTATACGAAAGCAAAACAGGTAAAAACTTTTAGTTTATAAAACAAACATACCCCAACCCCATTGGCCATCAACCTTTCGACTAAGAACCCTTCGACCTTATCCAATTCATTACGTACCAAGTAACTTGATACCATATGCATTGGTTTGACCTTGTCGAAAGCTACGAACCTCTCGACCTTGTCGAAAGGTTTGGATTGGAAGGTTTATTGCCGTAAAGGTTGAAACATGCTAAAAGTATGATTTCTTTGTTTTTAAATTAAAAAGATAACTTTTCAACTAACCTGACTTTATTTGTCAAATTATCATTGGTTAACAAATACTTTTCAAAAATGTGCTGCCACTAGTTTCATAATTTAAACAATAATTTTATTTTATAAAATGCCCATTCTTCTTAATTAAATATATAAAACATTTAAGTCACATACCTTAAATAATTTTATATATTCATCAAAACACTTAGGAAAAATCTGGAAAAATCCCAGAAAATCTATTTTAACATGTTTTCCAACATATAAAAATTTCAAACCCAAATAATAATTATTTTAGGCATAAATAATTTATAACCCAATAAAAGTATCCTTTACTAGAAAATTAATATAAAATCCACAATAATTATGAAAATTGAATCCCACCTCTAAAATATCATTTCTAAACTTTATTCAAATTTTCAAGGTATTTGGATGTCATATAATAGGGTTTTTATATCAAACATATAATAAAAACAAGTATGAACATACATATTTCACCAACAAACATATATATAACTTTAATCATCAAAACATGGCATATACTTGCAAAAACATTTCGGATCTAGTCTTAAAATCGAAAACTAAAAGAAAATGGGATGTAGTTATTATCCACCTTAGCTTCGAGATTATAGATATTAGATTTGATGTTGATTTAGTTGATTATCTTCCTTCTCTTGAATATTAGCTTTAATCTCCCTCTTGAGAACGAAAATGGTGACTGACCTTAGTATTTTTAGTTTGATAAAAATGAGAATGAACATGAGTTCTATTTCCCAAGGGTTTAGGGTATAAGCTCCCCTTATTTCCCATACTGCATTACTCATCTCCTAACACATTAGCTTATGTTATTTCATTTTATTTTATACACTAACGTGGCACGACTACCCTTAGCTAATCAATTATCAACTTATTAATCTCCACATTATTTTATTTAATTTTAGCTAATTAAATATCCTAAATAATATTATATAAAAATATGGGGTGTTACAGACTCCCCACCTTAAACAATTTTGTCCTCGAAATTACGACAACGTACACAACAAAACAATCAAAGGTAGAACATACCATCAAACAAATCAGGGTAAGAGTCTCTAATCCTGCTCTCCGTCTCCCAAGTACAGTCTCTAGCATCGTCACTCCACCGAACCTTTACTAACTTGATTGCCTTGTTTCTTAACTTCTTCTCATTTCTAGCCACAATCTGAATCGGCTTTCTAACTATGGTCAAATCCAGCTCTACCACTAAATCTTCTAACACTGTAAGTGCTACAGTAGTCTCCAGGTCTCTAACACATTTCCTAAGATGAGAAACATGGAAAACATCATGGATTCCAGCCAAACTACTCGGTAACTCTACTCTATAAGCGAGTTTCCCGATCCTCTCAACAATATGGAAAGGTCCAACGAATCTAAGTGCTAACTTTCCCGACTTTCCAAATCTAATCACACCCTTCATCGGTGAAACATTAATAAACACATAGTCTCCGAAAGAAAATTCCAAGTCCTTCCTTCTTCTATCAGCATAACTTTCCTACCTAGACTAAGCTTCCTTCATCCTAGTTCGAATCAACTCAATCTTCTCTGTGGTTTCTTTCACCAAATCCAGACCAAGAACCAGCCTATCCCCAGTCTCCAACCAACATACGGGATATTTGCATGGCCTTCCATACAATGCTTCAAACGGTGCCATCCTAATACTCACCTGGTAGCTATTGTTATATGAGAACTCGACTAAATGAAGATGGTCCTCCCATGATCCCCTGAAATCCAATACATAAGCTCTTAACAAATACTCCAAGATTTTGTTAAACCTTTCCGTATTCCCATCAGTCTATGGATGGTAAGCAGTACTCATGTTGAGTTTGGTTCCTAATGCTTCCTATAGACTCTTCTAGAACTCACTAGTAAATAAAAGATCTCTATCACTGACAATACTACTAGGAATCCCGTACAGTCTAACTACATTCTTCATAAATAACTTCGCCAAAATAGGTGCTGCCCTAGTTGGCTTTACCGAAATGAAATGGACACTCTTTGTTAGTCTAACATCCCACCTTTTTGTACGCTTTAAGAAGACACGCATGCCAACTCAAACCATATAGAAGGGTGGATTATTATTGGGGTGAATAAGAAAAAGCGGAGAAAGAAAAAACAAAATAGAATCTCGCAGCAGAATGGAAAAATATAATAATCAAATAACAGTTCATGAAGCTGTATAAAAAACATTTGATTATACTTATATAATACAAAATCAGAGTTACACATATAAGAGATAAATAAATAATGCAGCGGAACAATATGAATGCAGTGGAATAAATATAATAAATAATAGTAGCACAAATCTTCGCCTTCGTCCTCCAGAAATAAGGTCTTTAAATCCTGAAATGCTCAGGCTGACCCGAGCGAATTGAAAAGACAAAACAATCGAGTCAGAACTAAAAAATCTTATGTGAGTTAAATCAACGGTAAATAAATATGAGTGTAAACGGCGTTGGAGATGTTTATGGGGTTTGACATCTCCTATCCAGTGTCTAACATGAGTGTAGTAACTTAAGAGATGTTCGGGATTCACATCTCCTAAGGATCCGTTAAACTATCTACTATGTAATACAGTACGCTATTATAATATGTCTATAGTAAAATAAACTATTAAAATAACGTTAAGGCGTTACATTTTCCCCCTTAACACATTTTTATTTCCCATAGCCTATACAGTACCATAATCCCGCTCGTACTGGACGTCATCAGAGGGCACTCCATAGGTATGGTACAAACCAAACTCGTAAAAGGCGCGATAGGGTAGGTGACACGGCACAACTAGGCAATGCCACGGTAGATATACCACGTACACTTCCGGACCGGTGGTAACGCATAGCAGCTACTACCGCCCACCTCGGAACACACACCCGAATAAAAAAATCGAGAGTGGCCACCAAATAAATCGCAAAGTCAGAATATAGTATCGATAGAATGTGCCCAATCGAAGGAATGACCTCACTTAGCCCGTCGATTGATCCTGTTTTAGCCACCTTAAGCTAACTCGTGGGAGTTAGGTCCACGTATATACCTTATAGGATCGTCGACACCATCCTACTTCATTCTACAATCTCCACCGCGCATACAGTTGTCAATGTGGTTTTCGGTATCGATAGAGAGTATGCCCATATCCAATCCCAGTCTCGTTAACAACCAAACGCTTAATTCACACCAGATGGTTCTTTTACATTTCCAAAATCATTTCATAATTGATATCAAAATATCATATTCAATTCAAATCATATCACTTTCGAAATTATATCACATTGAAATCATGGTTCGAAATTATATTTCCTTTCAAAAGTCATATTTCCAAAATAGGTTAAACTCTCATTTCAAAATATCATATTAAACTAAATATGTTATTTAAATCCCAACTTAGGTTATAACATCATTAACCATATTCATTTAAAAAATCGAGAGTTTGAATACAAACCCATCCATTTTACTTAGTTTGGAATTTAGAAGAAAATAGTTTTAAATAGTTATAGATAGTTAATATAGATTTAAAATAGATTAAATATAATTAAAATAGATTAAATAGCTTTAAAATAGGTTAATTAGATTTAAAATAAGTTAAAACAGGTTAATTAGTTTAAATAAATTAAATGGTTTAAAATAGGTTAAAATGATTTAACATAATCAATACAGGTTAAAATAGTTTAATACTTTGAAATCTTAATAATTAGAAATTTTGAAATAATATATTTTTAAAACAGTTTATATTAAAACATGAATTTGGAATTTATATCAGATTAAGCTATTCATTTCATTTCAACGCATTTGGACCATTTTCAATTTCCAAGTCAACAAACCAAATTCCAAACCTTTCAATTTAACATTTCAATAAACTATTGAATTTCATATCGATTCAATTCATGTTCGAAATATCACTTTAAATTACTCCAATTTCAATATATTACAAAGTTATATTTCAAACCATTTTAATAAGTCATTTTTCGATAACTTCACTTATACTTCAAATTCAAATATAAAATTTCAATTTTATTCCGTTAAAGAATTCCTTTAAACCAATTCCAATTCCAACATAAACTTGATTTCCCAAAATAATTCAATTTATATAATCAAATTCTTATTCCAAAATATCATTTAACTCAACTCAAAATAAAGATTTTAAAATCATTTAATTTAACCAATCCGGTGTTCGTATATAATTCTCTACCCTAGGGTCAAGTGATACAGATATTTATCATTTCAATCCGCAATTTAAAATGTTACGGTTATATATATCATTTTAAACCGCAATCTCGAATTAATAATAAAATCCATAAAATTGCTCGAGTCTATCATTTCAACCCATAATAATTTTTCCTTAATCTATTGATCGTTCGGGTGTGTATCATTTCAACCAATAGTGAACTTGCAGTTTATAACGGTATAAAATAAACCATCCATTCATCTAATATCAATGATCAACATCCATTACAAACATCATCCAAATCAATCAATAAATATCAATATAGAACTGATAATCAATAACAGGTATTTAACTGGCAATTTATATTCAATAATAAATTAAATAACGATTTAATTCAAATAAATTCAAATTAACTGAGATGATGATTTAAATTATACCAAACAGCTATAAATAAATTTCCAATCACATCATAAATTTAATTTAACAAACATAAGAAATTTTAGAAGTTGTGAGTGGGTTAAAACACTCACCTTTGAATTTAAATCGAATTTAAATTCAATTTAAACCCAAAATTCGAACAGTCTCCGAATTTGTCCAAATAAGCGTCAAAATGTCCGGAATTCCGATACGATCCCAACGGATCAAACCGCGCGTGAATACAACCTCGTATGTAAAAGATATTGATATAAGAAGTTATACGATTTAAATTGAAATTTAATAAAACAAGATAAAATAAAATAAAAAATGGACCAACCCTCACTGCCCACGTGTACAGAAGACTCATGGCGAAACCCTCGTCCTAATTCTCGTTCATGAATGAACGCAATTGCTCGTCCAACCGCCGTTAAAACCTTGCAGCACACGCTGCCACTGGCCATCGCGGCCAAGACCTCACGTCGACGACCTCTACAGCCCCTCGAACCCCTAGGCTCGCTCCGATCGAACATGATTCCAACCGCCGCCGTTCGAAACTTCGTGCCCTAATCCAATTTTTGACGAAGATCCGACCGTCACTTCGACAAACGAACTACGCCGATGGACTACGCTCCATGCTCTCTACAACCCGGTACCAACGAATCGGCGATCCGTTGAATTTGATCACAACGCAATGAACGACTGAGGCTAATTCGCCCAATTCCGGCTACACAGAAATCCAGATTGAAAAATGGACTGCATATTTGACTTGCGCTCGTCGAGAGCTTCAAATCGATATAAAATTCGATATAGTTTGTGGAGTTGAAATTTTTAATTTGGAATTTGATTTGAAATTGAACGGAGAATTTGTTTGTCTGCCATTGGAACGAGGAGTTGAGAAGAAATGTATGTACAGACAAATGAGAATAGAAACAACCTAGGGTTTATAACGAGCTATTTATAGGTATAGCCGAAAACAGAAAGAATGAACCGGATTGATTGAACGATAAATGACCTGAAAAGCCCGTTCTGTCTCCGAAACGAAAATGGGTCATCCTATATATCAAAATAGACGTCTTTAATATTTTTAAACTCGATGGAACAGGTTTCAAGTCCTAATTCCATCGTATGAAGAAGTTATGCCAAAATTAGCTTATTTCAAATTGATTTCAATTAAATTGATTTCTAGGCGTTTCGAGTCCGTACAATCAAACGACAAGTATGATCGTTACAAAACTTGAAATCCTACAATAATTCACTGTTACGGATCCGATGAAACTGGTTTCATCGAAATCCGAGTCAGTGGCCAAAATGGCTAATTTCAAGTTAATTAAATAAATAAATTATTAAATTAAATAAATCACTTTTTAATTCAAATTTAACTATTTACACTTTCTATCATTTTGGATTACTTAGTAATTCATAATCCTTTAAAAAAAATTCCATATCAATTTATTATTGAATATTTTACCAATTTCAATGTTTAATTTAAATTTCAATAAATACGGTAATTATAAATTTAATTTCCAATAATTCCATTAATTGAACTTTCATCCTACCATTCAATCCATTATTATCAAATAGATGAAATTAACATTCTCAAATTTCATCTTAATTTCCATTAACGTAATATTTAAATATTTAATCTCATTTAATTGTAATTAATCCAATTATTATAATTTAAATTCCAATAAATTGATAAGTCTTGATTTCAATTCTTCTTATTCAACTAATTGTCATATAATGAATAGGATTAACATTATTTCCAAATATTAACTTAATTTACATTGACATAATATTTAATTACATTTATTGAAATTTATTACCAATTTAAATTAACAGGCTAAATAAATAGGTAATATACCATAATTGTTACCATTAACTTTTAATTACACTTATAAGTTATTATTAACAAAAAAATGTTACAATTGCTTACATAACACTGTTTTTATCCAATTATCATTAATTATATACTTCATCAATTAGTTCAATATCTACACTTGTTTCCTTATATTCAATTTATAGCTAAGTATAACATTTAAATTTATTTTCATTAATTGGCATTTCATTCAATTCATTAATTATTAACTTTAATTAACATTGTTTACCTTGCATTCTAGTTATTATTTCATTAATATAATTCCCAAATTTTTATTTCTTTCAGTATTTAATTACACAATCATATTAAATTAACAAATTTAATGGTCGAAAATTACGGGTCGTTACATATCTACTATGACCCACATGCTTTCATTTCCTCTACTAGACATTGGAAACCCATCTATGAAATCCATAGAGATATAATCCTACTTCCATAACAGAACTTCCAACGGTTGAAGCAATACACTTGGCTTCTGGTGTTCAGCCTTTGCTTGTTGGCAATTCAAGCACTGCTTAACACATACACCAATGTCCCGTTTCATACCTTCCCAGAAGAAACTTCTCTTCATATCCTGATACATCTTCATTCCTCCTGGATGGATAGTGAACTTCGAGCGATGACATTCATCTAAGACTTACTTCCTCATGTCTCCGACATTCGGAACAAACAACCTTCCTTTCTTTCTCAACCACCCATTTTGGTCAAGACTGAAATCCTTTAAGTCATCATTCTCTGTTCCTTCCCTTAGCCTTCAACTGATGCTCCCTCAACGTCTCGAACATAACTCTAAGATGAACTTCATGCTCCTTCTCATCCTTAGAGTATATCAAATGTCATCTATGAAGACCAACACAAATCTATCCAAGTGCTCTCAGAAAATTTTGTTCACTAGATCCATAAAGAATGCAGGCGCATTAGTTAGTCCGAAAGGCATAACTAACCATTTGTACGATTCATATCTTATCCTAAACGCCGTTAAAGGAATACTATCCTCCGCCACTCCAAGCTGTTGAAATCCTATCGCCAAATCCAGTTGAGAGAATACCTTGGTTCCTCTTAACTGATCGAACAAATCGTCAATTATTGGCAATGGATATTGGTTCTTTATCGTCTTCTAATTCAACTTACGATAATCGATACACAGCTTAAATGATCCATCCGGCTTCTTAGCAAACACCGCAGCAGCTCCCCAAGGCGAACTACTCGGTCAAATAAAACTCTTGCCTTCCAAATCCACCAACTTCACCTTCAACTCTCTCATCTCAGTGGGTGTCATCCTGCTTGGTGGCATACTCATCAGTTCTGCTCCAGGCACTAAATCAATCCGAAACTCAATGGCTTGTTTCAGTGGCAATCCAGTTATCGGCTCAAATACATTAGCAAATTCTCTAACCACAAAGACTCAATGCAACTCATCCTCCAACTCCATGATACCTAGTAAAGCATTTACTTCACAACTAAGGTTCTCTACGGTATAAACTATCCGGTCACTACAATCTGGGTGACTAAGTGATATTTTCCTATAATGGCAAAATATCCTAGCATCATATTTACTTAACCAATCCATCCCAAGGATAATCCCAAATCCCACAAAGTCAAACACATGCAAACAACAATCAAAAGTATGACCTAGTAAATCAAATTCTAAATGGTCACACCTCATTCCAAGTGTTGCATACCCTCCTATCAGATTTGCAACCCTTAAGAAAGTAACTAAGTATGAGGGTTCTAGGTTAAGCTTATCTACCAAACATCGAAAAATAAAAGAATGAGTTGCTCCAGTATCAAACAGAATGCTAACAGACATACCGTGAATCTGCAGCGAGCCTCCTAAAACAGCCTTCCCCTTTTCCTGCACAACTGGCCTTGGAATTGCGGGCTCCAATGTATACATCTGTCCCTTTCCATCCCTAGCAGGCTCATGGCATTTGTTCTTATAATTGCCGATCTGATCACAATTAAAACATCTGACATTCTTCTTTCCAACAACTTCTTTCCCTTTTCCTTTTCCATTACCGGTACGACACTCATTAGCATAGTGTCCCTTCTTATCGCATTTGTAACACTACACCATGATCATCGATTAGAAATGGTTTAAAACCGTTGCTAACACTATTAGCAACGGTTATAAACCGTTTCTAATAATGGAGTGGTAAAATTTAGCAACGGTAATTAACCGTTGCTTTTAGGTCAAAAAGCAACGGGAAATACCCGTTGTTAAATATAAAAAAAACTACGGTTTTTTACCGTTGTATTAGACACATAAGCAACGGTCATTTCCCGTTGTTTATCTGTCTTTATAACACCATTTTTTCGAGAAAAGCTACGGTTAAAAACCGTTGCTTAATGACTAGAAAGCAACGGTTAAAGTCCGTTGTTTTTGTAATAAGTAGCAATGGGTTGTAGCCGTTTCATTTGAGCCATAATTCCATGGCTTTAGTCATAACGTAACGGACATAAACCGTTGTTATGTACTAATGTACAATGGTTCTTACCCGTTGAAATTCTGTCCGTTTGAAAAAAAAATAGGCATCAAAAGCAACAGCAGATGAGCAACAATAATGCAATAATACAGCATACAATCAGTACAATCAGTACCAGAGAAAATTAATGCAACAGAAACAGAGACATATCATACAATCAGTACCAGAGAACCGGCCAGGAAACAGTGCTACCAGACATACAATCAGTAACAGAGACATATCATATCATACAATCAGTACTAGACATATCATACAATCAAACAGTGCTACCACAATAATGCAATAATACAATGAGTTACATGATACAGCAGGGACAACCGGCCAGGAAACAGAGACATATCATATAATCAGTACCAGAGCAGTTACCAGAGAAACAAAGATTCGAAACATCTGAGTTTAGAAACAAAGACAGCAACCCAAAATGCTTCTATTAAAGCCTGCATTTCAAAAACAACACTTAATTTAGAAACAAAAAGGCAAAAGAAACTCAAAAAGTCAATAATTTGGTGATAACATTTGCACGAACACGCTGGTAATAACATATGCATGAAATTAATATTGATTTCATCAGCTGGCTAAGATGACAAATGAAGCATACTGAAGTGGATTCAATATTGTAAAGTTTTTCACTTTGAGATAGTCTACACCATTCAAACGAAAACCAATCACCACCTAAACCACAACTCCAACACCCTCCTATGAATCAGACTGCATAACCACATAGATCACCATCATCCCCATATATCAAACTCCAACAAAATCCGACCCAATTTTCTGCCAAACCCGCAAATCAATCACCTGTCTGCTGTACATGCACACAAAAGCCTCACTTCAATAATTACCACTACCCCTCCTAAATCACCGCGACCAAACAACCAGCACCAACTGCAACCCTAAATTTCAACTGCGACCAACCATAGTCGTCTGAATCCATAATCATCTGAATACAACCATTGTTATGATTTGAATATTGAAATGGATTTTACAATGGAAAAACAAATCAAGGGATATGACTTAAAATAAAGATAAATATTTAATTTGCTTAATTTCAAAGATAATCACATGCAGATTTTGCTAAAAGTCGCTTTTCATTTATCAAATGCAGATTTTGCTAAAAGTCACAGCCAAGCCAACAAGTATTCAGGTCATCCAAGTCAGACCCAACAAACAAACCAAGTACACAATGGCAGTAACAAAGTTCAAGTACAACACGACTATGCAGAACAACATATGCAGAGATTGGTCGCTATAAGAAACCTATTAATCAAAATGCTAACAGTGATAATTTTGATATGGAAGTGGACATGAACACGAATTCTTCAAATGTCAATGTAGCTATTCAATAGCAACGAACACCTATAGTAACTAAGGAAATTCAATGCATATTCTAGCATTTAGAGACAAATTCAGATATCCGACAACGTAAAATAACAAAAGACATACCTCCGACTAAAGATATCGTATCAAACCCTTTTGATGACACACATAACCTCCGACTCCAACGTCCCTAAAGGTCTCGACCATATGTCGATTCATTTTGGCAGTTGGCTCATCCTCCAACAAAATTTTGTCTAACAAAACTTTTTCATACGCGAGTGGTACTGGTTTTCCATGACATATTGATTGTGTGGAATCTTGGCATATAGTACCTGTTATATCATTGTATGTATAATACGGATTTAATAATATCATACAGATTTAATAAGCATTCCAAGAGTAAATATATGTCGAATTATATACACCGATATATAAAATAGTACCTGTTGCAATTACTTCCTCCTCGAAGTTCAGGATTTCACATCTATGGTCGATTGACGGATTGGTCGGAGTGGGAAACTGAGAAGTACCGGTGCTACTGCCTACTTGACCACCTTCGGCTAGCTTGAGAATACGCTCCAGTTTATCATCCATACTATCCACCTTCAACAATTTTTGCTCCACAGCTTGCAGCCGCTGCTCATATTCTCCTTTGGCCTCTTTGAGTCGTTTGCATGGAATGGCAACATCCTTAACTTGACTAGGAGATATATTGGTCCCAATACATCGGCTCCTGCCCTTTACATCTTTACCAAACACTTTTATAAAGACGTCTTCATCACCACCACTCGTCGTTTCCTTTTCTTTTTCAATTTTGTCCTGAAATGTAAATATATATATATATAATGAATAATGAAAATTTAATTTAGAGGCGTTATTATTTGTTTAACTTACAAAGAACGAAGATGATGCATCAGACACGCTGCCATCTTTTTTCTTATGTGTTTTCTCCCATACTTGAAGACGTGATACTTCTGTTCCCGAACTTGTATCGACCTGCATACAAGAAATGACAGTGTTAAATCTGCATATATCAGGACATAATCGGAACCATATTATATTTGGAACATACAAAGAGATTTTACATCATTGGAATATACAGTTTATTTTCTTCATCTTTAGGGTTTTTTTTATTAGAAAGATAAACTGAAACCGGGAAAATCTATAACTATTAATTAAATTTAGCAAAATGTTATAGGTTAGCATTTTAAATTAATGGTGGTATATCACAAAATTCATATCTAGGGACATAGCAAAGTAACCATTTTTTCTCAAGGTTTTGTTTGAAATAATTTGCATCATGTGTAACCTATGCAACCCTTAAGAAAAACACAAAGAAACCTAAAAACTTTAAATATGCAAATATCTTTGTTAGTAAGTTCAACAAAAATTAGTTCTCGAAGCACATATATAGTGCAAGTGGCCTAACATTCGAAGCACATATATAGTACACGTACCATTTCTTGAGTAATCATAGCGTGACTCTTACGTCCCGAATGATGACAATATTCGAGCCTTGATCTATTTTGTTTGCCTTTCTTCCTTTTTTCTTTTGCCTCGGGTGTTGATTCGTATCTTATGAACTCCGCCCAATCATTTTTATCAATTTTCGGCGGACAATTTCTCATTCTTTCTTCGTCAGTGTTGAAAATATCATAATAATTCTTGCGCAAATCACTCTTGTGTCCCCTAAAAACCTCGGACATCTTTCTGAGCATAAGGTCCTTTGATAGAGGATCGAGCTCAAAATATTTCTGTATAACAAACCAAGATAAAGGGATTAATTCACATACAATATAAAAAATGACATAGGCCACAACCATGCATGTCTAATGAAGTATGACTATTTAGAGTTTTTCTATTTTTCTCTGTAAGTAGTAAATTAAGTCTGTCTCAAATATTACAAGACCATTTTTCTATTTGTAAAATAATATCTTTATTTGTTGGAGTTGTAGAGATGGTCGGTCCTGTTGATTTTAACAAGACAGTGGACTATTGGCAGCAGCAGGTCAATTTGTTGGAGTTGCAAAGATGGTCGGTCCTGTTGATTTAGATGAGTTGCAATATCTTTTGAAGACACATTATTAACATTGAACGAGCAAATAGCAGCAAGACGGTGTATATTTGCATGAAAAACAAAACTAAATGAATTTGAAACTACTTGTTCACTGAATTTGAAACTACCTGTTCACGAATATGGAAAATGCATGGATGCACAGAGTGTAGTATCTACTTAACATTATTATTTTAACTTTTAACAAGTCATAAGTCGAAACTGCTCAATGCCTTTTACTTATCCAGAATTGAATTAGATTTTGAATGGTCAATATGTTTAACAACTAAAAAATGATATTCAAATAAGCATGGCATTGGCAATGAAGCCAACGTTCTTATTGTCGTGTCCTTTAAGCATTTCGCTTCAGAACAGTCAGCAATTAAACTCTTTCAATAAATAATACGAATTAAAATTCAAGGCATCAGAAAATAGCCGGAGAATATAATCCTCATAAACATAATGTTATTGTGTGTAGGATAAGAATTCTACCAGGCATAATTAAATCAAGACAGGCATACCAAGTTCAGGCTTATTTTGTTTTCATTAAATCTTTGATACATTAGAAATTTGGATTTGCAATTTGAACAGATCCAAAATGCTTACATAAAACAAAATTTGTTGCTTTATAATTTACAAACAAACATTAGTAAGAAGGTTTAGAATCATATCCATTTTTGTCCATATGCCCTTTGGCATAATTAAATCAAGACTGGCACCATTTAAATAGTTCGAACCATCAAATAACCCAAAATGAAAACTAAATTAGAAGAGCTCATTGATCCAAACAGCATTGATTTTAACTATAATGAGAATAACCGTTTTTACTGAATTAAAATAGTAGAATGTGTATATGTTTTTCAAAAAAAAAAAAGAAAGCATCCTATATATAGTTGTGTTTCTCAACATTAAATCCCAAAGGTGCAGCAGCTTGTTTAATTTTAAAAAGAATCTCACTTGCGGGTCGTTTTGAAGTACACCTTGTTTAATTTAGATAGAGAAGTTCTAACTTATAGAAATTGAAAAAACAATACCTCCAATTGATTCCACACGTCTTCCTTGTAATTTGACGGAACTTTTTTCCAACTTGGATAGGAGATTGGCACATGATTTCTTACTAGTTTACCCATCTTCAAGGCGACCTTTGAAGCATTTTTTCCGACTGGAGAACCGTAGTTGTCTATATCAATTTTCTCCCGGTTTAAAGTGGATGATTGTGACGATTGTGACATTATTTCCTGCAAAATGCAAACTTGATTTCATTAATATGCCATAACTCTTCTTAATCATTAAGTATGAAGAGCCAGCAGTTACATCACAGGTAACAATAATAATCTATAGACCAACCTTCCCAAATAATCATTAGTATTATGTAATAATGATTCTCCCACAAATCACTGAGTCCAGAAAAATAAAAGGAAGAAACCGAAAAATGAAAAGAGGAAAAAAGTACAGTTCACAAGAGCAAAGACAACTTCCTAATACCTACATGATATAATGACCGTCATATTTTCATTCAGTCCGATAAATATTGAGGTATCAAGAACTAAACAGCGAAAGAAGCAGCAACCATAATCCGCAAATATTCATTCTACATTTGTTTTTACTAATTATTCTCTTATGACATGTAAGCAACAAGCAAAATATTCTTACAAACTCAATACCACAACCCATATTAATAAAATTAAAGTGTGTTCACTTTAAAGTGTGTGTTCACTATCAACGCATAATCAGCAAGGTCAATAATCAGCAAGGTCATGCTTTCTTTCATCTTTGGTCTTTGCAGTCTGCAAATTTAATGTCAATGTATGCTGCTGAATGAAAATACACAGAATACCAATATGTGTATTAATAAAACAATAGAAAACATACCTTAAAATCTTTCGCGTAGGCCTATCCAAAATAGTTAAAGGAAGTGCGTCTTCGTCATCATCTATGAATACATAAGCATTAGTATTGACAAAAAAGAAAAAGTGACTGAGATTTCAACGGAAGAACCTATTAATAGAAAAAGGAGTTTACCATCGAGGACAACATAAACGGATTGACCGCGAGTGTAATTGAAGAGCGGTCCAATTTTTCTCTCGTTTATATTGCAGGGAGATAAATTGGACCACTCTTCGATCACACTCGTAGTCAACCCATTTATGTAGTCCTCGATGGTAAACTCCTTATCCTATTAATAGGCGCTTCCTTTGGAATCACAGACACTTTTTCTTTTTTGTCAATACTAATGCTTATGTATTCATAGATGATGACATTGACGCAGTTCCTTTAACTATATTCTCTAAAATGAACTCTTCCAATATATTCTCTAAAATTATTCATGAAAACAATATCAGGATATTATAATGGCACTAATAAAAAATATAATGCATCTATTACTATCATATAACACACCATTTTACATTTTGCACCATTTTAAATAAATATTTTGTTAAGGTACAATAACATAACTGAAATACAAAGTTAACATATGCATTTGATAAGATATTCTAATTTTTCATTGTCTTCAAAAGCTGATTGATAAACGGTGGAAAACTCAGTGTCATCCACATTTATGGTCAACCGTTTTGGTGTATGCAAAACCACAAACCATCCGTCATTTTTTAAATCTTTCGAGTAGAACACTTGACTCGCTTCCGATGCAAGAATAAATGGCTCATCATTCACGCTGTCTTTACTCTTCAATTTTCCCAAGTTAACTGTGATCAAGTTTGAAACAGGATCTATTTTACAACCATTGATCTTATCTTCGACCTTTACCCAATCACAATAAAAAACTGTTTGTTTGAAGTCAATGTAATCCAACTCAATTATTTGTTGAATAACTCCGTAATACGTTGTTTCTGCTTCCTTAAAATTTTTATCCTTCCCACTCGCTCTAAATTGTGTAATTGCTCTCATGCATACACCACTATCCTGTGTTAGCTTTCGCTCTTCATAACTTTTCGGAGAAAATAAAAACCCATTCACTTGGTACTTCATATAACTACGGGCATCAAACATCGGCCCGTTAACTAGTCGCCAAAGAGTTGAGTCAACATCGACGGTCTTCAACAACTACAACAAACACAATAAGTAAAAATAACATTGTCAAGGAGGTGTATGGCCAACTTAAAAATACGTTAAATATCTAATATGTATACCTCCTCACGTAACCAAAAAGTGAAATTTTTAATAGCTTCCCCAGATGTACCCCCGCCTCGAGTTCGAGATTTGGTGCTTTGAACATAGGAGTTATACCTCCTACGAAAAACACACAATAATTACTATATATATGAATTGATGAATTGATTTACAATAATAAAAATTCAGAACAAATTTATGAACTTACTTCTTCCACTCATCCAATCCGTCATATTTATCAAGGACCCATTTACGCACTTGTTCAAATTGCACTTGAGTTAACGTTATATCTTTACCATTATCTAGTGCTATTTCATCAGCAAACTCATCATCCTCGTCTAAAAACGCTTCACGGGTATGTTTATGAGTGCCATCACCTCCCTTTGGCATATACTCCATGCAGTAAAGACTAGCTTCTTGTACAATATATCCTTGTGCAATACACCCTTCAATATATCTTTTGTTGCGCACATATCCTTTATATGTTTTCATCAACCTATGAAGATGAACAGTTGTAAATTGTAGACATCAATAGCTATTAAAATTGAATAATGATGTACATAATTGAAATTAGTAATTTACCGTTCAAATGGGTACATCCACCTATATCTAACAGGACCAAAAATCAATGCTTCATCGGCTAAATGAATCATAAGGTGAATACTGATATCAAAAAATGCAGGCGGAAAATGTTTTTCAAGAACACACATTGCTTCTACCAAACTAGCCTTTACTTTTTAAAGATGTTCCCTATTGATCACCTTTGAACATAAAATGTTATAAAAGAGACTTATGCGATGAATAGCATTCCGTAGATCCTTATGTTGTGGAAAACAATGCTGAAGCAATACCGGAAGTAAATGTTGCATTATGACGTGGTAATCATGCGACTTCATATTTCTTAGTTCAGGAGGGTTGATGCTCACATTGTTACGGAAGTTAGAAGAGAATTTGCTCGGCACTTTCAAAATTTTCAAAATGGTGCAAAACCATATCTTTTCTTCTTTGCTCAAAGTGAAAGTCGCAATTGGTATGGTTAGTTTACTTGTTTCAGGATCTTCTATCACCCACAACTTTTGTTTTATACCCATGATTTTCAAATCCTTCCGTGCATTGATGCCATCTTTTGACATGTCTTTATGGTCCATAATTGTGTTAATCAAATGTTTCATGACATTCATCTCTGTATGCATAACATCAATATTATGTCGGGTCAAATTTGCTTTCCAATATGGTAAATCAAAGAATTTCGACCTCCTATACCATGCAGGAACTTCTTCATCGATTATCTTTTTTCGTTTTCGACCAATTTCTCGTTTTTCTTTACCAACTTTCATTTTTATATTCGCTACCTTTTTTCAACTTGATAACCAGTCAGTGGCTTTGGAGGACGCTTAGGTTCTTGCTCGTTGTTGAAATTTTTCTTATCGTATCGAAACTTGTGTCCGGACGGAAGAAATCTACGATGTCCCATGTAACAAATTTTCTTACTTTCAGGGAGATAATAAGAATCAGTTTCTTCCCCACAAATAGGACATGCAAAGTAGCCGTGAGTTGTACATCCCGATAAAGTCCCAAGAGCGGGATGATCATGGATTGCCCACAACACTCTAGCTCTCATTATGAACTCAGATTTCTTAAATGAATCAAATGTAACGACTCCTTTCCATAACTGCTTTAACTCGTCTATCAAAGGTTCTAAATAAACATCAATATCCTTCCCTGGTTGTTTTGGCCCAGAAATCAACATGGTTAACATTGAGAACTCTCTTTTCATGCACAAAGACGGAGGAAGGTTATATGGTACTACAATCACTGGCCAACAGCTATAAGGATTTGTTAAAGAAGCATTCGGACAGAAACCATCTGTTGCTATTCCAAGCGTGATATTTCGTGGTTCGGCAGCAAACGAAGAATCAAAAGAATCTACAGTTTTCCATTGAGAAGTGTCACACAGATGACGCATTACGGTTGTACCGGACTTGGCACGACCATGCCAGGTCATCGCTTCTGCTATCCATGGTACAGTATACAGCCTCCTCAATCTAGAAATTAAAGGAAAATGTCTTACCATCTTTTGAGGTACTTTGATAGCTTTTCTCTCTTCGTCGAGCGTTGACTTATATCTTGGTTCGGGGCAATTTGGACAACAAACTTTGTTTGCATTATCTTTCCAGTACAAGATGCAGTCATTAATGCATGCATCATAAGTTATGTAATCCATCCCAAGTTGCCTATAAATCTTCTTCACGTCGGGATACTTTGATGGTAGCGTGTTACCTTCGGGGAGTAACTCCTTTATAAATTCGAGTAGTGCAGTCACACCATTGTCTGAAAAGCCGTATTGGGTCTTCAAGCTATTCAGTTTAACAATGGCATACAACTTTGTAATCCCTTTTGGACATGAAGGATACAATGGCTCTGTTGCAGTTGCACTACCGAAAAATGATTTATCCGTAGACTGCTCTCCAATACTAGCATTATCATGCAACTGACTTGTAGGTTGAAAATGATGGAATCTATCCACATCATTGACCAAATCTTCCATCCTAATATTTTCAGACTCATCGGTATTTGTGGCATGACTAACCGGTTGTTGTTTTGGCTTCTTCGGTATTCTTTTCCCGTGAAAATACCACACAGTGTATGATTGATCAATACCATGTCTAAGCAAATGATAATGAATTTCCTTTAATTCAAATGTATCTTCGTTTTTGCACCGCGTGCAAGGGCACGAAAACTTTTCCTTATTGCCACCATTTTCAGTAACAAATTTAATGAAATTTATCACTCCTTGCACATATTCTTCATTTCTTCAATTAGATTCATTCATCCATTGTTTGTCTATATTAAAAGACATACTGAAAGAACATAATGAGCTAATAAGTACGTGAATAATTTCATGTTTAAATGCATAGGCTTCGAGGATTAAAATGCATAATAATTCTAAAATAATTAAATTAATATTTAAGTGAAATTATTTGAATTAATACATAAAGATGGTTTATCATAATTAACTAAGTTAACAAAATTTTATCATAATTAAATAAATTAACTAAGTTTATTATTTTAGTATCATACTATTTCCAAAAAAATTTGACATTACAACGATTAACTAAGTTTATTATTTTACTATGTTCTATAAAAATTAACTAAGTTAAAAAAATTATATCATAATTAACTAAATTAACTATGTTTTATAAAAATTAACTAAGTTAACAAAAAAGTGATTCTTATTTTTAACATTAGCACCAAACTGTTTTCAAAAAAATTTGACATTACAACGACATGAATTTTAGCACCGGCATAACGTCTATGCGCTACTCCTCTTTTAGGCAACACATGGCTCGCGCCATTTACAAAATTTAATTTACCCAATAATAGTTATCTACAATTACTACTAAACAATTATTTATCATCGATTAATAATCAACTCCCAGTCGAATAATATCACTAGTTGATATTATCCTACAACAATCAACTCAATCAACTACCAATCAAATAATATCCCTACTGGTTATTATTTTGCACAATCAATCTTATTTTTAACATTAGCACCAAACTGTTTCCAAAAAAAATTTGACATTACATCGACATGAATTTTAGCACCGGCATAACGTCTATGCGCTACTCCTCTTTTACTAGTGAATGTGTTTACTTTGATGAATTATGTTTCAGCCAAACAATGAACACAATGGGGAAGAAGATGAGGAATCTATCCACTATCATAACCAAGATATTGTCTATCTGCACTTACAGTTTCATATATTTATGTATGAAACATTACACTATCATTAGTAAGTATTAAGCAATTCAATGGTGAGTTGATTATTTTAAAAATCATACTAAAAAAAGAATGCTCACCAACTATATTACATTATTGCTATAAAAAAGAAAGGAGGATAACTTGTTTCATTCTCATCCGTTTTTTCTGAGCTATAGGCTACAAAATTAACCCTACATGATATCGAACTCAAAAAGGTGTGCATACCCAACTATCATGAATATTCAAAGGAAAAACACCTAACATCAACAGTATCGCTATCGATATATTACTTAGGAAGTTATGAACAAAAGAAGAAAAAAAATCATGCTCTATGTATATATTGCTTTCTATATTTTTGCATTTATACTTGCATACATTACATAAATTTTTTCATGTAGCATGCCTGAGAAAATTGCATTAGGTTGTCTGTTGGCTACTTGGCTGATTCATTCCTTCATTTTAAGTGAAAATAGTATCACTGTCTTTTACCTCACGAAATTCAAAACGTAATTAAGAAGTGAACATCTTAATTAGAAGTACCTTATTAATAGCTTAACTTTTTACCTATATTGTGTTTTCAGGTGGAATGTCAGTTTACAGAATATATGTTAATATGTACATGTTTTATACATGAAATCTGTACATGAAATCAAATCTTAACTTAGCTATATTTATAATTATCACATCATGTTTACTTCTAAAACCTGTATTTAATAATTATAATTAGTATAACCTGGATAACCTGGATTAAACATGTATAAGTGATTAAACATGTATAACCTTTATTAAATACAGTAACACATTGGATTAAATATACGGAAATCTAAATATAATAATAATACATGTTTATTAAATACAGTTTTGTGACGAAACTGTATTAACTTCTAAAACTTCTAAAACTGACGTTAATGGCTGAATGGTTCTAAAACTTCTAAATACAGTTTTGATGTTATTCATGTATTAACTTCTGCTAATATTATACACGTACGCATGAAGTTTTAATATAGTTGGTGAGCATTCTTTTTTTAGAATCCGCATATTACAAATCAAAAATTAAGTCTAAAAACATGAAAGAAATTAACCCGAAATGGTCCCTAAGCTCTCCTTCCTTGATTAGCACGCTCGGCAGCAACCTGCTCCTCGGAGAGAGGCAAGTAATAGATCCTGGGAGTGGTCTTGGTCTTCCTGAACAGATCGTCCAAAGTGATAATAGGTGGCTCTGGCTCTTTCGGAAGAGGCGGAGGTGGTGGAAATATTTTGGGGCGAAATCGATCTAGGTTTAATTTGGGTCGAAATGGGGATATAATTTGGGGGAAATATGTTTCGTGATGTTGTAAATATTATGGCGCAAAGACTAAATTATACCGCCAGCATGTGGCACAAAATAAACGACGGTTAAATCCCGTCACCAAAAGAAAAGAAACGGACAAAAATATATGGCGCCAAAGGTGAAATTTCCCTCCATTATTTGCGACGGTTAACAACCGTTATATTTTACAACGGGAAGTAACCGTTGCTAATTAGGCGGAAGGCCTGTTGTAAAATTCAGCTTTTGGTAATATATTACATTTAAATTACATTTATTGAAATTTATTACCAATTTAAATTAACAGGCTAAATAAATAGGTAATATACATAATTGTTACCATTAACTTTTAATTACACTTATAAGTTATTATTAACAAACAAATGTTACAATTGCTTACATAACACTGCTTTTATCCAGTTATCATTAATTATATACTTCATCAATTAGTTCAATATCTACACTTGTTTCCTTATATTCAATTTATAGCCAAGTATAACATTTAAATTTATTTTCATTAATTGGCATTTCATTCAATTCATTAATTATTAACTTTAATTAACATTGTTTACCATGCATTCTAGTTATTATTTCATTAATATAATTCCCAAATTTTTATTTCTTTCAGTATTTAATTACACAATCATATTAAATTAACAAATTTAATGGTCGAAAATTACGGGTCGTTACATATCTACTATGACCCACATGCTTTCATTTCCTCTACTAGACATTGGAAACCCATCTATGAAATCCATAGAGATAAAATCCTACTTCCATAACAGAACTTCCAACGGTTGAAGCAATACACTTGGCTTCTGGTGTTCAGCCTTTGCTTGTTGGCAATTCAAGCACTGCTTAACACATACACCAATGTCCCGTTTCATACCTTCCCAGAAGAAACTTCTCTTCATATCCTGATACATCTTAATTCCTCCTGGATGGATAGTGAACTTCGAACGATGACATTCATCTAAGACTTACTTCCTCATGTCTCCGACATTCGGAACAAACAACCTTCCTTTCTTTCTCAACCACCCATTTTGGTCAAGACTGAAATCCTTTAAGTCATCATTCTCTGTTCCTTCCCTTAGCCTTCAACTGATGCTCCCTCAACGTCTCGAACATAACTCTAAGATGAACTTCATGCTCCTTCTCATCCTTAGAGTATATCAAATGTCATCTATGAAGACCAACTCAAATCTATCCAAGTGCTCTCGGAAAATTTTGTTCATTGGATCCATAAAGAATGCAGGCGCATTAGTTAGTCCGAAAGGCATAACTAACCATTCGTACAATTCATATCTTATCCTAAACGCCGTTAAAGGAATACTATCCTCCGCCACTCCAAGCTGTTGAAATCCTATCGCCAAATCCAGTTGAGAGAATACCTTGGTTCCTCTTAACTGATCGAACAAATCGTCAATTATTGGCAATGGATATTGGTTCTTTATCGTCTTCTCATTCAACTTACGATAATCGATACACAGCTTAAATGATCCATCCGGCTTCTTAGCAAACACCGCAGTAGCTCCCCAAGGCGAACTACTCGGTCAACTAAAACTCTTGCCTTCCAAATCCACCAACTGCACCTTCAACTCTCTCATCTCAGTGGGTGTCATCCTGTTTGGTGGCCTACTCATCAGTTCTGCTCCAGGCACTAAATCAATCCGAAACTCAATGGCTTGTTTCGGCGGCAATCCAGTTATCGGCTCAAATACATTAGCAAATTCTCTAACCACAAAGACTCAATGCAACTCATCCTCCAACTCCATGATACCTAGTAAAGCATTTACTTCACAACTAAGGTTCTCTACGGTATAAACTATCCGGTCACTACAATCTGGGTGACTAAGTGATATTTTCCTATCATGGCAAAATATCCTAGCATCATATTTACTTAACCAATCCATCCCAAGGATAATCCCAAATCCCACGAAGTCAAACACATGCAAACAACAATCAAAAGTATGACCTAGTAAATCAAATTCTAAATGGTCACACCTCATTCCAAGTGTTGCATACCCTCCTATCAGATTTGCAACCCTTAAGAAAGTAACTAAGTATGAGGGTTCTAGGTTAAGCTTATCTACCAAACATCGAAAAATAAAAGAATGAGTTGCTCCAGTATCAAACAGAATGCTAACAGACATACCGTGAATCTGCAGCGAGCCTCCTAAAACAGCCTTCCCCTTTTCTTGCACAACTGGCCTTGGAATTGCGAGCTCCAATGTATACATCTGTCCCTTTCCATCCCTAGCAGGCTCATGGCATTTGTTCTTATAATTGCCGATCTGATCACAATTAAAACATCTGACATTCTTCTTTCCAACAGCTTCTTTCCCTTTTCCTTTTCCATTACCGGTACGACACTCATTAGCATAGTGTCCCTTCTTATCGCATTTGTAACAAACCACTTCAGCCTTTCCTTGCTTCTGTGCTCCTCCATTCTAAGCATTTTTCTTCTGGAAAAACTTTCTTTTCTAGCATTGTCCCACCTGGGCCTCCTTCATCTTCTTCCTCATACAAGCCAACGCCTCTTCCTGTCTTAGCGCTATCTCTACCACTACATCATTGGGATCTCTCAAGTACGGCAAAGTAGCACTTTCAACTCCGGCCTCAAGCCTCTTATAATTTTTCATTTCTTCTGATCACTATATCTACCAAAGCATACACATACCAGGCTAACTCCTCAAACTTCCTTGCATACTCCAAGATGGACATCTCTCCTTGTTCCAACTCCGCTAACTTCCTCACTAACGCCGACTGCGCCATTACTGACATATACCTTTCTGAAAACCTTCTCTTAAACTCCTCCCAAGATATGGTTTCCTCATCAACTCCGGCAACAACAGTATTTCACCAGAATAAGGCAGCTTCTTGAAGTTGTCTCGAAGCCAATCTCCTCTTATGCTAGTCATTTAATCCTAAGTCGGCAAAAATTCTTTCGCAATGCAATAGCCAATTTTCTACCTCGATCGCATATTCAGTACCAATGAACGACTTCCCTCCAAACCTGGCATAATCTCTGCTCAAGTTAGCATACTGGTTGACCATCAGAGCTTCCTGAACTCCACCTCCAGCAACATTACCTTCAACAACTCCGACTGCAATTCCAGCTTGCATCATGAGGACAAAGAACTGATACATTGCTCCTATGTCCATTTGGGGAACCCCAGCACCAACAGTTTCAACTTGAGCCTGACCGAGACCTCTCCTAGCATTTGGTCGAGCATTTCCATTAGTGGTGGTGCTATCTCCTCCAAGATTAACTCTGCCTCTTATCCCTTCCATATCTGTATTCAAACCTCATGAGATACAACTGAATAGCCTAACTAAGATAGGAGTCTAGAGATATAGCGTATACTTATAAATATAGCAAATACAACTATGTTACTATAGCATTATCCCATACCCCGATTTTAACTCTAATTACCAGGGATTATGTTTTCAAAACCACTTTTAGTTAAAGTATTTCATAAACCATTCTCTGATACCAAGCTATCACATCCCCTATTTAGAGGCCCAAAACTAAGCGCTACAGATGTTGCAGTCATCTGTAGTATTAGCTTCCGGCGACTAAATACAGCTATGTTAATGGTATCTATAATATCAGAAGCACTTGAATATGAAACAAAGCATAGATTTCAAAAAAATTTTTACTTCATTACATTTCAAAACCAAATGTTTCACATTTCCAACACTTAATCCCAAATTTGTTCCCAGGCGCATAAAATATACTTACTACAAATACGCCAAGAGAAGTATATGAAGATACCCCTTTGGATGATCAGAGTCATATAATCATAATAGACTTAATACAAAACATAGCGGAAATACATCAAAACAAAAAGCAAGAACTGCAACTCCTAAATAGCTATCTGTTTGCCTTGTGCATGCCTCCAGTAGCCTTATTTGTCATCCTACTAAAACCTGAAATATACCTTAACCCCTCAGCCTACTCAAATTAATTTTGAGCACCCGAGAGTTTAAGGGAAAAACATTAACTTTGAGTCAGACATAAAGCCTGGTATGAATAATACTATACATCCTGGTTTAATATGTTAAGTGAGAACACGCCGCTTAGCGAAACGTGTTTCCCTTCACTAACATCCTTTTAAAACATATATTTGCTAAACCTTTCATAAAACCATATACTATGCTCCTGCATCCACAATGGTTAAATATTGTAAAGCAATCATTATGTAAACATACATAAATATCAGGTAAAAATGAACTATATGTTCAAACACACAAATTTTGTTTGGATAACTTTTAACCTTTGGCTGAATCGGGCCTACCAGACAATATAATCAAAATTGACCTAACACCTATTAGATATTCTTCTTCTGGAATATCTATCCTTAACTATCTGTTAAATATTTCACTTCTGGACGGTCTGTCCTTAACTAACTGTTAAATATTTCACTTCTGGACAGTCTGTCCCTAACTTAATAATCTCTTAGGTCTTCCTGGTCCTAATGGTTTTTCGTGCTTACCAATAACCTATATGTATAAAAACATATATTCCTTTCGGTGTGTAACCATAATTTTAGTCTACCTGTGACAAAGCCCTACACACTGGAATTTTGGACAACAACTAGCGGGGGATAAAAGCTAATGTATAGGCACGACCCCATACTAGTCCCATATGGTATTCTAATATCTTAGTCATTTTTACTTAAGGATCCCCTCCCATGATTTTCCTTGAAAACATTTTTAAAGTGATTTAAAACTATTAAATCAAAACTTAAACAAGGAAAAGTATATAATCTTTATATTTTACTCAAAATCATATTACCGTGTCATATGTATATTCTTTACTCAAACATTGGTTGATGAAACATTTAAACATATGAAAGTACCTCTTTCAAAACCAAGTAAAAAACTTTCAAAATCGAATCTCAAACCTTTCGAAACCACTCTCCAAACCCTTCAAAACCATTAAGAAACAAAACATTCAAAAGCAATGAAACTTAGACATCCTTCTTTAAAATCACTTTAAAACATTGCCTTAGAAAAAATTTGGAAAACCTTCCATCTCAAACCTTTCGAACCCATTGAATTTAAATCTTTCAAAGTCAATCATCAAACCTTTCAAAATCATTCGACTACAACCTTTCGAAATCAGTCAAAGAAAACCTTTCGAAACCACTCAAAGAAAACCTTTCGAAGACTTACTGGTTTCAATTTAAAATAAGTGGAAAACATTCTTTAAAAACCTTTCGAATACATTGGAAGCAAACTTTCAACTTTGTCGAAAGCTCTGCTTCGAAAGCTTGGTTATTCTTCACTTAGAAAACAATGGTAAATTACCTAAGTCGAAAGCTCTCTTTCGAAAGCATGGAGAAGCGACTAATTTTAAAATAAGTAAACCTTTCGTCTTTGTCGAAAGGTTCAAAACAAAATAAAGAGGTAGTAACCCTTCGACTGTGTCGGAAGGTTTCAAAACAAAGTAGTGATAAAGCAGCAGTAACCTTTCGACTGTGTCGAAAGGTTTAAAACCTTTCCTTTAAACATTTGACCGGGTCGAAAGCAACCAAGTCGAAAGCTCTTATTCGAAAGCAAAACAGGTAAAAACTTTTAGTTTATAAAACAAACATACCCCAACCCCTTTGGCCATCAACCTTTTGACTAAGAACCCTTCGACCTTATCCAATTCATTATGTACCAAGTAACTTGATACCATATGCATTGGTTTGACCTTGTCGAAAGCTACGAACCTCTCGACCTTGTCGAAAGGTTTGGGTCGGAAGGTTTATTGCCATAAAGGCTGAAACATGCTAAAATTATGATTTCTTTGTTTTTAACCTAAAAAGATAACTTTTCAACTAACCTGCCTTCATTTGTCAAATTATCATTGGTTAGCAAATACTTTTCAAAAATGTGCTACCACTATTTTCGGAATGTAAATAATAATTTTATTTTATAAAATGCCCCTTCTCCTTAATTAAATATATAAAACATTTAAGTCTCATACCTTAAAATAATTTTATATATTCATCAAACACTTAAGAAAAATCTGGAAAAATCTATTTTAATATGTTTTCCAGCATATAAAAACTTCAAACCCAAATAATAATTATTTTAGCCGTAAATAATTTATAACCCAATAAACAATTTCCTTTACTAGAAAATTATGAAAATTGAAACCCACCTCTAAAATATCATTTCCGAACTGTATTCAAATTTTCAAGGCATTTGGATGTCATCTAATATGGTTTTTGTATCAAACATATCATTAAAACAAGTATGAACATACATAATTCACCAACAAACATATATATAACTTTAATCATCAAAACATAGCATATACTTGCAAAAACATTTTGGATTTAGTCTAAAAACTGAAAACTAAAAGAAAATGGGATGTAGTTATTATTACCTTAGCTTTGAGATTATAGATATGAGATTTGATGTTGATTATCTTCCTTCTCTTGAATTCTAGCTTTAATCTCCCTTTTGAGAATGAAAATGGTGGCCGACCTTAGTATTTTTAGTTTGATAAAAGTGAGAATCAGCATGAGTTCTATTTCCCAAGGGTTTAGGGTATAAGCTCCCCCTATTTCCTATATTGCCCTTCTCATCTCCTAACACATTAGCTTATGTTATTTCATTTTAATTTATACACTAACATGGCAGAGCTACACTTAGTTAATCAATTATCAACTTATTAATCTCTACATTATTTTATTTAATTTTAGCTAATTAAATATCCTAAATAATGTTATATAAAAATATGGGGTGTTACACCCGTCCTTCATGACATTTATTTCAACATCCACATCCTCATCTTTGGCTTCGGCATCTTCCTGATGCAAATATCCTTCAGCTTCGTAGTAGAATTCTGCAAGATCCCTTGGTGGATCCCTTTGCAATGCAGCTTTGAAATCAGTCTTACTTGTGACCTCAGATACTGCTGCCATTAGGATAAATGATGGATCCGGCTTGTCAACCGCAGATGTCGCCGCATTGAATCTTGTTAAATAACTTCTTAAGGACTCTCCAGGCTTTTGTTTTACGTTTAAGAGCATAAGTACATTCCTCGGTTGCGAGACATGAACTCTGAACTGTCTCAAGAACTTGATCACCAAGTTGGTCCACGTGCTTATGGACCCATTCTTCAACTGTATGAACCACATTGCAGCTAAATTCGTTAAGTATAATGGGAAGCACCACCCTATTACCTCCTCAAAAGCACCCAACACCTCCATATGTTGGATGTATCTCATTATATGAATTGTCGGATCTGTCTTCCCATCGTTCATTTCTAATGTCGAAAGCTTGAAATCTGGAGGATTTCTTGCATTTCGAATATTAGTAGTAAACGGATTCCTATTCAAGTCTTCCAAACCCTGATCTGGGGGTCCTCCTCTAGTGAACCTTCATACCAATTCAGCAATTCGGTTCTCACTATCCAATGAAGGTCTCTGTCCTAAAGCAATACTTTGCCCCTGTTCCGTTCTTCTGGCCGCATGCCTGTGTTCTGATTCATAACTCTAGCTTCATCCAGAACTACGTTCCTTCGAGGAAGTTCTGGTACATATTCTTCCATCGATTGCATCCTAGTATTTGGATTAGCTCCAATACCACCAGTTCCTGGTGTTTCAACAGTAACTCCGGCATTGGGATTGATTCCCATGTTGATTCCAACGTGTCCCCATGAAGTTTGATTCCTATTCCCTGCAGATCTAGCCATCCCTTGCTGCTCCATCCTCTAGAATAAGTTGTCCATCATCTGCTGTTGTCTAGCTAAGATTCTATCATGCATCTCTTTCATCATCTTTTCCATCTCCTCTCTAATCATATAGTTGGGTTGATGAGAATTTGAGGACACCTCCTGGCTGCCTCCAGGCTCCGATTGACTTGATATAGCTTTAAATCTAGTATTAGGCCTACTCATCTTCTCTTAATCTTAGATTCAAACTTCAACTCTTTAAATCTCGTTCAAGGTTCTCAGTGAAAGTGCCAAAATGTTAACCCAATAAATGGATCAACACCCAGGATCAAGTGTGAAAGCACCAGTGTAGATAATCGGCAGCATAAACCTTAGATAAACAACAAATAAAGAGCATAAGTAAGAAAAGAGACATAGAAATTTTATAGTGGTTCGGCTGACTCTGGGCTACGTCTACGTTAATCAATCTTTATTATGATTATACTAGTTGGATCTCTTTGGATATCAATTAGTTAGTCCTTAGATCTAAGTTACAATGAGTTAGAATAAGTCACAAGTTCAAAGGTTGACTGGAGAATCACAGTAGCCCCCTTGATGACTGCTGTGAAGGAGAAGCAAGTTGAAGAAGTAAAGGAATTCCAGTAGAGTAATGGCAACTCTCTATCCGAAAAAGATTTATCTTTAGTTGCAGGTAGGTGAGTATTTATAAGGAAGTTCAGTGGGTACTAGACCAGAAGTCCAGGTGCAGAAGAGTCCAGTTGTTATGCCAAGCCATCACCAAAAATCTCAAATCAATCTGAGTCATTTCTATGGATCGCTAGCTATTCATAGGGGATGGATCGCTAGCTATCCATAAGGGATGTATCGCTAGCTGTTAGCATATTTTGATACCAAAAGCCTTTACATAGTGCTACGAAGGAGCTCGGAAAGTTTTAGGGCAATCTGACCTATTTTGATGGATCGCTAGCTATCCATACGTGATGGATCGCTAGCTATCTATAGGGGATGGATCGCTAGCTATCCATCCACTTAGCATATTTTTGAGTGATCTTTATTTGGTTGTCTTCCTATCTTCTATTTAAGTGCCTTGTCCAAATATCAAGTTATTTGGAGTTAGTTTGATCATCCCTCTTCATGGGTCATCTGGTCAAAAAGAATCTATCTCGCTCAAATCATAACGAAATCGAACGAAAATTTGCAAGAACACTCTAGAGGGTATTAGGGACCCACCATAAAAATTTAAGGTGGTATGGCCCATGTAGATGGGTCGCTAGCAATCCATCAAATCAACACTAAATGACTTCATTTTTTGTGAGCCTTCTCCTATGTTTTCTAAATGTTCCCCCAAAATTTCAAGTCAATTCGACTTCGTATGAGTTCTGTAGGTCCATTTTAAGTTAGCTGATTCTGGCCAAACAGCTTGAATCAAATGAGTCTTCACTTCTTGAGCTAGATTGTTTGGCATGCTATGAAACTTGGTAAGCATGCTTAGAAATGGTAATGAATCATGATGCAAGAGATTTGGAGAGTCCATGAGCAAGCCTTATGGATCGCTATCGATACATAGGTGATGGATCCCTAACGATCTATCACCTTAGCTTATTTTGGCATCTTTCCTCTTGGATCTTTCTCTTCTTTTTCTAGTCCTTTTGGTTGATTCTTGAGTTGTTCTGGCATAGTCCGAATGTTCTCATTCTTATTGAATTTTGATGGGTTAAAAACCCAGTTAACATAAACATTCTATCAACTAGGCGCTGGTAGGTTGCTCTTGCATTTTTTAGGGTAAATGGCATCAACACATTGTAATATAATCCAACATCGGTAATGAAGCTGATGTTCTCTTGATCGGGAATGTGCATTGGAATTTGGTTATATCTTGAGTATGCCTCCATGAAAGATAGCAATTCGTGTCCCACGGTCGAGTCTACCAGCTGGTTGATCCTCGGAAGGGAAAATTGTCTTTCGGGCATGCCTTGTTCAAGTTCGAGTAATCAATGCATGTCCATCATTTCCCATTCGCCTTTCTCACAAGTATAGTATTAAATACCCACTTAGGACAGAGGGTGTCACGAATAAACCCATTATCTTTGAGTTTATCCACCTCCTCTTTAAGTGCGATGGATCTCTTCGAATCTATGCCACATCTTTTTTGTTTCATCGGGACATGCCTCGGGTCGATATTCAATCCATGGCTTGGCAAGTGAGATCCCACACATGTCAGAGTGAGTCCAAGCGAACACAACGAGATTCACTTAGAGAAATCCAGCAAGTTCTTTCATCATCGAGGGGCTGAGCTACGATCCGGTCTTTAGGACCCGTGACGGGTCGTCATGGCTGACTGTGATGTCAATCGTCAACTCAGCCGGTGCAGCCTTGGTCTCTTTGGGCTCCTCCTCATCAACTCTTAGATCTATATCTCTATAGAGCCAACCGTGGCACCCGAGCCTTCTCCCAACTCTACATGTAATTCAACATTACCAATAGCTTCAGTTGCAGCACCGTTAAAGCCATAAATGCGGGCTTTTAAATGGATTCAAGTCCTTGGCTTCCATTCTCATCTGATCGTAAGCTTTTTTGAAAATTATATTTACAGAACTTGCTCGGTAAACCAATATCCCCCTCACTAAATCATGGCTGATCAAGGCTAAAATGACCATTGTGTCCATTGTTGGAGCCTTCAACTTTGCTGCATCTCAGTTTCTAAACACGATATCATCTGGCATTATATGCTGCTGTTTTGCCAAAGCTCCATCTTCCATATTTGAATAACATCCAAAATCCACGTGCTAAATTACGCTAGCCTAGCGCTCCAATTCATGCCAACTCTTATAAGCCGGATGTGGTCCTTCGACTATTGTATCGATCACCAATCTGCCACCAGTCCACGTAGGCTCCTCAGCCCCGTGCGGTGCTTGTCCTCTGTTGGGGTCAGATGTCCTCTGCCCGCCATCCCTTTTTGAATCAGCATTCGTGAAACCGACAATATTTCTCGCTTTATTTCTGCTTCTCTGTTGATTCTTTTGGAGGCGGCTTCCTGTACTACACGGTATTATAGGTAGACAAATAGATATTCTCCAGGGTCATATTCAGTGGCGTGTAAGTATTGTACATCGGAATCCTATGCTTCACTCTTCCAGAATCCCTCTTTTGTTCTTGGCTCCTATCTCCGCCTTTCTTTTATTGATTCCGTTTGTTCTGGACATTCACTTGAACTTTTTCAGAGCTATCATCAAACTGCTTTATAGTAATATTACTCTGTACTCCCTCTCTATTCGGTCCTATAACATTCTTCTTTCTGTAGGATCTAGCTTCCTTCTTCCTTAAATTCTAAGCCGCTTTTCCATAAAAGCGTTCCAACATTGCGGCTGACTTGCCGGCTAACCATCGCCAAAATCAAATTCTAGATCAATCCCTCTTGTCATGGCCATCAATATTGCATGGTCATCTAGATTACTTGTTCCTGTAAGAGCTGCATGCAATCTCTCCAAATAATCTTTCACCGATTCTCACAGAGCCTGGATCATGCTGGATAGGGACATCATCTCTTTGGGGGTGAGTTGCATGCATTCGGAACTACTCCACAAACCTTATTGCTAAATCATCAAATCTAGAGACCGAGTATAGAGGTAACCTTGTAAACCACATCATTTCTATTCCAGAGAGAGTTATGGGAAAACATCTACACTTGGTTGCATCATCTGCTCATGCAGAATCCATCAGCCACTCATATCCCATGATGTGCTGCCTGGGGCCAGTTTTTCCCTCGTAGGCAGGCATCAACGGCATGTTGAACCTCCTTGGATACTCTACATGTAAGACATTATCAGTGAATGAGGTATGGGTTCTCGAGATTCCACAATCATCATTGGTCAAGTCTTGGTTCTCTCTTACTAACTATCTGGCCATAGCCTACAAGTCCAGCATTTGGATAGTTGGTGCCAAGTTGTGGTCGTGTTCTACCTCAAGTGAATGGTCTGGTCGATGTCAACGGGCCATTCAACGCCTTCTTGGCTCAACATCTTCCCAATGTGTATCTCATAAATTCACTTCATCATCATTTCGGGGAAGCACTTGGTCAACATTTAACTGAACTCCATCATCCAAATCGGCCGCAATAGCTCCAGCTTAAATCCCTAGGTGCATTAGTAAGTTTCCCCCTCTGGAGGAGGGATCGGTATCGATCCCTATGGAGGGATCATACCAATTGATCCTGGGTGACCATGATGGTCTGCCTGTTGACGCCCTTAAGTTTCTATGTGATATCCGTCTGTTCTGCGGCGCCTATGCCGGTGATACTCGTCCGTTGAGCTAGAACTCTTTGATGCCAAGTTTGGGGTAAGGCCCCTCTTAGCTTTTCCTTACTGTTTCTGACTGAGTTGGTTCATTAGGTTGATATTGGTCTGAATCTGCTGATTTAATTGTTGACGGCTATCCATTAGCTGTCTCATCAGATTCTGAAATTCATCTCTTAATAGATTAGATGGATTCTGGACCTTTTGAAGAGAATTAAATGAAGAATAAAATGGAAAAGTGGATAATAACAAAGAAACACCAATTAATTGAAAGAATAACACGTACACAATGAGTTATAGTGGTTCGACGTTGTTTGCCTACGTCCACTTTGAATAAATTGCTTTATTAATTACTTTATAATATGTGTACAAGAGGGATCAAATTAAAATCCTTAGTTACAAAAGAGTATAAAGAAAATAGTAGCGTAAAATCCCAAAAATGAACAACCAAGCCGGTATTTATAGACGAAGGTGGCCAAATATCTCTTTGAAAATTCGGCTGAAAGACCCTCAAAATCATATGGGCCCACTAGAGAGGTCACATGGCCCAATTCCTTAAGAAGAGGGATCGGTACCGATCCCTTCTTTGGTTGAATTTTGGGGTGCAATCCCTATGGTGGCTTCCACATGTTAAAATATGCTTAGCCTCCAAATCTCATGCATATTGGATCAGTGAGCTCGAG
This sequence comes from Allium fistulosum, assembly GCA_030737815.1. NCBI lineage: Eukaryota > Viridiplantae > Streptophyta > Magnoliopsida > Asparagales > Amaryllidaceae > Allium > Allium fistulosum. Next base: position 1,088,946,842 of record CM060904.1, on the reverse strand, counting down.
CTATTGCTTGATCTTTGATTCAATATGGTTTGCATGCTGCTTTCTGCCGATCCCTTCTAAGGGAAGTATATTAATCCCTCCAACTTCATCCCCTTGAGGTGCGATCCCTAGGGTAGGCTCCCTAGGATCCCCATGTCTTGCTCACAAAATTTCATATGCATTAGACTTGTTGATCTTGAGATATTAATTGTATTCTATAGGAATGCTCTCACACCTTAGAACATGCCAATCCCTATCATTGAATCCAATTTATGATGACCCTCCTAGGAGTTGAACCATATTTCATATTTCGAACACTCTGCCTTGCATATCCATCAAGTTCCTTCAACATTGACTTCATGTTACCTTTTGTACTTGACTTCTAGGCCCCACAATCGTCACTTTGGAGTTATCGGCCTTTAATTGCAGTCTAATCTGACTTGTGCAATTAGTTCAATATAGCCAGGTTAAAATGCTGGATAACAGTGCGTATTTTATTGATGGTCGGAATTCGATGGAATTAGACTCGACCATGCAATTTAAATGGTATTGATGTTTGGTTGAGATGTTGTAGAGTAATTTTATTCTATAATTTATATATTTTAGATAATTGTTTACTTTCTTGTTTTAAAAAGTTGTTTGAAAAGTTATGAAGAATTATCTAACGACATTGAAATTTTATTTAAGTATTTTATAAATAATTTATTTAGATATTATTTAAATTAAGCTTATTACTATTTAAAAATATATTTTTAATTATAAATATAAATATAGCTTTTTTTAATTATAAAATTCTTTTGAAATTAATTAATATTATAATATTTTTAAATTTGGAATTGTTTTAAGGGAAAAATATAATATATTATTATTTTATAAAATGTATTATGAAAATTATAATATACCTGTTACATCAAGGTAATGAGCCTAGTGAGCTACATACTTTTAAGTGATATTTTATTGTAAAAGTTATTTAAGTGTACAAGTAGAGATTTGGAAATGAATTTTGGTATTTAAATTTCTATTTAGGAATTATATAAATAAAGTTAAAGTACTATTTGTTATATAGTACATTTTAAAGGTTTTTATTCAACTCAGAATATGAAATTGAATGATGAATTGTTGTCTAAATTTATCGATTTATTGAAGGGAAACTTTTATATTATAGTTTTAATTAATTATTTAAAAGATTATTAAATTATGAAAATATGTAATTTTCTGATTAATATCTTATTTATTCTAAAGTGTATTTCACTAATAATAAGGTTACCTGTGAATTATATAAGTGTTATATATATGAATATTAGATCTAATTGTTTAAAAGAAATATTTTGTCTAAATTTATTAATTGTTATTTTTTTGAATTAAATTTGGACTTTTATGGATGATTTCTATATTTCTGATTTCTCATTTTCCTAATTGATTTCGATATCATAAATGACTCGCCGTTGATATTAATTAGATTTATATTTTTAAGATGATACGGTGATGACATCTTTCTGGTTGATTTATTTATATCTATTTTCTACGACGAGACTAAGTAAACGAATTAGTGATACCATCTGCTATGGGACCTTCGATAACACTTTTCCGATTATTCATTGGACTCGTTATATATAATAAAGAAGGGTGAGTGTGATGTATGAGCACTGAATAAATGGACTAGTAACACTCGGTGGTATGGGACGTCGTTATGTTATTTATTCAGTTATTCTTTGCTCATGGATGATACCCAATACGGGGTTTTTTTGCATACGGTACTAATTGTGTTGAGTACTTGATAGTCATATGGTGACTCATATATATAGCCATGTGGTGGCCATTGTATATATTCTATATGTCTGCCTACCTTTGTCCATCTCCCTTTTTGGTTTGAGAGTAAACTAGATTGGCCAGTATCCACCCTGGCGGCTTAATCATGGGGTCGCGCCCTAGATCCACAACACCATTGTTATATTTTATTCGATGCGCATCACGAGGTTTATCTTAAGTGACCTGTAAGGTAGGTGCCCTCTAACCCTTTGTGTCGCTTAGACCAGTAGTCTTTTACCTATAGAGCCAAAGCAGGGTCGTGATCGAGGCTACACGTTGACGAGCCACTGGTGGATATATGTCATGTTGTCCACCGAGGTAACTAAGGCTGTAGGAACAGATCTTGCTACATAGCATATGGCATAGTAGGTCCTAGGTTCTTGGGGCAGCATATGGCCACCAGTCTCTCGTTTGGTTTCGGTTTGCGCGTGGTAGATTGGGATACATGAGATGAGATTATACCTGAGACTATGTCTAAAGTATGGTCAGCCAAGTATCCTTCTTTGGCAGACGACCTACTTATTATTGATTATATTCGGGTATTATTATGATCTGGCCCAAATCTTTCTTATTCATTTTAGTGATTTGATGATGGCATTTCATAATATGAGATTGAGAGACATTGTGGGCATTGCTTCGTGATTGCCTGACTTTACTTAAGGATGTCTCATTATTGTTGATTTCATTTTCTATGATGATGTTTTATTGTATGGATAATTCATCCATTGGATATGGTGTTCTTGATTTCTATTGAATTGTTTTATACGAGTGATGATATTTCATACTAGGTTTTTTGATGTTTATGTATATGATATTTAGAATTGTTTGAGATAATAATAATAATAGTATTATTATTATAACTATACCCAATAGATACAGAGTCCATATGTTTTCTGACCTTGGATTTAGTTATAGTCTAACCCATTTATTATTTATATATACTCAGGTCAGTCTGAGACCTTTCAAGAACAGGGATAGTATGACCTGTTTGAGTTATCTGGGCTTAGAGGAGACTAGTATTCAATATAGTTGTTTATCATCATGTATTTTATTACCTTTTTGTATGTATATTCATGTTGAGTATATTGGACATACATTATATGTTGTATATTATATATTATCGTGCGATTGACTCTGTGATCTCTAATATTTACTACATATAGTGTATTATTCTGTTCTGGAGGCATATGTATTTATCGCTTTGTACTAAGACCATGTAAATTTACTAAGACCATGTACATTTATGGTGAGTTTTATTTGACATAGATATGTACTGGTGTTAGTCTAGGGGAATTTCATGTCTGTGTCCAATATCGCCTTATTCTTTATATTACTCGACAATATTATTTAGTAACACTCTTGAGTAGTAAGGGTATAGAGGTGGAGGTGTTATAGTTTGTAACGACCCATAAATTTTAACGGTTTTATAACGTAATTAACTGAATTTTTGTGAAATTTTAAATAATTAAATTTGTAAATAAAATTTTCATAATTGGTATATGTCTATTTAAACATAGCAAATGGTAGTTTTTCACCGGTAAGTATGAATGTTAGTTCTGTTGTGTAATTTCCAATTTCAATTTAAATCAGTTAAATTTGATGAAAATAAAATATTTTCAAAATCTGAATATTTTCATATAAGAAAAATGTTTGATATTTTCTGAGTGAGTCGTCATCTTTTGTTTTGCCAAATTTGGACTTCGCTAGCCCTGTTTATCTTATTTTCGACGAATTTACAGCAGTTTGACAGCGAAATCTTGACTTTTGATAGGATGATCATATTGCTCATATCTATGTACCGTTCTGTTCATCTCGTCGTGCTGATCTTCGCAGTATATTCATTTGTGTGTTTCGGAGCTCGGTACGCAGTAGAATCTGCAAAAACGGTAACCGTATCAGTACCCGTTTTAAAACTTTTGGGTTTCCTTTGTCCCTTCAATTTCCACCGTGTTAAAGCATATAGCCATTTGCTTTATAATTCCCAGAATACAGCTGTTGCTTGTTGTCATTCCATCACTTCAATTTATTATTTCGGCCCGTTCATTTTGGGGTCTCTTCATTTCTCCACTGTTCATATATAATATTTAGTTGCATTCATACAAAATGAACTGTTCATACTCCCTTGCCCCTTCTCTTCTTCATTGCCATTTACCTACACTCCGCCATATCCCCTTCATCCATGACCATCCCACTTGTGCCACTGCCAACCGAACATCTACCCACCAACCACCGTTCAGCCTTCGCCCTCCATCTCCGCTAACCCTGCCAAAAACCCTGACAACCCATCATAGCCTCCAGCATTATTTTGCTCGACCAAAAACTTACGCGTCACTTTCATGCCGCACTGACCACCCTATGCCAAGACTTCGCCCTCTCCCCTCCTCTACGTTCCGCCCTGAGCGCAACCAAGTACGCAACCGGCTGCAGCTCACATGCCTCCTCTCCTTGCCTTCGTATCCTCCGACCACCACACACCCAGCAAACCCCATAGAAACCCACGTCAACCCGTGTCCAACTACCCGAGGCCACCATAGCAGTCGTGCTTTCCCGGAACCTAGACCGCCCCTCCTGCTTGCTTTTATATTTTGTTTTCTACCTTTTCAATTGCTTAAATTGAGTTTACAATCCTTGTTTTATATTTTTCTTTTGACTGTTTATAAGAGTATTTGAATTTTTTTTACTAAGTTTGAGATTTAAATTATATATATAAAGTTATATAAGTCATAATCTGGTTTCGATAACTATGATCTGTTGTACATATAAAGTATATAAACTATGATATGTTGTATATATAAAGTATATAAACTATGATCTGTTGTACATATATAAGTCTATGTATAAACATCTGCTTGTTCCCATCATTCCTTTCCATTTTGTGTTTTGAATTTTTTATATATATTATATATGTATATAAAATAAATTTTGTAGTTGTTTATATAAGTTTGTTTTCATCTGTACATTTGCTTTCATATTTTCTGAAGCTTATATATATTTCGATCTAAAGCTTCCTGACTTCTCTTTTATAAATTTATACATGTATTGGTCCATTTGCTGCATCTTTTACTTTGGTGTAAATTTTTTTATATAAAAGTCAAGAGTTTGTACTCTTAGCCTTTCTTTCTAAATATATATATATATTGGCCTGTACTTTTGGTTTTATATATATTTTTTGATTTTAAAAATATACGTGGTTAAATTAAGTAATGATTTTGTGATATAATATATATAGATTTTCTTTTTATATATGGATTTTGAATCAAATATTAATGTAACATCCCACCTTTTTGGACGCTTTAAGAAGACACGCATGCCGACTCAAACCATACAGAAAGGCGGGTTGTTATTGGGGTGAATAAGAAAAAGCAAAGAAAGAAAAAAACAAAAGAGAATCTCGCAGCGGAATGACAAAAATATAATAATCAAATAACAGTTCATGAAGCTGTATACAAAACTTTTGATTATACTTATACAATACAGAATCATAGTTACACATATCAGAGATAAATACATAACATTGCAGTGGAACAGTATGATGCAGTGGAATAATATAGTAAATAATAATACAATCTTCGTCTTCGTCCTCCAGAAATAAGGTCTTCAAATCCTGAAATGATCAGGCTGACCCGAGCGAATTGAAAAGACAAAACACTTGAGTCAGAACTAAAAGATCTTATGTGAGTTAAATCAATGGTAAATAAATATGAATGTAAACGGTGTCGAAGATGTTTACGGGGTTTGAATCTCTTATCCAGTGTCTAACGTGAGTGTAGTAACTTAAGAGATGTTCGGGATTCACATCTCCTAAGGATCCATTAAACTATCTACTATGTAGTACAATACGCTATTATAATATGTCTAAAGTAAACTATACTATTTAAAAATAGCGTTAAGGCTTTACATTTTCCACCTTAACACGTTTTTAGGTATGCCAATAGTCTATACAGTACCGTAGCCCACCGTAAACTTGAGCCGCCAGAGGATACCACATAAGTACGACATAAAACAAACTCGTAGAAGGCGCGTTAGGGTAGGTGACACGAAACAACTAGGCAATGCCCGGGTAGATATACCAATTACACTTTCGGACTGTTGGTAATGCATAGCCGCAACTACCGCCCAACTCGAAAAACACTCCCGAATAAAAATCGAATGGTGGCCACCGAATAAATCATAAAGTCAGAGTATAGATCGATGGAGTGTGTCCGCTAAGAGGAGCTACCTCATTGGTCCGTCAATTTCTCCTGTTTTAGCCACCTTATGCCAACTCACGGGAGTCAGGTCCACGTATATACCTCATATAGGATCGTTGCTACCATCCTACTTCATTCTGGAATCTCCACCACGTACACGGTTGTCAAAGTGGTTTTCGGTATCGACAGAGAGTATGCCCATATTTGATCCCGGTCTCTTTGCCAATCAATCGCTTATTACACATCGGATGGTTCTTTTTCATTTCCAAAACCATTTCATAGTTGATATCAAAATATCATATTCAATTCAAATCATATCATTTTCGAAATCATTACTCATATTTACCTTTGAAATCATATCACATTTGAAGTCATAGTTCGATAATTATATTTCCTTTCAAAGTCAAATTCACAGTTTATATCAAAATATCGTATTCTCAAAATTATATCACTTTCAAATCATATCATTTCAAAAATCATAATTTCTTCCAAAATTATATTTCCCAAAACAAGTTAAGTCCTTGCTTCAAAATCATCATTTTAATTTATTATAACATTCAAAATTCCAACTTAAGTTATCACATCATTTAGCCTAATTCTCTTTTTAAACCAAATTGAAATGAATATAAACCCTTCCACGTACTTAGTTTGGAAATTCAGAATTTTGTTTAAATAGTTAGGAATAGTTAAAATGCTCAAGAATAGTTTAATTATAGGTAAAAATATTTTAAATTGATTTAAGATAGTTAAATAGATTAAATTTAGATTAAATATAATTTAAAATAGATTAATCATATTTGAATTAAATTAAAATGGTTTAATTTGTTTAAAATAAATTGAATTGGTTTAAAATAGATTAAAATAATTTACATAGTTAATATTGGTTAAATAGTTTAATAAATTTGAAAATCTTAATAATTAGAAATTTTAAATAATGTATCTTTAAAACAGTTTATATTAAAATATGAGCTTGAAATTAATATCAAATTAAATTATTCATTTCATTTCAACATGTTTGGACCATTTCAAATTTCCAAATCGACAAACCAAATTTCAATAAACTATCGAATTTCATATCGTTTCAATCCATGTTTAAAATATCAATACGGATTACTCCAGTTTCAAAAATATTTCAAAGTTATCTTTAAACAAATTCAATAACTCGATTTCGATAGAATTTCATTTATACTTAAAAGTTTAACTTTAAACTTCCGATTAAATTTTCTTAAAGCAGTTCCTTTTTAAACCAATTCACATTTCAACACAAACTTGATTTTTCAATAATACTTCAATTTACATAAATCAAATTTTATTTCAAACATCAATTGATTAAATTCAAAAATTTAAAGATTTTAAAATCATTTAATTTAACCAATCCGGTGTCCGTATATAATTTTCTACCCTAAGGTCAAGTGATACAGATATTTATCATTTCAATCTGCAATTTAAACATTTTTCGGTTGTATATCATTTGAAACCGCAATCCCGAATAAAATCCATAAAATCGCTCGAGTCTATCATTTCAACCCATAACGATTTTTCCTTAATCTATCGATCATTCAGGTATGTATCATTTCAACCCATAGTGAACTTGTAGTTATAACAATATAAATATAACATCTATTCATCCAATATCCAAAATCAACATCCATTACAAACATCATCCAAATCAATCAATAAATATCAATATAGGACCGATAATCAATAACATGTATTTAACTGGCAATTTATATTCAATACAGGTATTTAACTGGCAATTTATATTCAATAATAAATTAAATAACGATTTAATTCAAATATATTCAAATTAACTGAGATAATGATTTAAAATATACCAAACAGTCTTAAATAAATTTCTAATTCACATCAAAAATTAATTTAACAAACATAAGAAGTTTTAGAAGTTATGAGTGGGTTAAAACACTCACCTTTGAATTTAAATTCAAATTAGGCCCAAAATTTGAAAAGTCTCCGAATTCGTCCAAACAAGCGTCAAACTGACCGGAATTTAAATACGATCCTAACAGAATGAACCGCACATGAATCGGACCTCGTACGCTAAAGTTATACAAATTAGATCGATTGAACTTGAAATTCACATTTAAACAAAAAAATAAAATAAATAAATCAGATGTAAGAACACGTCACCATGCTTGTCTCAACCCTAGAACGCAAGAAGCTGACCTATCTCCAGGTCGCGTTCGAAACGAGGCCGCCTCCACTGGAACAATTAACGCCGACCAAGAGGAGCGACGAGGCACCCTCCACCCTCGCCCAGCTTCCACGACATCGCGGCCCAGTTCCGGTCACCCAAGGCCTAGCCGCCGCCATAATTCCCAACCTTAACGAATTAAAGCCGTCGATCAAGCCGTTGAACCATCAAACAAACTGCACCGCCGAACTCCACTCGTGAATCTCTACAACCCAACGCCTTCGATTTGTTGATCAGGTAAAGTTGATCAACGATCAACGAACGGCCGAGAATAGTTCACCCAATTCCGGCCACACCGAGATCCAGATCGAAAAACGAATCACATATTTGACTTGCGCTCGTCGAGAGCTTCAAATCGATATATAATCCGATATAGTTTGAGGAGTTTAAATTTTGGAATTGAATTTGAAATTTAGGAATTTGGTTTTGTCTGCCATTGGAATGAGGAGTTGAGAAAGAGATGTACATACAGAAAAATGAGAATAGAAACAACCTAGGGTTCGTAACGAGGTATTTATAGACAAAGCTGGAAACAGAAAGAATGGACCAGATTGATTGAACGATGCACGCCCCGAAAAGCCCGTTACGACTCCGTAACGACAATAGGTCAACCCATATATCAAAACAGATATTTTTGATAATTTTAAAATCAATGGAACAGGTTTCAAGTTCTAATTCCATCGTATGAAGAAGTTATGCTAAAATTGGCTTATTTCAAATTGATTTCAATTTAATTGATTTCTAGGCGTTTCGAGCCCGTACAATCAAACGACAAGTCCGATCGCTACGAAACTTGAAATCCTACAATAGTTCACTGTTACGGATCCGATGGAACTGGTTTCATCGAAATCTAAGGCAGTTGCCAAAATGGCTATTTTCACATTATTAAATTAAATTAATATTTAATTAAATCACTTTTCAATTCAAATTTAATTTATTTACCATTTCTATCATTTTTGATTTCTTAATCATTTACAATAACTTAAACAGATTTAGATGTCAATTTAAAGTTGATTAACTCATCAATTTCAGTGTTATTTTTCAATTTCATTAAATTCAGAAACTTTAAATTAAAGTTCCAAAATCCATTTATTAAGTTCTTAAACCTTGCTATTCAAGTCTTTTATTTCAATAAGGATATAACTAACATTGGTTTATATCTTAGTACATTAATATTTCCCAATTTCATCTTAATTTCTATTTACGTAATAAGTAAATATTAAATTTCATTTAATTGCAATTAATCCAATTATTATAATTTAAAATTTCAATAAATTGATAAATCTTTATTTCCATTCTTTTAATTCAACTAATTGTCATAATATGAACAACATTAACATTATTTTCAAATATTACCTTAATTAACATTAACATAATATTTGATTTAGATTTATTGCAATTGATTTCCAATTCAATTTAACGGATCAAATATAGGCAAACTTATAATAATTTTTGCCATTAACTCTTAATCACACTTTTATAAGTTTATCATTGGTGTTATAATTACTTACAGAACATTGATTTTATTCAATTACCACTTATTATATATATATATATTAATTCATTAATCGATTCAATATTTACGTTTGTTTTCTTATATTCAATCTATAGCCAAGTATAACATTTTACACTATTTCATTTATTGTAATTTCATTCAATTTATCAATAATTAGCTTTGATTACCATTGTTACATTTCATTTTAGTATTTATAACATTATTGAATTACAAATTTTATTTCTTCAATATTAAATTACCAAAACCTTATCAAATTTAATTATCGAAAATTACGGATCGTTACACTCTCCCCCACTCAAAACTTTTCATCCTCGAAAAGGAAAAAGAAGGGAAATGAGAGAATTAAGAAATTAATATACCTTATTTAAAATATTAAATTTAGAAACGAATAAATTTTACCAAATTAATTAATTTAAATAAAATATATCCATTTATAACCATTAAATCCTTTTATACTCAAATTAATAAAGTTTAGAAAACCTTTCACAAAAATTTTTTAAGTACAAAATTTTCAGAAAATTTCGGCAGAGTCTCCTTTGTACGGAGAGGCTCGGGAGAAAATAATAATATCAATAATAATAATGTATATCAAAATTTTCAAAATAATATATCCCAATAGCGGGAAAACAATATAATATCGCTATATAAAACCGTAATCCGAGAACGTACCTATTTGTCGGGCAAACAACGCTTAATTACGAAACCAAAAGCAGTAGCAATTGCTTCCATAACCTGTATTTCACTTATATAATCCAAAGAGGTTAATAATTATATGAAATATTTAAAGTTGTTTCAACCACTAACAAACAAATCAATATAAACAACAATCACTTGTACTCACAACATACAATCATCATATGGAATCAATATAATCAACTATCCATCCATAGCAAACAAACAAATGGTTTGTTCGGGTTCAGAAATTTTAACCGCCTAGAATAATAAATAAACTACTGGGTGCACCATTTACTCAACAGTCTTAGATGAACTCAATATATTATTCATACATCTTAAACAATTAGAAGTATCCTATCCCAAACAACCCATAAACCAAAACAAACAATAATTTACAATGTACTTGAGTTATTCTTATTAAATTTCTTTCACAACATTTACAGTTTTTTTTCTCATTCATACAAGGATTATTTCTTTAACTTACATTTATCTCTTACAAAATTTTATTCCCATTCATTCATTCAGTGTTTATTTCATTTATTTTTTCTTTATTACTTACAAAAATTCATTTTCATTTATTCATATATTGTCAATTTCTTTTTATTGCATCACATTCATTTTATTATTTACTTTAATTATAAATAGTTTCAATATTAACTTAAGTTCAAAATCCTTTACTTACAGTACTCATTTTCTATTTCATTTAATTAGTAGGATTACAATTTTAACTCAAGTTTATAACTATTTTCATATCAAATTTCTTATTTATAAAAGTAAATTTCATTGAACACTTCCATTACATAAGTTTTACTTGTAAAAATTTCCATTACATATCCTTTTAACATTTCAACTTTTAACATTACTATCCTTTTAACATTACTATCCTTCGTCAGTAGTGCCTATCACCTGACACTAATTAATGGCGTCCTCCATTCCCCATCCAGTACCCCCGATCTCCTTCGTCCCTAGCAAATACAACTCCGTCTTGAAAGATCCATCCCCCCCTCGCACCTCCTCGGCTGCCCCCAATCCTCCTCCGATCCCAGCCCTGGTCCCATTGCCTCCGCTCGTCCCCAACCAACCTCTCTGTATCGAGATCCCCATCGCCAAAACTTACGCCCAAGTGGCGGGTTCAGCTCCTCACTCCCCTCTCCTTCCCAACCCCCCATCCAAGCGGCGCCACCCCTTGCCGCATTTCAAAAACGTTCGCCAAACGGATGAATTCCTGAAGTAGGAAAGCCGCTGCCTTCGATGTGCAGGTCTATGACATGTGGCGCAGTTTTGTCGAGACGTGAAGATATGCTATAAGTGCGGATTTTTTGGGCATCCACAAACACACTGTCCCGATAAAGTCCTCAATCAGACTCAGGCTCGAAAAAACAGAAGAGTCCATTCCTCAACCACTAAAGACAAACCCAGCTCAGCCCGATGGGTCCCAAAGTCACATCTCCTCTCTGCTCAAACGAAACCTTTCGGCTCCCCGATGCACTCTCTCTCCCCTACAGCTACACAAAGTCTACCCCTATCCTCGAAGCAACATCACAACACAATCTTGAAATCCAAAACATTCTCAATGGCGGACCCAGCATTGCTCCTCATCGCTAACATCATCACTGGCACCTGGTCTATAGACTCTCTCCACCAAACACTCTCCTCCACCTTTCACCACAGCGACTGGCCACTCTGGCTTCAGACCGACACCAGCTTCATCTTCTTCTGCCCCACATACACAATCAGAGACCAAATCCTTCAGCGATCGACCATTTCTAGGACCGGAGGAACTGTGCAATTCCAGCCTTGGTCAGATCTCGACCGCCCTGCTCCGTCCTTGGACCCACCATCGTGGGCGCGAATTTCGGGTTTCCCGGAACTTCTATGTTTCAACTCAGAAGCCATCTCTGAAGTAGTCAAGCCAGTGGGTAGATTCCTGGCCCAAGATGACTGCGAATGGGCAGAACTTGACCATCGATTTTTATACATTCAAATACAATTCTTCAGTGGTATCAACACTCCATCATCCTTCGTCACTGTCCTTAACAACATAGAATACATCTTAAGTATCGAAAGATGGGAGCACGAGCACCCAAACAGGCACCCAGAGAACCACCTGCTGGGTTTAGACTACGAGAGAAACTTTCCCCTATTCGAACGCCACATCCCGATCGAAGACTTAGATTCGGAAGACAGGTTCGACATTATGAACTACATCCCTATCTTCTCCGGTTCCCCACCGGTACTCGGTCAAAACTACGACCAGTCGTTTGAAGTGGTGGGCCCAAGGGGCTGGGACCCATGGCCAGTCCAAGAGCATAGGTGGGACCCATTCTCTGATTTAGACCTTTCAACCCCACTCTTCCAGCAGATCCCGACCTCCCCAGCTGCCGCACCCCCGTCTCACCCGCCCCAAAATACTACCCCTCTAATAGATACCCATTCTCCCCCGGAGCAGATCCAAAATGTTGCCCCCCAAGCTGATATCCAATCTCCCCTCCATCAGTTCCCCGTCCCTCTGCCAGAAGAACTTAGCCAAGCGGCCCGTCCGAAGCCTAGTCAGGGGTCTCAGCCAACCACTCCAACGGCTGCTCAGTGGTCTCAGCCAATCACTCCAACGGCTGTGCGCCGTAGCTCCAGACTGGACAGAGCAGCATCTCTCCTTGGTAGTTTCTTTAAACATGTAGTTTTTTCCTCTCTTAATAAAAGCTTAAATAAGAAAATGGCACGTTGCATGGGAGTGAACTTGCATGGAGAACACTACACCTCCATGCAGGCACTAGAATCGGAGCGTCTATCGTTCTCCCAATGAAGCTAATTTCCTGGAAAACTCGAGGGTTGGGGGACCCAGTAAAAGACATTCTGTTAGCCTTATAATAACCCCACAAAAAGTAGACATTCTTTTCCTGCAAGAATCCAAACTGTCAGACCCAACCCCTAACACACTCAGACAGATTGGTGGGCCTTTCCTAACTGGGTGGGCCCACCTAAATGCTGTCGGTTCTAGCGGAGGCATTATGACAGCCTGGAATGAATCCGTATGGTCCCACTGCCAAACCTTTTACCACACAACAGCCCTACATGTAGCCCTTCGTCACTTAGAAACTGGAACAATCTCCTTCTTCTCCAATATTTATGACCCAAAAAATACTCGAGATCGAAATGAACTATGGTCGAACTGTCTCACCTTCGCCTCACACATTAATGGCCCTTGGGTGGTCGGAGGTGATTTCAATACCACCAGATCCCCAACTGAAAGAAACTCGGGCAATCTCTCCCAAGACTCTGAAGCCTTCAACCATTTAATCAATCTCTGCTCCCTGATAGATCCACCTATCTGTAACCGCCTTTTCACTTGGTCTAACCGCAGATCAGAACCTTCATTAGCTAAATTGGACCGCTTCCTCTTCAACCCGGCCTGGGAGGATCTATACCCTCTCTCCCTGGTCTCGTGCCTAGCCACAAATATCTCCGACCATTGTCCTCTCCTTCTCGTCACTGGCTCCCCCACTTGTCCTATCAGACCCTTCCGGTTCGAGCGCCTCTGGCTCCTGGAGCCATCATTTGATAACTTCATCAAAGAAATCTGGTCTCGGCCCTCCCCCATCCAATCAGCCACTGCCAGAGTTGTCTCCAAACTCCATTCTCTCCGTAAGATCATCAAACCCTAGGCCAAGTCAGTTTGGTGCTCCATTCGCTCGCGTATCTCCGCTATACAAGATGAGATTTTGGACCTAAATATACTCGAAGAATCCTCCCCCTTTACCGAATCGGATCGATCTCGCCTACGGGAGCTGGAAGCTGACCTGGACAGATTGTCACTGCAAGAGGAAATAGGTTGGAAACAACGTTCCAAAGCGAAATGGATTGAGGATGGCGATAAGAACACTGCCTATTTCCACCGTCTCGCAAACGGCAGGCATAGATCCACTTTCATCCCCGAAATCACCCACAACAGCAACACTATCTCTGACCAATCAGACATCCTTAAACTGTTCTCTGACTACTTTCGAAACATCCTAGGAAAACAACACCCCCTCTGCCTCAAATTGACTAGAACCTGCTCTACCCGGAGAACTCACCTATCCCTCTAGACCATCCCTTCACAGAAGCAGAAATTTGGGCTGCGCTAAAGAGCATGTCAGACGACAAGGCTCCTGGCCCAGATGGCTTCGGCCCTCTATTCTTCAAACACTATTGGGAAACAATCAAATACGACATTATCGAGATGTGTTCTGAATTTCATGCTGATCCATCATCTGTGGCTCGCCTCAACTATGCAAATATCATCCTCCTCCCCAAATCACCAGGCACCACTTCCCTTTCGTCCTTCCGTCCTATTAGTCTCCTGAACACCACCTTCAAGATCATAACCAAAGTTCTAGCCAATCGCCTTCAAGCCATCATCGCCCCCCTCATTGGAATTGAGCAATCCGGATTCATCTTCGGCCGTAACATCATGGACTGCGTAGCGTCGACTCAAGAGGTCATCTCCTTCTGCCACCATACTTCAACACCAGGTATGCTCCTCAAACTAGACTTCTCAAAAGCTTTCGACACAGTTAACTGGCAATTCATCTTGGAGCTTATGAAACATAGAGGCTTCCCCGCAAAATGGTGCAACTGGATACATTGTATTCTTAATTCTAGCTTGTCCTCTATAGTTATTAACGGGTCTTCGGGGGGCCTAATCAAATCTGCCCGTGGACTGCGGCAAGGAGACCCACTTTCTCCTCTGCTTTTCGTCCTGGTTGCCGACGTGTTCAACCGTATGATCAAGTTAGCGATTTCGAATAACATCTTTGAAGGCATCAAGCTCCCCAATTCAAATCTGGTCATATCCAACCTCCAATTCGCCGACGGCACCATTCTTTTTGCATCATCCATGATCAACCACATACACTGCCTCAAAGTTGCTCTGTACTCTTTCGAGCTCATTTCCGGCCTATCCATCAACTTTAGTAAGAGCTCCATCATCATGCTTGGAAACTCCGACCACCTTGGGCAAACTTGTTCCAGTCTGCTTAACTGCAACATCGCGCACTTCCCTATCTCATACCTCGGTGTCCCCCTCTGTCCAACTAAATTACTCAGATCGGATTGGTTCCCCCTCATCACCAAAATCGAAAACAGACTTCATTCCTAGAAAGCTCACTCCCTTTCCTCAACAGGGCGCCTCGTCCTTGTCAAATCAGTCCTATCAGCAATTCCTACATACTGGATGTCACTTTACAAGCTCCCAACCTGGGTAATCAAAAGAATCGACTCGATCAGAAGCTCCTTTCTTTGGAATGGTAGTAAAATAAAGAGACTCGTAAACTGGCGGACAGCTTGTCTGCACACTAACAACGGCGGCCTTGGTATAGTTAACCTACACGACTTCAACATCGCGCTTCTCGCCAAATGGCTCTGGCGGTTCCTAACCCCCGGCACCTTCCTCTGGAAATCATGTATTACCTCATTTCACTACCACTCAAACCCTCATCTTGTCCTCCACTCCCCCACCAGACTTAAACCATCCCCCTTCTGGTCTGGTGTCCTAGCAACCCTCCCCCGTGTCAAACCGCTCTTCCATGTCAACCTGGGTAATGGGGAAAATTGCCTCTTCTGGTTGGATACCTGGCATGGCCAGCTACCCCTCTCCTCCACCCTCCCCAACCTCTTCCCTCACTCAGTAAACGCCCTCGCTACCACATTGGACTCTTCAATCTCGGGCCCAGACCATCTACTCCCGACTTCCTACTTCGACCTTGCCACCGTAGCCGAGATTCACCATGCTGCCTCCATCCTCCGTAGCATTCGTTTCAACCCTCGGCCAGATATGTTCACCTGGGCCCCAAACCCCTCAGCTGGCTTCTCCGTTGCCTCCTGCTATGCTCACCTAAACAACCCCGAACGCCTCTTCAACTTCCCCAGACTTTGGAAATGCCAGCTCTAGCCCCGCTTCGCTTTCCTTCAATGGTGCCTCATCCACGGGCGCATCAACACCAGAGACAGGCTCCTTCGTTACAATATCGTAGTTGACCAAAGCTGTGCCTTATGCTCCACCACAACAGAAAGTTTGCAGCATCTATTCTTTGAATGCGATTTTGCTGTCAAGGTTTAGGCTGCAACGACTGTTCACATACTCGGATACATCCCCACAATCACCTCGTTTTTCGACCACTGGCAGAATAACCCCCCTAACTACCACTTAGATCTCTTTGTATCTATATTCAGTTGGTGCATTTGGGCCGAGCGAAATGCACATGTGTTCTGCAAGCCCAAATCCAACTTCGACGGAACTTGCAGGCGTATTATTTACTATTTCTCATCTGTATCAAGACACAGCTTCTTGGCGCTGTTCAGGCTGAGATTGCCATTCCCCAGTTCTCCACCGGCTGAATCAACAAGCAGCACAACGGCAGCTCCTTCTAGATGGCAACATGGGCACCAGTAACCGCTATGCAGAACTTGCCTTTTTAATTTTCTGACGCTTGTACCATGCTCTTTTTGTATATATAACTCTGCCTTGTAGCGACTGTTTTGCAGTATCCTCCTATTTTGGCCAGCGATCAGGCTTGTTGATCGCGCTATTTACCTATTATTATGATATTTAATCGGCTGTGTAGTGTCACGCTACACAACCGTCTTGCTCAAAAAAAAACATTTCAACTTTTAATAATTGGTAAGTTATATATATATGTCTTTAAGAATGCAATTGAAAGTTACACAAGTTTGACTTACTTATTCTAATTAACTTAAGCTTCAATGATTATCATTTCTTATTTTCATTTAGAAGTTTCAATTATTAAATAGTTAAATTTTTTATTCCATTTCAATAATTGAAATCTCTAATTCATAGAAATTTAAGAACTAAATACCGAGTTCCATTTCAATTATTTAAAATAATATATAATCAATATCTTTTATATATTAAATCATACTTGAAATTAAAAAAAATTAAAATTAATTTATCAAAACAATTGTGCAGTAAAACTACTACAATGGTCTTCCCACTTTGAAATTCGAAAATAAACGTCGATGATGCGTGCACTCATCACCGAAATTATTTTCCAGCGACAGAGAGGGGAGTACAGAACTTATCTCTTTCCAAAATCCTTTAAAACAATTCTTTCAAATTATATTGAAATATTTATATCAGAATATACTTCTAATGATATTATTATTATATCCCAAAATCATTCGAAAGAACTTTCCAAAAAAACCCCGGAACTTAAGTTCTAAATTTCCAAATTTCATTTATTTTATTTTCAAATCTTATTTCCAACCTATATTCATAAATTTCACTACCTAACAACCAATATATTACAACCAAATATATAATTTATAAATCATTATTATATATAAAAATATACAATAGGTAAAATTATTTTATTTACCTATATTTCAAAACAAATATTGTGTCTATGAGTCCTATTAAGTGTTTAGAAATTCCTATCGATGTCATAGCGTCCTATGTACCGACCATAATTTATAAATACAAAACAGAACCAATTAACACAATATAAAAACCTTTTATAATACTAACAAATACGCTCTCTGAAATGACCCTAGCTATTTCACATAATTTTACTAGGATTTTTTTTTACATCAATAATTTCCTAGAGTCATTTAGCCTTTCTACTAAATTATCCAGGATCCTAATTTTCTACTAATATATTTATATCAGTTCTTTAATAGATATATTCACATACATGTGGAGATGTATGTGACCCTCTTGCTTGGATCAGAGTGTTGGTAAGCAAGAGTGCATCCTGATTGAAATTGAATTTCTAATCAACCAGTACATAGCTCATTTCCCTTTGTTTGATATTTGAGTCATGGGAGTGAATTCCCATAATCATATATAATTTATACCTATTAATTTTTGATCATTCTTATGGTGATTGTCTGTTAGTTTGACTTAGCAAAGTGATCTCAGAATATATATATATATATAGCAAGCCATCATAATTTTAGTTTAATTATTTGATATTAGAACAAGCCAGAAAGAAAAATGATATACACATTTATCATTTTCAACAAGAGTGTTTTTATCACAAATTCCTTTACTTATAACAAAGCCAATTGAGTGATTCATCCACAATTTATATAGTTGTGTTTCTCTGAATTAAATCCATTCTTAATCCCTGAGTTACCTCAGCTTGAATCCTAATTTTAAAGGTTACTTTACTGGATTTAGAAAATCAAGATTTTATGGTCATTTGACAAAAGTAGTATTTAGGTAATATGTGTGCATATCAGATGTAGTGTACTCTTTGGACTAATAAAGCTATTCAAAATAAAAGTGAGTTGCTCAAGTATTTGAAAATGTCTTTGTGCATGCATTTGCAAAGAAAGCTTTAGATTTTACAAAGTGTATTTTCTTCCTTTATACCCAAAACTCTGGTCATCTTGATCAATCCAGACCTCATTATTTTTGAAGTGGGTTAACCTTATGACTAGATCATCAAAACATTAGTGCCTGGCTTTTGCAATGTAAATTCAGATACCAGACACTTGCAAAATCCCTTAAAACATGTACATATCTTTATACAGTGCACAAATATATATTGTTTCTTTTATCAAAACACTTCTGCATATAGTCACAAAATTCTTGAAATATTACTTCTAGCTAAACTCAGATTTTCACCTCAAAACTTAAAGCTTTTAAGTGACTCAAGATTGACTAATACACAATATATATATATTCATTTCTTGAATATAGGCATATGTCATCTACAGATTTCTACCATAATACTCAAATATATTTTCTTGCATAGATTCAACTAAGTTTTTGATTTTTCTTTTTCAATTTTAATACATTACCCGATTCAATTGAAACATCTAAATAAAATCCAAACATTTAAGATCATTACATAACTACTAAAGCAGAACCATAAAACTTCCAAGATTACATGCAAATAAATCATTCTAGGCTCTTATTTAATTCTATCTAGCATGCTTATCCAATCATTCTCATTAGCCATAGCAGCTTCCTATTTAGAACCAGCATTCCCTGAAAGAGCATTAGAGGTTGCCCCATTTTAAATGAGACACCCCAGATGCCATAAGCAAACAAGGGTCAGATACAAGATCTGGTATGAGCAATATCAAAGTTTCCATGATATTAAGTAAATAAGTGAGACATAAACATTTTGTATAGGTTGGCATAGCTTCTTTGATCAATTTGTCTGACTTTTTTATAATATATTGTGCATATATGATCAGTATTAAGACTAATTATGTACACACATTCAACTATGCAAACATACATTTCAAACAGAGATACTCAGGAACTATCATAGCTCCAGTCCAACCAACCTAGGAATAACACAAGTTCCTACTTCATCAATTTGAGGTTGCATTTACCAAATTAATTCCTAGCCTCATCTTCCATAAAGGAATCACGGGGACACATTGCAATAAAATAATTCACAATATTGCACAAAGATCTCAGGGCTTAAACAAACCATGTGCCAACTTGCATACTTTAAATACAACAAGCATTCCAGCAGTCTTCTTGGCTTACAATCCTTAGTTTATTTACTAAGTGTTCATGTTTGATCCTATCATGAGATAGCTAGGTGAATGAATCACATTGTACATGAAACATTACATAAAACTCACAAGCATAATTCAAAAACAAGCTAACATTCATATCCAGGGGAAATCATATTTTCAAATATTTTGGCTTAAAGAAAATACAAGAATATTTACAACTGGGAATAAAGACTAGGCATGTGGGTTATTATTGTTTCATAAGCAACCATGTTTGAACTAAATTCAAGATCTAGCTTAAACAAGATTTCTGGCTCATGGGTTTTCTATTTGATCAAGGGTTCAGCACTTTAGGATATTTCCATTGCAACCTTGAATCTTTCATTTGAGCCTCACCACTTACACAAGTGTAATGCAACTCATATACATTTTGATTTCTATATTTTCCATGCCATATCTAAACCAGTTACAAGTATTCTCTATTTACTTTCATGATTTCATACTTTAACATTTCTGGGTGTAACCAAACAGAGCAAAATACTCAAACATCAAGGCAATCAAAAGCATTCATAAACACCAATTAAAGCATCCATTAGAACCATAGTAATAAAATCAGAAATGTGTAGAAAATAACATAAACTTGGCTGCCTCATAATAGGACTTAATGCCATGGGTTTAGTGAGATTACTCACAGAAAAATGCTTCTCTTGCTTAATCCAGAAAAGAAACCTTTTAAAACTTGCTTTTCTGCTTGTAAATATTTTACTTCTTTGTTTTCTTAAATGTCTTGGGTAGCAAATGATTTTTATGGTTTATACTTGGATTTATAAGAGAGGTTTTCTAGGGTTTTATCATTGTAAAATCCCATTCCTACCCTGGCCAAGACTCATGCATTTTGCATTTCAGATTTGTTTATTTTTCTCCCTTAATACCCCGGCCATATGTGATACTTACTCCCCTTTTTCTTTTCCAGAATATTATTATATTCTTCTGAGGTCATGATAATTGTGTGACATTGTCACTTGTTTATTTTCTAAAAATCCTCCTTTCTATTTTCTGCCTAAAGCAATTGTTTTGCTTGTAATTTGTCTTTTGCTATTTTAGTGTTACACTTTCCCTTGCTTATTTCTTTTTAATATTTTCAGTACTTATAGAAATGTATATTTGTATACATATCTTATCTAGGCTTATTTAATTCCTCCTTAATTTTAGAAACATATGCACCTATATGTGCATATAGGTTTTCAAATCCTTGTAACATATTTTTTTTCCTGGGTTTTAAATAAAATTTGTTTACTGAATTCAAAACAAAACCTACTTTTCTTATTTTCTGGGATGATTCATATAATTCCAGAAATCAAATATCCATATCACAAAATCATGTTTGTAATGCTTTTTAATTCTTGTTTTAAATTCAAGAAATCTGGAGTTCTTCCTTGTGCCATATCAGTGTGCACGTGCACATATGCACACACACTTGCACACAATTAATTCCATATATTCCTATACAAATAAATTCATATATTTCAAAATCCAACCAAAATAAGATCCCATGAATTTCTGGGGCATTACACTCTCTCTCAATGACCCATCATAGGGTATTACTACCCTATTAATAAAGAGTCAGACCCCACAAAGCCAAGGTTTATCGCTAAACCTAAGCTCTGATACCAACTATAACATCCCGCCTTTTTGAACGCTTTAAGAGGACACGCATGCCGACTCAATCCATACAGAAGGGCGGATTATTATTGGGGTGAATAAGAAAAAGCAGAGAAACAAAAAAAACAAAAGAGAATCTCGCAGCGGAATGACAAAATATAATAATCAAATAACAGTTCATGAAGCTGTATACAAAACATTTGATTATACTTATACAATACAAAATCAGAGTTACACATATCAGAGATAAATACATAACATTGCAGTGGAATAGTATGATGCAGTGGAATAATGTAGTAAATAATAATACAATCTTCGTCTTCGTCCTCCAGAAATAAGGTCTTCAAATCTTGAAATGCTTAGGCTGACCCGAGCGAATTGAAAAGACAAAACATTCGAGTCAGAACTAAAAGATCTTATGTGAGTTAAATCAATGGTAAACAAATATGAGTGTAAACGGCGTCGAGATGTTTACGGGGTTTGACATCTCTTATCCAGTGTCTAACGTGAGTGTAGTAACTTAAGAGATGTTCGGGATTCACATCTCCTAAGGATCCGTTAAACTATCTACTATGTAGTACAATACGCTATTATAATATGTCTAAGTAAACTATACTATTTAAAAATAGCGTTAAGGCTTTACATTTTCCACCTTAACACATTTTTAGGTATGCCAATAGTCTATACAGTACCGTAGCCCACCGTAAACTGGAGCCGCCAGAGGATACCACATAAGTACGACATAAAACAAACTCGTAGAAGGCGCGTTAGGTTAGGTGACACGACACAACTAGGCAATGCCCCAGGTAGATATACCAATTACACTTTTGGACTGTTGGTAATGCATAGCCGCAACTACTGCCCAACTCGAAAAACACTCCCGAATAAAAATCGAATGGTGGCCACCGAATAAATCATAAAGTCAGAATATAGATCGATGGAGTGTGTCCGCTAAGAGGAGCTACCTCATTGGTCCGTCAATTGCTCCTGTTTTAGCCACCTTATGCCAACTCACGGGAGTCGGGTCCACGTATATACCTCATATAGGATCGTCGCCACCATCCTACTTCATTCTGGAATCTCCACCACGTACACGGTTGTCAAAGTGGTTTTCGGTATCGACAGAGAGTATGCCCATATTTGATCCTGGTCTCTTTGCCAATCAATCGCTTATTACACACCGGATGGTTCTTTTTCATTTGCAAAACCATTTCATAGTTGATATCAAAATATCATATTCAATTCAAATCATATCATTTTCGAAATCATTACTCATATTTACCTTTGAAATCATATCACATTTGAAGTTATAGTTCGATAATTATATTTCCTTTCAAAGTCAAATTCACAGTTTATATCGAAATATCGTATTCTCAAAATTATATCACTTTCAAATCATATCGTTTCAAAAATCATAATTTCTTCCAAAATCATATTTCCCAAAACAGGTTAAGTCCTTGCTTCAAAATCATCATTTTAATTTATTATAACATTCAAAATTCCAACTTAAGTTATCACATCATTTAGCCTAATTCTCTTTTTAAACCAAATTGAAATGAATATAAACTCTTCCACGTACTTAGTTTGGAAATTCAGAATTTTGTTTAAATAGTTATGAATAGTTAAAATGCTCAAGAATAGTTTAATTATAGGTAAAAATATTTTAAATTGATTTAAGATAGTTAAATAGATTAAATTTAGATTAAATATAATTTAAAATAGATTAAATAACTTTAAAATAGATTAAATAACTTTAAAATGGAATGTGAAAGACATTAACATAATTATATTATAATTATTCAATACATAAATATGCATAAGTATATTTCAGACAATCCAATCAACACACACATCAAATCCAATCATGTCAAACAAGTTAAACAAATCAATCAAGTCAAACAAGTCAATCAAGTCAAACAAGTCAATCAAGTCAATCAATTCAAACAAGTCAATCAAGTCAAGCACATCAAAAATTAATAACCCTATACTATAAGACAATAATATAAACTCTCCCTAAATAAAATACACTTGTTATGTGTACATGTATGCAATATGTAGTTTGTAATGCAGTATGAAATGTATGATATATGCAATGTAGCATGAGATGATATGCAGAATGAAGTGCAACTTATGACGCAATTGATTATGATATTTCATGCATTGTAATTTATGATGTAATATGCAATGAAATGTGATATGAAATAGGATCCATAATGATATGTAATATGAAATAAAATGATAACGAAGTAAGAATAATAATATGCAGAATGATATGATGATATATATACTATTGTAAGAGATATTCAGATTATAAGGTAAACATGAGTGATAAGTAATATCTAATTGACAAGCATATATATGTATGTATGTATGTATGTATACATATATCAAACTATTTATTATAAATCACTTCATCCTAACAAAGGTAATACACACCAATTACTAGACTTAGGTTAAGGAAACTAATGAATGGAACTGAAAGAGTAGTAAAGACAAGAGTTTAAAGGTAATAAATGATATTAAAACTATAACATATTCATGAAAGGTAGTAATCAAACTCAATATCAAAATCAAATTGCTAAGAAATATGGATTTAAACTATATATATGATCAATATTGTTTTTAAAAATTAATACCCTCCTTATTTAATTTCTTTAAAATAATTTTTTTTAACTTAATTTGTTTTTTTAAGAATCCAAACTTCTATGTTTATAAAATACTTAACTTACTAATTAAAACCTATATATTAAATTATTATTGATTAAAATATTTGAAAATATGTTTAAACACCTTTTAATTTAAAAAAATATCGTAATGAAATATAAAATAAAATAACAAAGATTGAAAAACTAAAATAAACATGTGTTATATTAAGGCCTCTACATTAAAAAATTTAGTTAATTATTAAAAAATATTTAAACATGAAATTAATTTTAAAATATTCTAATATAAGTTAGAAAATAACTCTAAAAAGAATAGAGAAAAATCCTTAATTTAAATATCATTTTTACATAGTTTAAAGTTTCAAATAGAAAAGACAGCATTTACAGAATGCTATAACAAGTTTTTGCAGTAAAATATATTCAAAACATTATAAAACAGAAACTGCAACATTTAACAAATGCTGTGAAAAGGTTCTGAAACACTACAACGTTTCATAGCACAATAATGCTATAAAAACGAATTTGCAGTGCTTAAAAAAAGTTAACAAAAGCAAAGACAGCATTTCAGAAATGCTATCTAAAGTTCTGGGCCTGTTTTTAACATGATTTTGCACTAATTTTATGACTAGATGTAAATAATTGATTTTTGACCCAATTTTTTTATATTTTTTATAGTAGTTAATATAATTAAAGTAAATAAAAAAACATAAAGAAAAATGATGAAAAAAAAACATGTGTAAGGACACTTGACATTATGCATGTAAAAATGCTTTTATTAAATAACAAGTGTAATGACACGTGTCATTTTGCATGTATGTTACTATCTATTTATATGACAAGTGTCATGTGATGTGGCACAATCTTATTAAATAAAGAATCTATAAACATAGCCTTATTCTAACATTCTAAATTCATTCTATTAACTTCTTAAAGACACAAAATTAGTATCTTAAAAGAAATAGAGTAAGAGAAGTAAAAACAACATTAGAAAAAGTTGAAATCACGAATGAAGGTATGCTTTTCTACTTAGTATAGTTGTAATAAATTAGAAGTAAGATTTTATTTGAAAGGAAACACATTTTAAAAGACTTTTTTTAAAAAAATTAGACCGGTATATCGATATGTATACCATGGTGTGTCGATATATGGATCAAAATATCAAAACTTATAAAAGAGATAAATTTCTATACCTAACTAAATGCATAAATATATATTCCTAAATGCAACAATAAAGATAAAATAATAGTAAAGCATACTATTTTTTGCACTCCTGTATCTTTCTAACTTTGTTGTTC
This sequence comes from Allium fistulosum, assembly GCA_030737815.1. Lineage (NCBI taxonomy): Eukaryota > Viridiplantae > Streptophyta > Magnoliopsida > Asparagales > Amaryllidaceae > Allium > Allium fistulosum. The sequence goes on along the minus strand of CM060904.1, from coordinate 1,088,921,367 downwards.
TTCCATTGTCGTGAACCACACATTTATATCTTTCAGAATTTGACGACGAGATCTGTTCTATTGCGACGGACTTGTTTTTCTGATCATCGTAGTATATTCATTTGCTGAATTTGAAGACCGTATGAGAAAGATACAGATGATTTAGTAGATTAACCAACTTAGCGCCAAAACTTTGAATTTGAATTTTGAATGAATGGACACTTCAACCACTATAAATAGGACCAACAGTCACCACTTTTCATAAAACTTTCTCTTCTTCTTCTTCCCGTTTTTCTATTTACTATCAAACTTCTAGAAGGCATATCTCCTTCGTTTCTTAACGGAATTGGATGAAACCAGCGGCAAATCGAAGAGGAAGGCAAGGGCTACCATCTAGTAATAGTTTGGTGATGAATTTGGACGGTATTGTGGTGCAACAGGCCGAACAGTAAGAGAAATGCAGGAAATCCCGTACATAGTTTTCAGTTTTGGATAGCCAACTTCAAACTGTCATATCTCACTCAATTTTGATCAGAATTTGATGGTCCACCCATCAAAACGACCGAGAGAACAAGAACTACAATATAGAAAAGGATTTGGGACAAAATACTCAAATCTCTGGATGAAATTTGAATAATACCATTGACAGTTTTGCTTTTTTTTTCTCTTTGTCCACCAAAACTTCATTTGACCATAACTTGGTTATTTCATGACGGATTCGCACGAAACTAGTGGCATTGCGAAGAAGATGGAGAGAAGTACAATATCAAATCAAGTTATAGATGAGAATCAAAAGTTTTGTATTGATATGGTACCCATTTCATTATCGATTGCCATTATATATCCATTTGTTCTTCTTGATCGATGAATGATTATCTGATATCTTTTAACCAACAGTCATTAGATATAACTATTCACCTGCAAAACAACATAACTTTTTAAAGAATCAAGTGACTTTTCAAAATAACTAAATATAGTTTTAAACAACAATATCATGATGATTCTATGACATATTCATATGAAAATAGTGTTAATAATTTTTAAAAAAAATTGCCATTTTAAAATTTTTCAAAAATTAGATTATGAAAATTTTGAAAACCAATGCTCTTATAACAAATGTGAGAAATGTGGATTATGGATCTTAAGGCTAGAATTAACACTAGAGGGGGGTGGATAGTGTTTTAAGGAATTACTAATTCTTTTTGAGTTTATATTAATTTGAACACAAATGTATGCAATATTCAGATATAGATATGATCATAGAATCAAACACAGATGCATATATAAAGTAAAAGCAATAAAAGAAAGAACACACCAGATTTTATACTGGTTCGGAGTTACCCTACATCCAGTCCCGCAACACAAGTACGGATTTCCTTTCAAAATCAATTCTTACAATTACACCCTCGATTTCAAGGCCACGAGGTACACCACTCCAGATTCACAATCCTCTAGGTAGAGATACTTGATTTTACGGGCAACAAATTCACCCAACTGATTTCCTAGGCTACAATCACATCTTCTCTCACTTGATTGATTTTCCAAGCAACAATCACACCTTTTCTCGCTCGATTGATTAAAAAGAAGCCTATAACTCTGAATAGCACTGGGATCTTGTTGAGATAGTGATAGAGAATCGAACCAGAGATGATCTAGTTAGATTAAATGGTGATTTCGGCAAAGTAATAGTAAAAATGTATATAAAGAAATGAGGAAGAAGAAGAGGAGTGAAATCAGAAAATTATGAATGTAAATTCATTTAAAACATCCCCTATTTATAGTAGAACAACAGCCATGTCCATTCGGAAAAGGATATGACGAATAGACACTTCCTTTGAAATTCAAACTTTTGGAATCAATTGCCATCATGTCGACATGGGTACCTAGGGGTTGTCGACATGCCTAAGGTATTTTTGATAATTTGTTTTTCTTTTGAAGATAACTTCTATCTTATATTAAAACTATTTTAAACTTTATAAATATACTATAGTTTAAAATACATAAATAAGTATAGAGAATAATATTTTGGTATATATAAAATTTTACTATAATTTCATATTTAAATCTTAAATATAAATATTAAAAGTTAAGTACATTATAAGTAAAGATAGTTTAAAACCAAGGATAATTTTGATATTGAAAATAAAGATTATTTTGAGGCTAAAAGTATTTAAAACCAGGATAGATGTTTTTGATTTAAAGAGGAAGATTTTGAAATCATTTTGAAAACAAGATATAATTTTGTAAAACATTTGAATAAAAGTTAGTGGATACAAAACGATGTTCCGCTAGATTTTTCGTAGGTTCCATCCTACTTAGGGTTCCATCCCTTTAACAGGCTCAAAGTGGATTCCATTCCACGAATAAAATGGATTTTAAGATGTCAGTGCTTTTCTAGGAGTTTTAACATAATTATAGACTCGATACTTGTCTTGTACTATTGAAATCTTGAACTCTTGATATCTTGATACTCATGAGTCTTGAATCTTGATGTCTTCGATCTTGAGTCTCTATACTGTACAGTCTTCATTCTCGGTACCTACATGTTTATATTCTACATATACATATATATCTAAACCATAACGTTAGTATTTATATTTTATAACAAGTCCTAAGGTTGTTGTCATCAAAACCATCATCTCAAGGACTAACAATTCCAACCTATCTCCATTGATTTCAAAAGGTTTTGATTTCAAAGGTTTTATTTCGAAAGGTTTTGATTTCGAAAGGTTTGATTTCGAAAGGTTTTGATTTCGAAAGGTTCGATTTCGAAAGCTTTTGATTTCGAAAAGTTTGATTTCGAAAGGATTTATGAAGGTTTGAAGCAGTTGCTTTCGACTCCTATGTTTTTCTGATCCCTTCGCATAATCCAAACGTTTTAAGTCAAAACATTTTAAAGGTTTCAAAGTAGTTTACTTTGATTGGTTTCGAAAGGTTTCCACCTGTTTTAAATTGAACCCAATGTCTTCGAAAGGTTTTGAGGTTCATTGATTCCGAAAGGTATAGTTTAGCTATGTTTTCGAAAGGCTAAGGTTTAAAGGATTTAAAGGCGGGTGTCATATGTTTTAAAGCTTATGAAAAGAAAGCTTTTAAAAGGTTTAGAAGGAGTTGCCTCCAATGATTTCGAAAGGTTTATTAAAGGATATGAAGGAGTTACCTTCAATACTTTCGAAGGGTTTTATGAATGATTTTGAAGGAGTAACCTTCTATGTTTTTGAAAGGTTGTTTGAATGTTTTAAACAAAGATTTCGAATATAAGAATTAGGCAGATAGCCTGAGTGTTTTAAGTTATAAAGAAATTTAACTTATTTTAAAGGATAGACAATCCTTATTGAACATCATCAACATTATTTTGAGTAAAGTATATACATATAACATGGAAAAAGTAGCTTAGAGTAAAGCAAAAGATGTATTTTCCTTGTATATATATGATTTGACGGATTAAATCATTTTGAAAAGGTTTCAAGAAAAATTTATAGAGCAATTAACTCAGATATTGTAGAGAAGTTAGCTCGAATATTTTGAAGGGTAGTTAACCCAAAAGAAAATTCGGGCAGTCAGCTCATTTTAAATTCGGACAGTCAGTCCACTTTAAGGGCAGTCGGCCCAAAGGACAGTTAGTCCAGAAAGAGCAGTCAGCTTTGATATGAACAGATAGTTCATTTATTAGGATAACGGACCTTGCTAAATTTTTAAGGATAGTTAGTCTACCCCTTTTTACTTATTTTGGGCAGATAACTCATTATCTAACATAAAAGTATAATCAAATTTAGGGCAAATAGTCCAGTAAAGAACAGATAGTTCAGATTTAGACATATAGTCTATTTTATTTCCTGTCTTTAGCATAATGGATATTGTTATATTATTAAAATCAGTTGATTAACTAGTTTGGTTGCAGGAAAGGATTTGCAAAATATGTGTTTTGAAAAGAGATATTAGTGAGGGGGAAGCCGTTCCGCTAAGCGGTGTGGTCTCACTAGTTATTAATAAACTAAGATGTAACAGATATTATTCATACCAGACTTTAAGTCTAACTCGAAGTTTTTATTCCCCTTAAACTCTCGGGTGCTCAAAATTTGATTTGAGTAGGCTGAGGGTTTAAGTTTTCAGGTTTTAGCAGATTTTTGCGAATAAAGCATCCGAAGACGAGCAGGTGGCTAACAGATAGCTAATTTAAGGATTCTTCTTTAAATTGTTTCCGCTATGTATTAAGACCGTTATGTCTATATTGCTTTGATCATCCAAGGTGGCATCTTCATATGTCGCTCTTGGCATATTATTTTAAATTATATTTGATCAATGCTTGGGATTACGTTTGGGATTTTTGTAACTTGGATATGATTTATTTGAAATATAATCATTGAAATTATTGTTTTTGGAAATCTGTGATTTTGTTCATATTCAAGTGCTTCTGATATTATGGACACCATTAACACTATCGTATTTCGCCAGCAGAAGTTAATACTGTGGATGGCTGCACCATCCATAGCGCTTACACTACAGGAAAAACCAGGTTTTATAGCAGTTGAAAATATTGAAATATAGCTTTTTACCTTTAATGCTAGTTAAAATAATTGTGGAAAAAAAGAAATTATAGGCGGGAGTCTAGCTGGTTATGGAAAAAATAAAGGCGGGATAATAAATCTCATTTTTCTTTCTATTCCCTCCCCCTCTCCTTCGTGACTCCTTGGTTTGCAATAAAGGCGGGACCCTTGTTTTGCCCTAAATCATCAAAAAAAATGGTGAGTTCATCTTGAAAATTAAATTCCAGATCAAATCAATTCTTCATCGAAGCACGAATTGAATCACAAATCTATCATGAATTTTTCTCCTCTTTTACACCCTATGGCCTCTATGCGTCCTTTCTCTTTCTCAATCGTCGTTTGCAAAAACAAGGGCAAAATTTTTGGTTGCAGATACTAACAAATTTAACCTTTTCTTGTTACTTATGTGTTTGGTATGGTTTCAATCTGGCATGTTTTTTGCTACCATAATCTCTTTACTTCCTGGTACTGTCGATTTATCTTTGCCAGCACATACTCTAGAATTTCACTTTTGTCCTTTTTTCTTTTCTCCTTGGTTATGGGTACTAACAAATTACCTTTACCTATATGTTCTTTCAGAGAAGAAGATCCAAAAAGAGACCAATGATGTGAAGCTGGGTATTTTTGAAGTGGAGAAGAAGGTGGGGGCTATTATCATTGAAGGTTGGTGAGTTTTTTCTCATTCTTGGGTAAAGCTAGGAGCATGTCTTGATTTATGCGACTAAGATGAAGAAGAAGATATAGAAATGGCTTCTAATTTGTTTAATGTAATTTGGTTAGGGTTTAGGTACCGTTCTTTATCTTTTAATAAATTTGGTAACTTGCTGTTTCTATATGGGCAGTTGAACATAACTTAAGTTATTGACCATTTTTACCTTATGCTTTATAAATTACGGGAAACACTATGAATTTTGGATTTGTCCTTTTAAATTTATTATTTAAAAAAAGAAAATATTTTTTCCATTGTTGCTGGATACTATCAACGGAAAATAATTATAACCAGATATGTGCCATGTTTTTATGTTTTTTCGATGTATTGGTGCACCAGTCAAATCAGATCCTGTATTTTGATAATATTGAAGGCATTAAAAATAACACAGCACGGTGAGATTTGATCCCAGGTCACCAAGGGAATAGAAGATAACCTACCACCAAACCATAAAGACAATTAATATTAGTATGATACATAGTGTTTTTATCAATAAACTACTAAACCCACCATCACCACCACCAACTGTTGCCCCTGCCGGTCCGGCTGCCCTAGGCGACTGTCTTGCTCGCCTTGCCCTAGGGCCGGGCCTGCAGCTAGGCCAAGCATATCAATATGATTAGCCTCTTGGGTGACTTTGGATGGAAGGCAGATATCCATGCAATCATCTTTGTGCACATGCTAAGTAAACCACAACCATTGAGAGCAAAGTAATAAGCAAAAAGAGGATAGAATAAGGTATATAATTGATAATCAAAGGTAGGTGCAGTTGAAAATAGATTGCCAGTAAGAACGTCTGACAGTTCAGGCTAAGAATATTAAAACCATATTATTTTGCATTGAAGAAATACAAACATCACTCTCCATTAGCATTTCTCTTTGCATAGTGAGATTATTACTCTTTTGTCCTTGATTAGTTAGAAACTATTTTGTCTATGTTACTGGTTCAATAGGTGAATGAGTAGAATATTTTTGTACGATTGTGTTAAAGTTAGCAATATATTAACACGAAATTTTGGGTAATACACATACATTACACACACGATCACAAATTTATATTGCAGACCCTTTTCAAATAAGCATAAAAGTAGAATCCTTTGTTCATATAAAAAAAGTGTTGTTGTATGTTCAACAAACATCATGTGAACATACAATGAAACATTCATGGAAACTTTAGCTTTGAGTACATAAAATACTCATTTAGTTCAGTATTTTTCGTTAAATATTGATGGCTCAAGATGAAACTATGGAAAAAAATGTGCGTTTCAAAATCATTTTCTGCACATTTTGCATTATATTATGCAAGGGTAACATGTGAATGACAGTCAAACACAACACATCAGTATATCTAATAACACTATGCAAAAATTAAAGAAGATTGATATTTGATAGAGAGAATTTTACTGAGATGTATTAAATTAGAAACTTTATAAACTGAATATGATTCAAATAACAAACTAATTGTACAGTACTCTATTTATATACAAATAAGCTAAATGGGCTAGGCCCAGACATGTTGGCAATCTGCATCAGTATGTTGAGAGAGATGTAAGCCATAGGATCTTTGATGATCTGATGGCTCATATGAAAACCAGTGCTGTCGGTACAAAACCTGTTTACTTCTGATTTCCACCCTCAATTTGACCTAGGGTTTCATTCTTTTCCTCTTTTATCCCAAATCTGCTCCCGACATCTTCAATCATCAAATTAGCTTTGAATCTTTCAAAGTTATGCTTTGAGAGAGCTTTTGTCATGATATCGGCAATCTGATGGCTTGCTGGAATATGATTAACAGCAAGTTCCCTTTTGATAACTTGTTCTCGAACGAAGTACAAATCCATTTCTATATGCTTCGTTCGAGAATGAAGAACAGGATTTGCGGAGATAGAAACAGCTCCAGAATTATCACACCATATCACTGGTTGATTCAAGGAATTGACTTTGATTTCTTTGAGAAGAGATCAGAGCCAAATGATTTCAGCTCCCGTGCTTGCCACGCTTCGATATTCTGCTTCAGTGCTGGAGCGAGACACGGTGGGCTGCTTCTTTGAACACCACGACACTGGGTTGCTTCCTAAATAGATGCAGTAACCTGTCGTTGATCTTCTGTCGTCAAAGTCTGATGCCCAGTCAACATCAGCGAACCCTTTGATAGATAAGTCTTTACATGTTTTTAGCTTTAGACCTTGATTGATTGATCCTTTTAGGTATCTTAGAATATGCTTAACTGCCTTCCAGTGAAGATCTTAAGGTTTCTGCATAAATTGGCAAACTTTATTCACAGCAAATGATAAGTCAGGTCTAGTAATTGTGATATACTACAAAGCCCCTACAATACTTCTGTAAAGTTTTTCATTATCAAAGATTTCCCCTTTGTCTTTAGATAAGTGTAAATTACTTGACATTGGGGTAGGCATGGGCTTTGCAGCACTCATTTTAGCTCTATTTAGAACTTCAGATATGTATTTTCTTTGACAAAGAACAAGTTCATCTTCAGAGTTCCTTATGACTTCAATGCCTAGAAAATATTTTAAATTCCCTAAGTCTTTTAAAGAAAATTTGTTGTTTAAGTGATCAGTGACATACCTGATTTCCTTCATGCAATTTCCTGTGATTATGATGTCATCCACATAAACAAGTATGAACACAGTAGTATTGTTATAATTTTTAACATACAAAGAATTATCAGACTTAGTTGGATGATAATTGAGATTAACAAGAGTAGATTTAAGCTTTTCATACCAAACACGTGGAGCTTGTTTAAGCCCGTATATAGCTTTGTCAAGTTTGCATACCCAATCCTTCTTGTCACTCTGAATGTATCCTGATGGTTGTTGCATATAAACTTCCTCATGAAGTTCACCATTTAAAAAAGCATTATTAACATCTAGTTGTTTTATTTGACACTTATTGTGAAGAGCAATAGTGAGAATAACTCTTATAGTTGTGGGTTTTACAACTGGTGAAAAAGTTTCACTGAAGTCTATCCCATATTGTTGAGAGTAGCCCTTGGCTACAAGTCTTGCTTTATATTTGTCAATATTGCCTTCAGAATTTCTCTTGACTTTGTATGTCCATCTACATCCAATGATATTTTTATTCTTTGGTGCAGGAACAAGAGTCCATGTTTCATTTTTGATGAGGGCATTGTACTTATCGTCCATTGCAGCTTTCCATTTCTCATCCTGTAAGGCTTCATTGAAGCAAACAGGTTCAGATGAGTTGTTGATGACATGATATGCTTTGGGTTTGAATATACCATGTTTTGATCTAGTCATCATGTGATGACCAGTTCCCTCCTCATTAAGATTATCTTGATGAGGAGTGGTATTGCTTTGATTTTCTTGAGCAAAGATAGTTTCTGTTCTAGATTCATTATTGTTGTTGCAGTCATTATTGGAGTTACTTGAATCTTGACTTGATTCTTCACCTGATACTGTGAGTTGAGGTTCAAATTGACTCTGATGTGTAGCTTCATCTATTTTATTGTGAGAAAGGATGGGTATTTCAGGTATAACATTTTTTGTGTTATAAACCTTTTCAGTTGTTTTGATTTCTGCACTAGCAAATAGAAATATAGATTCATTAAATCCAACATGTCGAGATATTATAATTTTTCCATCACTAGTCAAGCATTTGTAACCTTTTTGATTAGAAGTGTAACCAATAAAGGTACAAGATGTTGATCTATTACTTAACTTATGAGAATTATATGGTCTCATATAGGGAAAACATAGACAACCATATGTTTTGAGGTTATTGTAATCTGGTACAATATTAAATAGTAATTCTAAAGGAGTTTTATTATGCAGTACCTTTGTGGGCATTCTGTTGATGAGATGAACAGCTGAATTGAATGCATCAGGCTAGAACTTGAGTGGCATTGAAGCATGTGCCAAAAGTGTGATGCCAGTGTCAACGATATGCCTATGCTTCCTCTCAACTAACCCATTTTGCTCAGAAGTATAGGGGCAAGTAGTTCTATGTATTATTCCTTTTTCTAAGAAATAATTCTTTAATGGTTTGAATTCTTCTCCTCCATCAGTTTGAATTATTTTTAGTTGATGATTTAGTTGCCTTTCCACTTGAGTAATAAATTGAATAACTACCCTATGTGTTTCTGCTTTAGTTTTTAGGAAATATATCCAAGTATATCTTGAAAAAGAATCAACAAAAGATATATAGTATTTGAATCCAAAATCAGAATTTATTGGGGCTTGTCCCCATAAATCTGTAGCTACCATCTCTAATGGTTTGGTATGTTTAGTAGAAGAATCAAGAAAGGGTAATTTGTGATTCTTTCCTATTTGACATGCAGAGCATATATAGGGTAGAGATATATCATTAATATTGATTTTATTACTCTTCAACACAGATTTTACAGTATTAATACTGGGATGACCCAATTTACAATGCCAAAGATAAAAGATTTTGTTATTTTTGACATCATTTTCAACATTGTTGCACCATTTTCCAGAATTGGCTACCTTATTATGCTGCCTCAGATTGAATGAGTATAGACCATTTTGCACATTACCCTGCAGTAAAATTTCTCTAGTTGATGCATCTCTAACTAAACAAAGTTTTGGATAAAATTCAAAGTATACTTGATTATCTTTGGCAAATTGAGAAACACTTATGAGGTTTTTCTTTATTTGAGGAACTCTAAGTAAGTTATTTAAGTGTAATTCTCTTTTGCCAAAAAATTTAGAATTCCCAGTGTGTGTGATTCTTATAGATCTACCATTACCTAAAAGAATTGATTGTGTACCTTTGTATTCCTTGTTTCCTAGATTCAGATTTTCCAAATTGTTGGTAATGTGATTTGTAGCTCTTGAGTCTGGGTACCATTCTTCATATGCTGCATCCTCATTCTTTGAGTGTTGTGCAGTGTTTTGATTGCTGGTATCCACTCCTGTGTGTGCCATGTTAACATTTGGATTGGTTGATCTCTGACTGTTGTTGTTATTATTGTTGAGGGAGTAGTTCTGATCAAATCTGAAATAGCACTTTGATGCTGTATGTTCTATTCTTTCACAAATCTGACACTTTGGTCTATTAAAATTGTTCCATCTGCCTCTTCCTCTACCTCTGCTATTTTGATTTCCTCCTCTAAAGCCTCCAGTTTGATTTCTGTTTGAGTTTTGAGGAGTGTCTTGACTATTCTTTTTATTGACAGAAGTGTAGTTGATAGAGTAGTCAGAATTTTGTGTTTTCTTTTGATCAATTCTCCCTTCATGTGCAAGAAGGGTTGCATGTACATATTGAATGTTTGGTAAATTCTTTTTAGCTGAGATAACAGCCACTATGGATTCATAATCTTCATCCAATCCACTTAAGATTGTGAGAATCTGCTTAGTTTCAGATAGTTTGTATCCTGCTGTGCTGAGGAGATCACAATAATTCTTGGCCTTTGTTAAGTATTCCCTCATTGACATATCATTCTTTCTTAAATTCTGCAGTTGTCTTTTGTAGTGTATAATTATTGCAGAAGATTGAGAATTGAAGAATTGTTCAATGGCTTCTCAGATTTCTTGTGAAGTTTTGCATCCAACAATATGAGATAAGATGCTTGTGCTAATTGAGGATATTAGCCATGTTGCAAGAAGATTATCTTGTCTCTGATAGAATATGAATTCTTGATTAGGGATCGCTTTTTCTTGATTATCAGTTATCATCTTGGGTGGAATGGTCAGAGTACCATTAATATATTCTTCTAACCCATGGCCTTTTATGGTTGTTTCAGTTTGATATTTTCACATGATATAGTTGCTTTCATCTAGTTGTACTACTGTCTGACCTTTTAACTTTATTATTCCAGGGAAAATAGCAGCATTGTTGGCTCTGAATCCTGATGTGGCAACGGTTGCACTTTCTTCAGTCATGATGAAATGAACAGAAACTGGCGAGGCAGATGTTTATTTTGCAGCCAGATACTGATCCAAGAAAGTGAATCTTGAAAAGGAAATAAGAACAGATATGAGAATAGGAGAGAAGGGTAGCAGAATCAAATGATGAGATGCTCTTTGAAAACTGAGAGCAACTGAAAGATTTGATTATGAATCTTTCTTTCTGGATGGCTCGATGATGATCATGGAGCTGATTATGATGATTAGTCGTTTGACACTATTGGCTCCGATACCATAAAGAAGATTGATATTTGATAGAGAGAATTTTACTGAGATGTATTAAATCAGAAACTTTATAAACTGAATATGATTCAAATAACAAACTAATTGTACAGTACTCTATTTATATACAAATAAGCTAAATGGGCTAGGGCTAGACATGTTGGCAATCTGCATCAGTATGTTGAGAGAGATGTAAGCTATAGGATCTTTGATGATCTGATGGCTCATAAGAAAACCAATGCTATCGGTACAAAACCTGTTTACTTCTGATTAAAATGATCAAACCAATAATTACTGATTTAAAAATTAAAATAGAAGTAAGCTAAGTTAGACAGTCTAATTGAATAGGATAAAATTCACATATTTAACGGAAATTTTATTAATGTTGCCTAGCACTCACAGATTGACCTAACACGAAACAGATGTACTCCTGGATCGTGAAACTGCTTGGAATCATATCACAAATGAAAATATAAGTAGGTGATAGCACAAAATCTACTACACCTGCATAACTAATCATACTATAAAAGATAAAATTCAAAAAATAAAGAAGGAAAATACAATAGTAAGATTTCAATATATATGGGGAAGAAATAGCGATCTCAACAAATAAAATATTATGCAAAGACAACGAGTTCATTTCTCTAGCTAACATATAGTACTTCATTTAAAAATCTAGCTAAACATAAAAAATAATTTGAAATATACAAAACATAAAAACCTTCAAAATCAAATTGAAGTCCAAATTAAAACTTTGGAGAATAATTCATACCTTATCCAACCCAAAATACATTGATGGCATACTTTATATAACTGCATGTTTCAAAATTTTACATGAACTCGTATAGTTGTTTCGATATAAGGTATAATCTATAGAACCACAATGAGTCTGAGCACTTCAAAAATCAATACGTGAACATGAAGTTAAGTTCAAAAACCTATTGTTATAAATTTACCATATACATATATCATATATGATATCTACACAATGCATGTGTAAGATTTGTAAAGAAGCAAGCTCAAGGTGATTGGATAATTCAAGTAGTAATTTGAATTAATTAGTTATCTAACTTCAATGGCTATAATGCTAAGTTAAAATATAAACAAAAATAAACACAAGTATACAAAATAAGAATACAAATATTCATGATTTTCAAAACAGTGGAAAGTGAAAGCTAAGTGTGACACTATTTTGATATGTTTTGAATATACATCAAGTTTGAATAAAAGGTTTGATAGCGATAAAACATCATGATATCGCTTATGACGGTGGGAGGGAAGAAGGGATATGAAGTGGTGATGGAAACTTAACGAGGCACTGATTTTGTAGAATGAAAAAAACTAAGAAATTTGTATTTTAGAATTTCTGAGAGAAAAAGAAGAGTATGAATTCATATTTCTTTCCCTTTTGAATAAAAAGAGCAGATGAAGTAACTTTTGTTCCTTTCATTGACTTTACTGTGATGTTGATTTTCTATTTTAATACGATGTAATAGAGTAAAATAAGAATTTGTCACAAGAGAGAGAATGGGGTTGAAGTTAAAAACCTATGACAGGGAGAAGAAGAGACCGAGCAGAGAAGGTAAAAGGAATAATTGGTATAAAAATGAGGAAAGAAATATTATAGCATTACACATGTAAACCTTAGAAATACAAACGTTAAATCAAGGAGAAAGCACAATCTAACACTCAATTTTATTATTATCGCACAGATTTTATTTTTTCTTATATAGCAGCTATATTATTTTGATGGTAACTTAATTGCTATTATAATTGAGTTCATTTATAATTTATAGAAACAAACTATGTTTTTGAAATTATAACTTTTGTGTTTTCTGATTTTACATAAAAAGATTAAATATTACTTCTCTAAAGAGATAAATCATGAATGAAACCATATGGGGCACCATCTATTAAAATAGAAAATGAGGGAGTAGATATACACTCATATATGAGATTAGCAAAGGAGATAGGAAACCCCATAGAAATCAGCATATGATGAATAAATTCTTTATTGATTTTGTCATACGCCTTGTGTAAATCAATTTTCAAACAAATATTGCTCGAATTTTTTCTATTAAAACTTCTGATCTTTTCGTAGGCAAGAAGAGAGTTTTCAGAAATTATTCTATTAGGAATGAAAGCATTTTGGTTAGAAGAGATTAAGTCATTCATATAATCTTTCATTCTATTGCATATAAGATTGGCAAGAATTTTGTATGTAACATTACAAAGGGAGATTGGCCGAAAGTCAGACAAAGGATATCTATTGCCATGGAGTTCCTTACTTTAAATATGGACATAGAATTTATCAAAGGAAATATTAGTCCTATTTACCAAGTTGAGCCGATGATTACTCACCTCCTATATGCAGATGATATCTTAATTATGACAAAAGCTACCACTGAAAATGCAGTAACAATTCACCATATTTTACAAAAATTGGAAAAAATTGCTGGTCTCAAATTAAATACTGAAATATCCAGTCTATTTTTCAGTAAAGGTGCCAAATTCAAACAGGAAATTGCTGATATTATTAATTTCAAGATTGATAACTTGCCAATCATATATTTGGGAATCCCCCTTTCAAACAATGCTCTGAAAACTAGAGACTTTGGGTGGCTTATTGACAAAATTAAAAAAAAATTCAATAACTGGCAAAATAGATTCCTCAATATTAGTGGGAGGGCAGAGCTTATCAAGACTGTTATCCACCCCATGCTGCAATTTTGGCTGCAGGTTTCTCAATTTCCTGCTACAATTATTCAGAGGATTAATTCTTTATGTGCTAACTTCTTGTGGAAATCAAGGTCCCATAAAATGAGCTGGAATGAAGTTTGTAAAACCAAGAGAGAAGGGGGTCTGGGAATCAGGAGAATTGAAGACTTAGCTACAGCTTCTGCAACCAAACTTTTATGGAATTATATTAATGGTAACTCTTTGTGGGCAAAATGGATACATAACAGATACTGTAAAAAGACTAATTTTTGGATTTTCAATATGGACAATAATGCTTCACATACATGGAAAACTATTCTACGTGCTAGAAATTGGTGCAAAGGATATATAGAAAGGAAAATTGTGGATGGGAATAACACTGACATTTGGTTTGATCCATGGTTACAAGGATCTTCTTTAATTGACAATTATGGATGGAATTGCATGACTACTTTGAGAGGATGTCACAAAAAAGTTTCTAATCTTATTTCTAATAATAACTGGAATCAAACTCTCAGTTTCATTCCCATTCAATCTCATAATTATGTTAGGAAAATTCACATTCATTATCAGATGAAACAGGATTATTGGTGGTGGATCCCTAATACATTAGGCCAATTCTCCTTGAAATCTGCCTGGAATATTTTTCGAAGCAAATATGAAGAATTCGACTGAACCAAAATCATATGGGATAAAGGTTGTGCGCCGAAAATGTCTACATGTTCTCTATTTGCCATTAGAGACAAACTGCACACCAAAATCAAAATTAGTAAATGGTCTCCTGCAATTGATCAAAAGTGTGTTCTATGTGCTAATCACAACGAGGACAGAGATCATCTTTTTTTTCAATGCACTTACGCGAAAAACATTTTGAAAGCCCTCTTACCTAAGCTTAATATTCAGTTAGGATCCAATTTTGACCTCAATTTTATACCGACTGCTATTACTAAAGCTCAGGAAAAATTCCACGCGAACAATTCATGCATCCCTAGCATCATTTGTACTACTATCATATGGAACATATGGTGCGAACGTAATAATCGTGTTTTTAAGGGAACTAAAGAACCTTTCGAATTGAGAGTTAAGCACATACTCATTGAAAGCAAACATCTTATTCAACAGAGAATTCATATTTGTAGCTTAAACTCTGAAGAAAGACTTATCTTATCGAATTTCTTTACGGCGACAGATCTCTATGCTTGCTTTCAACCCCCTTGACCTTTGGTAGATCGTTGGTTTTCGCCTATTTCAGCGCTTGCTTTTTCCGGAATTGGTTGTTTTCAAGATCCTTCGTCTCTCTGAAGATTTGGATTCTCGAATTGAGAATTTTGGGGATTTTTCGTTTCCCCTCCTGTTTAATGGATAGCTTTTGTTGTTGAGTCGGTCAAGGTCTTGTTTCTGTCTGTTTTGTCTTTTTCTATTCCTTTGTTTTTTTGTTTTGCCTTGTATTTTGGCTCTGGTGCAAGCTGATCGTACGGATGGTTTTGAGATTGTTGTGTCTTTGTAATTGCTCCTCCATCTGTTTGACAGCTTAGCCCAGTTTGCGTTGTGTTGTACTGTTAATATATGAAATTGATATGTACTCTTTTTCCTTACAAGGCACCCATATAGGTTAGGGGGTTGTAAGGTTTTAACGAGGCATATCAAGGAAATATATGATTTTTTCTTCGTATATAAAGTACCTTTTTCCAAAAAAAAAAAGAGATAAATCATATGTGATAATTTAAAATGTTATTTTTGACAATATATACTACCATAATAATTGATGTATTTGAAGAACCAATCTAATCGTTTGTGTATAGACCAAATTTACATTATTAACTTAGACATCAACATATAAAATTCACATGGATCTAATTAGTTAAATAAATCTGAACTAAAATGAAAAGTGAAATTCCTAGATAATATGAAGACTAATAACTTTGGAAGCATATCTTCACGCAATCACAAAATTTACACAATTCGAATATCTTATTGTCAAATTTTAAGAAAAAACAATTCCCACTTCTCTTATCTTTGGTCTTCACTCTTCAATTTTTATATAAAAATTTATACTATATTAGTAGTGGAAATTTCACACAGAGCTTTTCATCTCCAATTCCAAAATAAACTAATGTGGCATTTGTGAGTTGGGTGATTCAAAGAACTAGAGTTAACTAATCATCTTTTGAAAATTTGGAAGCATATTATTAGAAAAGTAAACTAATGAATAACTGTCATTTATGAGCTGCTACACACCAAACTAGAGCAATACATCCAAATCTCTCGTAAATGATATTTTCCATGCTTGAAAAGACAATCCATTATAAACCGCTTCTAAATTTGGCATCATATTGCTCAGATTGTAGGAAAGTAGATGAAGCTACTATTTAAGAGTTTAATCCAAATTCTGTAGGTTTTAAATGAACGTAAATACAATGATATACTATACAAAGAGAATGAAATGGATAAAATATAATCCACAAAGACTGATGTGAAGAAATCTTGCACAAATAGAACGACAATATTAGAAAAAAAAGTTGTGCTAAACAAATATACCAACAAAATGAAAATAAGATCACTCGCTCCAACAAACCAGCAAATACTTGTTAAACATTTGAAAATTTATAAGCAAATAATTTTATTTTCTATAGTTTTTTTTATTATTTGGCATAACTAGATTTGAAGGGCGAAGTTAGAAAAAACAGCACTAAAACGTTACAATGTAGATAATTGTTAGTAATTACTTTTACACTAATTTTTTTAGCTTTCTTAATAAGTCAGCTAGAGAAAGGGTTAAGTCGGTTAGCATTGCTTGGATCTAAATTTTTTTTAAGCATAAGTGTGAATATAAAAAACCTATATCGTTCATAAATTGATTGGAGTCATACAATAGATATGCTATTTCTGGAAATTATAGATTGTGTACATCATTTTTTTAATTTACATGCCACACTATGTAATCTCTATCAAAGAATGGATCGAAAGAATGGTTTTATTCCATTTATACAGAAGAATTATATGTAGAATACAATTTAGTTGATTGGATTGCTTGATAACTCCATAAGATTCAAGTTAAAATGCATTAAAGCCTAATGTTATCCGAATGATGCACTAGTACCATACATAAAGTAGCATTAGAGAAATTGCAGGACAATTAACTCCAAACATATAGACATCCATAAATTGTCATTACAGAACTTGCATTCATTAATCAGTTTACTAATTATATACATGGATGTTATTTCTTCTTAGATACCTTAGTATGTAATCTTATTACTCTATCAAGTTGATATTTGTGTGTACTTCAATTCAACTGAGCAAATTCATTTCTTTGGCCTAGCACACCAATTTGTCTTAGTAACCGACCAAGCAACAACTTTAGTTAGTAAACTAAATGGGCAGATCACCATTGAGGCATATCCTACACTGTAGCTCCAAAACACTGAGTTTTCTTTTTTCTTCATATTTGCTCAAAGAAATTTATAGGTATATTTCGACATAATGCAGATGCCACACATCATGATGTATTGAAAGTTTTCATTCTTATTCTTCTTTAACAACAATATATGCAGTATATTGATAATACAGAGAGTGGATATCAAACTTGATGCAGCAACGGATAACTGAAAATGGATGTAACAGTGAAAGTAGCAATCGGTGGATTGAAAGATACCAAAGGCCCAAATCCGTTGATCCAAAGATACTGGATTCTAGCTATCTTCGTCACGTTGATCGCGCACGATGCCGTAAAAGAAGATCTACGATTCTTCGTACGTTGATCTAGCGCACTAGATACTGTGGATCGGCTTCAACAATCATTGATTCGAGCGCACTCGAATGCCGAAGGTGGAGATAGGAGAACACACTCAACTACCAATTTGAGAAGTGGCACAAAGCACACAAACAAAGTTTTATTCAAAATCAATCAACCATTACAAATGACACCACCCGCCTATTTATAGGCTTACAACTCAACACTTACATCACAACACATAGGTCGTGAACGACCTAACACAGACAAACGACCTAACAAAGTACACGACTTAACATTGGCCACGACCTAACATACGCGACTTAAAGAAGCAAACAAACACAATACATCACAGCATTTACGACCTATGGAAACATCATCCACGAGTTAACAAATTACAACACAACAAAAAGTACAACAACTTATATACAACATGACTCAAGACAACAGCGACTTAAGGAATAGTTTCTGGAAATCTTCATGCGACCTACCACTTGAGCGACTTAAAGAAATGCAGCAGTGAGCGACTTAATCAATGAGCGACCTAAGAAACTCCTCCAGTAGAGACTTAAGGTATCTCAGCGACCCAAGGTCTCGCGACCTATCTTTGAGCGACCTAAGGCTTCGCGACTTATAATAGGTCGTTCGCGACCTAAAGAAAGCGGCATGTGAGAGCGACTTATGGTAGGTCGTTCGTGACCTAAAGAAAGCGGCATAAGATCAAGCGACCTATCTTCCCACGACCTAAGATCGAGCGACCTATCTTCCCAGCGACATAAGATCGAGCGACCTATCTTCCCGCGACCTAACTTAGGTCGTAAATCGCATGGTTGTGTCGTTGAGCGAGCTATCTTAGGTCGTAGCTCGAAAAAATCGGAGCGATCCAAAGTAATGAGTTCTGGCATGCTTAACTCGCTAGGTCGTTCCAACGACCTATCCCCCTGATTTAGCTCGCTAGGTCGTTCCAGCGATCTATCCCATAGTTTTAGCTCGTTATCTTCTTCGTTAGGTCGCACGCGACTTAACAGCACGTTAGGTCGCTCGCGACCTAAGACTTCATCAGTCTGGGCTGCATCATCCTCCCCTGGTTGGGAAAAATTCGTCCTCGAATTTGCGCCCTCCTCTTCCACAACAAGCTCATCCCCATGATACGGAATCAAGTATTTGACGTTAAAAACGTCTGCAGTGTGAATATCATCCGGCAATTTCAACTGATACGCTTTATCATTGATCTTCTTCAAAATTTCTACTGGGCCAATTTTTCGAACTTTCAACTTGTTGTAAGTTCCAACAGGAAAACGATCTTTTGTCAACACGGCATAAACCAAGTCACCTTCTCTGAAATTCACACTCCTTCGCTTTTTATCTGCCAGTTGTTTATACTTCTCATTCGCCTTCTCCAATCGTTCCTGAACGATTTCATGGCATTATGTCAATCCATCAACAAAATCAACAGCCCGCTTAAATGTTCCCTTCGGTTGTGGCACTATCGTCAAATCCAACGGCCCCTTTGGTAAACTCGAATATATAATCTGAAATGGACTGAAACCCGTACTACGATTAATAGCATGATTATGTGCAAATTCCGCCTGACACAACTTCATATCCCAACTCTTCAAATTATCTTTCACAAGACATCTCAATAAATTTCCCAATGATCTATTTACTACTTCCGTTTGCCCATCTGTCTGCGGATGATAGGCGCTACTAAAATTCAGCTTCGTTCCAACCATCTTCCACAAACTTAACCAAAAATGGCTTAGAAATCTAGTATCCCGATCAGAAACAATAGATTCAGGTAGCCCATGTAATTGATACACCTCTTTAAAGAATAATTGAGCAACACGGACGGCGTTAGCTGTCTTCTTACAAGCTATGAAATGCGCCATCTTGAAAAATCTATCTACCACCACATATATGGAATCATTCCCACGCTGAGTTTTCGGTAACCCCAAAACAAAGTCCATGCTAATATCAAACCATGGTCTAGTAGGCACAGGTAATGGCATATACAATCCCGCATTCGTCGCTGTCCCTTTGGAAACTTTACATATATGACATCTTTCTACAAATCTTCCAACCTCTCTCTTCATTGAAGGCCAAAAATATGATTGCGAAATCAATTGCAATGTACGGTCTCTTCCCACATGTCCTTCTTCATGCAACTCCTTTACAATCTTCATTCGTAAGCTGCACTCTGGAATACATAATCGATTCCCTTTAAAAAGAAAACCATCCACCAATACATACTCATCCGTCTTCCCCTTCTCGACTTCATCAACAAACTTCGCAAAATAAGGATCATCAACAAATAGTTCTGGAAACACTTCAAACCCCGTCACTTCAACCTTCATTGTAGTCAACAAATGATTCCTTCGACTCAATGCATCTGCCACACGGTTTGTAATTCCCGACTTATACTTCACCACAAATGTAAATTGTTGCAGGTATGCGATCCACGAAGCATGCCTGACTGCAATTTTGTCCTGTCCCTGCAAATGTTTCAGTGCTTCATGATCAGTATATAGAACAAATTCTTTATGGAACAAATAGTGTCTCCAATGTTTTATAGCTTGAACAATAGCATAGAACTCCACATCATAAGTATTATATCTCATCTTTGCTCCCGATAGCTTCTCACTGAAATATGCAATAGGACGTCCCTTCTGACTTAACACCCCTCCAATCCCAACTTTAGATGCATCAGTATGTAACTCAAACAACAACTGAAAATCTGGTAATACTAGAATTGGTGCTGTCGTCAATAGTTCCTTGATTCTCTCAAAAGCAAATCCTGCTTCCTCTGACCATGAAAACTGCTTCCCCTTCATACAATCAGTAACTGGTGCCATCACGCTACTGAAGTGTGGAATAAATCTTCGGTAGAATGATGCTAAACCATGAAAACTTCTAACTTCTGTTATCGTTCTGGGTTGTGGCCAATTTCGGATTGCTTCAACTTTATTCTGATCCACCTGTATACCTCCTTCTGAAATAACATATCCCAAAAATAAAACACTATGCGTCATGAACACGCATTTCTTTGTTGCAGCATAAAATTGTTCCTATCGCAGTATCATCAACACTTCTCTCAAATGTTGCAAGTGTTCTTCTGCGCTTCTATTATATATCAGTATATCATCAAAATACACCACCACAAACTTCCCAATAAATGGTCTAAATATCTGATTCATCACCCGCATAAATGTACTAGGTGCATTTGAAAGACCAAACGACATAACCAGCCATTCATATAATCCTTCTCTCGTCTTGAATGTTGTCTTCCATTCGTCCCCTGGTCTAATTCGAATTTGATGATAACCACTCTTCAAATCGATCTTCGAAAAGATAACAGCTCCACTAAGTTGATCCAACAAGTCATCCAATCGAGGCATAGGAAATCTGTATCTCACTGTAATCTTGTTTAGTGCTTGACTATCAGTACACATCCTCCACGTTCCATCCTTCTTCGGCACTAACAAAGCTGGAACTGCACAAGGACTTAAACTTTCCTGTACACGTCCTTGTTCAAGCAACTCTTCCACTTGCCTTCTCAACTCCTCGTTTTCCTTTGGACTCATTCTGTAATGTGGTCTATGTGGCAACACAGCTCCTAGAACAAGATCTATTTGGTGTTGAATGTCCCTCAATGGCGGTAACTCTGTTGGCAGCTCTTCAAGAAATACATCTTCAAATTCTTCCAGCACTGGCTTCACTTCTTCAGGAATTTCAACCACTTCATTACTCTCACGTCCAATCAACAAAAATACTTCAGGTTTCTCTTCTACTTCCTTAACAAACTCCTTCAAAGATAGCAAAGTTTTAAGTTCTTCAATCTCCTCCAACTTGCTTTCTTCTTGTTGTCGCTTCTTGGGAACTAAAGTGATTTTAGTACCTTCAAACATGAAACTATAACTGTTAGTACGACCATCATGTTGCACAGCTCTATCATACTGCCACGGTCTCCCCAACAACAGATGACATACATCCATATCAACCACATCACACCAAATTTCATCTTTGTATTTCTTCCCAATCGAAAAATTAACACAAGCTCTTCGTCCAACTTTCACCTCCCCACCTTTCCTCAACCAAGCTAACTTGTAAGGTTTCAGATGCTTCTCAGTCTTTAATGTCAACTTCTTCACAGCCTCGGTAGAAATGATGTTATCACAGCTTCCCGCATCAATGACAAACTTGCAAACTCTTCCCAAGATAGTGCACGTTGACTGAAAGATGTTACTCCTCAACCAGCTAGTCTCCTCCTCTTGTTTTGGTGTTAAACAAGACCTCTTCATCATTAATGAATACCTTTCATCTCCCGACACATTTTCTTCCTCCTCATCATGTGGCGAATTAGAACATTCAGCTTCTTCTTCTTCATCCTCTGCCTCAGCAACCATCACTCGCTTCTTTGGCTTCGGACATTCATTGCTTTTGTGACCAAACTCCTGACAATTGAAGCATTTGATACCACTATTGACCTTGGTCTTAGCAACTTCACTTACAACCGGTTTTGCAACAGCCTTAGAAACATTCGCATTGCTACTAGCCCCTTTCATTGGATTGTTGGAATTTGTAAACACACCACCACCTCTCCTTCCTTGCTTCTCCCAAGCTAGAGCCTTTTGATGTGCTTCAGCAACAAATCTGGGATCAAACATATTCACCATATCTTGAATCTGCATTCTCAACCCTCCAACAAATCTAGTTATCAACTACTCCTCTGTCTCCATGATATCATTCCTCGCAATCAATTGATAAAATTCATCCGCATAATCATTCACTGACTTTGTTCCCTGTCTCAGATTCTGCAATCGTTGATACATGAGAGATTGATAATTATACGACAAGAAAGTTGCTTTCATCAACTTCTTCATCTTATCCCATGACTCAATCTTTGACTTCCCCATTCTCTCCCGTGTTAGTTTAATTTGCTGCCACCATGCCATAGCTCTTCCTTTCAATCGTGTAGCAACCAACTTCACTCTACGATGTTCGGGAACTTCCTTAAAGTCAAAAATCTCTTCAACATTAGACAACCAATCCAAAAATTCTTCCACTACCATTCCACCCTTGAATTCTGGAATTTTAGTTTTCATCCCCGACTCCCATCGTCGATCATCTTCAACATCCCGATATGCATTTCGTACTTGGTCTCGATCTCGATAATGAGCACTACATCTATCACCATCTTCATCAAAAACAGATGTACTTCGATAACGATCTCGACCACCCACATCTCTATGATCACGCATATCTCTTCTACTTTGTCTTTCATCATCACGGTATGGCTCATGTTCAAACTCACGTAGAGTTCTTCTCTCTTCATCTCTATACTAATGATGTTCTCTTCTCAATGAAACTGAAGATTCTCTTCTTTCTCGATAAGATTGCGGCGACACCCTCCTCGCTTCCGTGACTGATGGCGAAACTCTGTTTCCTTCATGGTTCGAGACTGGCGACCTCCTCCTTTGTCCTTCATTCATATCATTCATCAGTTTTTCTAACTTCCTAATGCCTTCATAAAAAATTTCATTGATGCATTGTTCCATTTTGCTCGGCTTCTTCTTTTCTATACAACGCTTCAACATTTGGATGGCGATTAGCTCTTCTCGGCGGCATTACCAAACTTCACAAACTTTAACTCGGCTCAGCTCTAATTCTCGGCCTTGAACTCTTCGATAAGAATTGGCTCCAAGACTCGGCTTAGCTATGATTGGCTAAGTCTAGCTCTGATACCAAATGATGCAGCAGCAGATAACTGAAAATGGATGTAACGGTGAAAGTAGCAATCGGTGGATTGAAAGATACCAAAGGCCCAAATCCGTTGATCCAAAGATACCTGATTCTAGCTATCTTCGTCGCGTTGATCACACATGATGCCGTGAAAGAAGATCTACGATTCTTCGTACGTTGATCTAGCGCACTAGATACCGTGAATCGGCTTCAACAATCGTTGATTCGAGCGCACTCGAATGCCGAAGGTGGAGATAGGAGATCACACTCAACTACCAATTTGAGAAGTGGCACAAAGCACACAAACAATGTTTTATTCAAAATCAATCAACCATTACAAATGACACCACCCGCCTATTTATAGGCTTACAACTCAACACTTACATCACAACACATAGGTCGTGAACGACCTAACACAGACAAACGACCTAACAAAGTATACGACTTAACATTGGCCGCGACCTAACATACGCGACTTAAAGAAGCAAACAAACACAATACATCACAGCATTTACGACCTATGGAAACATCATCCACGAGTTAACAAATTACAACACAACAAAAAGTACAACAACTTATATACAACACGACTCAAGACAGCAACGACTTAAGGAATAGTTTCTGGAAATCTTCATGTGACCTACCACTTGAGCGACTTAAAGAAATGCAGCAGTGAGCGACTTAATCAATGAGCGACCTAAGAAACTCCTCCAGTAGCGACTTAAGGTATCTCAGCGACCCAAGGTCTCGCGACCTATCCTTGAGCGACCTAAGGCTTCGCGACTTATAGTAGGTCGTTCGCGACCTAAAGAAAGCGGCATGTGAGAGCGACTTATGGTAGGTCGTTCGCGACCTAAAGAAAGCGGCATAAGATCGAGCGACCTATCTTCCCGCGACCTAAGATCGAGCGACCTATCTTCCCAGCGACATAAGATCGAGCGACCTATCTTCCCGCGACCTAACTTAGGTCGTAACTCGCATGGTTGTGTCGTTGAACGATCTATCTTAGGTCGTAGTTCGAAAAATCAGAGTGATCCAAAGTAATGAGTTCTGGCATGCTTAACTCGCTAGGTCGTTCCAGCGACCTATCCCCCTGATTTAGCTCGCTAGGACGTTCCAGCGATCTATCCCACAGTTTTAGCTCGTTATCTTCTTCGTTAGGTCGCACGCGACTTAACAGCACGTTAGGTCGCTCGTGACCTAAGACTTCATCAGTCTGGGCTGCATCAAAACTCGAAACAGTAAGCATCATACTCAGTCAGGTTAATTGTTATACAAACATAAAATAAATTTGATAATTTAAAGTATGACTGGAAGTAATCCAATCTTATAGACTAAAACTTGGTAAGTCAAAATCTTGACCATCTTTCTTAATTATCAGTTTATTGATTATTATTTTTTCTTTTCATGCCAGAATTCACCAATCACCAATTATTATTTCTTGAGCACATGTACACTTCCGACCTGCTATGTAGTTTAATTAGTTCTAGTTTCCAGATTAACTATATTTGTGAATAAAGCTCTTTGTTATTTCATTTCTCGAGCTAAAAAAATAGATTAAGTATTAACATTCCAATGTCATTATGTAACAACCTGCTTCCATTAGCAATTTTTTTGGGGTTATAGCTATATAATCATTCTAGTGGTCAACATTTTTATTAGTTATAAGATTGCATGCACAATCATTTCAGTCCCCTCTTTGACAAGCTATTGCTAACATTTGCTTGTTAACAAAGTTGTTAATGCTATCATGTAACCCTTTCTTCCTTTGATTATGTTCGTCTATGCTAAATCTTTCATCTATAAAGACTTTCATTAAAAACAATATATTTCTTCCTTTAAAGTTTTTACTTATCTATCCTTATTGTCATTACTAGGTAGAATTATGAGGTAAAAAAGAAAATGGAGTAGAATTGGATAATGATAAGGTAGTTGGTGCAGATAGGCAAATACAAAGAAGAAATGTAAAAGTTTACATAGCAGCTTATGATGCCTAGTCTTGAAACTGAAGTAGTTCATGTTGCCATAATTTGAAGACAGCTGTAATGATGTATAATACTCTTGAAACATTAGAAGCCGGACTTGTCCAAAGGCAGACTTGCACTGAAAGTTCTAGTTCTGAAGTAGTTCATGTTGCAATACAATTTGTGTTGTTGCGAAAATTGAAACCTAATCTGCAGGCTAAAAGCAAGCATGAAAGCCGATGCACTGAAATTAGTAACAACTGAACAAAGATCGTGATTAACTGATACTTGGAGCTTGAAACCTGACTATAAAGCTAAACTGATATGAAATGTATGCAAAACAACAAAGAGACAAAGCAATGGATCAACTGTGCAATCCATTTTCATGAAGTACATCTGTTAGACGATATGTGGTATAGCAGAGAGATGAAAGTTGAACTTAGATGAACATGCTACAACAAGAACATGGAATGAGAAAGAAATGAATCTTTTAATTAAGTTATAGTCTGAAGTTGAGATACTTGTACGAACAAATATTTAAAAAATTATTTTTCTCTCAAATGTGTTTTCTACGGTTGTCGTTTGAATTCTTTTGATTAAAGTTAGAATTTGTTACATTCCTGTTTGTGAAATGCTATATATAATGAATAGGAAATGGGCTATCAATAAATAGTAAATCAATAATCACATTATAAAAATGCCATGATAAGAAACAATCTGTCATCGTTATTCAGTGTTAATGAAATGCTATAAAAAGTTTAACCGTTTCATAGCGTTTATTTTTAGCGTTTAATAAACGCTACAAAATGTTTATTTTCTATAGCGTTGGTTTTCTACTATAATAAGATCTTGACTTATTATAGCATGTCGTTAAACAGCGTTCTTTAAAACGCTATACATAGCCTTTTTTAAACGCTATTAAAAGTCTAGTTTGTTGTATTATTAGTTTTTGGCCTCCAGATACGGGATGTTACAGCTTGGTATCAAAGCATAGGTTTATGAAAAATTTAACTAAAAATTGGTTTTGAAAACAAAAATCCAAGGAAATTGGAGTAAGGTTTGGAGTTGGGTTAACGCTATAGTAACGTACTTGTATTTGTTATATATAAGTATGCGCTTTATCTCCATTCATCTATCTTTGATTAGGTTATCTTTCTGTATCTCATGAAGTTTGATTACATATATGGATGGTAGAAGAAATAGAGTTAACCAAGGAGGGGGAAGCACCGAAAGGAACGCTGGACCTAATGTAGGGAGAGACCAAGGTCAGGCAGAGAATGCTGGTGCTGAAGTCCCGCAAGTCGCAATGGAAGCCATGTATCATTTTTTCAGGAATATAATGCAGGCAGGAGTTGCAGCCGGAGTGGTAGGAGGAAATTCCGCAGGAGCAGGGGTTCCAGAAGTTCCGGTAGTTAATCATTTCGCTAAGATGAGCGGCGATTATGTGAAGCTAGGAGGGAAGCCATTTATGGGAACGGAGGATGCCATTGAAGTGGAGAATTGGTTGTTGCACCGCGAAAGGATTTTTGCAGATTTAGGGCTCAATGACGAGCAGAAGAGGAGGTTGGCGTCCAGGCAGCTTCAGGGGACTGCATTGTTATGGTGGAACAGTCGATCAACAATAGTTTATGAGGAAACAGTAACCTGAGAGGAATTCAAGGGGAGATTTCAGGAGAGGTTTTTGTCAGTAATGACACAATCAGCTTTGATTAGGCAGTTTGCCGAGCTGGTGCAGGGAGAGATGTCTGTTGCTGAGTAAGCCAGGAAGTTCGAAGAGTTGGCCCAGTATGGGTATGCTTATGTAGATACCGTGTTGAAATAGAATGAGAAGTTTATCAGAGGATTGAAGCCAGAATTGGCTAGTGCTACTTTGTCTCATCTTAGAGATCCTTCTGATATTGTCGTAGAGATGACTTTGAGGTAGGAAGAAGTCCTTGAGTCTCTAGAGAAGAGCAAGGCAAAAGTAGTCCAGGTTGGGCAGAGCCAGAAGAGGAAGTTCTTTCCCAAGAAGGGTGCTCAGAAGGGTGGAGCAGCCAAGAAAGCGAAGCCTGAAGTTGTCTGCTATAAATGCGACAAGAAATGGTACACGAGCATCGCTCAAGGGAAGCGAAGGATGTGGCTAAGTGGAAGAATGTCAGGTGTATTAATTGTGACCAGATAGGCCATTATAAGAACTAGTGCAAGGAGCCTATTAGAGATGGTAATGGCAAGGTGTATGCATTGGAGCCTGCCGCTTCCAAGCCAACAGCCCAGGAGAAAGGAAAGTCAGTTCTTGGGGGAACGCTCCATATTCATGGTATGTCTGTTAGCGTTTTATTTGATACTGGTGCATCGCATTCTTTTATATCTAGATATTTGATAGATAAGCTTAACCTTGAACCCACATATTTAGTTACTTCCTTACGGGTTGCGAATCCAATAGTAGGGTATGCAACTCTAGGGTTGATGTGTGACCAGTTTGACTTTGACCTGTTAGGTCATACTTTTGAGTGCAGTTTGCATGTGTTAGATTTTTTGGGGTTTGGGATCATCCTAGGTATGGATTGGTTAAGTAAGTACGATGCTATGATATTTTTCCAGGGTAGGAAGACATCTCTTAGTCACCCAGATTGTAGCGATCGAATTGTTTTCACCGTATGAGGTTCTAGCGGTGCAGTGTTTGCTTTGGATTCAGATGATGAGTTGAGCCGAGTTTTCATGTTTAGAGAATTTGCAGATGTGCTTGAGCTTGTAGTTGGATTGCCACCGAAGCGAGCTATTGGGTTTTGGATAGATTTGGTTCCGAGAGCAGAACCAGTGAGTAGACCGCCAAACAGGATGACCCCTTCAAAGATGAGAGAGTCGAAGGTGTAGTTGGTGGACTTAGAGGGCAAGAGTTTTGTCAGGCTGAGCAGTTCGCCGTGGGGTGTAGCGGCAGTGTTTGCTAAGAAGCTGAATGGATCGTTGAGGTTATGTATCGATTATCGTAAGTTGAATGAGAAGACGATAAAGAATTACTGTCCATTGCCCAGAATTGATGATTTAATCAACCAGCTAAGTGGAGCAAAGGTATTTTCTCAGTTGGATTTGGAAACGGGTTTCCATCAACTTAGGGTAGCAGAGGATAGTATACCTTTGACAACATTCAGGACCAGATATGGATCGTACGCATGGTAAGTTATGCCGTTCGGACTGACGAATGCTCCAGCTTTCTTTGTGGATTTGATGAACCGGATTTTCCGAGAGCACTTGGATAGGTTCATGCTGGTTTTCATAGATCATATCTTAATTTACTCTAAGGATGAAAAAGAGCATGAAGTTCACCTTAGAGTAGTGCTTGAGACGCTGATGCAGCATCAGCTGAAAGCGAAGTTTTTGAAGTGTCACTTCTAGAAGAAGGAGGTGAAGTTTCTTGGTCATGTCGTCTCAGAGGAAGGGTTATCAGTAGATCCGACTAAGATCGAGGCAGTGAATAGTTCGAAGAGACCCGAGACAGTAACTGAGATTAAGAGTTTCCTTAGGCTGGCTGGTTATTATCGGAGATTCATAAGGATTTCTCGTAGATAACAGCACCGATGACCAGGCTAATGAGGAAGGATGTGAAGTTTGCATGGATCGATAAGTGTGAGGAAGCATTCGAGAGTTTGAAACACTTATTGACCCATGCACTTGTGTTTGTAGTTCCAGAAAGGAATCAGGACTTGGTAGTTTATACCGATGCGTGTGGAACAGGATTAGGAGCTATGCTGATGCAGAGAGGTAAAGTGATTGCCTATGCTTCTAGACAGCTTAGACCGCATGAGGTTAGATATCCAATGCATGATTTTGAGTCGGCTGCTGTGATTTTTGCTGTGAAGGTGGGGATACATTACCTTTTGGGAGAAAGGTTTGAGCTGTTTACAGATCATAAGTCGCTGAAGTATTTGTTCTTTCAGAAGGAGCTGAACATGAGATAGCAGAGATGGTTAGAGTTCATAGCCGCTTATGATTTTGGGATTGAGTACACACCAGGGAAAGGAAACCGGGTTGTAGATGCACTTAGCAGGAAGCATCATAATGCAGTGTTGGCAATGATGGCTGAGTGAAAAGATTTAAAAGCATTAGCAGATTGCAAAGTGCAGCGGAGATCTGAGGCAGGGTCTAGTGGTGATACTGTTGTATTGTCTTGTTTGGAAGTTCGACCAGTTTTGATCGTACAAATTGCTTCTAAGTAGATGGAGGATCCAGTGTTAGTTGAATGGATCAGTAAGCTAAAGGAAGGAACCAAGAACGATGAACTGAAAGATTTTAGTCTTGACCAGAATGGTTGGTTGAGAAAGAAAGGAAGATTATGTGTTCCGAGTGTAGGAAACATATGAAAGGAAGTCTTAGACGAATGCTATCGTTCAAAGTTCACTATACATCCCGGAAGTACCAAGATGTATCAGGATATGAAGAAAAGTTTCTTCTGGGAAGGAATGAAGCGAGATATTGGGTTGTGTTTAAAGCAGTGCTTGAATTGCCAGCAGGCAAAGGCTGAACACCAGAAACCGAGTGGTTTGCTTCAGCCATAGCTATTCTAGTATGGAAGTGGGATTCTATTTCTATGGACTTCATAGACGGGTTGCCAAGGTCGAACATGGAAAATGAAAGTATATAGGTTATAGTGGACAGATTGACCAATAGTGTCCATTTCATTCCAGTTAAGTCAACCAGGACGGAACCTATTTTAGCAAGGTTGTCATGAAGAATGTGATTAGACTGCATGAAGTTCCTAACAGCATAGTTAGAGATAGAGATTCCTTGTTCACTAGTGAGTTTTGGGAGAGTCTGTAGAAAGATTTAGGAACCAAGCTTATGATGAGTAACGCTTACCATCCACAGACAGATGGGCAAACGAAAAGAGTAAACAAGATCTTGGAAGATCTATTGAGAGCTTGCGTTCTGGACTTTGGGGGATCGTGGGAGGGCCATCTGCATTTAGTCGAGTTTTCGTACAACAACAGTTATCAGACTAGTATTGGGATGGCACCGTTTGAAGCTTTGTATGGAAGGCCATGCAAATTTCCCGTTTGTTGGTTGGAGACAGGGGATAGATTGATTCTTGGTCCAGATTTGGGAAGAGAAGCTGTAGAAAATATTAAGGTCATTCGAGATAGGATGAAGGAGGCTCGGTCTAGGCAGAAAAGTTATGCAGATAAGAGACGGAAAGATTTGGAGTTCTCAGTTGGGGACCGGGTTTTCGTCAAAGTATCACCAATGAAGGGTGTGCTTAGATTTGGGAAGTCGGGGAAGTTATCTTCTAGGTTCATAGGACCTTTTCCTATTCTTGAGAGGATCTGGAAGCTCGCGTATAGACTTGAGTTACCGAGCAGTTTGGAAGGTGTCCATGATGTTTTTCATATTTCTCATCTCAAAAAGTTTGTTAGAAACCCGGAACTGCTATTGCACCGATAGTGCTAGATGATTTAGTGGTAGAACCGGACTTGACCATAGTGAGGAAGCCAGTTCGCATTGTTGCGAGAGACGAGAAGAGGCTTAGAACCAAGATGGTCAGATTAGTCAAAGTCCAGTGGAGCGACGATGATAGAGACCGTACTTGGGAGGTTGAGAGCGGATTAGAGATACTTATCCTTAATTGTTTTGATGGTATGTTTACCTTCTTATTTGTTTTGATCCTTATTGTAATTTCGAGGATGAAATTCTTTAAGGAGGGGAGTCTGTAACACCCTAGATTTTTGATAACATTATTTAGGAGATTTAGTTAGATAAACAAAATAAAATAATGTATTGATAAGGGGATTGAGATTTGATTTAATTAAGGTAGCCGTGCCTTTTTAAACTAATAAACTTAATAAAGGGTTAAAATGAATTAGAGGAGGGGTATTATGGGAAAGAGACCATTCCTATATTGTCTTCCTTAGGCCGTGTATTCCAAACACACGTTCATTCTCATTTTCAAAAATTAAAAGCTTGGCCGGCCACCATTAACGAAGGAAGAATAAGAGGAAACAAAAGAGAAGCTTAAGGAAAGCAAATTTAAATCAAACTCATTCAAATCTCAAGCTCCTTAATCATTAAAACAAAGGTGAATAACATTTACATCTCTAAATATTTTTGGTTTCAGTTTTAAGGTTAATTCCGAATGATTTTGCAAATGTTGCCATGTTTTCGAACGATAAAAGATTATATATACATGTTGATGATTTTTGTATGTTCATATAGATTTTATGACATGTTTTAAGATGAACACCCTATTAAATGACATCCGTTAGCCTTGCCAATTTTTATGATGATCTAAAATGTTATTTTAGAGATGGGTTTCAATTTTCAGAATTTTCGTGGATTTGTTATAATTTTCTAAAGTAGAAAAGGTTAATTTGGATAATATAAATTATTTACGGGTAAAATAATTATTGTATTGATCCGAAATTTTTATGCGTTGAAGAGAACATATTAATTTACTTTCTAGAATTTTTCCAAAATTTTTCAAGGTGTTTTGATGATTATATAAAATTATTTAAGGTATGGGACTTATATGTTTTACATAGTTATAATGGAGAAAGAGGTCTTTTTAAATTATTCAAATTTCCAAATAAGGAAGTCGGCACCACTTTTGAATATAAAATTCTGGCAACCAATCAAATTTAGACAAACAAGGCAGGTGGGGGTACAAAAGAACTATTTCAAACAGTATTTTCACTATTTCAACTCTTTCGACAAGAGCTTCCACCTTCATTCTAGACCTTCCGACAAGGTCGAAGGGTATCAAACCTTCCGATTAGATTAAATACCAATGCACATGGTATCAGGAAACTGGTACGTAGTGAATTGGAAAAAGTCGAAAGGTTGGGGATGAAGGGTTATAGCTTTCGGAAGATATGAAGTTTTGTTTTGGTTTAAAGAAAAATACACATGCTAGCTTTTGACAAAGAGCTTTCGAAATTGTCAATAGGTTTAAAAGGAAAAGGTTTCGATTGGTTTGCTTTCTTGTTTTAATTAAAACCTTTCGGTAAAGTCGAAAGGTATAGCTTTCGGCCAGGTTGGAAGCATATTTGCTGCTTCCTAACCTTTCAACACAGATGGAGTCAAAGGTTATCTTTTGTTTTCTAAAAACCTGCCACCTCTCTCCATTGATTTCGAAAGGTTTTATTTCGAAAGGTTTTGATTTCCAAAGGTTTGATTTCGAAAGGTTTTATGAAGGTTTCGAAGCAGTTGCTTTCGACTCTAATGTTTTTCTGATCCCTTCGCATAATCCAAATGTTTTAAGTCAAAACATTTTAAATGTTTCAAAGTAGTTAACTTTGATTGGTTTCGAAAGGTTGGCCACCCGTTTTAAATTGAACCCAATGTCTTCGAAAGGTTTTGAGGTACATTGATTCCAAAAGGTATAATTTAGCTATGTTTTAGAAAGGCTAAGGTTTAAAGGATTTAAAGGCAGATGTCATATGTTTTAAAGCTTATAAAAAGAAAGCTTTTAAAAGGTTTAGAAGGAGTTGCCTTCAATGATTTCGAAAGGTTTATTAAAGAATATGAAGGAGTTACCTTCAATACTTTCGAAGGGTTTTATGAATGATTTTGAAGGAGTTACCTTCTAAGTTTTCGAAATGTTGTTTGAAGGTTTTAAACAAAGATTTCGAATATAAGAATTAGGAAGATGGCCTAAGTGTTTTAAGTTATAAAGGACTTTAACTTATTTTAAAGGATAGACAATCCTTATTGAAAATCATCAACATTATTTTGAGTAAAGTATATATATAACGTGACAAAAGTAGCTTAGAGTAAAGCAACAGATGTATTTTCCTTGTATATATATGATTTGACAGATTAAATCATTTTGAAAAGGTTTTAAGGAAAATTTAAAGAGCAGTTAGCTCAGATATTGTAGAGCAGTTAGCTCAGATATTTTGAACAGTAGTTGACCCAAAAGAAAATTCGAGCAGTCAGCTCATTTTAAATCCGGACAGTTAGTCCACTTTGAAGGCAGTCAGCCCAGATGACAGTTAGTCTAGGACAGTTAGTCCAGAAAGAGCAGTTAGCTCTAATATGAACAGATAGTTCATTTATTAGCATAACGGACCTTGCTAAATTTTTAAGGACGGTTAGTCCACCCCTTTTTACCTGTTTTGGCAGATAGCTCATTATCTAGCATAAAAGATATTGCTATAATCAAATTTAGGACAAATAGTCCAGTAAAGAACTGATAGTTCAGATTTAGACAGATAGTCTATTTTATTTCCTGTCTTTAGCATAATGGATATTGCTATATTATTAAAATATGTTGATTAACTAGTTTGGTTGTAGGAAAGTATTTGCAAAATATATGTTTTGAAAAGAGATATTAGTGAGAGAAACCCGTTCCGCTAAGCGGCGTGGTCTCACTAGTTATCAGTAAACCGAGATGTAACAAATATTATTCATACCAAGATTTAAGTTTGACTCGAAGTTTTTGTTCCCCTTAAACTTTCGGGTGCTCAAAATTTGATTTGAGTAGGCCGAGGGTTTAAGTTTTTAGGTTTTAGCAGATTTTGGTGAATAAATCATCCGAAGATGAGCAGGTGGCTGACGGATAGCTAATTTAGAGATTCTATTTTAAAATTGTTTCCACTGTGTATTAAGATAGTTATATCTATATTGCTTTGATCATCCAAGGGGGCATCTTCATATGTTGCTCTTGGCGTATTGTTGTAAATTATATTTGATCAATGCCTGAGATTACATTTAGGATTTTTATAACTTGGATATGATTTATTTGAAATATAATCATTGAAATTATTGTTTTTGGAAATCTATGATTTTGTTCATAGCCAAGTGCTTCTGATATTATGGATAACATTAACACTGCCGTATTTCATCACCAGAAGTTAATACCGTGGATGACTACAACATCCATAGTGCTTAGCTTTTGGCCTCCAGATACGGGATGTTACATAAATGTGTGTTTAATATTATATTAAAAAAAATTCTATTGAAATATATATGTAGATATACGACAAATTTTTTTGACTTGAAGATAAATTTTCTAAAGAGGCTAGACAAGAAAATATGAGAAAACAACATATATGTTTTGAAAAATATATATACCCATAAAAATGTGTAAAAATGTATGAAATCATTATAAGGAAATGAAAATTTGTTGAATAAATGTATATCGTTTGTTTGTGAAGCAAAGGCTAAACATATATATATATATATATATATATAACTTGTATATTCACCATATTATTAGGTTTATTTTCCTTCAATTAGAAATGAAATTGTGAATTGGTTAAAACACTAACTATTTCTTCTTATAACATTTAATATTTTTCTTCCCCAAATATTTCTTTTGTTGCTTCAGTCATCATCTAGAAAGAAGAAACAATTATGAGCTAGTACCAGTTATAATATTGATCACTTTACCTATTAAGATTTTTGAAGTATGGGAACAAATAACAAAAAATCAACTTCTAAGCGTACAAAAAAAGTGGAGTCTCCATAAGAGATCTCAATCTAATTCCTTTTGGCCTTCCACTCAACAGTTAGTATTCTACTCAATTGAGGTATTTAAGTTGAAAAACTAAAGCATGTGAATATTGCCAGCATGGTTTGAATTTTAGATAACTAACTTAAGTATAATAAATAAAATGGTTATGATTAAAGAGTTTTAATGTACTTGGATATACATATTGATGTATTCATTTTACAAATTAACAATTCTCCATTACAAAATATATTTTAATTACATATAAACCCTTCTTCATCACAATACTTCTAGTTCAACATGGATGGTCATATCCATCATATTTTGGTATAGTTAACCAACATAATCCTAACACTGACTTTAATAATGTATTTTAGTTTTTCTCGATGTTACTAACCATATACTGCAATACACTTTATTGAAGGCTAGCTAATGTATGTTGTAACGACTTGCAAATTTATCAATTTGATAAATTATATTTATTTTTAAATATTCAAATATAAGTTTTTTAAAACATAGATTATGATGTTTGAACAAGAATGATGATAATCTTATTTTGAATAAGTATTTAGGAAAATATAAGCTTTGAAGGAATATCGATAAATAGTCGGAAATCGTTTCATCAATAAACAGCTCTATAATTATCAAAAGTCACCTACAGAGCTAGAAATATACACTTATTTATCCATTTAAATAAGAATATGAAATAAAATTATTTAGTTTATTTTTGGGAAATAAAATGTATTTATGACATCATCAATAATGGCATCATATTTAATAATTGATTTATGAATTTAAATTGAGATTTAATGATTTAATAATTACTATAATTATTCCAATAATTGTTCTTAAATGATAATAATTTATTTTAATTAGTTATGAAGTGATAATAAATCATTTATAATAGTTTTATAAAGATGTATATTTGATTTGAAATTATAAGGAAAATTGATATCGCTTTATCGATATAACAACACTTTTTGTAAACAATTGTTTAATATTAATTTATATGGTTTTATAATTCAAATGAGTTAATTAATTAATAACGATGGGAAAATAGTTTTTAATTTTTTTACGTTCATACGTAAATTAATTTATAAGTGAAAATGTGACTGGGAATCGGCTTTCCGATTTTCAACGGTTTAACGAACAAAAGTTGTTCAAAGTTATTGCAACCTTGTTTATATGTCTTGTGCACATATATAACATACACATGCACACCCTAACATATACATGAACACATATATACATACAAATACACGCACACACACACACACACACACACTTATATGTATATATATTACAAAAGATCAAAGATATTTTTCATAAATTTCATCCTTAAGCAAACCAAAGTCAAACTCTTACACATATCAACTCACACATATGGAGGCACAAGGGGGTGGCATAGCCGTGCACCTTGAGATGATGGGGTGGGTATGTGCAAGGGCATTTTTGGTCCATGCACTTTTTCATATTTATCTCCAAACACTACAACAAAAAGGACTTTTTATAGCGTGTAAAAACCGCTATAAAAACTTTCTATAGCGATTCTATAATCGCCATAGATCAACATGTTGTAAAAAGTCTGGTAGATACTATAGCGTGTCATACTTGCAATGGAAAACGTATTTTTCTTGCCATCTAAAATAGGCCATATTGGTGCAACTGCTTTTCTATAGCATTATGAAACGTGCTATAGAACTTTTTATGACGCATTTTAGTTGCTATAAATATGTCGACATGCTATATTATTATAGCATTTGAACGCGCTATGGAATCATCGTGTCAACCTTTTATGACACATTGAAATGCTATAGAAAATTCATTACTATCTATTATAGCACCGTCTTATTGCTATGAAAACTATTTACTCTTTGTAAAATATTTTGTATAGCACTATCATGATGCTATAGTATAACAAAGCTGAACAATTTTTCTTTTTATTGCATAGTTAGAACGCTATAAAAAAATTCTATTGCATATTTTTTGCTACCATAACATTCAAAGCTTACAATTTTCAATTCTACTTATATATTATAACTCAAAAAACCACATTCATCACATTAACATAAGTACACAAATTGAGTCATAAGCCAAATCACAAAAAATATATATATATATATCCATAATATTTCATACATGAAGAATTAAACATAAATATTTGTGATAAAAATTAAACATAAGTACACAAATTGAGTGTAGCATACCAAAACGATACATACTAAAAATATTTTAATGACTGTCGATAAGCATGACCGATTTAAAGGAGAAAGAGTGCGACATAATGTATCAACCTCAAAAGCATCATACAACACCTGTGAAGAAGAAACACAAACATACATATGTTAGTCAATATATACAAGTATGTATAAGTACAAAAGATGCATCGCCAAAGACTAAGTTACTGAAACTAGCATAACCCCTAATGAACATGTTATTGTGATCAATCCATACCCTAATATGGTACATAAAAATGAACTAAATCAGTCAATCTATACCCCTAATCATTTACACTCCACCTGTCAATGCCTTGCACTATGAACTAAAGCATTTTTCATTTGTTTACACGCATAAACCTAAATGCTGGCAGCATCATTGTTGTAAATACTCTACGATATGAAAATGCTCACCATATGAAACAAATGCCACAAGACAGAAAACAACAAATGCTGCAGATGGTGCATGACAAGATGGAACACTGAAAATGAAAATGAATAGCTGGTGCAGTAGGGAAAAACAATCTAAGATTATAGGGATCGGGCATCCTTCTTGCGTCTTTTATCCTGAGTCCTAGAGTTTGTTGTCGTTGAACTGGGTCTGACATCTTCAATGTCCTATAATAAGGCAGTAAATAGAATTACAGTATTATGCTACAGAATTGACATATTGAAGCGGACAGATATAGCATCACTACAACAAAAAGGACTTTTTATAGCGTGTAAAAACCGCTATAAAAACTTTCTATAGCGATTCTATAATCGCCATAGATCAACATGTTGTAAAAAGTCTGGTAGATACTATAGCGTGTCATACTTGCAATAGAAAACGTATTTTTCTTGCCATCTAAAATAGGCCATATTGGTGCAACTGCTTTTCTATAGCATTATGAAACGTGCTATAGAACTTTTTATGACGCATTTTAGTTGCTATAAATATGTCGACATGCTATATTATTATAGCATTTGAACGCGCTATGGAATCATCGTGTCAACCTTTTATGACACATTGAAATGCTATAGAAAATTCATTACTATCTATTATAGCACTGTCTTATTGCTATGAAAACTATTTACTCTTTGCAAAATATTTTGCATAGCACTAACATGATGCTATAGTATAACAAAACTGAACAATTTTTCTTTTTATTGCATAGTTAGAATGCTATAAAAAAATTCTATTGCACATTTTCTGCTACCATAACATTCAAAGCTTACAATTTTCAATTCTACTTATATATTATAACTCAAAAAACCATATTCATCACATTAACATAAGTACACAAATTGAGTCATAAGCCAAATCACAATATATATATATATATATATATATCCATAATATTTCATACATGAAGAATTAAACATAAATATTTGTGATAAAAATTAAACATAAGTACACAAATATTTGTGATAAAAATTAAACATAAGTATGATCAATCAATTTCCATGAAGTCAAACGTGAAACGATGAGAGAGAAAATGACATCATAACTTGATCCATTCAGTTCCATCGATAAAAGTCATGGAAATAAACGGTCTGGCCTCCTCATTTGTGAGCTCTCTCGACCAAGTAACTCTACCCAAATGCTTCGAACCAGAACCTGTGCATTTATACTGCCCATAAAACACAGTCCTGCATGTACCAAAGCATATAGAATAAGCATACATCAGTGCAGCATAAGCTATTGCATTCCACAGAAAAGACATACATTTCTCGAGCAGGATCTCCCCAGTTATGCCAACCACTTGGTATGATGATGTCTTCCATGTAGGTATATGCAAAAACTACACGGGAGAATAGTCCCCAAGCTCTTCCAAGGTACAGTGCACCAAATCCTGTTACTTTGCAGTTAACAAAAGAAAAGCCTGTGTCCTCTAGCATGCTCATTCTGTTTTGTGTTTTTAGTGCCCCTACATTCTCTGCTATTGCATGCACATGACATCCCTGTTTATTTACCCACATGTATGTATATTTACATAAAAGTTAGTACCAGTTTATCATTTTATAATGTTTTCACTTTCTCGTGAAATTTAACAGTTCTGGGGAAAGAGAAAAAAATTAAAAGTTCATATTTATGGAAGTATACGTTCATGTGACTAACGGTAAATTATGTCAGTATACAAACTGAGATGATCCCACCATTGCTTAAAACCAGCGATGAAATAAATTACATCTGTATAATTGTGCATTTTAGCAAGTTAAATATGTAAAGTACAAAGTATAGGTGATCCTGTTTAATCCAGTAAAAACACTTTGAAAGCAAAGTAACATCCAGAATGAAAGAAGAACACAATGATACCTCATATAAAGAGAGAGCATTTCCGAAAATGAAGTCAACAGAGCCTTCAATGTAACAGTCTTTGTAGTAATGCCTTCCAGTTTGGTCATACAACGTGTCTTGTGCACCCAAGAATTTGCATCCTACAAATGCAGTTGTATCTCCTGATATCCTTAATGCCACTGCTTGCTTTCCTACAACACCTGTGAAGAAGAAACACAAACATACATATGTTAGTCACAATTGCAACTGCAAGTAACTCCACTTCTCTACTAACCACCTATCTACAAACCACCAAACCAACAAAGCAAAACAACCAAGCTTTCAACTGCTGCCTAACAACTGCACCGCTAATAAAAACAATCCCTGTCAACAATAACATAGTGCCTTTCTGCCTTCATTTCTGCCCTCGACCAAACCCGAAATCATCACACCATCCTTAACCACCATCAATAACCCATATACACTTACATACCTGAAACCATAGTCATCATTCCCATAATCAAAACTTCAAACTTACGTTAATCATCAACCTGCACAACTTCACCCCCTGTCTCACAATGATCATCCACTTTCATGAAGCCGTGCATGTGCACAGTCCAAACCTTCATTGACAACCACACATCCTCTGAAACCATTTAATCACCAATTAAACTGCTGCTCCAAAAAACCACTGTCAACTGATTTCCTTAACATCCACTGTCAACTGATTTCCTCAACATCACCTACCCATCAGTAACCCCACAACTTACCACTTCGTTGCATATATCATTGCACACATCCACTTGTCCCTGACCACCAGCAGCCTCACATCACCACTGAACTACCTCTGCACTTCATTACCACAACAATACTTCAACATGACAAAAAAACACCCCTCACATTGAACTGTACCACTACTGCACTACCACTCTCCACCTTCTGCTCCTCTACCGAAATAGTTACCTACACACTACACTCCAACACATTGAACTGTACCACCTGGGCACACTACACTCCAACACACATAAAATCACACACACACTACACTGTCAAACAAATGAATTTTTTTAAAAAATTTGAAGCATTTTGAAGCATTTTTTATAAAAAATGAATGTTATCTGGACTATGATTCAACTGAAATTTTGAATCATTTTGCATCTGAGTTCTGTTTTGCAACTTAGTTGCAAAATTGAATTGCATTTTGCTGTTCAGTTGAAGGACTGTTATAATACTAAAATATAATTCAATTGCTTTGCAAAATAATCATATACTCTACATAACAGAATGATACAACCTTTAATGAAAAATGAAGGATTGTCATTTCAATTGACCTGCATTTAATGTATGCCAATGTTTCAAATTCTTCCCAATTACACATGCAAGTGCCTAAAATATGTAGATGCTATAACAATCTCATAGCTACGTCTACCTTGGTTCATGTACACTAGTGATCTGAATAAAGAATAACTATAGTTCAAGTTACTTAATAAAAATATATACGAAGCAAAACAACCAACACATGGAATATTTTAAATGATGAAGTATTAAAATGAAAGAAAATTAAAAAAAATATACCTGCACATTGCATTCTTTAGCAACTTCAAAATAATCTCTGAATCAAAATCATTAGCGTCTACATAGGCACAACATGCGTCCTAGTGGATCCCCACCTTCCATCTGCCTGTCACATCCTAGTCACCATTGCTGTAGTCTCATCCTAATTCCAGTGGTAAAACACTATATGGCCTGGAACAATAAACAATCAATATATATGTTTTTGGATAACATACAAAATTTCAGTGATAAATATATTTATATAAGCCACTGATAATAAAACAAAAAACAGTAGAGCTGGTAATAAAATGCTCAGTCAATAGTTTGAGGTAATTAATCATTAATCTCATTTCAGAATACGTTATAAATTTGTTCTCTCATCACTAATATTTTTAAAATTATGGTAATTGCAAACTAACACATTTGAAGATATAGTTATACATGTCCGATCCATAATACACTTTAAATCCATAAGCATTTAATTGCTTTGAAAAGTAGTCATAAACTATGCATAATAGAATGGAATAGCTTTTAATTAAAAATGAAGGATTGTCAATTTCATTTGATTCACATTTGGTGTATGCAAAAGTGTCAAACCATTTTACCCAATTACATATGCAAGTTCCTAAACAATTTTCCTACTGTGATTAATAAAGAAGTGGAGAGCTTGAGTTAAGACAATTGTGAGTAAACATGGAAAACTGTAGAACAAGGTACTAGCCTGCATGAATGTGAGAAGTTTGCTGTAAAACATATAGTTGCTGAGAAGCATAGTATGGATCTGGTGAATTTGTGGGCATAAGAATAGACAAGACTTCACTTGCATGCAAGCATGAATCATAGTTAACACGTTGAGGTAATTCAAGAGCTTCAGGTTGAGTAAATTTAAGCATAGTGAATCTAAAGTGTTATAGAAAAATTGTAGCAAAAATGATAGCTACATAACACCTACTTCATATTGCTCCAACTAAGTCTAGCTCATTGAATAACTCGACCATTGTTTGCAATCTATTAATATCAGCAAGATAATGTATAGAGCAATAACTTATAGATGAATATGGCCAAAATTTCCAATACATGATGATAAATTCTAGGTTTCAGATAAAACTAGTATACCGGCCTTATGTTGTTGAATCTTGAAAATGCATAGAGTTAGGATACAGCCAGGTGCTTAGCAAGATTATTAAGTCAACATAGAGCGATATTTTGTTTATTGAATACTACCTATCAATAATTAACAAAAAATTGTAGTTAATTTGTGTGCAAATTTACGGATATAAAAAGGTTCGTTTAAATGAGGACGATAATGATCTAAACATACTAAAAAGCAACGAAGTTGAGGACGACAAGATTTAAGTTGAGGAACGACGGGATTTTGTTGTCTGGTCATGCTGCTCGGAAGCCTTAGAAACGTGGCAGACACTAGTGTTTCTTTGATAGTCAGATGTGGGAAAAGGGCATCATCTTGAGTCACAAATCCAATCCTGACAAGTAAACATATAGTTATTGTAGTATAGGATACTGGTATTCAAAGGTGTTATATATTGCTTATATCTGCCAATGTAAATTGCCTTCTTTTAAAATGAGGAACATAGTTCGTACATTTTAAACTCAAGCGATTAATCAAAACAGTTTTGAATCAAAGACTATGTATCATCATTTGTCAGTTTATAATGCATTTATTTCTAACTCACAAAACACATGTAGCAGTAACAATCGGTGTACCTTAACCAATGCTCCAGTTTAATCATGTTTTGTCCGATCATTTGTTAGCCATAGCCTGCATGCTTCCATTATCAACCTGAGGCGCCTTTTATAACCTGTTGCACTTTAATCAAGACCTGCATGCACTCTCTCGATCTTCAGTTGTGGGCACTTCAATTGTGGGCACTTTAGCTTGTGCACTTTAGTATAACCAGCATGCACTTCATTTTTGACTGCATGCACTTCAGTTGTAGTTGTGGCCATAACTTGTGCCTGTATGGACAGTAAAATATAACCTAAATTAGGAATTGAGAAAGCTATGAGGAACTCAACATCACACAGCTTACTGATCTAAATAACATATTGTAAAATTTAAGCTGATAATAACTGTAATGTGAAGAAACTGATGTATTAGTATGTTAAAATAAAAATAACATATGTTTCTCGGAGGAAATATAAGAAAAAATTTACATTACTATTGCCAAAATAAAATCAGTAACTATACATAATGACACAAATAGATGCAAAATAGATGCTAAAATAAAAATGTATAGGACAACCACGATCCTAATTGGATGCAAAAAATAGATGCTAAAATAGATGCTAAAATAGATGCAAAAAATTTACATTACTATTGCCAAAATAAAAATGAGTATGGATGTGGAAATAAAATGAAAAATCATAATTGGAGGTGCTAAAACGATAAGATAGAACTAGATCTGCATAGAGAAGTACTATTTGATGACACAAATAGATGCAACTGATGACATATGTATAGGACAACCACGGTCCTCTGTTTTAAAACTAAGAAAACAATGGGGAAAATTGTTAAGTGCAAGCTTTGAAGTGGTTACACAAGTGTGACATTCCTTGCTTTAATTCAATCAAAAGTTTTGCGCCACAGTAATTGCAAATGGCCTTCCACTTTCCATCTATTTTTTTTTGCTTTTGAAATGATTCCAAACATTTGAAGTTTTTTTTTCTTCGAAGAGTTTCAATGTCAGCTGGAATTTGGCTTTGAGTCTCCTGAGGAGTTGAATTAACCTCTATACTTCCATAACATCGACACCCAATGGAGATTCACTCACTTTATATCCACCCACATTAGTTGTGACTTCCAATTGTTGTAGCTCATTG
Organism: Allium fistulosum; assembly: GCA_030737815.1. NCBI lineage: Eukaryota > Viridiplantae > Streptophyta > Magnoliopsida > Asparagales > Amaryllidaceae > Allium > Allium fistulosum. The sequence continues at coordinate 1,088,877,558 of CM060904.1, read as the reverse complement.
TCCATAGGACTCGAGCCTTCTTCCATAGGCATTCTGTAAAGAAACCATGCATAATATAACACTGTTAAAATATACAAAAAACATGATTCATTATCTATGCTAAAAACAAAGTAAACAAAAGTATAAGATAAACAAACTTGTTATTCAAAGCCAAGTATAAGTAAAGCAAGCAAAAAAACAATTGCGCAATGTACAAGTGAAACCTGGGATAACCAAGTGCAGCAACCAAAATCAATTCAGTAAGAAAAACGTGCAAAACAAGTCTAAACCGCGAATACCCCAATTCGCAATGTCTAACTTCAGTATAACTCACGCATGCATGTCCTGATATACACATGCACTGATACACAGACACAAACCTACATAAAAAAACACACTCAAATCCAAACGTATACAAACACACGCATCATATATAAAACACAAAAGGTGCACATCATTTCCATTTCAGAAGGATAGGAGACAACCTTATTAACTAAATAAATATGCTTTTGTGTGTGTGTGTGTAATGAAGTAATACCCAACACACACTCAAGAATCCATGCGCACAGGTACCCAACGTTAAAATAAAGTTTGAGTGTAGGCTTAGTTTAGCTTAGATTAAATATACAAATATATTTTAATTATAATTTTTACTGAAACTCACCTTACAGAGCATGCAAGATGCACTAAAATATATATACACCAGGAGGCAAGTCAATTTAGTTCAGCAAGTGGATAAACTTTACAAACTAACTCATAAAACTGCACTATCACTTATGCATGAACCGACCCATGCAAATCAACATACATAACATATGTATGAAAAATATATTTGTATTTATTATTATATAACTTGAACAGATCTCATATATATCAATTTAATGCAATTTAACATATGATGATATTCAACGCGTAGCAAAACTTGTGAAGTGGCATAATTTATCGCCTTATCACTAGTGTTAAGTGCACAGACTTAGGTGGGAAAGGAGTGCAATTATGGAAGTTCGGTAATAAAAAATGATAGTAAATAGCATGATCTTACGTTTCATTCAACGAGATCATAATAGGTGATATACAAGTGAAACAAAAGATGTTCCAATATCCATAATTTATTTATTGCATCATAAAGTCAAAAAAAAACAGAGAACACTTACAGAATTTAATACAAAGTCACTCTCAGAGGCTGGTAGCAGAAACCTTGCGTTGCTTTCCCCCGACAGACCATCTCTTGTACCAGCAATCACACCAACAGCTGGTCTTGGCTTCCGTGCAAAAAAACCCATCTGTTCTAAGATATGTTCCTTAGTCACCTCTTTTGATCCCTTAAATACATAAGATTTCGGCATTTGTCCAAAACCTAGCTCATGAACCTACACTTGCCATTTAAGATACATGTAGATTAAAAAGAGTTATAATATGAAAATATAATGTGCCATTTAGTAGTGCTGTTGGGGGAATGAAGCGTAATTTCATGCTTATTAGCAACTATGCATAAATATCCCCTACATGTCTGACTTGAACAGTAAGTCGTTGGTATCAATATAACTAAGGAAAAAATATCAATGATTTATCAATTTTCAAATTGTTCATATGTGCTTTTGTAAATCATCTACTATATTTTAACAAACCTGCACAAAGGTACCAAAGGTTATCAACCCAACAAGTGATTTCTCTGGAAGCAGCTCAATAGCCTGGGCAAGAGTAGATTTCAAGAACCCAATTAAAAAATCTCATATACTTTACGTATAACGCAATTTATAAAAATAGAAATTGAAAAAAAAAATAGCGTCATTGAGAATCAAGAACACAATTTATAAAAATCTCCTCTTTCAAGTTACCCACTGATAAATTGTGTTCTCGAAAGAGTAGATAATTACTGGATAAGCAAAAATCTCCTCTTTCAAGTTAAACAGCTCAATATACTCTACAAATTACTTTAAATCAAGCATCAAACGCACAATTTAAAAAAAAAACAGAAATTGACAAATATACCTAAAGTCAAGTTCGCGAGTTGAAATCACGCTTCGGTCGAGCTGCAGAATCATGCTTAAGATGTCTTGAGGAATCGCGCTTTAACTTCATTGAGATTCATGCTTTTAGCTTCAGGGAGGAATCGACTTCGAATGTCACAGAGAACATTGAAGTATAGAGCGGTGGCGGAATCGATCTTTCAAACTGAGGAGTGATTTGCGATTGAAGACGATTTATGTGAGTGGAGAGGAGATTCGTAGAGGCCATTTTGGAAACTGAAAGGCAAGGGAAAAGGAATGTTTGGAGGCCTAGGAATAAGGAGAGGAGGGAAACATAAAATTTCACCGCTAAATTTTCGTTTAGGATAGAGATAGCGTGAACACAAGCTATGTTTTACCCAGAATGTCCCTAACATACATAACTATAGCAAGACAAATTTTCGTGCAATCCCCGCTTGCTATTAATAAGACATTTTTTTGTAGTGCATTAAAGTTGGATAGCGGGAATGCATAGGTCAAAAGTAAGATTTTGTAAATCTTGGAAAATATTAGATGACAAATTTCTGGTTGACTATATTGAAGAAAATTATGGAATAAAAAAAACAACTCACGTTTGAAAAGAAATGTGCTCTCTTAGATTTCCATATAGGTCCGTGTTTCGATGCAACACAATAATTAACATCTATTGTCAATGTACCTTTAGGCAAAACAAATGTTCTGCACAAAATTTTTGAAAAAAATTGCAAGTAATTCTACCGTGGTTTTTGGTTTGTCGAAATTTTACATATAAATAAGTGCAAATTTAAAATTTATTATTGGCGTCGTAGTTAGGATCTTTAACCGCAGTTATTCATAAATATGATGAGTTTCTATTATTTTTCAGAATATGAAAGCTAATGAACGACTATGAACAGTATTGTTTAGTGTTCTGAGCGTTATGGAAAATACACCTGTATCACATTTTTGTTTTCGTGAGTAAGGCTTGATCCCATTAGGTTTTTGATGCTGACCAGGATAATTGTTGGTTGTGCCTCCATTGCCATATTTTGCACAATGACAATCGATTAGTAAAATAATTTATTTATACTTAATTTACTTAATCCTGTAAAATAGCGCAGATCAGTAAAAAAATATATCTATTTCTTATTGTCAAATTGCTTTAGAGTTTAGCATTATTGCTCATTTTATGAATATGAACTTATGCGTTGAAATATCGAAACTTAAAGAAGCAATGGATATGTGCACGAATGGCATGTCAAGAATGTAGAAGAGGTTACGAGACCTTTTGTTTTGTGGATTAGTGGAGCTTGTTCTGTTTGCCTATGCCAGCTCCGATATTATTTATGGATGATCAACCTCTATATGAAATACAATTTGATGAGCATATAATGGCCTTCTTATGCGATTCTTTGGACAAACTTCTTGTTCCTTCCATTTGAGAAGATATACGTTTGAATGGCGTGTGTATGTATAGAGGTTATGAAAAATGGAAGGTTTTATATAGCTGTGTTGAAGTGGAGGAGAGAATTGTATTTATAAAGCAAAGATGCATTGTTAATTATTAGGTTACAATGCATTAATGTCAGCTTCAAGGTATGTAGGGCTTGAAAAGGAGCTGTGCTGGTAAAGCAGGAAGCACGCACCAGACAAGTTAATTACGGTGAAAATGCATTATTTTTGCTCTATAAGAAACGTTTAAAAATGATTACTTTTTTTTTTATCCTAATTTTCTGTTTTCTACCTAATTTAATATCATTGTTAGCTTGTCCAAGGCTTTTCGTATACGTTTCTCTTTTAATAATCACGCAAGTATGGTATTGTAATATAACGTGCCTACGATAATAGTTAGAAAAACCATAAGAGAAGTAGTGTAAAAAAGTATGGTATGGACAACGAGATTCGTATAACATGGATACGGTTGTGGACACGTGAAATCCTACAACGAAAGATCCAGATTTAGGATGTACAGCAGACACATGCCTACATTTGATACATTCGGCACTATTCCTAGAAAGTCCATGACATAAAATCTAATTCTATCCTCCATTTACATTGAATTGCAATGTGTCGTAAGTCCTAACATGAAAGCTTTCTTACATAAACAAAACCAGAAAATTTTAAACCCCATAAGATGATTTTAAGCTAATAAGAGTTGATATTTTTCCTCAAATAAAAGATGATACCTTAGTAGTGCAAATAAAATATTGGCTTCCGTTTATTGCTTTCGAATTCATAATGATCAAATACAAATGAACTGTGACAAAGCTTACTGCTGCTCGTAGGAGTGGACAGCAAGTGAAAGGTCAGAAAGCAAGCATCCAAATCCTACAATCTCTGACCTATTGGTATCTTGTATATAGGGTACCTGCAATAAATTGAGCCATTAGACAAGCTTATGCATATCGTGGAATAAATCTTTAAAGTTTCAAACATGTTATACGGAAATTAAAACTCGTATTCATAGCTTGAGTGTGTGTTTAATGCAAGCATACATTTGGTGACATAAATTTTTCTAAACGTGAATGTGCAAGAATAAGCCAATTTAGTCTACAAATAATAGCAATAGAAGGATCCCTGTAATGTAAGCCGGTAAATGAAATCACATGCCCTTATCCGGAGAGAAAGCACAACAAAGCTACCAAGCTTATACCCTAACCCGCGTTACATTCTCACCGTTTGATTCTGGGAAATCGAAGGGCTGATATCTTCTGATATATTAAGGCATGGATTACCAAGTATATGGGCCGGGCCTATATCATTTCATTTCTGTATAAATATTTATTTCATTTCTGTATTTCTTTGTACAATTGAGTATTACATCAATACAATTTTATCTCATTGAATTACAAATCATATTAATTCTCAATATGGTATCAGAGCTTAAAGCCTAAAGGCATTCAACTTTCCTTGCTGATCATCACTGAAGACGAAGTATTGCTTCGTTCCCCTCAGAATTCATTCTCATCACCAGGGATTAACCTCTCCGATCAAGCATCAGCATCATACCTGTACCTTAACCGTGCCACGCCAAGAAGGGATCAGAACATTGTCTTCACCTCCACTTCTGGCTGCGCAATTAAGTATCTTTTCTCCTTTCAAGATTCATCCGTGCCACATCAAGAAAGCTCCAGTCAACTTTCTGATTGCATCGAGATCCCTCTGATTTTTCCTGTTCAAAAAGCAAGGCAGTAATCAGCTTTTATCAATATTCCTGCAATGGTTCGTGATGATGACGATGTAACATCGTCAACATCAAGAAATGAAGAAAGCGAAACTGCACCATCCCTTGTCAAACTCAAGAGCAATGTTATAACCATTCCCCTCGATGAAGATAACTATATCTTATGGAAGTACCAAATTGATACAGCCTTGAAAGGGCATGGCCTTCAAGATTATATCAAGGGCACAATATCCATCTCACCTGTCATGAAAAAAGACAAAGAGGGAAATACTGTTAACAACCCAGATCATGCAAATTATTAAAAACAAGATAGTCTACTATCTTCATGGTTACTATCTTCTATAAGTGCTAGCCTGCTATCGCAAGTTGTTGGATGCAATTCCTCTCACGAAATATGGTCATGTATTGAACAGATTTTTAATTCACAATCGGCGACAAGGATAATGCACTACAAGAGACAACTACAAGGTGCAAGAAAGGAAGATATGAGCATGAGAGATTATCTTGCTAGAATCAAAAACTTATGTGATAAACTAAGTGCAGTGGGTCACAAGATTTCAGACAGTGAACAAATCCTCACTATAACTAATGGTCTTGACGATGAATACGAGTCAGTGGTTACTTTTATAGCATCTCAAAAGACACTTCCTGATCTACAATACGTACAGTCTTCCCTTATTGCTCACGAAGGAAGAATAGAACAAAGAAAGGCTATACAATCTGAAATGTCTGTCAACTATGCATTTGGTTTCAATCCAAGAAACAAGAATCAACAAAAACCCACTCAAGGCCAAAACCCAAGGACTGACAGTCAACAGCCAAGAAGCAACCAACCTCAAAGAGGAAGAGGCAGAGGCAGAAACAACTATAACAATAGAGTTAAATGTCAAATATGCGAAAAGTTTGGTCATGTAGCCAACAAATGCTATTTCAGATTCAACTCTGAATTTAACATAGGACAGTCAAGTCAAAGAGGGCCTAACATTAATATGGCTCAAATAAATCAGCAGACAAAAACAGGTGGTGATGCTATCAAAACACAAGGCAGTAATGGTGATGACTCGGTCAAACCAGAAGATCTAAACACTGAAGATTGGTATCCGGACTCAGGAGCAACAAACCATGTCACTAACAATCTTCAAAATTTAAATCTTGGAAACAAAGGCTACTCAGGTATGAAATCCATAACCATAGGCAATGGTGAAGCTATAAATATATCACATGTTGGAATTGGCAGTATTATAGGTAAGAGGGAATTGTTTTTAAACAACCTATTAAGAGTACCCAAAATCAAGAAAAACTTGATAAGTGTTTCTCAATTTGCCAACGACAATAATGTATATTTTGAGTTTCACCCTAATTTTTGCTTAGTTAGGGACTTACTGAACAAGAACATATTATTACAGGGTAGTTTGGACAAAGGCTTATACAAATTCACTTCCATCAAGTCAAATAAAGATCATGAAAGGGGAAACTGGTGTAATTATATCAATAGTAGCATGTTAAATAGAGGAAATGTTGTTGAATGTTGGCACAAGAAACTGGGACATCCCAGTAATGATATTGTAAAAAGAATTTTACAAGATAATAAAATAGAATTTGATAATGTACCTATTTCTGAGATTTGCACACACTGCCAGATTGGCAAAATACACAAATTACCATTTGCTAGGTCTGAAACAATTCACAGTCAGCCATTGAGTCTGATTGCAGCAGATCTATGGGGTCCTGCACCACATATCTCATCTCTTGGTTACAGGTATTATCTTTCTTTAGTCGATGCTTATTCCAGATATCATGGATATTTTTCCTTAAAACAAAATCTGAGACATCTAGCATAATAAAACACTTTATTACTCTTGTTGAAAGGCAAATTAATAACAGTGTAAAAACTTTCCAAAGTGATGGAGGAAAAGAATTTTTACCTCTCAAGACTTTCTTCCAAGAAAAAGGTATTTTTCATAGAATCACATGTCCTCATACATCAGAACAAAATGGGTTAGTTGAAAGAAAGCACAGGCACATAGTAGACACTGGTCTAACATTAATGTCTCAAGCTTCTATACCCATGAAATACTGGAGTGATGCATTCTACACATCAGTTTATCTTATAAATAGAATGCCCACTAAAGTATTAAAGGACATGTGCCCCTATGAAAAACTTTATGACCTAAAACCCAATTATCATTTTTTGAAAACTTTTGGGTGTCTTTGTTTCCCATACCTTAGGCCTTACAATAGACATAAGTTAAGTTTAAGGTCAAGCCCCTGTACTTTTTTAGGTTACACCAACAATCAAAAAGGGTACAAGTGTTTAGACAACAAAGGGAGAGTTTACATCTCTAGACATGTTGTGTTTAATGAAAACGTATTCCCTTTTGCAGGAAAAAGTGTTGCTGCAAAAGGAAAATCAGATGCATCAAATATTATAGTTCAACCCATCCCTGTCTTACCTAAAGATCTCACCACAAACAAAAATGGCAAAGGCCAAGCCTCAACAGAGAAGTATGCCTCAGACACACGATCAGAATGCAGTTCTGACCTATCACCACAGACATATGAAGATATACCACATACTGAAGATAATGGGAATAATACATCCAATGAAACTGAAACATCAGAGAACACAACAAATGATAGTGATCATGATCAACAACAACATGTCACAGCTATTGGTCATCACATGACAACAAGGTCAAAAAGTGGGATTTTTAAACCAAAAATATTTTCTGCTTCTATCAGTGACATAGAACCACAAAATTATGAACAAGCTATCAAACATGATGAATGGAGGAAAGCCATGGATGAAGAATATCAGGCACTTATAAAAAACCAAACATGGAGCTTAGTTGATCAGCCAAAAGACAAAAATATTGTGGGATGCAAACGGACCTACAAAATTAAGAAAAATGCTGATGGCAACATAGCTAAACATAAAGCTAGACTTGTTGCAAAAGGTTACTCGCAACAGTTTGGTTTCGACTTCAACGAAACTTTTTCCCCCGTTGTAAAACCCACTACCATTCGACTTATACTAACCTTAGCCTTGTGCAAAAACTGGCAAATAAAACAACTAGATGTATGCAATGCTTTCCTAAATGGAGACCTCCATGAAGAAGTATTTATGCAGCAGCCAGAAGGGTACATAGTAGATGACAATAAAGTATGCAGACTACAGAAAGCAATTTATGGCTTAAAACAAGCATCAAGATCATGGCATGAGAAACTGAAAGCAACCCTTATAAAATTTGGATTCACTCCCACCAAATCTGACAGTTCACTATACATGAAGAACAATGGGAACATTATTTATCTACTTGTTTACATAGATGACATCATCATTACTGGCAACAACAACAGTGAAATCACAAATACCATACAACTACTCGACAAGACTTTTGCCATCAAGGATCTAGGGGACATAGATTATTTTCTGGGCATACAAGTGACAAGGAAAAACAAATCAGAAATATTCATATCCCAAAAGAAATATGTTGGTGAAATCCTCAAAAGAGCCAACATGAATGAAGCCAAGTCTTTACCTACTCCTATGATTACCAACTTACATTTATCTAAACACAGAGGTGAAGCTATCGAGAACACCAAACAATACAGAAGTATCGTTGGTGCCCTACAGTATGCAACTATAACTAGACCTGACATCTGCTATAGTGTGAATAAGGTATGTCAACATATGCAGAATCCCCTTGACGAGCACTGGAAGGCAGTTAAGCGCATTCTCAGATACTTAAAAGGGACTCAAAATCATGGATTATCACTAAAAGCTTGCAACGATATAAACATAAATGCTTACAGTGATGCAGATTGGGCAAGTGACATAGACGACCGCAGATCCACTTCTGGACACTGTGTGTTCCTCGGACCAAATCCAATTTCGTGGTGTACGAAAAAGCAAGCCACCACTTCTCGCTCTAGCACAGAGGCCGAATACAGGTCACTCGCAGGTGTCACTGCAGAAATAACTTAGATCGAGACCCTAATGTCTGAATTAGGGATCAACAATCAAAGAAGGCCAGTCGTGTGGTGTGATAACCTAAGCACCATCTCTCTCTCCGCCAATCCCATACAACACTCGCGTACAAAACACATCGAAATCGACTTGCATTTTGTACGCGAGAGGACAGAAGCTGGAAAATTGGACGTGAGGCATGTCCCCACGTATTATCAACGGGCAGACATCCTAACCAAAGCCCTCTCAGCCAAAAATTTTCTCATATTAAAGGAAGAACTAAAAGTTTTGCAAGACAAGGATGAGAAGAGGAGAACGAGAAAACCCTAGATAGAATTGAAGGCGGCTATCTGGAGAGAAAGCACAACAAAGCTACCAAGCTTATACCCTAACCCGCGTTACATTCTCACCGTTTGATTCTGGGAAATCGAAGGGCTGATATCTTCTGATATATTAAGGCATGGATTACCAAGTATATGGGCCGGGCCTATATCATTTCATTTCTGTATAAATACTTATTTCATTTCTGTATTTCTTTGTACAATTGAGTATTACATCAATACAATTTTATCTCATTGAATTACAAATCATATTAATTCTCAATAGCCCTAGTTAATATTCAGGTCAAAACACTCAGTTCTATGTCACATGTAACTCGAAATTAGTCTAGAATACATCCTATGATATAGATAACTTGATTCCAATAGACAGGGTGTAGCTTGTTCAATTTAGTTTTATTTTTAGTAAATTACAGGACAACTGAATCCATTTGTATTGCTAGTAAACACATAAGACGCGAAATACGTGTGCACCATAAATTTATAAGATATCAGTCTTCATGTTACCTGAGCTGAAATTCCTTAGACTGGAAAAGAAATTCTCGAATTCTGAGGTAGAGTCATGTTGGTAAATCTTCATGTTGGTAAATCTGTTCTAGACTCAAACAGTCCATCAATAAATTATGTAACCTTATATGAAATAGAAATATCAATTTTGGGCAGTAGCAGACAATAAAAATAATAAAATAAGCATAATGGACTTTTAATATTTACCTCGGCTAGAGTCATATTCGGAAATGATGATCCCAGAAGCTTGATAGCGTGATCGCGAACAAATGTTATGTTATTGGATTAAGGATGAGGTACGGTTGAAGCATCCTACAAGGGCTCAGTCAATGAACCAGAATCCACCTATAACATGCAAGTGGTTAAAACCCAGTATCTCAAGGAAGTGTATTGTACACATAACCCATTGGATATCTTTTATATGCTCTTTATTTTAGGTTCTACAACTGGAGATTCTCTTTCATACAAATAAACTTGATTTTTTTTACAATTTCGTCCCGCTCAGTAGTGCAAAAGCAAGCATTTGCTAGAATTAGATTGACTTGAAATTTGAAATAGCTAGAATATTGAAACAAAACATGACAGGAGTATTTACTAAGCAAAATAAATGTTGAAGAATCAAAACATGGAGTGTGAACCCTGGTTTGTGGAATGTATCTGTCAAAACAACAAATATTTCTTGCTCAATTATCAAGAAATATATCCAATGAAACTGATTGCAGAACCCAGACATACTTGCAACAAATATGGGAACATGACAGTGAGTCCTGGAACAAAATGGATATAAATTACATAAACTTGAGTGTTCAGCTATTGCAAAGAATAGATTGCAAATGCAGATACATCGAATTTGACATCTCCAAATGGTTAAATTGACAATGTGTTCAGATTTAAAATATAGTATTAGTTATCAGAATCTAGACTAAAGGATAGCATTGTAATTTGAATAGTTGAGTACAATCTATTTCATTTTCTATTATGGGAGTTCGATCTAGTTTATTCATTGATCTATCTTCAAAACACAATTATAAAACTGTAAAAAGAACTCTTGGATATAAAGGATGATTTTCAGTTACATGCAGTATATTAACAGTAATAATAATTCAACATCCAATTTACAATAAGTTAATTATTTCCTCATTAATCACTTTAGCTTATAAAGGGTGGCACAGTCCACATACCTCAAGTCACAAATCAAATCTACGTAAACTATTTCATCTAAAATAATAAAATGGGCTAATTAAAACTCAGCAAGTAATCATAGAAGTGAGACTTAAAAACAAATTAAAAAATCCCAAAGTTTCATAACTATTAAACATCAAATGATATTGTTATTAACAAATATTAAAATAACAAAAAATATTTTCATTATGAATATCTAATCTGTTAGTTATAAATTATCAAGAATATTTCTCACGATAATTTGAACCCGAAATTCTTTTTGACTAATAAATTTGACTAGAAAAACATTAACTATAAATTCCTACGAAAACAAATCTACATATTTGGGGATAAATTTACATGAACTAATGATTAAAAAAATTCATTAACTATTATTAAATCAATCTTTATTATACTACTATCTCAAATAACAAATTAAACATACCAATTTTGATTTGATCCTTATTATACAAATCAATCCTTAATACACAATTAACCAACTCAAAATTAGAACATAGGGATCAAAATTGAATTTGCATTAGAATTTAGAACATAGTTATGTTGCTTGCAAATTACAATACTAATTAGTACAACAAAATATGTATCAGAAGATGCAAAAGACCAAATTTATTTACCTTTTCAAAAACAAGCAGGCAGTAGTAGTGCTGTAGTAACCAAAATCAAGCACCAACGATCGAAGTCTCAAGTCTGTCACTGTCCAATCCTTTGCCACTATTTGGCTATGCCTTAGCTATGTTGAGGAGTCGCCATTGCCTCGCCTCCGTCAATTGAATGGAGATGGAATCATTGTCGAGTGTCGATTGGATGGAGATGGAATCGCCATTGCCGAGTGAGAATCAAATCATGATTTTGTTTTTTAATCTGTTGCTGCACTAGTGTAGGAAGATGGTGCCCTAGATTTTGATGAGGCCCGGAGCGGTTGCTTTAGCTGCTTTGGTAAAGGGCTGACCCTGCCTGGAACAAGACGTCGTCAGATCTGGATGTTAAATCTGTGAAGAAAAGAGGTCACAAGAAGGTACCTTGGGCTGAGGATAGTGAAGCCAGAAGTTAGACTAGTGAAGAGAGGAGCAAAAGTTTGGTTTTTGTGAAGAAGAAGACATTACGAGGGATTTGGTCTAAGCGGTGGAAAGAGGGAAATGAAATATTTTTCCGCTTAAGTTTTTAATTAGCGGGATTGAGGATTCAATATGACAGCGTAAGCACGCTGTATATTTAGCACCCTAATCATTAAATATAGCAACACAGTCAGCACGCTATCCCCACTTGCAATTAAAAACTAATTTTGTTGTAGTGAAAAATTTCCTATAGATACCCATCCATTCTTTCATAATTTTAACACTATTATTCATCTTCTTCTTCCTCTTTCTCAAGCTATTTCAAAGGCTTCCTACCTTAGAAAAATTATGAAGAAAAATTAGCAAAAATAAATAAATTTATATAAGTATATATACAACAGTAATCCACTTCAAAACAAGCTCAAACCACTCCTCTCCTCTCTCTAAACCCATGGCCACACCTCTTACCACCCAAGGCCGAGCCCATCTCCACTTGCAAGCTTAGTTTGAGCCTATCCAAAGGGCCAAGGCTCGATTCCATAAGCTTTGGTTCGATAGTAGCGAAGCTATAGCGAATTTTCGTAAAGTTAGAAACCAATGAAGGTGAAAAACTCTTCTATATTTATTTTATAAATATGATGATGTGATATGATTGCTACGGTGGTTTACTATGTTTGATCATCAAGTTTGGATGTTGATTATATGTTTATTTTGACGTTGAAATGATTCATGTTTAATACACATCGAATATCACAAAGGAAATCACTTTCCTTTAATAAATGAAATGGTGCATATGAGACTATTAAACCTCTTTAAAATGGTTTTAAATGGTTTATAAATGTTTTATAAACACTAAAACCTAATTTGTTGAGGTTTTGACAAGTTATGAAAAGTGAGTCAAAAATAGGCGCGTCGCGTAACGGCGGTTCGGGATTTCGCGCTGTAAAAGTTTAAATCTATTTATACGATAGAATCAAAGTCGAAATTATTTGGAATACGAATTTTCCGAACTCTTATAATCATAGTTTTCAAAAAAGAAAAAGATCAAAATTTCGTTTAGTTGATTTTGGAATATGAGCAAATCAAGTTTTCGAAATAGTCACAGTTTTGTACTTCGGACCAAAGCGATAAGTTCTTTAAAATTGATATTTTTAATTATTTTAAAATTTGGATAAATTCGATAAATAATTAAAATATTTTAAAAGATATTTGAGTTATAAAAATGGATTTCTAAATGATTGAAAAGTTGTTTCGATCAAATAAGCCTTAAAAGCACTATTTGCAGCACTTTTTGCAGCGGTTTTTAATAACTTTTGAAATGTGGCTTTATACTTAAGTATTCTTTCCCAAATCTTTTATAAATATTTTCAAATAAATAATTGAGTATTTTAAAGATAACGTGGTGGTTATATAATTTATTTTAAAGAGTGTAAATAAATGATTTAAAGAAAAATTGTTATAATTAAGTGACTTAATCTTGGCTCTAAAAGCCGATGAGTAGATTGGATTTTTCTATTCGTGGGATCCGGATGTAAGGTGCTTAAACTAAGGAGATGTTCTGGAGCAACCAATGCCCTAGCTCACCTGGCCTCTTTCCTGGGTGAAGAATAGATAAGGTCGAAATGTTGGAAACGAGGCAAGTATAAAAGATTTAATTTTTTCCAAATTTAATACAACTTGGATTGTATAGAAATAATATTTTTATACTTAGTATTAAATTCTGAGGAGGGAACCCGTACTGTCTGTATGAATTTAAAAGGTGATTTCACCGTTATTCGACATATAGTAAAGGTTGGATACAGAAATTAATGTTTAGTAGAACTAGTATAATTTCTATCAACCCTTTTTACTCAATAGGGTTTTGCAATGTGATTTATGAGAAATGATTTTGATTTGGTATTTCCAATGTTAAAAGGAGGTTTAATAATTCTGTATATACCGGAAAGAAATGTTTAAAAGATATATATCTCTAGAAGATATTTTTTCATAAAGAGAAAGTAATTAATCAAATGATAAGCACCTATTTACTTAACATCGTTTTATCGATGGTTGGTTTGAAGTAACCGGGATCGGAGTTGGGTGATTCCTATTTGAAAACCACTTTGAACCAATTTACACATTCAAAGTGAAGACATGGAATGATAATAAATTAGAAGGTGGAATGTAGGGCTGCTTTTCACTAACCCTCGGGGGAAATTTCCCATATCATATATATATGGCAACAGTATCTTCATTTGATCTTCGATGCAAGGGCTGCTCGCTACTAATCCTAGGGGTGATTCCTGATAGGATGTAGTAGGAGAGTTCCTTCGGTTTGTCCTATTCCTGGACAACTTGTATGGACAAATGTCTGACAATGCATTTCTAAAATGCACGTACATTGATTTTTTACAAACGTATATCTGTTTGGTAGTATAGGAGGTAACTCTCCTATACTTAACACCCTTCTTTGAGACGTACGAGCTCAGAGGTTGTACATTTGTGGAAATCGATAGTGTGTGATGGAATTGGCAATGTGGCATTCAAAGTGGAACGTGCTATATGAAAGGTAATTGTTACCTCGGGCCTCATCATCTAGAAATGGCTTAAACAGGGCATGCCGTAAGGCTATGTGGTTTGCAACCATTAGGGTATAGTCATCACCTTTTTAGGCTACCCTCCATGTATCGGGTATGTTGTGTATGCTAAGATAGCTCTCGAATAGGTGAGGAACAATCGGGGTGATGTCATATTTGGTTCTATCTGCCAACCAGATGGGTCTGCAGGTAGGCCGGTCATGCCAGGTATAGAGGTTTCAAAGGTGTTGATCCTCAGTACATCTCTCCGGAGATGTACTATACGAAAGGTAGTTCCTTACCTGCCATTGCATGGAAATCCATTCTCCAATAAGTGCCTTCAAACTTGATTGTAGAACCTATTAAGATGGAATTTAATCAATAACAATTTCGGCTAAGATTATATAAGTTTACTTGAAAAGTGTTTTCAAAAGAATGTCATTAAAAATAATGTTACCAGATTTTGCGTAGTAAAGATTTTGTTTACCACAAGGTAAAATCCCATTTTGTGTTTATGTGCACCATGGTCTTATTAAAAACTATTTGTTTTCAAATATCTGTATTATGAGCTTCTCACAGTAGTTCCATGAATGACCTAGAGTTTATTTTCTTTTCCCTTAAACTCTAGGTGCCCTATTTTTCTGGACAGCCAAGTAGTCAGGCTTAACTTAGAGCATTGTTTTGGAGCTTGAGATGTTCCTGTAGATAGTTCACTACAACAAAAACACCCTTTAATAGCGTTGAAAAAACGCTATTATAGGCTACTATAGCGTGTTTTGGTACGTTGTATATTAACATGTTGTTATAGGTCAGGGACCTATAATAGCAACATAAAAAACGCTATAAGAGACGCTATGGACAAGGACTTTTCATAGCGGTTTAAAAGTGCTATAAACATAATTTGTAATAGCCTTGAAAAATCGCTATGAAGTAAAACTATAGCGCTTTTATGAATGTTATATAACAATAAGTTGCCATACATACGAAATATACAATAGCGTCCAAAAACGCTATACAAAACAAAATTCAACAGCGTTTTGGGCTGCAATCGTAAATTGTATGCATAAATACAACTACTTTTTATAGCGTTTAGCTGTCTTTTATAGCATTGTTTATTTGCTATAAAAACTGTTTATAGCACTATCATAATGCTGTAGTATATTAAAACTGGGAAAAACCATCTTTCCATAGCACAGTTAAAACGCTATAAGTTTTTATCATTGCTGCTACATACATTCCAGCTTACAATTTACAATTCTACGAATATATTATAAAATTTCAAAAAAACACAATTATCACATTGTGATGTCCGTAATCAAATGGAGACATAAGCCAAACCACAATATATATATATATATATATATATATATATCCATAATATTTCGTAAACAAAGTTTCAAACATTAAATATTTGTGATCTCAAAAAAAAACAATAACAACCGTAGCTAACCAAAACGATACATACTAAAAGCAAAGATATACGTCAATACAAAATACATTAATCCAAGCTTTAGACCGATTTGAAAGAGAATGAATGCAGCATAATAATTTTTCCTCCCTTGCAACTTGTAGTAACCCCGGTATCATCATACAGCACCTGTCAAAATGAAGCACATAGGTTATTTTTCAACCTAAACATCATCCACAAGTTATATAATTTTTCATAACAAAAAAAGATAAGGACTGTATATGAGCTGATTGAGCTCATGAACTCAGCCTACTAAATGAACTAGTATATGAGCTAAGAATACTTTAGTCGAAAAAAAGAAAGAAAAATCAAAATCAAAATTTTGATCATGCAAATAGAAGAATAATATGACTCTCCTAACAAGCAATACAAAACAGGATCGGAAGAAATGTTTGTTTGAACCATAACGAAATATTACTTCAGTAATATGTTTCTATTTTTACTTATGGTTATTTTGGTATTATTAATATTATGAAGTATGTTAGCATGGCTGTTATATAAATCTAAGGGTTCAGTATTATGAAGTATGTTAGCACGGTATTATTAATATTTTGGTATTATCAATATTATGAAGTGTCTTGTTATTTTGGTATTATTAATACACACTCATGTTGTATGAACAAAAATAATTATAGATCTAATGTTGATTCCTATCGAATTCACATATTGTACACAAATATATATAACAAACAAATGCTCATGAATGTGGAGTAATAAAGACTATTAAGCATGTAGTTTCCATTCTTTGAGTAAATAATATCCTTGGAGGCTTTGCCTCGGTTATAACTGAGTTGCCTCAGTTTTAACTGAGGCAAACATGCCTCAGCTAAAACTAAGGCAAATAGCGTTTGGCCTCAGTTTTAACCGAGGCATGTATGCCTTAGTTAAAAATAAGGCGTTTTGCCTTAGTTAAAACTAAGGCAAATATGCCTCAGCTAAAAATGAGGCGTGTTGCCTAAGTTTAAACTGAGGCCTGTATGCTTAAGTTTAAAATGAGGCAAATATGCCTCAACTGGAACTGTGGTGTGTCGCCTCAGTGAAAACTGAGGTGCGTCGCCTCAAGTAAACTGAGGAAGATATGCCTCAGTTAAGACTGAGGCATGTCGCCTTTGTTAAAATTGGGGAAAATTGCATCAGTTAAAATTTTCATGTTTGGTGAAGAATATGAAGCCTCTACAGCTCACCGTCGTCCACTCTGATTGCAGTTATTTATTTTGTATTAAGCATGATTTGTTCTTTTGGTGTTTTATTTAATAATCTGTATTGTGACTATTTAGTAAATGTTACAAAATATTCCAATGATTAAAATAATTTGTATATACCTGAATGGATTCCCACAAAACAACTTGTGATTCGTCGCTTAGTCGCTTAGTTACTTCTGTTATTGAACAGCCCTCTTCCTTTTAGCCATTTCCTGCATATAAAACAAAAAATGCCAACAGAACAGCAGACCTAACTTTATTACATTATATAATTAAATAACTGTTTGCATGCCAGTTTCTTTGTATATAGTATAAATCAGAACAGGTTGAGAGTTTATATTCACAAATAAATGCAATGCAGCATGTAGTAGGAGCAACTAATCAAATAGCAGTTCTTGTCTTAATTTGAAAAGATATGGAGAATGTAATATTGATATTACTACCGTTGATTTTTGTGATATCTACATGCTCAGATCATAGGAGACAATATATTTGGAGAAAAAGTTGAGGAGGTAAATTGTTCAGGTAAAAAATGTGTATGTCATTACAGCAAATAGCAAAACCAATTAAATACAAAATACACCATTTTATGGTTGTAAATGTTTAATAATATGATATCTTGGACATATAACTATTACTACAAATCTTTAGCATAGATGTTAGTCTTCTCAAATGATTTTTATAGCTAAAAGCCTAAAAATATCCAGGCTTAGGAAAATTTTAGTTGACAAGCACTTTTAGGCGTCAAAAGGTTTGCTCTGAAATAAGCATTTTTATGGGATTCAACCTACAAATTCTGTGACCACATCTAAAGCAAACTTTATTTAGATGGTAGCACCTGAGAGCAATATGAAATTTTAAGCGTAATTAATATATTGCTAAGTATATTGAACAAGATAATTTAATAACTTATATCAAGTTAAAGAAGCAAGTCACTTTGGCTCTTCAATACTCAAGCATGAAAGGAAAGAAAATGTTGCATGAGTGGTAAAAAGTAAAAACGACAGTTGTTTATAAACCAATGTAAATGATAATGGACAAACCAAGTACTGACTTATTTTAAGTTGCTTAAACCGCAACAGAGGTGGCTCTAAGCTGTAGAAGCATGTCACATTGCTTATCTACTAAACAATTACATGTATTTTCGTTGAATAAAAGCCTACATAATAGATGCAAGTAATTTTTTTGAAGGTGCGTACAACTTGAATATTTGTATGTTGGCAAGGCACTGATAACAAAGTGCTATAGTTCATAAATTTCATCTATGAAAGCATAGCCCTTAGATGATTAAAATCTGCTGCAGCATGCACGACTTAAGTTTGTGTGCCATTGTTTTATTAACCTTGTGATTATTAAAGACTGGATGGTCTCATGTTGTATGTATGATTAGATCATTTTTAGGAAAATTAGACCCAAATAGGGTTTTATATGTTTTACAATGAAAAAAACTAGTCTGCTGCAATGAGCTTTGCCTTATTCACTAAAAAATTAATGTATTTTTGTTGAACACAATACACATAAGTACTTTTTTGAAGATGCATGCTGCTTGGATATTTATAAGTGGGCAAGGCATTAATAATAAAGTTCCATAGTTCAAAAATTTCATCTATGAAAGCATAGCCCTTGGATGATTAAAATTTGAACTTTGCTTTTATTTTGGAGCATACTTTGAAATGTTAAATAAAATGCAATGCAGTAAAAAAAATTGTTGAAACATTTTATGCAACATCTTGTAGGCAAAGCAAGTCTAGTCGTTGTTTCATCTAATTAACGACAACTACTATATGTACTCAGGAGGAGCATGGCACATTGTGCTAATAGTGAACCACAATCTGTATTTTATAGAAACAAATTATGTTTTAGACTTTCACATTGCATAGGATGTTTGTGCATTTATAAATGTGCAATTTTACAAACATTGAACTTAACGTAAAAATGAACACATGGAAATGGGATGCACCTGATTCTTTATGATGCAGCCTTGTTTTTATGAGCTGTGAGGACCTCCTCTTGCTGACAGGAAACAGAGTACTGGAGCATGGGACTCTTATCTTCATATTAACTCTTAACCATATACTTTCTTCATTCATTTTTCTGACTCTTTTATATTATGTACAATGCCATCTACACACGTAGCCAGATTATTAAATGTAAGTGTTACGTAACTCAAAATTCTCTTATTATACACTGCATACATGGACTGGACTGCATGCTTGAAGATAATAAGTTATCGAAATATTTTAAGTCTAGGTGATTCAGAGACTGTTAAGGGATAAACATTTACCTTAGCATCAATTAAAATTTACAATGAAAACATTTGTTGCTCATTACCTGTAGCTCATGACTTTCATTCTTGTATCTTTTTTTTGAAATGGATCTTTTATTTCATTTAACAAGCATGCAAGAATACCTGAAATGGAAGAGAACCAGCAAGTATGACTTAAAAAATGCCTCCACGGGACCATATATCAGCCTTTGCACCATCATATCCATTCCTTTCAGCAACCTTAGGTGCTGCATATGCTGGAGTCCCACATGTCGTATGGAGCAAACCATCTGCATGCACTAAGACCAAAGTCAGCTATATTTAAATTTCCTACACAATTAGGAACAAACTATTTCTCAACAATCACAACTCGTAACCAAAATAATTGATTAGTTAGTAATGGATACATCACAAAATCATTTAACAATGTGTTAATGGCACTACTCATTTTGTATGTTTCTCAACAGTGAGGTACCATGAATCTAACAAAGGAGCATTTTTACCAAGTGTCTTGTAGTACATATGTATACGTCAAGCAACTCATAACAAATAGAAAATCAATGGCAGATCCGAAATCAAATAACCAAAATTTGCAAATAAATCACTAAAGACTATTGAACCTTTAATTTACCTTGATCATCAAGCAACAAATTCTCTAGATTCAGATCATCAAGAAACTAATTTATTTTATATACAAATTAAGAGTCTTTTGGAAGATAATTTACATTAGTTTTCCTAGTGTCATTTACATATTTTTTAGGTTCATTTAAATTTCACATAGGTTATTTCTTTCCCTCCTTCTTGTGTCTATAACTATTCTTGTTTTTGCACTTTTTTTTTATTTTCTTTCTATGTCCATTTTCTTAATTAAATGAAACTCTAATTTGTGAGTAATACTACATTCTCTTTGAAGAAATACAAGTAATATACTAAAATAGATATCAGTAATGAGAAGAGCAATTGAAGTAATTGATACAAATAAGTAGATTACGGACTTTATGACCAAGTTTATTATAATATCATTAAAATATTTCACTATGAAGCATACGTTTATTTTTTTAAATTTTTTTTAGAGAATTCTCATAAGCATTTAATTTATCCAGTATTGACATGTCAACATACCATAATTTTGGCGATAATCTAACGTGTCATACTTTTTGCTGATATTAATATTAATCATGATTCAAAAATACTTTATTGTATAATTACTTATTGAACAATACGCAATATGAATTCACTAAAAGAACAATGCATGGACCACCATGATGAATCCAATTAGTGTGTGTACACATTAAAATAAAGGATACGTTTATCCTTCTCAACTAAATAGAAGGGAGAAATTGTTGTCACACATAATGATTTTTGAATCCATGTTTGCAAGAATAAGCTCTGATGTTCAATAAATTCTTTTGCACGTGAGAATAATTGACCTACACCCGTAGTAATTTCATCTTTAGAATATTGCTTAAAAACTTTTTCAGTCGATAGCCATAATTAGCAATAGTAGTTAAACAAGAACTTCCATAGAATTGAGAACAATTGTCTTCGTATGATTCATTGAATGAAGATTACATATTCCTTTTCACGTGTCACTACAATAATCTGGGGTTTTTAACAGTATACCTAGTTGAAAATGAATTTGAGTATTTAGTTGAATGAAGATGACATATTCTTACTATGTTGATGATCTAATCTATCCAGTTTCATGTTTAACACTGCAAAGTTTACATATATTATTTAGCAATTGGTTTAACTATTTTTGTCTAATACATCATTATCAAATGACCATTTTCACATATTTATACAATCTTAAATAACAGTATACTGAATATTATCTTGATCTTACTAAACATGGCAACATTATCAGAAACACATATTTACAAAGATCAAACAACACATAAGATCAACTCAAAACTCCAATCTTAGTAACTTACAACCATTCGGTTTGAACATTTGACTTTAATTTAGTCACCATTAACTTCCAGTACTTCTTCATTGATCCAAGCCATGTCAAGATCTTCAACCCAAACATGACTGCCTGGATCAATGTCACTCAAATTTGTCTACACAATCAAATTTTGTTCAGGATTTTAAAAATGTCAAAAACCCTCAACGAATACCTTTTGGTCCTTTTCAACAAGGAAGCAACCAGTAACAATCGAAGATCTATGCAATGTAGAGTTGCCTATTGCCGTCTAATTAGCTGAAGTCTTCGAGTCCCTGCAACCGTGGGCCACCTGATTGGATTTGCATCTGATTCGAGTCACCGCGACACCGCCTAGTTGTCGTTGCATTTAAATCGCCACCACCGTCTGAGTCTGGAGTCGCGTCGTGTGTTGTGCCTGGGCGTGCTGCTACTCTAGCCTTTCCTGAGTAGCGAATCTGAATCAATTGCAATTTTTTTCTTTTTTCTCTTGGCTACGGATCAGGATATTTTTTTCCCATTTTTGGTTGCATGTTTGATATACTAGGAGCTGAAGCTGGTGCCCTAAGATTTAAGTCACCCAAAGCGATTGCTTTACCAGCTTGATTATACATGATTTATTTTTATATTCATGAAGATCAATCCGATGATGTTGGATTCATGAAGAAAGGAGGAAATTAGGGTTCTTTAGAGAGAAGTTGAGGAAGAAAGGGGTTTTGACATGAAAGTCGGAATTTGATTAAATGAGAGGGAATGAAAATATTTTGCCGCGTAAGTGTCTTATTTTCATTCTATTAACGTTGGACCCAATTGATAGCATGAATACAACAATTGTTTAAAATCTGAATAATGAGAAATAGCACCTTGCTTCCCAACGCTGTTCATTCTTGCAATTAAAGAATGATTTTCTTGTAGTGGTTCTCCATTTCCATTTCCACTGCATTAGGTAACTGGTTGTATTTAGCATTTATGAGGATAAAGATTTATAACTGTCCAGACTGATTTATAAGATAGACTCTGATAAATGTATTTAAAATTTCCACTGTAAAGATCATATATATTGAAATAATATATGTTATTCCATTTATGTAAGATTCTATTTTGTCTTTATTTTTTTTACGCCATGATAATCTGCCTCTCCACACTTGGATCTACGACACCTGAATACCGAGGATGTATTAATGTCGATTTTCGAGGGTCGAGGAGGCGGGTCATCACATATGTTTTTTTATCCTAATATTTACAAATAAATAGTTCTTACATTTTATTTTGTTTTGATATAATGTCTGGTGATATAAGGAGGTAAATTTAACAAGTTATTCACACACACTTATTTAAGGAATGTTGCTCCAAAGTTAAAAGCCAAACTAAGGTAAATGCTATATTTGGATTTAATGAAGTATGTAAGTAAGTCGCGATAGCATAAAAGTATGTTAATTAAATCCTAATGTATATGATTTATGAATTTGAATCGAGTTGAGTTTGGATGAATAAAGATGGCTGGTCGAATTTGACGTAAGCTAGCTTTTGCTCGCAAATAAATTAAGCAAACATGCTTATTATACAATTTAAGGTATGTTTTTATGTGTATCATATTAATATACAATATATTGGGTTGATTCTCCGTGTTTTGGGATGCTTTATTGTTAAGATTCCTCTTCAAAGATTTTATATCATGTAATTATTCATGTTGTAAATTTTTGGAATGCTCTCCGAACAAAGGAGACTTCACTGAAATTTCCAAAATTTTGACACTTATAAAATTTTAATATAAATTTTAATCGTATGTGAAAATAGAAAGTTGTAACGCCCCATCTCTAAAACTATACTTCTCAAGAATATTACAAAGTAATATTGTTAAGTAATAAGGAGAATAAGGTTGGTTATGAGCGACCATCAGTGTTTATTCCTTTGGACTAACACTGTCATATTTTACTTTTTTGTCTGAAACTGTATATATATATATATATATATATATATAAAAACACTCTTGGCACAAAGCAATAGGCATGTTGGCTAAAAATAGAATTGAGACAATATAATATACAATCCAGAACACAGAATCAGAATACTCAGCGAAAAATATAACACTGACCCAAAATTATACACAGTGAGTCACAAAAGAGGATACTGGGCCCATATAATATACATATAGGCTATAATAAGTCTCCATAAACATACATGATGTCTAGAGTCAACATCTCATACAACCAATATACATATCCTAAAGGTTTGATTTCAAAATGACACTCATGACTTATCTATATATACATAATAGATTACTCCCAAAAGCTAGCTCACATCCATGGTCGCTATGTCCCTGTACCTAACAAGTCTCGGTCTAACCCGATGTAACACCCCACTCCGAGACCCACATTAGAAAAGAGTATTACAAGGTAATACCGTCTGCTAATACGGAGAATAGAGCTGGATAGGAGCGACCATCTATAGCCTTGTCTTAACTATCTACTGAATACGTCGAAAAATGTAGCATATTTTTTTTCCATGTGGATCGACATATCCAATAGATATTTAATACAAAACTATAATGGCTATAAGATCTAACAAAACAAAATATAACAACTCAAATGTAAAACACATCACAGAACAGTAGATCATCACATACATATACACATACACCGATACATCACAGAGTATACAAAATGATACATGTCAAGTGGTATAGCAACCACAATATACAGACGAGTCAAAAGAATATACATATCAGAGTTACAACCAAAAAGGACTACACAAAAAGCTATAAAAAAAGGAGCTAGCAGAATAGTCCATGCGGATGCAGAATATGCTAAGTCCAAATGTACTTAACCTGAAACACCTCGGTCTGACCCGAGTATAAAATACACGGGCAGTCTAGCTAAACAAATTATCAGTTAGATAAGCCAAATGATAATGAACATGCAAGGTCATAAAGTACCACAATAATCTCTAAAAGAAATAACATGATCATCTAACAAAAGAAGAATCATAACAAGCCTCATATCATCGGCAACTCAAATAAACAAAGGATATAAATATCCCAAATCAAGCCAAAAAGGAAAATAACAAATACCAACAAAGGTAACACAAGTTTCCACAAGGTAATCGCTATATGTCGTGTGGTTCAAAGGACCTACCCCGAAAGGCGATACTCTAGGGAAATATAAATATCAAAGAAACAAAAGATGCACGTGCTCAGTACTATATAAATAAGGATCCACAAGCCCGAAGGCGACAAACCCAAGTATCTCTCGTTCGGTGACGAAGGACCAACTCCAAAAGCGATGCTATAGGGCAAAAAACCCGAAGGCACAAACCCGAAGGCACAAACCCGAAGGCAACAAACCGTAGTGGCGAAGGTCCGGAGGCCTAGTACTGGACATCACTAACTGGCAATATATGTCACAAACCCCTCGGATAGGAACCCGCAAAGTGTTCACGTATGTCCCATACCACACGTTCGCACTAAACGGTTTACTAACCATTAGTCAATTCCACACTCAAAGCAGTGCAAAGTTTACCTCATCTCATCGGTAAACATGACCCGAAGGTCAAAATGATCAAACGAATAGATTAGGAATTGACTGAAAAGATAAACGCACGTGTTCATAGCACGCGTTTTATCTAATCATTTAATTCTCCTCCCTCTTCGCTCGAAGTGCAAAATTGTGTGTTTTATATAGAAATTAAGTTGAAGAAAATGAGTTTTAGGAACGTTTCGAAATCGCTTTAAAAATTGCCTTTGAAATTCTCTTATTATAGAGTATATAATTTTTATACTAAAAAATAATATATAATAATAATTTCAAAAGCCCATTTATTTGAAAAACATTTTTAAAACACATTATAATACTTGTGTATGAAATCCAGAAAGAAATATCAAGAAAACATCGAAATAACGGAAATTAGTATTATCCGTTTAAAACAAGCTGCGACTCAATATTCGACAGCAGGTTTGAACAAGTTAGCAGTGTCAAAATGACTTGAAATTTTGCAGGAATGTAGTACAACATTCCTTCTTCAATCTTCAAAAAGAATAATTCAAATAGGATTTGAAACGAAGAATCTGCGTTGTTTCAAATTTACACCAAAACAAGGTTTTAAACACTGAATTACAACAAGCTGCGAGTACAAGTTCGACAGCAGTTTCGAAATAGCAAACGAACCCAGATTGTCATGAAATTTTGCAGGAATGTAACTCAACACTCCTACATAAATCTGCAAAAAGAATAACTCAAATCCGATTCGAAAAAAATGAGTTATGCTGTCTCAAACATGGACACAGGCCATGTTTGCAACAGTTCAAAAACCAAATGTATAGG
This sequence comes from Allium fistulosum, assembly GCA_030737815.1. Taxonomy (NCBI): domain Eukaryota; kingdom Viridiplantae; phylum Streptophyta; class Magnoliopsida; order Asparagales; family Amaryllidaceae; genus Allium; species Allium fistulosum. The sequence goes on along the minus strand of CM060904.1, from coordinate 1,088,851,642 downwards.
CCTAAAACCATCATGGGTTCAACTTCCAGGCATGAAATAGAGGATCAAATGGCATCGGATTGAGCTCAAAATTGGTATGTATGTAGTAGATAACTTTATATTTCAAACAAAAAAAAGAATGATGCAATTTGGATAAAATATGAGAATGTTATGATGTCTCAAAGTTGAACCCAGACAGTGTTTTCACTGTAAAACTCTGGGCAAAAACATGGTCCAAGTCAAAGTTTGGCAGCATATTTATATAATCTATCTATGTCGAAATGACCTTAAATTTGGTAGGCTTATGGAAGAGGACTTCATAATTCAAACAAAAAAAAGAATCATACAATTCGAGTAAGAAATGAAGGAGATATGTTGTCTCAAACATGGACTCAGGCCATGTTTGCAGCAGCTCAAAAACAAATGTGCATAGAAAATTTTCAGGCTGTGCATTGGTTTTGCAGCAAAGGTTTGAACACTCAAATGACAATATTTTTGGACCAAAATTTGCAGAAATAAAGTTCAACATGCAAGCTACCAAATGCAGGAATTCCGGCAGCATTTCGTTGCCGGAATCAAAAGTTACAAGTATTCAAAGTGGCAATATGAAACATATTTCAGACAGAAAAACTACACAAATTTATCAGCAAAAGCAAATTTTTTTCTACAATTTCTTGCAATTTGAGCTTGGCTTAGCTAGGATTTGTGAGTATTACAACTCACCATGCTGAATACTTGAGCTATAAGAGAAAATCGGTGAAAATGAGCAAGCTTTGGCCTTGAAAGATGTTTTAACAACCTAGAAATGGGTTTTATCAAAAATGCAACACAAGAATTTCAATTAGGCAAACAAACTTCTTCAAAATTGGAAATTGATGAAGTAACTTGGTTTAGAGATAGATTACCTTAAATATATAGACTCTAATTTGTTAATTACAACAAGAAATTGAGTAAAATGAGAGATTTTGGCTTTATTTTGAAAGAGGGAATATGTTTTCTTACTTTTTCGTTGTTTCAGGAAGGAGTTTTGTGTATGTACAGGGAATGAGAGAAACATTTTCTCTTTTCTGATTAAGTGCTAAATGGGCTAATCCCAAAACAAATTAACTTAGCCTAAAAATAAATTAACACACAAATTCTATTATACACTAATATACACTAATATACACAAGTTATAACAAAATATATGAATTGTTTTCACTCGTTTGAAATCATACAACACATTTTTATGTTCTAAAAATTATTTTGTACCAAAATAAAAGATAATTTAACTTTTAAAAATTTAGTTTTACTATTAAAAACTCTTATTTTAATTTAAATGCACAAATTACCCAATAATTACATAAAACTTCATTTTTAACTTCAAAAATTACATAAAGTTTATTTCCTTGTGTAATTAAATATAACAACACATAATTTCATCATTTTTATAACCAAAACTTATTTTTTTAACCCAAATTTCTAATTTTTATTTATAATAAACCATATATTAAATCAAATGCTCCTTTTGAAAATTAATAAAAGAGAAATTTGGCAATAATTATCAAAATTATTACATTTCTCAAACTTAAAGCCATGTTTTGCTCATTTTATTACAAACAATCAAAAATAAATTTTCAAAACTTTATTTCAACATTTTTAACTCATTGTTTATTTAGAACAAAAAATTTTTAAATCTCCAATTTATTTAATTATACAATATTAAATTATAACCATCGTTATAATTTAATATTTACAAGTAATCACCAAAACCAGGGTTGTTACAGACTCCCCTCCTTATAAAAATTGCATCCTCGCAATTTCTAGAGAAGAGCTGTATTCAGCACAAATTATTTCATCAATCAAAAGAAATTAGATAACTGAAGTGGAAAATTCTTACCTACGGAGTGGGAAGATAAGAAATCAGGATACGATCGCTCGATGAATTCTCTGGTTTCCCAAGTGCAGTCATTGGGATTATCGGACCATTGAATCTTCACGAGCGGAACACTCTTGTTTCGAAGACATCTAGTCTCCGAAGCAATAACTCGAATAGGCTGCTGCACAACAGATAGGTCTGGTGAGATCTCAAGCTCTTGCAAATCAGGAGAATCGATGAAAGAATCCGACTCTCGAAGACACTTTCGCAGCTGAGAGACATTAAACACGTCATGAATGCTAGATAGATGAGCTAGAAGTGAAACTCTATAAGCCACAGGGCCAATACGTTCAGTAATAGGAAATGGTCCTATAAAGCGAGGAGCTAATTTCCCAGTCGTATTGAAGCGCATAACCCCTTTTAAAGGAGAAACACGAATAAAGACGAGATCACCAATAGAGAATTCGAGAGGCTTCCTACAGTTGTTTGCGTAGGATTTCTGGCGGCTCTGTGCCTCTTTCATTCTCTGATGAATAAGATCAATCTTCTCAGAAGAATCACAATCAGAATCCGGGCCAAGAATAAGCTTCTCACCAGATCCCAACCAACAAGAAGGTGATCGACATGGCCTTCCATATAAGGCTTCGAAAGGAGCCATACCGATACTCGACTGAAAACTATTGTTGTAGGAGAATTCTATAAGGGGTAAATGATCCTCCCAACTACCTCCGAAATCAAGAATACAAATACGGAGGAGATCTTCCAAGATACGATTCACCCGTTCAGTCTGTCCATCAGACTGCGGATGATAAGCTGTGCTGAAATTAAGCTTTGTTCCCAAAGATTGCTGAAGACTCTGCCAAAAATAACTCGTGAACAAAGGGTCATTGTCATAAACAATCGAACTAGGAAACCGTGAATTCTCACGATTTCCTTGACATATAGCTTTGCCAAATGAGAAGCACTCCTATTAGACTTAATAGGAATGAAATGAGCTGATTTGGTGAGGCGATCAACAATAACCCAAATTAACGCTAGAATGGCCCGATCTCGAACGAGGTAGACCGTCAATGAAATCCATCGAAATCTGATCCCATTTCCACAATGGAATCTCTAGAGGCTGAAGGAGACCAGAAGGGCGCTGATGTTAGGCTTTGATACGTTGACAAGTCATGCAATTACTCACATAGCTCGCCACATCGCGCTTCATGCCTTCCCAATAATAATGGTGATGCATATCGGCATACATCTTACTACTGCCAGGATGAATGGTATACTTAGAACGGTGACATCATCAAGAATGTCATGCCTAAGTGAAGAATCAGATGGCACAATAATATGGTTCTTCTTGCGAAGACACCTATGAAAATCAATGCTGAAATCCCACAACACCTCATCACGGGATTCAGACTCACAAAGCTGAATAAGATGCAACAACTTTGGATCTTGTCGCTGAGCCACGACAATACGATCACATAGAGAAGGCACAGCTTCGAAACTGAATAATAATATCGGAGAATCAGAAGATGGAGCTTGATCACGAATATCACAAAAGGATAGAGTCTCAAGAATATCCCATTCGGCAAGCATCATAGAAACGACAGCTGAATGTTTGCGATTAAGCGCATCAGCAACACGATTACCCTTACTAAGGATATACTGGATATCGAAGTCATATGAGGTAAGGAACTCGAGCCAACGCTATTGCCTCATGTTGAGCTCCTTCTGAGTGAACAAATACTTCAAGGATTTATGATCGGTATAGAGAATGAAGCGCTCGCCTAATAGGTAATGGCGCCAAATATTCAAAGCGAAGACAATGGCAGCTAACTCAAGATCATGAGTGGCATAGCGAACTTCATTCGGACGCAGTTGCCTAGAAGCATAAGCAACTACCCGATCCTTCTGCATAAGAACAGCACCGAGGCCACTTCCACATGCATCGGTGTAGACAACAAGATCATGATTCCCCTCGGGAACCACAAGAATAGGAGCATTAGTGAGAAGTTCCTTCAATGTCTGAAAGGAAGCATCACACTTGTCAGACCAAATATAACGAACGCCTTTCCGAGTAAGGCTAGTAAGAGGAAGCACAACACAAGAAAAATCCTTAATGAACCGACGGTAATAACCCGTTAATCCAAGGAAACTACGAATCTCATCAACATTCTCAGGCCTCTTCTAATTCTGGATAGCTTCGATCTTCGAGGGATCGACTGAAATGCCCTCAGAAGATACAACGTGGCCTAAGAACTTAACCTTATTCTCCTAAAAGTGGCACTTGGAGAATTTGGCTCTGAGCTGATGCTGATGAAGAGTATCCAAGACAATCCTCAAATGGTGGGTATGCTCTGTCTCGGACTTAGAATAAATAAGGATGTCGTCGATAAACACAAGGACGAAATTATCGAGATATTCCCGGAATACTCGATTCATGAGATCGACAAAGAAAGCAACAACGTTTGTCAAATCGAATGGCATAACGAGCCACTCAAAAGAACCATAATGAGTGCGGAAAGCTGTAAGAGGAACACTATCCTCTGAAACTCGTAACTGATGAAAACCAGTGGCAAGGTCGAGTTGAGAAAAGACCTTAGCACCACTCAATTGATCGAACATAGCGTCGATCCTAGGTAATGGATACCTATTCTTGATGGTCAACTCGTTAAGCTTGCGATAGTCAATGCAAAGCCTAAGAGTAGCATCAGACTTCCTCACAAATACAACCGCGACACCCCACGGTGATGAACTAGATTGAATCAACTTCTTGGACTCAAGCTCTAAAAGCTGCTTCTTGAGTTCCTCATTTTCTTTTGTAGACATCCTCGTGGAAGGACGACTAACTAGCTGCGCGCCTGGAATGAGATCAATGCGGAACTTGATCGCCCGCTTGGGTGGCAAACCCGAAACATGCTCAAATACATCAGAGAAGTCACAAACAATAGGAATACGAGATATATCATCATCATCTCATGAGTCTAGAGAATATAAAGCCACTTTGGAATTATCCACATTTCGAAGAACAAGTGATAGCTGAGTAGTTGAATCTGGATGTCGAAGATATAAAATTCTCTTAGAGCAAATAATCCTGGCATCGTATTGCACTAGCTAGTCCATACCCAAAATCATATCAAATCCGAAATAAGAAATAACGTGCAGATTCGCACGAAAAGAAAAGCCACATAAAGCAATCTCAACATCATCATAAAGCATGCTAAGGGCTGTGGATCCCCCGATAGGATTCACAATCCTCAATGAAGTAACCATACAAGAAACACCCAAAGACAAATCATCAATGAGCTTCTTCGATACGAATGAATGTGAAGCACCCGAATCGAAAAGAACTCTAATACAGCGGTCATGAAATAAAATAGAACCTTCCAAAATAGATGGAGATATACCTCTGGGCTGAGCTGTGCAGTTAAAGCGCTCGGTGGATTCAATGCGGTAGAGGTGCAAAAAGTCATAGCGGGGATGTTGCGAAGATATAGCGGGATATATCGGATTACTCTAAAATAGCATATAAATCTCATACTTGTTGTTTTTACAAATATATAGATAGTAATTATGTGAAAAATTAACATTCAATTGAATTATAATTAATACAAAAATAATTTTAAATAAAAATATGTGCAAATGTATTGTAAATGAACGTAAAACTGTTATATAACTTAATTTAATTTAGTAGAATATTAGAGTATTATCATTTCTAAACATATATCAAAAATTCAATGAAATTAATTAATTTCATAATTTTATAGCGTATAAATATCATTTTTCAATCCAATTTTTTATAGAAGATGTAGCGGAAATAGCGGAATATAGCGGAAATAACGGGATATAGCCGAAATAGCGGGTATATAAGCGGAAAGGCTATATGTTGGGGATATATGGAAAACTCGTAGCGGTAGGAATCCGCTATAAGATATATCGGAGTTATAGCGAGGATATAGCGGGGCATTAACTGCACAGGGGCTGAGAAGAACCTCCAGAAGCCTTAGTAGCATAAAGCTTGCCAGACTTGGCATTAGCAGGAATAGTAGGGCAGGTGAAAACATGATGACCTTCCTTCTTGCAATAGCGGCAGAAGAGAGGCTTAGGACAAGCTCGAATCATATGATCAGGAGAACCATAATTGAAACACTTTCGAATGGAAGGTGTTCCAGTAGACTGAGTCTGAGAGTTAGAACCACCAATCTTCTTCTTCTTGGAATGAAAAGACTTAGACTTCTGAAATGGAAACCGCTTCTTGTTGGGGTTCTTGTGAACCTCAACATCATCGCCACTATCGATCTCCTTCTTGACGGCTTCAAGATGAAGCGCCGGGTCAACTAGCCCCTCAAAAGAAAGCTTAAGCTGCAACATCAAAGATTTCTTCAAATATTTCCTAAGATCGAAAACGAACTTGAGGTTCTTCTTGTATGGAGTGCTAATATACTCAAGGCCATACTTAGATAGAGCCTCGAAAGAAGACACATAATCAGAAACAGAAGATTTCCCTTGCTTTAGCTCGAGGAAGCGACGGGCTAATAAAGCTTTCTCAGATTCAGGAATGAATTTGAGCTCGAATCGTTCCCGAAACTGAGTCCAAGAAAGAGTAGACTCTTCGAGCTTGGCTATGAGAAGCTCGTACCAATCAAGGGCATGCTCTTGCAATAGGCTAGACGCTACAAGAACTCTATCATGATCAGAAAGATCCATGCGAGAGAAGATGCGCTCGCACGTACGAATCCAAGCTTGGACCTCAAGAACTGACCCGGAGTCTTTGAACGGCTTTCCTCCGAGATGGGAGAAATCACTGCATAAGCGCGTAATGACAGACTTGCATGGAGGAGAAGCTCGAGTAGGAGTTGGAGGCTGAGTGCTCCTAAATAATTCCATAAATTGACCGGCAGACATATATACACCGTCCGGATGCGAGCCGCTGGATTACCCAGCATCCGAGCGTCATCCTCTGCCTCTTCCAGCCATTAGCTGAAAGTAAATATAAGATAAAGATTATTCACAAGGTAGATATCATTAATTCAAATATGGAATATTACGAAATAAAAATGCATTCCTAGACGTATTCCTAAAATTCTATCTACCCCAAAGGGCACGAAAATAATAAAGGCACGATGATTCAGGGATTCGTAACACTTGTATTACACTTTGATGTACCGTAATATGTGTTTTTGTTCTGTGTTTATCATATTTTTTTCTAAACCTGGCTCTGATACCAAACTGTAACGCCCCACTCCGAGACCAACATTGGCAAAGAGTATTAAAAGGTAATACCGTCTGCTAATACGGAGAATAGAGCTGGATAGGAGCGACCATCTATAGCCTTGTCTTAACTATCTGCTGAATACGTCGAAAAATGTAGCATATTTTTTTTTCATGTGGATTGACATATCCAATAGATATTTAATACAAAACTATAATGGCTATAAGATCTAACAGATCAAAATATAACAACTCAAATGTAAAACACATCACAGAACAGTAGATCATCACATACATATACGCATACACCGATACATCATAGAGTATACAAAACGATACATGTCAAGTGGTATAACAACCACAATATACAGGTGAGTCAAAAGAATATACATATCAGAGTTACAACCAAAAAGGACTACACAAAAAAGCTATAAAAAAGGAGCTAGCAGAATAGTCCATGCGGATGCAGAATAGGCTAAGTCCAAATGTACTTAACCTGAAACACCTTGGTCTGACCCGAGTATAAAATACACGGGTCAGTCTAGCTAAACAAATCGGTTAGAAAAGCTAAATGATAATGAATATGCAAGGTCATAAAGTACCACAATAGTAAAAAAAGAAATAACATGATCATCTAACAAAAGATGAATCATAACAAGCCTCATATCATCGGCAACTCAAAGAAACAAAGAATATAAATATCCCAAATCAAGCCAAAAAGGAAAATAACAAATACCAACAAAGGTAACACAAGTTTCCACAAGATAATCGCTATATGTCGTGTGGTTTAAAGGACCTACCCCGGAAGGCGATACTCTAGGGAAATATAAATATCAAAGAAACAAAAGATGCACGTGCTCAGTACTGTACAAACAAGGATCCACAAGCCCGAAGGCGACAAACCCAAGTATCTCTTGAGCGGTGACGAAGGACCAACTCCAAAGCGATACTATAGGGCAACAAACTCGAAGGCAACAAACCCGAAGGCATAAACCCGAAGGTAATAAACCCGAAGGCACAAACCCGAAGGCAACAAACCGTAGTGGCGAAGCTCCGGAGGCCCGGTACTGGACACCACTAACTGGCAATATGTGTCACAAACCCCTCGGATAGGAACCCGCAAAGTGTTAACGTATGTCCCATACCACATGTTCGCACTAAACGATTTACTAACCGTTAGTCAATTCCACACTCAATGCAGTACAAAGTTTACCTCATCTCACCGGTAAACCCGAACCGAAGGTCAAAACGATCAAACGAATAGATTAGGAATTAACTGAAAAGATAAACGCACGTGTTCATAGCACGCGTTTTATCTAATCATTTAATTCTCCTCCCTCTTCGCTCGAAGTGCAAAATTATGTGTTTTATATAGAAATTAAGTTGAAGAAAATGAGTTTTAGGAACGTTTCGAAATCGCTTTAGAAATTGCCTTTGAAATTCTCTTATTATAGTATATAATTTTTATACTAAAAAATAATATATAATAATAATTTCAAAAGCCCATTTATTTGAAAAACATTTTTAAAACACTTTATAATACCTGTGTGTGAAATCCAGAAAGAAATATCAAGAAAACATCGATAACGGAAATTACAGTATTATCCGTTTAAAACAAGCTGCGATTCAATATTCGACAGCAGGTTTGAACAAGTTCGCTGTGTCAAAATGACTTGAAATTTTGCAGGAATGTAGTTCAACATTCCTACTTCAATCTGCAAAAAGAATCATTCAAATCCGATTTGAAACGAAGAATCTGCGTCATTTCAAAGTTAGACCAAAACAAGGTTTTAAACACTGAATTACAGCAAGCTGCGAGTACAAGTTCGACAGCAGTTTCGAAATAGCAAACTAACCCAGATTGTCATGAAATTTTTCGGGAATGAAAATCAACACTCCTACTTCAATCTACAAAAAGAATCACTCAAATCCAATTTGAAAATAATCAGTTATGCTGTCTCAAACATGTACTCAGGCCATGTTTGCAACAGTTCAAAAACAAAAAATATAAAGGCCTAAAACCATCTTGGGTTCAAATTCCAGGCATGAAACAGAGGATCAAATGCCATCGGATTGAGCTCAAAATTGGTATGCATATAGTAGAGAACTTTATATTTCAAACAAAAAAAAGAATGATGCAATTTGGATAAAGTATTAGAATGTTATGATGACTCAAAGTTGAACCCAGACAGTGTTTTCACTGTAAAACTCTGGGCAAAAACATGGTCCAGGTCAAAGTTTGACAGCATATTTTTATAAGCTATCTACGTCGAAATGACCTTAAATTTGGTAGACTTATGGAAGAGGACTTCATCTTTCAAACAAAAAAATAATCATACAATTCGAGTAAGAACTGAAGGAGATATGTTGTCTCAAACATGAACACATGCCATGTTTGCAGCAGCTCAGAAACAAAATGTGCACAGAAAATTTTTAGGATGTGCATTGATTTGGCAGCAACGGTTTGAACACACAAATGAGAATATTTTTGGACCAAAATTTGCCCAAATAAACTTCAACATGCAAGCTACCAAATGCAAGAAATCCGGTAGTATTTCGTTGCCGGAATCAAAAGTTACAAGCATTCAAAGTGGCAATATGAAACATATTTCAGACAGAAAAACTACACAAATTTATCAACAAAAGCAATTTTTTTTCTACAATTTCTTGCAATTTGAGCTTGGCTCAGGTAGGATTTGTGAGTATTACAACTCACCTTGCTGAATACTTGAGCTACAAGAGAAAATCGGTGAAAAGGAGCAAGCTTTGGCCTTGAAAGATGTTTCAACAACCTAGAAATGGGTTTTAACAAACATGCAAACACAAGAATTTCAATTAGGCAAACAAACTTCTTCAAAATTGGAATTTAATGAAGTAACTTGGTTTAGATATAGATTACCTGAAATATATAGACTCTAATTTGTTAATTACAACAAGAAATTGAGTAAAATGAGAGATTTTGGCTTTATTTTGAAAGAGGGAATAGGTTTTCTTACTTTTCTTAGTTTCAGAAAGAAGGAGTTTTGTGTACGTACAGGGAATGAGAGAAACATTTTCTCTTTTCTGATTAAGTGCTAAATGGGCTAAGCCCAAAACTAATTAACTTAGCCTAAAAATAAATTAACACACAAATTCTATTATACACTAATATACACAAGTTATAACAAAATATATGAATTGTTTTCACTCGTATGAAATCACACAACACATTTTTATGTTCTTAAAATTATTTTGTACCAAAATAAAATATAATTTAACTTTTAAAAATTTATTTTTACTATTAAAAACTCTTATTTTAATTTAAATGCACAAATTACCCAATAATTACATAAAACTTCATTTTTAACTTCAAAAATTATATAAAGTTTATTTCCTTGTGTAATTAAATATAACAACACATAATTTCATCATTTTTGTAACCAAAATTTTTTTTAACCCAAATTTCTCATTTTTATTTATAATAAACCATATATTAAATCAAATGCTCCTTTTGAAAATTAATAAAAGAGAAATTTGGCAATAATTATCAAAATTATTACATTTCTCAAACTTAAATCCATGTTTTGCTCATTTTATTACAAATAATCAGAAATAAATTTTCAAAACTTTATTTCAACATTTTTAACTCATTGTTTATTCAGAACAAAAAAATTTTAAATCTCCAATTTATTTAATTTCACAATATTAAATTATAACCACCGTTATAATTTAATATTTACAGGTAATCACCAAAAACAGGGTTGTTACACCCGAGCATTATAATAAAATAACATCGGATCAAATTATCTTTAAACATCAAAAATTGAGTCTTAGTAATAAAGATATCAATTAGATATCAATAGCAACAAGATATGTCTACCAATAAATAACATACAAAGGATTTTGACAAACAAATATGTCCCAAATAATATTCACCACTTCATAAAAACACTCAAGTCTATTATAGACTATCATACACAAATATGGTGATTCACACATAGCCATTTCAAATCAATGAAACTAAAATAAATCAATATAAGGATATTGCTAATCAAAGGTACTGCCCCCTTTGTGGACAAAATATAGAGGTACGGTCCCCTCCTGGACAAATCATATAAACAGGAATAAATCGGTAGCATACACCATGTCAAAAAAGCACATCAAGTCTCTCATGAACTATCATCTTAAATATGGTGCTAACTTATGAAAATCTTCATAACATAAAAAAGGAATTCATACCTGAACATAAACTCTATGAAGAACATGTTGGAATGGATACCCGGAAACACTAATAAATGATCATAACCTTGGAACCGAATAGGCTATGATAGTCTCTTGTAGTTTGATCAGGTCACTAACACCTCACGCGCAGTTCGTTTAGGTCGCCAACACCTAACTAGGAAATTAATCAGGTCACTAACACCCCACTTAATATCTTGACCAATAAGATATTCTTAGTGCGAATTACTATCTACCAAGAGGAGACTAATAAGAGCTCCAGGAGTTTAGTTAGCCTGCTAAACTCCTAGAGTCCAAATGAACCGGATATCCATAACATGTGTTCAACCTAAAATCACACAGATTAGGTGCCATACCTACTCAAGAATGGCACAAATGTTATGATATCGAATATAGCTTAGGTACAGACTGCTGGCTTGGTGGTATAGGGCTAGAAACTAAAATGAATACCACGACTCGGGGTGCGACCTCCGCCGTCAAGCACTAGGTCGAACACTTAGCCTAAAAGGTCAAGCTACCGAATGCACTAAGGAATATAGTGAATTATAAAAATAACACGCTTCCTCAAAATACTATTGATCACAAAGTATTATAAACTTATTAAATAGTAATCACTAAAGTAATGACCGCATGTCCTATAACCACTCGGCGTTGCTAAAAAATTTACTATCAGCTAGTAAATTCCACTACTTAAATACACTATGCAAACAAGTCGTATAATTAAACAATAAAGTGATAACTAATGTCCCAACCACTTTTTACCACTAAACCGTTTAAGTATATTTCTCATTTCATAGAAAAAGAAATAATCAACTTGAAAGCTAATTTTTATGGAAAGTCACAAAGATATTCGAAGAGAAATGATTTCATATAAAGCATAAGAATTTAACTATTCAAAACTATTGGACGTTGTCCAAATACTTTATATACTTGAAAATATCTTCTTTTAAGTCCATACCTTTTATAGCTCAACCATATATATTTTCCTCTTGATAAAATAAGCCATAAAATCTGAATTGATCTCAAACTGTATATATCTCTATATATAGTTATATAAAATTCTCTAAAAGAAATGTTTTTAGCATGAAAACTAAATTCCAAAAATCACATAAAGGCATGAATATTTATTATGAAAATACACTTCTCAAACTATATGAATCAATCTCAATGCTAAATTTATATGGTAGATTTCTTTGAAAAAGGTTTGGTAACATTTATATATCTTAACAAAGATTTAAATATCATATTTGAAACCCTTCTTCTCAATCTATAAAATTATTTACTACTATCATTAGTAAATTCTATAATAATCTTTATATTATTTTTAAATATAAGATTCATATCTATACTTTGAAATCCCAAATTTTGAAACCAATAATATATATTATATAAACTCTAAAAGTGGTTTTTAAAGAATATATTTAATATAACTAGTTCAAAGATAGCTTCTTTTTATACTATACATAAATAATATATATATATAAATTATTATAAATAAATTAAAATAGTAATTTCTTCAAAAACATGAAGGTCTCAAATTTGAGAAATCACAGAAATTAAGAAATCGGAAGAAATAAGAAAATAGAGGAAAATTGGAAACATGCTCAAATTCATAGGGGATGAAGCCTAGATGTATCTGACTGATTGACCGGTGGAACCAATAGGTCGACTGGTTAGGTCGCTTGGAGCCTGAAAGCTCCAGGCATAAACCCCGGCGACGACTGTTGCATTTTTGACTATTAAAGCTTGGTTTTCGAAGCATGAAATCATCACTAAAGATACACATAACAATATATCTAAAAGGGAAATCACTCATGCACTAAAAAAGCATAATATAAGCTATTGCAACTTGTAATTAGGCAAGGTTTTAAAATCTGATCTCAGAAACTTATCTACATGCAGTATAAACTTGCAAGTGCTTAATAATTCAACTTGGATTCGATAAATCAACATCATGTAACCCAAATTAGAGACAATAGCGAGGATTATTCACCTTATTTCCTTCGTCTCCAAGCTAAAACAACTCAAAACTACATCAATCTTCGCTAAATCTGCAAGCCCCAAAATAGTCTTACAAACAAACAAACTACAAGATTCAAACACAACAAAAACTGAAATTGATGGGCCAAAAGATAGAATAGGATAAAAGATCACTACATTGAATTTGTTAGAATTTCTGGAAGTTTATTTGATTTGAGTTGGAAGATTGAAGCTTATTAGAAAAAACTTAGGAAATTTTCTTTTCATTTTTGTTTACTACTTTCTGTATACTGAACGTACAAAATCAAGTAAAAGAAGCATTTATCCTTAATTAAAATGTTAAATGGGCTTGGTTTAAATTTAACCTAATAAGAGAAATATTAGATTTTTTTTCTTTTAATTATTTACCAAAATCCCTTTTCTATATCTACTTTAAGACTTTTACAATAATGAACTTGAGAATAAGACCCAATACAACCAGATTCTAAAATGCGCTCCTTCTATTTTAGAAACTATTTTAAATACTATTTAAATTTTTATATTTATCATAATTGAAATAAAATCCCAATAATAGTTTAAAAGTGCTATATACACTTTAAAATTTCGATTATATTTTATAATTGGTTTTACAACTAAAAATCCACATTTACTTATCAAAATAATTTCGTTTAAAAAGGGAAATAGACTTTTCCTAGATTCTTTATTCATTATAATATGTTGGTATATTTGATTTGAGAGAAACCAGAGACTTTTTAATAATAATATTAGTCATATTAATAGATTGATATTTACAATATCATCATTTTGTTTCAATTGGATCTCAAATACTAAATATAAATTAGCTAATAATAATCATTTCAAAAAATATCTTAATAAGGTTAGAAATAACATTAAGTTTTTTAAGCAAAAAAACAATATTTTTAACATTAATAATTATAGCATTGACATTTTCTCAAATTTGAATGATGATTTTACCGATTATCATAATGTTCTTTTGATTAAAGGAACATAATGTTAATTTTTTAGATTTTATAGTTAATAGGTTTTTAACTTCATATTTTGTTAATTTTTATGGCTGTTTGATTTCGTAATCACTATTTCATATTTTTAGTATAAGTTAAGATGTTGCATAATGAGTTTTGCTCCTTTTTTTTGTCTTTCTCTTATTTTAGTCTCTTTTCTATTTTATAATTTTAACTTTAGTTTTATTACTTTTACGTCATTAATACATATATATGTATATAAATGTGATGACCCACCATTTTGGATGGTTTAAATCGACAATAAATCACACATGTGTAACTCAAACCATTCAAAAGGGGGGATTGTCACTGGGGTAAATAAGAAAATAAGAGAAAAGAAGGGAAAAAAATAAACACAGAATCTCGTAGTGGAATGACAATATATAATAATCAAATAAATAGTTCATGAAGCTGTTTTATAATATACATTTGATTACACTAATTTTTACAACAATCAGAGTACAAACAACGACATCCCAATAATGATGCACCGGAAAATTACTAATAATATAATATACCAAACCCCGCCATCGTCCTTCAGAAATAAAGTCTTCAACACTGAAATGCTCAGACTGACCCGAGTGTAAATAATGAAAAGACAAAACACTCGAGTCAGAACTAAAAGTTCTTATGTAAGTTAAATCAACAAAAATTAAATATGAGTTCAATAGCTTCAGAGATGTTTACGATATTTTACATCTCCTATCCAGTATATAACGTGCGTGCAATAATTAAGAGATGTTACGGGATTTTCCATCTCCTAAGGATCCGTTAAACTATTTATATGTAGTAATATACGCTATATATGTAGTGTCTATTAGTAAAGTATAATATTGAAAATAGCGTTAAGGCATTACCCATATTCCCTTTAACACATTTTTATAGGTACCGTAGTCTATACAATATAGTAAACTCCATCGCAAATTGGTTGGCTATCACAGAGCATTTCATAGGTACGACACAAACCAAAATCGTAGCGGGCTCGATAAGGATAATATGACAAGGCACACGAGGCAATACCCCGGGTAGGATTCTACCATTTTGCGGAACCAGGCTGGTGGTAACGCATAGCCATAGCTACCACCCATCTCGAACAACACTACCATAATCAAAGGTGGCCACCAATTCATCACAAAAGTAAGAGATATGGTATCGAAGAAGCGTGTTCGATCGGAGGAGCAACCTCACTTGGCTTGGTTATGGCTCTTGTTTTAGTCATATCATTATGTCCCGAAGGTCAAGGCTGCGTTAATTACTTACCTCATTCCAGTAGCATTCGCCAAACCATCCTACTTCGTTCTGGATTCTCCACTACGTGCACAGTTGTTAAAGTGGTTTTGGAATTGGCAGAGAGTATGACAATATTGTAGGATCTAGATTAACCCTAGAGGGGGGTGAATAGGGTTATAGAAAATTTTCTCGAATTAAACACAAAAACAAACTGCAGAGAAGTAAATATGTTGAAAAGTAAATCACACACAAAATTTACCCAGCTTCGGCAACCCCTGCCTACTGCTGCATTCCCATATTTTTATTAGAATTAAACAGTATCTCGCTTACAAACACTCTAACAGACTCGCACACCCTGCTACCGCCTATAGAGTTTTGCAAACTCGCAAACCCTGCTCACTGAACTAATTCTAACTAGACAATCTGACACTACCTAAACCCTAGGTGGTGATTTACCCTGATTTGATTCAAAAAGTACAAACTTAAAACAAGAAAAACAAGGGCAAAAATAAATTGTAAATTTTAAAACAATTTTGCTCCTAACTAGTAAACCCTGGCCCAAAACAATAAAAACCCTATTAAATAAAACAAAGCCCTTGTTAATTCACAAGGCCCATCCCCTTCTAATATTTTCTTTAGCCCAAAAATGTCGGCCCCCTTTTCATTTTTGTCGACCCGCTTGTTTTCGTTGAGATAATGGCGACTCGATGAAATTAGGGCTTCGGCCCTCTGGTGATTCTGGAATTAGGGCTTCGGCCCTCTGACGATTCTGGATTTAGGGCTTCGGGTCTCTGGCAATTCTCTGTGCAACTTATTAGGGCTTTTGAATGATCGATTTTGCGCCTTGATTTCTCTATGAATTGCGCTCTGTCGATTGATGAATGCTGGCCTCGAGATGATTGAGTTAGTCGATCGTTTTGTTGACTTTGGTATGTGATTTCTGCTCTGTTGCTTTTCAACTTGATTGCTTGAATTCAATTACTTTTGTTTTTTCGCTCTCTGTCAATGATGATTTGGGTTCTCTTTTTATCTGCGCTCTTTCGATGATGATATTTGGGTTCTTTATATAGGGTTTTCATATCCCTTAAACTTGCCTGATTTTATTTACGTGATTTCCACATTGTTGAATCTTTCCATTTTTATGCTATGTTATTTTGGGTAATTACGTTGTTCACACGGCTTTGATTTTACAACGTTCGATCCCTCTTTGATTTTCATACCAGAAACTTTCCTTTAATACGTCCGACTTTTTCAATTTGTAAACGTGATTAAAATATACGACTTTGACTTGAATTTTCTTGACTTCGACCATCTTCTCTGGTCGGTTTAACTGCAAATTTATGCTGTTGTCATTGGCCTTGATTGTTCTGTGACATTTTGACTTTGATATGCGATGTTGTTTACGTCCCTTGTGTACTTCAACTCTGGCCATTTTTGTGTTCCTTCCTGAGCACTTTTCGACCTTCTGTTTGACACTACTTCCACTGTTTCTCGTTCATCCCTACGGCATTGATTTTCGTATGGATGATTGGGATGATTACTGACTTGTTCTACATGTAGCTTGTTGTACTTCATTCCTCACTTGTGTACTGTCTTCTCTGTTGCATTCATGTGTTCATCTTGTTGTTCACTAGTTTTGTTGCATTCATACTTCACTTGTGCATAACTCCATGTATATGTGCAAACAGTTATATGTTGCTTGTAGTTTATTCTGGTTTCACTGCACTTTGAAGTATTTTTCTAGTTCACATATTTGCAGTCTTGTTTATTGATGGCATTTGGGTTGAATCTTGTGGTCTTTGTTATCTTCACTTGCATATTGTTCCACTTGATTAGTTGAGATTGCATTTGAGTTGTAGCTGTTGTTCTTGACTTTGGGTTGCACTGCTACATGATGAACTTGTATTCATCTGGACTTGTTTGATTCTGACCCATGCTTTGTGTACTTTGGTTATTGTCCATGTTGCTTGTATGTGGTCTTGTGACATAGTGTATTAGTGATGGTTTATCATTGTGTAGCTTCTGGCTTGTTCCCTTTCACTTGAATTAGTTGTATTTGCATTGTATACTCTAGTCTGCACATTCACCTATGCTTGTTCACTTATGCTCTGGATTATGTTGTTGTTACCAGTTGCGTTGACTTGAATATGCATTAGAATTGTGTATTGTTTTCCTGACTGTTGCATATTCATGTAGTCTGGTTCATGTACATATCCTTGTATACTCACACTGGTGTCACTGGTGCATTGCTGTACTTTGTTCACTTTTCACCTTTGATCTCTGATGCATGCATTGCTGTTGAGTTCATGTGTACATTTTGACTTTGGTCGAGACCATTTGCACTTGAGTTGAATCTGATTTGGATTTGACCTTGTTTTTGTTTAGTGTGCACACGAGTTGGCGAGGCAGTGCACACGTGTATGAATGTACACGTGTGTATTGCAGCCACTCAAGATTATCTGTCCCTGATATAAATACTGATATGCACAGATATTACACAATCAAAGATGATGATAATAACACATATATCTGAGACAACGATAAAAACAAATTTTATATTTTTGCAAATTCAAATTTGTTTATTTTCAGATTACTGTTGTAGTTGTTAATTATGCAGGTACACAGGAGACAGGACAAGAACTGGAACTGGACAATGCAGATAGTTATAGCTGAGTGTTGAGTGTTGTCGTGAGGAAAAACTGTAAATGTGAAAATGTATGAAATCAGTGTATGAGTGTAAATGTATGAAATTAGTGTATGAGCTGAAAACTTTTGTACTGTATAAAATATTATATTGAATAAAAAATACTGATTGAATTTGTTAAATTCCGTGAAATAGTATTATTATTCAATTATGAATATTTATTCCTATATGTGTATAGTACAAACTGCAAACACATCTATAAATTGATATATATTTTGTTATCATCAAACAAGAAACACACATCAAACAATCTCCCCCTTTTGATGATGACAAACATATATACTAAAGATTTTGAAATTCTGATAAATGTGTTTAAGCATGAAATATTTAGCTCCCTCTATATCAATGCTCCCCCTACAAGAATACTCCCCCTACAACTGAGACCACTACCTATTTAGAAGATTTAGGAAATTACAGAAGAATAAAAGAACTATAGAAAAATAACTAACAGCATTTAACAAATTTGGTAAAGTATTCCAAAAATACTTATTTCCTTATCAAAATCTCGTTCTTCTCCCCCTTTTGTTATCATCAAAAGACTGACAAACTAATGGAACAGTAGGGGAAAAACAAATGTAAAACCAAGAAAACCCATAATATATCATAATAAGATAGCAATTTCCACATTTTAGAGAATGGATCGATGATTTGGTTTTTATACAATGAGAAGAGGGATGTTTTTTCTTTAAAAATAATTTGAACATTTAAGCACAAAAATAAGCACTTACTACCCACGCATAACCATAAGGACTTTTAATGGGATTAGCAGTTACTCATTAGCTATCAAGCTCCATCCATGCATAACCATAAGGACTTTTAAATGAGAATGGAGTGATGATAAACTAAAATTCACATGATCCATCCATACATAACCATAAGGACTTGTAAATGAGAATGGATGCATGAGAAATATTTTAAAAAAAATTCTTTATTTTTCTTTTTAATTTAAAAAGTAATTCACTCTTATCATTTTTCAAAACCATTATGAATGATAGAAAGATGGTAGAAATAGAAATGGTCGTGGAATAAGTTACCAAATTAATCATATTATGAAATTTCTTAAAATAAAACAAACATATTTCCACTACTGAATACCATATTCGAATCAATCTTTGAATACTATCCAAAACAGGTTTGAATCCTAGAAATTGAAGTTGAAAATAAATATCCAAGAATATTTCAACCAAAAATTGAAAAATGATTAGTCAATTTCCATAATCCCCAAATCCAAACGTAATCTGGAAAATCTGTCTTCGGGGAGGGGTTTTGTGAAAATGTCAGCAAGTTGATCCTCAGTTGAAATGAATTCAATGCAAATGTCTTCCCTAGCAATGTGCTCTCTAAGAAAGTGGTGTCTCACATCAATGTGTTTTGTGCGTGAATGATGAACATGATTATTTGACAAGTCTATTGTACTTTTACTATCACATTTTAATGGAACTAGTTTATAAACTAAGCCAAAATCAGAAAGAGTTTGCATCATCCATAAAATTTGAGCACAACAACTTCCTAAAGCAATATATTCTGCTTCAGTGGTGGATAATGCAACACAATTCTGTTTTCGACTTGACCACGAAACTAATGAATGTCCTAGCATGAAACATGTCCCACTAGTGCTTTTTCTGTCAACCAATGAACCGGCATAATCAGCATCAGAATAACCAACTAAATCAAAATTTTCACAAGAAGGGTACCATAGTCCAAATTTTTGTGTGTGTGAAAGATATCTCAAAATTCGTTTAGTGGCTTTCAAATGAGATTCTTTAGGGTTAGATTGAAAACGTGCACACAAACACACAAAAAACATAATATCAGGTCTAGAAACAGTAAGATAGAGAAGTGAACCGATTATCCCTCGATATTTCTTCTGATCAACAACAACTCCTTTCTCGTCTTTGTTCAACTTCGTTGATGGGCTCATAGGAGTTTTCATTGGTTTGAAGTTCTCAACTCCAAATTTCTTCAACAGTTCCAACACATACTTGGATTGTGAAATGAAAATACCATCACTGCTTTGCTTGATTTGAAATCCAAGAAAATATTTCAATTCTCCAACCAAGCTCATCTCGAATTTAGCCTGCATGA
Organism: Allium fistulosum; assembly: GCA_030737815.1. NCBI lineage: Eukaryota > Viridiplantae > Streptophyta > Magnoliopsida > Asparagales > Amaryllidaceae > Allium > Allium fistulosum. The sequence continues at coordinate 1,088,831,361 of CM060904.1, read as the reverse complement.
CTTGTTCAAATTTCTCTCACAAGAGTTCATTAGTAGCACCATAAATAATATCATCCACATAAATCTGAACAATCAAACAATCACTTTCTTTATGTAATAGAAACAGTGTCGTGTCAGCACTTCCCTTTTTAAAGCCATTTTCCAAAAGATATGTACAAAGACAGTCATACCAAGATCTAGGAGCTTGCTTAAGACCATATAATGCTTTTTCTAGCTTATACACATGATTTGGAAAATCGGGATTTTCAAAACCGGGGGGTTGTTCAACAAAAACTTCTTCTTTTAAATCACCATTTAGAAAGGCACTCTTTACATCCATTTGTTTAAGTTTGAAACCTTTATAACATGCAAAACTTAGCAAAATCCTAATGGCTTCTAACCTAGCAACTGGAGCAAATGTTTCATCAAAGTCTATGCCTTCTATCTGGTTATAACCTTTTGCGACCAACCTAGCTTTGTTTCTAATTACATTTCCGGATTCATCAAGTTTATTTTTTAAACACCCATTTAGTTCCAACAACTGGATAATCATTAGGCCTAGGAACTAATTTCCAAACTTTATTTCTCTCAAATTGATTAAGTTCATCTTGCATTGATAAAATCCAACTTTCATCATTAAGAGCCATTTCAACAGAATCAGGTTCAATCTCAGAAATATTTTCAACAACTTTTAAACGAAATGATTTTAAATTGAAGTCGTGTTAACCATCAAACTAATATCATAGTGTCAGATTTAGAAACCGTAGGATCAACAGTCATTAAAACATCATCATTATTTCAAAACAATTTCTTGAAGTTTCACCAATAAAGTTCCAACAGTTTCAACAATTTCTAAAAATACTTTTTATAGCATGAGTAATCAGTAATCAATCAACATCATAATTTGACCAAACAGATTAAGTTCAACGATGAAAAAAAATGATTGGTCAAACTTTTAAGCACAAATCAAAGTCATAGATAAGGACAAGTCATGTAAGATCATATCAAGTAAGTTAGAATCTGTCAACCATCATAATTACTTTGAATAATTCTATTTAAAGATGATTGATAAAAAAACAGAATTAACATCATCAATCATTTCACATAACTGGCTGATTTAATTCAGATTATGGTGCAGATTTTCATACTTTATCTATCGTTATACAATTACCTGTCTTACCTGTACGATACTCTTTCATTGTTTGCCCATTGTGAATCTGTCACCTTCATACTAGGCTAAGGAACGTTGATTTGTCACTCGTTGTGTGTTGGGAACAGCCAGAATCCAAATAACACTAATGTTGTTCCTTAGCATGCCACCACACCTACACGGTAAAAGATTTTTGTGACCTATTTGTTTTTATAGGTCCATGGTTGTTAGTGGCAGAATAATTTGATGAATATGTTTGAGTAGACCCAAAACTATTAATATATGTTCCTTTTGGCATCCAAACTTGTTTTGTCCTTTCATTCTTGTTCCAATAGACATGAAATTTGTTTGTAGAATTCTTAGGAACCCAAACTTGTATAAATTTTGTGTTCTTGTTCCTATGACTATAATTTTCAACACATTGTTCAATTATTTCACATCTAGTAAAGATACCCTTACCTTTTGCATTATCATCAACTTGTGTTTTCCCAAAGCGTAGTCCTTTTCTATTGTTAGCAAAAAGTTGATTTCCCAATAACATGTTGAATGATTTTTCTTCTCTTGAAAAATTATTCAGTGATTTCTCAAGATCTTGGACTTTGGTTTTCAGTGTTGTGTTTTCGGTCACAAGTGAAGTGCACCTATTTATAAAATCCTTTTTCCTAGTGTCAATGGTTTCCTTAAGATTCAAGTTTTCTTTTTCAAGATTCTCAAAGCTATTCTTCAGTTTTGATAATTCTGAATCTAAAATTTTACAGTTCTTACAGTCTAGATTTTGAATATTTTCAAGTTCAGTTTCTAACCTAAAATTTTTATGAGCAAGTTCTCTTCTATCAGATTTCAGTTTTTCAATTTTAGAATCAAGAGCATCAACTGTTTTAGTAAGATCAAGGCACATAAAAACAAGTTCTTTGTATGAATAGTTACTTACCTCACGAGATTCCTCTGAGCTTGCTTCTGAATCTGATTTTCCCATAAGACACAAGTTAGCCTCCTCTGAGCTATCATCCGAGACTTCCTCTCCTTCTTCATCATCCCAAGTTGCTGCGAAGGCCTTTTTCTTCTTTTTCTTTCCTTTGGTGTTTTTGAGAAGTGGGCAATTTTGTTTGAAGTGACCAGGCTTGTTGCAGTTATAGCAGGTTAATTCATTTTCAGAATTGTCAGAATCTTTTGACCTATTACCACTCGTTTTCTTCTTGCGTGGCTTGAATCTCGACAATTTTCTAAGATTATTGACAGCCATTGCAAGTTCTTCAATTGGATCTTCTTCTTCTTCATCGCTCTCTTCTTTGCTCTTTAAGGCAATCGTCTTCTTCTTTGATTCGGAGTTGTTGCGTTCCTCCTTTGCTTTTAGCTCAAGCTCATATGTCATCAAGTTTCCGATCAAATCTTCCATGCTGAGTTTACTCAGATCTTTCGATTCTTGTATTGCCGTGACTTTTGCCTCAAAGTTCATCGGTAAGACTCGTAGTAACTTCCTCACTAGCTCTACCTTGGAGAATACCTTTCCAAGCGCTCTAGCATTGTACACCAAGGTTGAGAAGCGTCCAAACATGTCCTTCATGCTCTCGCCTTTGTCCATCACGAAGTTTTTGTATTCATTGCTGAACAGGGCTAGACGAGACTCCTTGACTTGAGAAGTTCCTTCGTGTGTTACCTCCAAGGTATGCCAAATTTCCTGTGTTGTTTTACAATGAGAAATTCTATTAAATTCAGTCTTATCAAGAGCACAGATCAAAGCATTCACAGCTTTAGCATTTGTAGTTTTTAATTTCTTATCGTTAGCATCCCACCTATCCTTTGGTTTAGGAATCTCAGTATCACCTACAGTTATAGTGGGAGATGTATAGCCAGTTTCAATAATGTCCCAAACATCATAATCAACAGAACTAAGATAAATACTCATCCTAACTTTCCAGTAAGCATAATCATTCCCATTAAACATTGGTGGCCTAGCAATAGATTGCCCCTCAGAAAAAGCATTATTTGATGAATTCATGACTCTAGAGTTAAAGTAAAAATTACCAGGCTTTGATACCACTTGTAGGATCTAGATTAACCCTAGAGGGGGGGTGAATAGGGTTATAGCAAATTTTCTCGAATTAAACACAAAAACAAACTGCAGAGAAGTAAATATGCTGAAAAGTAAATCACACACAAAATTTACCCAGCTTCGGCAACCTCTTCCTATTGCTGCATTCCCAGATTTCTATTAGAATTAAACAGTATCCCGCTTACAAACACTCTAACAGACTCGCACACCCTGCTACCGCCTATAGAGTTTTGCAAACTCGCAAACCCTACTCACTGAACTAATTCTAACTAGACAGTCTGACACTACCTAAACCCTAGGTGGTGATTTACCCTGATTTGATTCAAAAAGTACAAACTTAAAAACAAGAAAAACAAGGGCAAAAATAAATTGTAAATTTTAAAACAATTTTGCTCCTAAGTAGTAAACCCTAGCCCAAAACAATAAAAACCCTAATAAATAAAACAAAGCCCTTGTTAATTCACAAGGCCCATCCCCTTCTAATATTTTCTTTAGCCCAAAAATGTCGGCCCCCTTTTCATTTTTGTCGACCCGCTTGTTTTCGTTGAGATAATGGCGACTCGATGAAATTAGGGCTTCGGCCCTCTGGTGATTCTGGAATTAAGGCTTCGGCCCTCTGACGATTCTGGAATTAGGGCTTTGGCTCTCTGGCAATTCTCTGTGCAACTGAATTAGGGCTTTTGAATGATTGATTTTGCGCCTTGATATCTCTGTGAATTGCGCTCTGTCGATTGATGAATGCTGGCCTCGAGATGATTGAGTTAGTCGATCGTTTTGTTGACTTTGGTATGTGATTTCTGCTCTGTTGCTTTTCAACTTGCATGATTTGATTTACTTGATTTCCACGTTGTTGAATCTTTCCAGTTTTATGCTATGTTATTTTGGGTAATTACGTTGTTCACACGGCTTTGATTTTACAACGTTCGATCCCTCTTTGATTTTCATACCAGAAACTTTCCTTTAATACTTCTGACTTTTTCAATTTGTAAACGTGATTAAAGTATACGACTTTGACTTGAATTTTCTTGACTTCGACCATCTTCTCTGGTCGGTTTAACTGCAACTTTATGTTGTTGTCATTGGCCTTGATTGTTCTGTGACATTTTGACTTTGATATGCGATGTTGTTTACGTCCCTTGTGTACTTCAACTCTGGCCATTTTTGTGTTCCTTCCTGAGCACTTTTCGACCTTCTGTTTGACACTACTTCCACGGTTTCTCGTTCATCCCTACGACATTGATTTTCGTATGGATGATTGAGATGATTACTGACTTGTTCTACATGTAGCTTGTTGTACTTCATTCCGCACTTGTGTACTGTCTTCTCTGTTGCATTCATGTGTTCATCTTGCTGTTCACTAGTTTTGTTGCATTCATACTTCACTTGTGCATAACTCCATGTATATGTGCAAACAGTTATATGTTGCTTGTAGTTTATTCTGGTTTCACTGCACTTTGAAGTATTTTTCTGGTTCACATATTTGCAGTCTTGTTTATTGATGGCATTTGGGTTGAATCTTGTGGTCTTTGTTATCTTCACTTGCATATTGTTCCACTTGATTAGTTGAGATTGCATTTGAGTTGTAGCTGTTGTTCTTGACTTTGGGTTGCACTACTACATGATGAACTTGTATTTATCTGGATTTGTTTGATTCTGACCCATGCTTTGTGTACTTTGGTTATTGTCCATGTTGCTTGTATGTGGTCTTGTGACATAGTGTATCAGTGATGGTTTGTCATTGTGTAGCTTCTGGCTTGTTCCCTTTCACTTGAATTAGTTGTATTTGCATTGTATACTCTAGTCTGCACATTCACCTATGCTTGTTCACCTATGCTCTGGATTGTGTTGGTGTTACCAGTTGCGTTGACTTGAATATGCATTAGAATTGTGTATTGTTTTTCCTGTATGTTGCATATTCATGTAGTCTGGTTCATGTGCATATCCTTGTATACTCACACTGGTGTCATTGGTGCATTGCTGTACTCTGTTCACTTTTCACCTTTGATCTCTGATGCATGCATTGCTGTTGAGTTCATGTGTATATTTTGACTTTGGTCGAGACCATTTGCACTTGAGTTGAATCTGATTTGGATTTGACCTTGTTTTTGTTGACTGTGCACACGAGTTGGCGAGGCAGTGCACACGTGTATGAATGTACATGTGTGTATTGCAGCCACTCAAGATTATCTGTCCCTGATATAAATACTGATATGCACAGATATTACACAATCAAAGATGATGACAATAACCCATATATCTGAGACAACGATAAAAACAAATTTTATATTTTTGCAAATTCAAATTTGTTTATTTTCAGATTACTACTGTAGTTGTTAATTATGCAGGTACACAGGAGACAGGACAAGAACTGGAACTGGACGATGCAGATAGTTATAGCTGAGTGTTGAGTGTTGTAGTAAGGAAAAACTGTAAATGTGAAAATGTATGAAATCAGTGTATGAGTGTAAATGTATGAAATCAGTGTATGAGCTGAAAACTTGTGTACTGTATAAAATATTATATTGAATAAAAAATACTGATTGAATTTGTTAAATTCTGTGCAATAGTATTATTATTCAATTATGAATATTTATTCCTATATGTGTATAGTACAAATTGCAAACACATCTATAAATTGATATATATTTTGTTATCATCAAACAAGAAACACACATCAAACAAATATCTGATCCCGGTCTCTTTAACAACCAAATGCTTATTTCACACCGTAGTCATTTTATAAAACATTTTTAATAATAAATCTGAAATTACAAAATCAATACTAAAATATTTAACTTCAATTATATATTTAGATTTGAAATATTTCTTAAAAATTCATATTAAATTAAATTTTTACATTTCAAAATTTTATCCTTTGGAAATCAAATAAACAACAAATTAAATAGAATCTCATTTAAATTTAAATTCTTTAAACCAGATTAAATTACAACTTTATCTCTACTTAACTTCTTACATTTCTTTATCAAAGTTATTTTAAAAATCTATATTTATTATATTAAATTAAATTTTAAATAAATCTCTTAAAACTATATTAAATATTTTATTAAATAAAAATTTAAATAATTTAAAATATATATATTTAAAACTAGATAAAATTATAAGTAAAATCTTAATTTTACATTTAAAACCATATATTAACTTATAATTTGAAACTTTAAAACATATAAAACAAATTATTTTCCAAATATAAATTTTAAATAAAACAATTAAATTAAATTTAAAAATCAAATTTATAAATCAAACATACTTTACAATTTAGAAAATAATTTAAAACCGACCAACGGTGTCCGTATATAATTTTCTACCCTATGGTCAAGTGATTGGGTATGTATCATTTCAACCCAAAATAGTTAAATTTTTCGGGTATATATCATTTCAACCCGTATCCCGAATCAATACTTTCCAAATCAAAGTGTCATAGGTATATATCATTTCAACTTATTTCTTAATTTATTCAAAATAATTCAAATAACAGTTTATATGCTGTCACTTAGTATACATGGTGATAACAGGGATATATAAGAATAAATAAACATCCAATCATCCAAAATATCAACAAATAGGCATCCATCACAATCAACATCAAAATCAGTCAATAAATCACAACAATCAACTGGTTATCAATATCAGGTATTTAACTAATTTCAATATTAATTTAAATGGCAATTTAATTTAATAAAAACTCAAATTAAATTCAAATGAAATTTAAATTACCAAACAATAATTAATAAAATTCTTATCACATCATAAATTTAATTCAACTAATATAAGAATGTTTTGGAAGGAATGCGGATTTAACACTAGAGGGGGGGTGAATAGTGTTTAATGGATTTTAAGACTTATATGGACTAATTTAAGAATTATGATATAAAAAAATGCAGAACTAAATTACAGAACAAACACAGAATCAAACATAGATGCAGAAAGTAAATAAAAAGCGGTAAAAGGAAAGAACACACCAGATTTTATACTGGTTCGGAGTTACCCTACGTCCAGTCCTGTACCAAGGCAGAACACCTCATACATATTTTTATTAAATCAATGTCAAGATTACAATCCTCAATTTCTAAAGGCCTTGAAGTACCCTCCTGTCTCTCGAGTCTGGGGCAAACTCTCTTGATTTACGGGCCACAAGATTACCCAATTGATTTCTAGGCACAACCACACCTTATAGAGAGGCTCGATAAACGTTTGACTACAAATTGATCCTATAACTCTGAATAGCACTTTGATCTTCAAGAGAGGGCAGAGAATCAAACAAGAATGAGATTCTAATTTGATTCACTTGAGAATTCGGTAGAATTTCGGCACGATCTTAAAAATATGAAAATTTTAGAATATGGATTTGTGGAGAAGAAGGAGTGAAGAAAATAAGAAAATAGTTAGTTAAGAAATTCGTTTGTGAAGGCTATTTATAGACCAGTAATAGTCATAACCATTCGTGAAGAGATTTAAACGAATAGAAACTTCTTTTGAAAATTGAAACTTTTGAATTTAACGGCCACCATGTCGACATAGGGTATCCCATGATGTCGACATCCCCTAGTTAAAAACAATGTAAAGTTTAAAACAAGAGTTTATATAAAAAACAAAAACAAAGAACATTTTAAGGCTAAAACATCTTTGTGAAAATCATTTGAAAAGATAATTTTTAAGGCTAAAACATTTTGAAGAGCAGTTTTGAAAATCATTTTAAAAAGATAATTTTTAACGCTAAAGCATTTTGAAAAGCAGTTTTGAAATCATTTTGAAAAACCATTTTGAAGTAGTTTTGCAAGCTTCTTTCTGTAGAATATCTCATCACATCAGGACTCGAGAACTTGTACAAAACCAGGATGTTCGTGGGTTTGTAAGCCGCTTGTCGTAGGTTTGTAAGATACTTATCGTGGGTTTGTAAGCCACTAAGAAGGTAGAAATGGGTTCCATCCCAAATGAAATATGGAATGAAGATTTCCATGCTATTATGAAGTTTTAACAATAAACAGACACATATCTTGAAATCTTGATCTTGATACTCTAGAGTCTTCAATCTTGATATCTCCATTCTGAATCTTGAGTCTTGAGTCTTTATACTGATCAGTCTACAGTAATCAATACCTGCATATATATATATATATATGTATGTATATGTATCCTGCATATACATATCTATCTAGACAATAGTGTTAGTATATATTTTATAATAAGATAAGTTAAAAAGGTTGTTGTCATCAAAACCAACATCTCAGTTCCTAACAATCTCCCCCTTTTTGACGATGACAACCTGTATTTATAAAATATACTTACCATACCATAACTCTTATCATAATTCCCCCTTACTCCATGACCCCCCCTTATTCCAAGACAATTACTATTTTATAACTTCTCCCCCTTTGTCATCAACAAAAACTTCCTACTAATAAATTCCCTAAACTTGATATAAGATAATCAACCATAATAAAAATAGAGTAATCCATATATAAGTGTAATAAATGCTAAGTGTGATCATAAGTATGAAATGTGACCATAAATGTGAAATATGATCATGAGTGTGATCATAAGTGTAATCCAGTAGTAAATTAATCATCATCCAATCACATTTACAGTAGTTATTCAATCAATCATATATACAAACCACACCAAATGTTTTAAATAAGTCAAGTCAATCAAGTTTAAAACACACCAATCAAATCAAACAAATAACATACAGAATGACTAGACATTCCTTGGTACTTCCACCCATCCATCTTCTCTAAAGGTAGGGTCTGCTTTGATGGTATCCCATTCTTCTTTATCTTTGTCGAGAGTGACTGGTGGATTTCCTTCGAGATCGTCCTTGTTAAGAGCTGAGATCATCCAACGAAGGGCGTCGAAATGTCTCTCTTGCTCCTTGATCATCCACATTTGACTCAATTCTAAGTGACGCTGATTACGAAGTATGAATGTAAGAATATTCTTGAAGGAAGTGAGAGTTTCCTCAAGATTGTCACTTAGATTCTTAATTGGAGAAGCCATAATTCAAGAAATAGGAAGAAATATGAAAGGGAGTGATTAGAAGTGAAGTTTGATAAATTAATCTGGAAGAAACATGTATAAATAGGGATAGAAAGTCATTTAAAATGAATAGACACAAGTTAGTTACATGAAATTAAAATTTGAAAGTGTAAATACTTTCTGCCCATTGCATGTCGACATGGGGGGATGGGGGATGTCGACATGCCTCTGCCTAAAGTGACAATTTGCTTTGTTTTGAATATTATGAACAAATCTATGCAACTAAAATTTGTATAATATAAAAACAAGCAATTACAGAGACAAGTGAAGTTGAATAACATGAAATATAAGATTTCATAATGATTCTAGTCAACATTATATAAAATAACATAATATTAACTAAAATAAAGGAAAATACATGGATAGAACTTGAAGTAAACAAGATAACATGAACTAAAACTAATTAGATGAAGATGAAGAAGATGATAGTCCAAGTTTTCTACTAATTTTCCCGAAGAACTTGTCGATTTTAGTGGAAATCTTATCCATTTTCTTACTCATTGATCTTTTGGGTGTCTTTTGATTTTCCACTTTTGATTATTGAGAATGGTCTTATTGGATGGATTAGCGGGATTAGTAGGATATTCAATACTCTCTAAGGAAGTTTCTTGATCTTTCTCTTCCTCCTCTTCAATTTCCATTCCTTCCTCTTCCTCTTCTTCTTCTCATTCCTCCATTTCTTCCATCTCTTCGTGTGCAAGCCTTTTTTCCTTTTTCGTAAGTGTTTCGTATGGTTGAAACACTAATGGAATTTGCATAAGGGAAATGTTTCCATGGTTGAACACTTTTTTCTAGTTATAAATTCTTCCCTTTTAAAATTGACTCCAAAGTAATTAAAAATCCAAGTGAGATAAATTCCATGATATAATGTGTTTTCACCCATAGTAAAATTCTTGGGCCTTAGCTCATCCAAAATAACTTGAGCCCAATTGATATCATAATTTCCAAAAATTGCAAAAAGATCTTTGCAAACTTTCAAAGTTGGGTTGTTGTAGTTTCCCGACCTTGGTATAAGGGTGTGTTGAATAAAAAGGTTAACAATTCTTGCTTTTGGACGAAAATAACGATTTTTGAATTCAAAATTGTCATCCCCTTCAAAGATGTGATGAAATGTCTCTCGATCATTTTCATTTATTTGAAATTCCGAGAGATTCATTTCGGTATACTTGCATCCCAAAATATTTCCTAAAATTTCACAATCCAAAACTATTTGTGTTCCTTTATCACTACTCCAAATTTGTCCATCTTGCCCATCATAAAAACCACGATTTAAATTCGCATAAAACATCTTAACAAGGTTTGGATAACATACAAAATCATTTTGTTTGTTATCTATTACACTGAGAATAGAACATTGTTGAAAAAGATTTTCAATTTCATAAGAAGGAAAATCTTCAAAAATAGCAAATTTCCCCGTATGAATTTTACCAAAGTTTATATAGTTGATGTAAGCTTTGATAGCTTCCGGGTCATTAAAGAGAAAGTTTTTGATAGATTTTGGAAGTCTAATGGTGTTAGGAGTGCTTGAAGAGGCCACTGGAGAAGTTTGAGAGGAGTTGAAGATAATGAAGATAAGTTTGAAATTTGAAATAAAAGTGAAAAGTGATGATAAAGAGAGTGAATTAAATAGAGATTCTATAGACATGTTCTCTGGTCAAGAGGCATCTTTCCAGAGCATTGAAGTTGGTGAAAAGGTGGAGGGGAAATTCAAATGTTTGAATTCAAATTTTGAAATCAAATTTCTGAGGGGCATGTCGACATGGGGTATCCAGGTATGTCGACATGTGCCTATTGAATCAAAGGGTAAGTGTCTATTCCTAATTTCTAATAAATGTATATATTATATCCTATGTTCTACTTATATAATTCCTGTGATAACATTAAATATAATAATACTTAAACATTAATAATTTAATATTTAAAATATTATTAAAATAATATTAAAATAATATTATTTTTGAATTTAAAATTCAAATTTCAAAGGATACATTTGAATTTAAAATTCAAGGAATTTAAAAAAAATCAAGCAAACAAAGCATCCATTCAAACAAGAAAAATTAAAAATAATGTAAATGTACTCCCATCGTCGTCTGATTCATGAATAGTAGTGAAACACAGATTTGAATTCTCCGAATTCTTTTCATCGTCACTGGATGATGAGTCTGAGTCATCAAGAGTTGATGCGTATGCTTTCTTTCTTTTCCTTGGCGAACCATTGTTTGGAGGGAACAACTGTTTATCTGGATACGAACAATCTTTCCTATGATGCCCGACTTTATTGCAATTGTAGCATCTATCATTGTTGACGTTCTCCGTATTATTTCTGGAATTCCTTTGATCATTTCTTTTGTAATTATTCATTTTTCTATATTTTAGGACTTTCCAGAAGTTTCTTGTCATGAAAGCAATCTCCTCATCACTGTCTGGTTCCGAATCTTCAGTTGTTGCATTGAATGCTAATGACTTCTTTTCTGTAGCCTTGTTTTCTCTTCTTCCTTGCAGTTGAACTTCATAAGACATCAGATTCCAAATCAATTCTTCTATTTTCATTAGACTGATATCATTTGCTTCTTCGATTGCAAGTGTATTTTGATCCCATTCTGGAGTGAGTGAATTTAGAATTTTTCTGATTTGGTCATCCTCCGAAAATCTTTTTCCTAGTGCAATTAGTGTATCTTGCGACAATACATGTCGGAAATGGACTCATTTGCATGCATTTTAAACAATTGAAACTGATTAGTTAATATGGAAATTTTAGTCTGTTTAACTTTGCTTGTTCCTTCATGAGTAACTTACAAAGTTTTCCAGATTTCAAATGCAGACATAAAAATAGACACTCTATTAAACTCATTCCTATCTAGTGAACAAAATAATATATTCATGGCCTTTGTGTTATTTTGTGCAACATTCTTTTGCTCAGTAGTCCACTGGGAAAAATTGGTAGTTGGTTCAACATAGTTTGTGTGATATTCCAAGTGTCTAATCCTACTGATTGTAAATAAATTTTCATTCTACAAGCCCAATATGCATAATTACTACCATTGAAAAATGGTGGTATGACAGTAGACTAACCTTCTACTAATGAACTAGTGTTAACAGAACTAGTGTCAGAGTTGACATTACCAGTGTTGGTAGCCATTAAAATAATTTTTAAGTTTCAGATTATGAAAACTATGAAAACCTTGCTCTGATACCAATTGAAAGGAAGTGCGGATTAAGGATCTTAAGGCAAATTTAACACTAGAGAGGGGGATGAATAGTGTTTAATGGATTTTAAGACTTATATGGACTAATTTAAAATTATGATATAAACAAATGCAGAACTTAATTACAGAACAATCACAGAATAAAACACAGATGCGAAAAGTAAATAAAACGCGGTAAAAGGAAAGAACACATCGGATTTTACACTGGTTCAAAGTTACCCTACATCCAGTCCTGTACCAAGGCAAAACACCTCATACAGATTTTTATTAAATCAATGTCATGATTACAATCCTCAATTTCTAAAGGCCTTGAAGTACCCTCCTGTCTCTCGAGTCCGGGGCAAACTCTCTTGATTTACGGGCCACAAGATTACCCAATTGATTTCCAAGCACAACTACACCTTATAGAGTGACTCGATAAACGTTTGATTACAAATTGATCCTATAACTCTGAATAGCACTTTGATCTTCGAGAGAGGGCAGAGAATCAAACAAGAATGAGATTCTAATTTGATTCACTTGAGAATTCGGCAGAATTTCGGCACGATCTTAAAAATATGAAAATTTTAGAATATGGATTTGTGGAGAAGAAGGAGTGAAGAAAATAAGAAAATAGTTAGTTAAGAAATTCATTTGTGAAGGCTATTTATAGACCAGTAATGGTCATAACCATTCGTGAAGAGATTTAAACGAATAGACACTTCTTTTGAAAATTGAAACTTTTGAATTTAACGGCCACCATGTCGACATAGGGTATCCCATGATGTCGACATCCCTTAGTTAAAAACAATGTGAAGTTTAAAACAAGAGTTTATTTAAAAAACAAAAACAAAGAACATTTTAAGGCTAAAACATCCTTTTGAAAATCATTTGAAAAGATAATTTTTAAGGCTAAAACATTTTGAAGAGCAGTTTTGAAAATCATTTTAAAAAGATAATTTTTAAGGCTAAAGCATTTTGAAAATCAGTTTTGAAATCATTTTGAAAAACCATTTTGAAGTAGTTTTGCAAGCTTCTTTCTGTAGAATATCTCATCACATCAGGACTCGAGAACTTGTACAAAACCAGGATGTTCGTGGGTTTGTAAGCCGCTTGTCGTAGGTTTGTAAGATACTTATCATGGGTTTGTAAGCCACTAAGAAGGTAGAAATGGGTTCCATCCCAAATGAAATATGGAATGAAGATTTCCATGCTATTATGAAGTTTTAACAATAAATAGACACATATCTTGAAATCTTGATCTTGATACTCTAGAGTCTTCAATCTTGATATCTCCATTCTGAATCTTGAGTCTTGAGTCTTTATACTGATCAGTCTTTGGTAATCAATACCTGCATATATATCCTGCATATACATATCTATCTAGACAATGATGTTAGTATATATTTTATAATAAGATAAGTTAAAAAGGTTGTTGTCATCAAAACCAACATCTCAGTTCCTAACATGTTTAGTATGGCGTGAGTGGGTTAAACCACTCAACTTTGATTTATAGACCATCTAAAATCCAATAAAAGCCCAAAATTTGAATACTCTTCAAATTCAACCAAACCAATTTCAAATTGTCCGAAATTTCGATACGAACCCAATGGAAGAAACCGCATCCAAATCCGAGCTCGTATGAAAAAGTTATGATAGTTTGAAGTTTGAAGTTTGAAATTAAAATTAAAATTAAATTAAATATATAGGGGCAATATTGTAAAATCCTACCTCCTCAACCTTAAACAGAGACGAACGCGACCTCCTGTAACCCATCAGCCGCCATGCTCTCATCGTTGCCATGCCCCCATCTTCCATCTTCCACCCGATCAGACCACGTCAGTGGCCACGCCATGGCCTGCCGCTCCACCTGGGCCCACGCATGAGCCCTCCGGTCACCTCCCCTGCTCCGATACCGTCCATTTTCATTTTCCAAATCTAGCGATTCCATGCACCTCTGACACAAATGAACCACATGGATGCACGCCTCTCGACCTCCTCTACACGTTGCAATTCCCCAATCGTCGATTGGTCGATGATCCACCATTGGTTTGCAAACCCTAGTTTCGACGGTCGAAACCTCTTCACCAAATTCTGGCCAAACCAAGACTCGATTGCAAAAATGAATTGTAGATCGAGATTACATTCGTCGAGAGCTTCACAATGATTATATGATAGGGTTTGAGGAGTTTGGATTTTCGATTTGATTTAGAATTGGGAATTAGGGTTTAGAGATGTCTGCATTAGGGAGGGAGTAGATGAGAATAATAGTACATACATAAATAGAATAAAAGACTGCTAGGCTTTCAGGATGAATCTATTTATATAGACAGGGATGGATAAGAACGGATGGAACAGATCGAATGGGTCAAAGCGCTAACAAAGACCCGAAAAGCCCGTTTCATTCCCGAAACGAAAGTAGGTCGTCCCTTATATCAAAATATAGGTTTCTATCTTATTATCCTCATACTCTACAATTAACATCTTTTCTTACATTAACTGCAATATTTAATTACATTTATTTCACATTGATTTTCAAATTAATTTCAACGGATTAAATAATAAGATGGGAATAAATCAATTGTTACATTAATAATTTATCTCTATTAACTTATTGTTTACAAACAAAGGTTGATAAATTACTTACCAAATATTGATTCCATTATATATTAACCAATTTCAAATTAAATAACCTATGATTTATATTTTTTATACAACATTTAATTTATTCCTTATTAACCTTTGCAATTATAATTGATTGGAATTACATTAAAATAGATGTCAGTTATATCCAATAAACATTATTAAATTGTAATTTAATAATTTCTTCCCATTTATAAATCATAAATTTTTAATTTCTCACAATAATAAATTCCAAAATCTTATAAATTTAATATTTTTAATTATAAAAAATATGGGTCGTTACAATCTCCCCCACTCAAAACTTTTCGTCCTTGAAAAGAAACAAGAATGAATCAAGATGTTTGATATAATTTTGTTCAAAATATTCAATTTATAACAATTAAACTTACATATTTAAGTTTGACAAAAATTTGGAAATAACTCAACTTCTACAAAAAAATTCTATGTCCTAAGTTTACGAAAAATTTCGGCAGAGTCTCCTTTGAGCGGATAAGTCCGAGAAAAATAATAATATCAATAATTACATTATATATATATTATATTTCAATAATAAACATCCCAAACCATGGGAAAACAATAAAATATCGTTCCAAAATCCGTAATCGAAAAACGTACCTTTTTGTTGGACAAACAAACTTTATTTATGAAATCAAAAGCAACTGTTATTGCTTCCATAAACCTGTATTTCACTTATATAATCCAAAAGAATTAAAATTATGTAAAAGATTATATATTAGTTGTTTCAATTAATAGCACAGGCAACGCAACAATGTATAATAACCATATGCAACAAAAGCAGCATAACTATTATAGGCAACCAAAGAATCCACCACACATCCATAATAACCAAAACAAATGGTTTGTTCAGGTTCAGACACTTTGCATCGCACAAGGATGATAAATATACTATCAAGTGTACCTTACACTGAACAACCTTAGATAATTACTTAATAGATTAATCATACAACCTTAAACAATTTGAAGTATCATTTCCCAACATCCTATAAGCCAAACAACAATGAATTTTAAATATTATTTATGTTTATTCTATTGGTTTCTTTCCACATCATTTACTTTTCATTTATTTTCTTTCGTTCATACAATGATTATCTTTTATTAATTTACCTTCATTACTTACACAATTTATTTCCCATTCAATATTTGAAATCATCAATGAATCCATTATTAAAGTATTAATTACATTTCATTGCAGTTTATTTCACATTTATTATTTACTTATAACCATGATTTCCATTTTAATATTAATATTCATCAATGAATCATTTTAGTCATTTTCTTGAGTTTATAATCATTTACTTAAATAGTATTCACTTTTTACTATTTAATTTAATTACTAGCATTTCAAAATATTAACTTATGTTAAAACATTTTTTTACATCATAATTCTCATTTGTAAACATAACTCCATTACTTAAGTTTTACTTCTATAAAATTCTATTACATATTCATATTAACATTACAACTTTTTAAATGTTTCTGGTAAGTTTTATATATATTTTTAGAATGTAATTGAATGTTATACAGATTTATCTTATTCTTTTTAGTCAGCAAAAATGTTCAATAATTTACAACTATTAAAATTTAACTTCTCATATTAATTTAACACTTAACTTCTAATCTCTTATTTCTAATTTTAGAAGATTTCAACTATTAAAATTTCATTTTATTTCTATAGCTGAAAATCATTAATTTAAAAGGAACTTACGAACCAAATACCAGGTTCATTTCAAATCATTTTGAAATAATATCAAATCATATTTAGAAATTTTAAACCAGAATCTGTTTATTGACCCAAATGCGTAGCAAAGCTACTAAGTGGCCTCCCCCACTTTGAAACCCGAAAATGAACGTCGATGATGTCGCGATCATCATCGAAATTATTTTCCAACGATAGAAAAGGGGAGTACAAAACTTATTTCCTTTTAAAGTCCTTTTAAAACACTAGTAACGACCCATAATTTTAGTTATTTGAAATTAGAATATTTAATTTATATTAAATATTGGAAAGTAAATTTTATAGACTAAATAACTTGAATTTCAAAAATAGTGATTTATGGAATAATTTAATTGTTAAATTCATAATTGAAATTGGTTAAATAATGGAATCTTGATTTTTAAGTTAGATAAAAATTATTTGAAAGCTTATTTAAATTCTATTAATAAGAATGAAGATAATAAAACCTGTAAAATTATTTCAAAAGTGATTTAATTGATTTTGAAAATAACTCGCTTTAATTAACGAGTGAAATTAGCCGTCCGGCCACAGTCTCGGATTTTGACTAAACCAGTGTCATTGGGTCCGTAATAATGAACTATAACACGCCGTCAAATTTCGTAGCAATCAGATACACCGTTTGGTCATACGGGATATAAACACGTTGAAATTAATATCATAAATTTAATATAATAATTGGGTTCAAAAAGCTATCTTCTGCATATGATCGAATTAGGGCTCGAGACTAGCTCCATTTCGTTCGGAATAGGGGTATAATATTAGAAACACTAGGCGGCACGACTCGATTGGAGTCCGTAATTTATAGCTAGATATTTTGGATTTTTAAATAATATATTTCTATTCAAATTTGACCATACAGCCGTTGTTCCATTCACATCAGCCGCACCTACCATTCACATCAGCCACCCTACCCTATACAATCCTATACCCATTTCACTTATAAATCACATCTTCAGCCAGGAGTTTTTTCACATTTTTTTAATAAACCTCCACCAAATCCAACGACTCACAACCATCGACGCCACCAGAGGGGATATCAAGACTCGATTTCAACTGGAGTTTTGTTCACGTCATTGAGATGAACTATATGAACGGTGGAGATAGGGTTTGGAGCAGTGGATCATCAGCCAGGGTGCTCCGTTCATGGCAGCGGTATGAGGGCGGTGGCTGCGATCTACGGTGTTAGGAGGGATGGCATTGGTGGCAATCGTTCTAACTTGGTCAGGGCGTGCTTCGGCGTGAGTGCAGAGGAGGCCGATGTCATATGGCAGTGATGAGGGGTGGATGAACTGGGCAGATGTTTTGGTTCGTTTAGGTGATTGGTGATGTTAGAGGGACCGAGACCACTGGCGATGGAGGCTTGGGAGGAAGGGCGACCTTCTGGAGGAAGTTGGTGGTGAGCGTCGCCGTGTGGTGGCCGTGAAGTCCAGTCAACGTTCTCGCCTTTGGGTTGACTAGCGTGAGAGGAAGAAAGAGGGAAGGCGGCAGTTAATTTAAACGTGGGTAGTTAATTGTTAATCCAGTAATTAATAAAGTAATTATAATTTTAATTTTGTAATCTTATAAATGCCGTAACTTACTCGTTTTAGATCGGATTCGAACGACACAAGTTGCATTGCATTCGTTTGGACGTTATCTACAATATGGATTTGGTTTGACCACAAATGGAGCTTGTTGAATTTTATGCAAAATTCGAACGTTGTTCGAATTCAGACAGAATCCGAAACACCTTAGCGACAACAGGAATTTCGGTGATTTAATCTCACCTTTTTTGATAACTAGTATGATTTATGGTTGATAAAAATTGTTGAATGATTATTTGGATAAATTATTTTATTTATTAGTTGGTTTGAATATATTCCCGCCTATTGGAGCGGATGAGACCCTATTACGTTCCCATGTAAGAGCGGATGACCCTTTGTATACGATCCCATCTCGAAGCGGTAGATTTATATTTTATGATTATCTAACATTTGTGATGCAAGGAAACTATCACGAACGAGATTTTCGACCTCCAAAAATCGACATCAATACGTCCACTGTATTACATGCGAGCAATCGAATGCCGGAAATACCAGATCGTTAGGGAGAAGAAGAAAGAGGTAGAAGAAGAAAATAGAAACAACAACACAGAATCTCACAATCGCAGCGGAACAATATATAATAGATATAACATGTCTATGTACAAAAAGAACTATAACAGTTATTTATACATTACATCATCATAGTACAATACATCAATAACACAATACTGGACAGTTATAATAACTTGTCCTCACAAAGCTGAATATACATCCTACAATACATAGCAGAATATAAACCAGATACGTGAATATGTCTTCGCCATCCAGCTCGTCTCCTGAGCTCCATAGCATTCTATCCTATATCTGTAATACTCAGTCTGACCCGAGCATTCTAATAAAATAACACCCGAGTCAGTCTGGAAACCAGCGTGAGAAAACATACTCAGTTTAAATTATTAAAGTTATCAAAATCCTTTGAAAATCAAAGGTATCTCGTAAGACCACGCCACAAATAAACACGATGGGTTTTTACCTTACGATAAAAAAAATATTTCATATCAAATCCTCTGATATTATAATAGTGTCTAAGTACAAATACTTATTCAAATAGATAAAATTGTCACATTAATTAAATTCCAGCATACTAGGCTCTACAATTCAAACCGTAAAGGCACATTGGAGAATGGATTCCATACGAATGACTAGGCACTGGGGTACCACCTATCACAGTACACGTCTAGAAACAGCGTACCAAGGACCACGCCGGGATCCCCTGCAACAAAAGACCGAACTATCCCTAACTTGAATAGACCGAATATGCTATTACCCCGGGTGTTCCCACCCTCTTTCGAGCTCCTTTCATACATCGTAGTAATAAATAATATCCGCGGGTATCTGGAAAGGTGATAAACATACCCTAATTGGGTGCGACCCACATAGCCTTGCTGCATCTCCCCTGATTTTCAGTCATTCACGGTTGATGAGGCTGCGATTACCTTTTAAGGATTTTTCACTTAGAATGCTCATTGTCCTCCGATGACAATGTACTGATAGCATCCATCCATACAAGTCTGTCCTGGGTCCGAACGGAACCGAAGGCACTATTCCTACTACATCCATTTTGGAATAATCCTTAGGATTAGTAGCGATTAGCCCTTGCACTTCACTGTTCCATCTTCAACTCCATGCTCTTGTTTTCACATCGAAAACGTACTCGTTGGATCGAAGTGGTTTTCGGATAACAAATCCGATCCCGGTCTCTTCGAAACAACGTTCGATATTTCCGGTAAAGTCAACCCCGGTTCTTTAGGAAATAACAGACGAAGATAAGATCAAAAATCACCTCCTAACCGTTAGTGGATGGTTTTCCTTATCATCATCCTAGAAGAACAAAATGAGTTTATACGTACAGTATAGCACCTCGAACGGTAACTGTACCATTAAATTCCCGTATTTCTCCTAGATATTTCCAAATTTATATTTTGGGTCCAGATTTGATAGTCGGTTATTTAACTATCAAATAAACAATCATTCAAACAAATATTCCATTTTCCACTGAAAACACCAAATCTCTTTTTTATTTTAATTTTAGTAAATCAAATCTCTTTATCCAGAATATATACTTATCTTACCGAATTTAGTATATTCACAAACTATTCTTTTCAAAGATATTTGGAAACGGTTAAAATAATTTGGAAAGTACTACTGCGGTATCAAACCATGGATTCACAGCTCAATGGTTATGCCTCCATCCTAAAGAAATCCAAGAATTAACTGCAGGCACTCACCGCCTTCGATTTTGCCATGCGGGTATACCATTACTTCCCGAAAACATTATTTAATAATTTTGAAAATAATACTCATGAAATTTCTATAAAAATCTCTAAGTTAAATTTTAGGCAAATACTCTTTAAATAAAAGTTATTATATAAAAAATATAATATTAATATTGAATAATTATCCTTTTAAAATAATCATGTCGATTAAACTTTTAAATAATAATTAACTTACTATAAACTAACTTAATTAATATATACTTTAAATAATTTTAAAACAACTAAATAATAAATTTTCTGAATTATCCTTTTAACACTTTTAAAAATTACCCAGCTTAAAATTACAAATCCTTCCATTTTAAAACAAACTCCATTACTCGATAAAATATATTTTCTTAATTTCCAATACAACCAGTCTAACATTTATAAATCTCTCTCGATTTATTTTCAATTTAATTTACGTCCCAATTCCGTAAATTCCCTTTCCACATCTCTAAAAATATAAATTCTTCCATTTGTTTTTAAACTGATTTACCCATCTCCTTATAAATCCTCACCGTGAATTCATAACTTCAATTTATCCGCTGATAATTACATCACTTTCTTTATAAACTTCGTTTATAAATACCATAGTCTCATTTCTCGTTTAAAATGGTTTCACAATACTTAATCAATTTTAAATCAATTTCTAATTTAAATTTCATTTTTTTAAATCAATTTCTCCAAAATAACCCAATGTATTCCAAAACCAACTACATTCCGATTCCATTTCCTTTTTATAATTTAAAGTCTTATTTAAAATCTAGTACAACAATCCCATATTTTAGTTACAAAAGTCCCTTTTCATTCTTCCAACTATTTAAATCTCGATTTAAAAATAAATCCTTTTATACTTAAACAATATCGCTTAAGTTCTATTATTTAAAATCCTTTTATTTACATTATTCAAAAATCCCTATTTACAATATTCCAAGATCTCTATTCACAATATTCCGAAATTATTAAATACAAATTTGAATCAAACTATTTATTTTTCCCAAACTCATTTCTTTTAATTTATCCAAATTTCACTATAATTTTTTTACCTTCAATTTTCCTCTTTATTTTCTTTTAAAAATTCAATATTCATATTTATGGTATTTTAAAATACCAAAATCTATCCAGCAATATCATAACATCCAATAAATTCAAATTGCACTATAATCCACTATAGATTACTTAAACAGATTGTATATCAATATATATGAAATTAAATTCAAAATTTTTAAGGAATCCAGTTGGATCCGTCCAACCTGTTTCCCTACATCCACAGATGTTATCACAATATAAAAATACCAATCCCACTTCGAGGGGAATATCACGGTATATAGGGTCATCCGCTATTATGCGGAGCGCATAGGGTCTCATCCGCTACATATATGCGGGAATATCAATCACTCCAATATATATATATACTACTATATATAATATCACATCCAACTGATAATAATTTATCAATTCTATCAATCAATCAATAATTAATTTTAACTATTTAAATTAATTACGGTAATCCAAAATTGAGTGAGATTAACTCACATTGATTTTCTGTCACTTTCGCGTTCCATTTTCGATTGAATCCGATCGCGTTTGAAATTATCTAAAAATTTCAAAAGCTCCAAATTCATTCAAACCATTTCCTATGCGTAGATGACAACATCACGGTCCCAACGCCTCTTGAATTGTCTGAATCGGACCTCGTACGCATGAGATATAATTTTTATAAGTTGATGATAATTTAATTTAAACTAAACATTGATTTATTTTAAAATTTTAAAACCCATACCCAAAGAAACAAAGCCTGGCCCAAAATACACTCAACCCCTTCTTTCTTCTTCCTCCTTTCTCCAAGCAGTTGCCTGTACACCCATGTCGCGTGCATGCTTTGACTGACACCAACCAACCTCGCCAATCACTACTTCTCGATGAACCGCACCTCCCCATACCCATGTCGTGCCGCTCAATTCCCTCCTTCCTCACGCGACTAGCAGCCACGATTCGCCACCTCCTAACAACACGATTCGCCACTGATGATCAGAACTCACCATATTTCGCGCCGGGATGCTATTCTTCCCTACAAATCCAAATCCACCCTCCGATTGTCGAATTACTACCTTTATCCTGCCTACGGGCTAACCCTAGCTACACCCATTTTCGGCCATTCCCTAATCTCAACGCCACACTCCACTTCGATCATACTAGAGGGAAAGCCCAAGCCAGATGTGAATTTATAAATTAGTTTTGGATTTTCTCGTGAAGTATAACTTGGGATATGAATTTTCAAAGTTTACTATTTTCTTTTTTCTTTTGTTCTGCAGCCTGATGGATGAAAAAAAATGGACAAGAACAAGATAAAAAGAGGGAAACGTGTTTGAATCAGTCTAGTATAGTGATTGAAGTGAAGGAAAGAAAAGTTGATAGAAATATGGTCAATCAACACATATAATTATATTATTTAAATTTTAAAACGTCTCGATTTCGTAGCTTAAAATCTCGACCTCCTATCGAGGCATGCCGCTAGGCGTTTATAATGTTATACCCCTATTACGAATGCAATGGAAAAGGTTTCGAGTCCTAATTCGATCGTATGGAGAAGATAGCTTTTTGGACCCAATTATTATATTGAATTTTCGATATAAATTTCAGCGCGTTTCTATCCCGTACTACCAAACGATAATTCCAAACGTTACGAAATTTGAAATCCGATAATAATACATTATTACGGATCCAATGGAACTAGTTTCGTCGAAATCCGAGACTATGCCCCGAAAGGCTATTTTTAAATGTAAATTTAAATGATATATTTTTAAAACCGAACAAATCATTTTTAAATTCAAATTAATTTTTTTTATTATCTTCATTATTATTAATATAAATTTTAAAAGGCTTTAAATTATTTTTAACAAGCTTAAAACTCCAGATTCAATATTTTACCCAATTTCCAATTATAAAATTCAATAATTAAATTATCAATAAATAGTTATATTTGAAATTCAAATTAAAATTAACTTTTAAATATTTAAAATCATTTCAATATTCCAATTTAAAATATCCAAAATTCTGGGTCATTACAGAAACAGGTTGGAGGGATCCAACGAAATTCCTTGCTATTATTGAATTATATTATTTCAATAATATTTCCTTTATATGGATTGTTGAATAAATAAGATTTGGATGTTGTGGTTATAACATCGTTGCATGTTTGAAATTAAAACTCAGTAGTGATAGAAATCAATATCGATATTGGATATGTGTTGGGTGGTTATTGGCCTCAAATTAGTATTTTGAAAATACTATAAATTGCCTATTAGGTCCAAATTGGTTTTTGCGACAAGAAACGATTTTTAAATCCAAAATTGGGTTTCGGAAATATTTTGTTTAAGGATTATCTAATTAAATATATAACTATTGTTTTTATGTTAATTTATTTTGTATAAATATTATTTTAAAGTTATTTAATTATAATGATATTGTTTTTTAAATGCTATATAATTATATTTATACGATTTTAAAGTTATATAATCATATTAATATTATTTTAAAGGTAATTAATTATTTTAATACTATTAAAAGTTATTTGTTTGTAGTTAATATGTTTTTAAAGGAATTATAAAAAGGTTAATAAATTGAAAGATTAATTATTTAAGAATAATTATGGTTTGAAACTTATAATAAGGTTTTAAATTCAATTATTAATATTTATAAAATGGTAAGATTAATTATTGTTAACCGGTTATTTAACCCGGTAACGAGAGGCTCGGCACAGAGTTCCCATTCGGCATGCAAAGCCATCATTCGGCACGCAGCCTCGATCGGCACAGAACCTCATCCGGCACCAAGAGTCTCGCTCGGCGTAGAGCCTCGATTGACATAAAGTCTCGCTCGGCGTAGAGCCTCGACCGGCATAGAGCTTCGCTCGGTACGGAACCTCGTTCGGCATGTAGGGATTCGTTTGTCTTCAGACCTTACTAGGCACAAGTCTCTCGTTCGGCATACGATTGCCGCCCGGCCTACTATTCTCGCTCGTCATCAGGATATCGCATAAGTTCGAAGAAAAAGGTTAACATTCAACCTTGAGTGAGGGCGTCGCTTGGCATGCCTCGCTCGCCAAACGCCGTTCAACCATGATAGCGCATAGTTCCTAGTTCGGCCAAATGTGGTCCGGCTTGTCTCGTCCGGCATGTCTCGTTTGGCTTGCATGGAACGGTGCGCAGTAGTCATCTACTATGGGCCGAGGTACCTTGTTCCTAGGCCCATGAGGGAAGTCCAACCCATCTTCGTCTATAAATAGAGGGGCAGGGGAATGCTGAAAAAGAACCTTTTTTCGAGAACACTGGGGAGACTCTACTGCTTTCAAGACTTATTATTTTCAGTTTAAACTTGTATTCAAGTCATTAATATACAGATTGTATCTGTATTCAACTACTTGTGAAAGCAATAAAGATCAAAACTCAAAGTGGACGTAGGCAGTTACGCCGAACCACTATAAATCTGGTGTTCTCGTTTTTGTTGTTCTTTTGGCATTGAATTACACTATTTTTCAGTTTTAATTTACCTTCTTCAATTATCTCTCCACACAATATTTCTAAAGGGGGTTAGTGACCAATTTTGGTGCTAACAATTATTATTATTACTTGAACAATATTTTGGGAATTATTAATTATTATTTTAGGTTAATGATTTCCATTTATTTATAATGTTCATTGTTAATAATTGTTATCATATAGTGATGTTTTGAGGTAAATGATTAAAATTATTTATAAATGTTTTCGAAACCCGAAAATGGAGTTGAAAGACTTAGATTTTATAAAGGAATTATAAAATGATTCGAAGAATTAAGAAAGGGCTATCTACAAGGTGAAAGGGTTTATAAATGGTTGGATATTTATAAACAAATTTTAGAAGCGAGGTTATAGATTTATAAAAGAAGATTATAAATGGTATATGGGCTCATTAAGAGTTATAAATGATTTTGAAATGTAAAAGAAGTTTATAAGTGACTAAATTCTTGGTAAAGGAATTATCAATGTTTTTCGGAGATTTTATAAAATGGTTTATAAACAATCTTGGAGAATTGTAAAGGGAATTATAAAAGATTTGAGAATCAAATAAAAAGAAAACTTTTCTAAGTTTTTTGTAGATATACTTATACCGTTGGAAAAAGTATATGGCTATTTCTAAATATGGATATACGGATTTGCGAGTATACCTTTTAAAGGTGTTTATATACAAGTAATTTACAAAGTAATTTGTATGTATAAAGACTTATTAAAAGGGGCTAGTGATTGCTCATATACTGAGCCAATGTTGATTTTCCAAATGAAATAAAATCCTGATTGAATATTTGTTATTCGATAGTTAAATAACCGACTATCGAAAATAGACCCAACGTAACTTTGGAAATATCTAGGAAAAACACGTGAGTTATATGACACATTCATCTCTGATGAAGCTGTGTTGTGCGTATAAATCTCGTTTCGTTCTTCTAGGACGATGATAAGGAAATCCGTCCACTAACGGTTAGGAGGTGATCTCCGATCTTATCTTTGTCTATTTATTTCCTAGAGAACCAGGGTTGAGTTTATCGGAAATTATCGAACGTTATTTCGAAGAGACCGGGATCAGATATGTTATCTGGAAACCACTTCGATTCAACGAATGCGTTTCGAAGTGAAGTCATCGTGAAGAGCATGGAATCGAAGATAGAGATGTGAAGTGCAAGGGCTAATCGCTACTAATCCTGAGGGTGATTCCAAAATGGATGTAGTAGGAATAGTGCCTTCGGTTTTGTTCAGACCCAAAATGGACTTGTATGGATGAATGCTACCAACACAGTGTCGTTGAAGGGAAATGAGCATTTTAAGTGTGAATTTCTTGAAAGGTAATCATAGCCTCAAGCCTCATCAACCGAGAATGACTGAAAATCAGGGAAGATACAATAAGGCTAAGTAGGTCGCACCTATTAGGTTATGTTGTCATCCTTCTAAATACCTCTACATATTTATGGATTGGTTGTGCATGAGATTTAGATAAAAAGGGTTGCAAAGCAGCCAGAATGATGACATATTCGGTACTATCTAGTCAGGGGTAGGCCGGTCTTGTGTTGGTACGGGATACAGGCGAGGTCCTCGGTACATTTTGTAGACGTGTACTATGATAGGTGGTACCCCAGTGCCTAGTCATTGTCTGGAATCCATTCTCCAATAAGCGCCGTACGGTTTTGATTTTGCCCAACTATGTTGAAATGTGAGATACAAGCATTTCAGCTATTTTCATATTTTACTTTGACCTCTAGACATTATTATAATATCACTGGATTTTCTGTAAAAGTGTTTTGGTTATTGTAAGGTAAAACACCAATCGTGTTTATGTATGGCATGGTTTTACGAGATACCTTTGATTTTCAAAATTTTCTTAAAACTTCAAATGCAGTTGGGTGTGTTTTCTCATGCTGGTTTTCCATATTGACTCGGGTGTTATTTCATTATAATGCTCCAGTCAGGCCGAGCAGATTACAGATTAGATTGGAACGCTTGGAGCTTCAAGAGACGAGTTGGAGGCCCGAGACGTATTTACGTAGATGGCTATTTTCTGCTGTATTCATTTTTGTGTTATCAGAAATTGTGAGGACAGGCTGCTCTAACTATCCAGGCTGAAATATGTTAGTATACTGTGATTGATGTTTGTATATACACATATTACAGTTTTGCTTTTGTGTAAAGATTTGTGGTATATTATAGTTTATTCGTTCCGCTGTGAGATTCTGTGTTGTTTAGTTTTCTTCTTGTCTTCTTCCTTCTTTCATTTTCTTTTTCCCCTAACAATCGGGTTTTCTAGCATTCGATTTCTCAACATGAAATACAGTGGACATATTAGTGCTGATTTTCGAGGGTCGAAAATCTGGTTTGTTACATTTGGTATCGGAGCTGAAGGTTAAGCGAGAACCTTGGCTTTTGTGGGGTACTCATTAGAGGTAGGGTCCGTAGCACCCTAGAACGAGTTTGAGTGTATATACACGAATGCGTATTTTTTAGTGATATAAAAATGTTTTATACTGTGTTGGCTGATCTATTAAGTGGCTTATGGATTCTGGTCAATACGAGTAATTAACGTTATTGATAGGGATCACTAAACACTTGAATAGAGCAGTTCGACATGGTATTGTTTTGAAATTGGATAAATGAAATAATTTTACCTTGATTATTTATATATAAACGAGTAATTCTCAGATATTATTATGGTATATATGTATGGTGTGCTTGATTGTTAGGAAATGATAATGTTAAACAATTATCATTTGTTGTTTGTCGTTTGTGATCGAATGAAAGTTGATATTATATTGAAAGCAAGATTAATAAGCAAGAAATATTTATTATAGCCAAATATTAGATCATATAATATATGATTTATAAATTAAAATAAAATTTCAGAAGTATATTATATAATTATGGGTAATAAAAATGAATTATAAAGGATTTAAAAGCTGAAAATGTGGGAATTTAAATCCCATTGGTTTTGAAAATGATTTTTCAAAGTTTTGGGAAAATAATAATGGCATTATTTGGAAAATGTTTTTGAATAGAAATAATGAAAATATTTTTAAAATGGATTTTAAGGGAAATAAAAGCACTGAACTCACTTCGGTCGCTGGAAAATAATTTCGGTGATGACTGCAGCATCATCAATTTTCATTTTCGAATTTCTAAGAGAGGAATTGATATCATTGAACTTTTGTTTGGTAAAACTGGTTTTGATTTTTGAAATTCAAAAGAATAATTTGATATACCAAGGGATAGTATGTGTGTGTGTGTGTGTGTGTATATATATGATTTCAAAAAAATGATTTGAAATACTTTAGAACAAGGTGTTTAAACTCTAGGATTTTCATTTAAAATATTTTATTGAAAATATGAGAAAATAAGTTTGATAACTTATAAAATTTGAAAATTAGCAAGATAAAGCAATGTTTTGAATTGTTGAATGCGAATGCAAGAAATGTAAATTTGAAACAGAGCCATGGAATGAAATTTAACTTAAATTAAGTTAAATAAAGTTAATTTTGAAAATTTAGCCTAAGTTAGGCTAAATGAAATAATTTTTGGAAATGGAATTGATTGAGATATGAAATAAATTAATGATGGAACTAATTAAATTAATTAGTGAATTGAATATGGTTGAAATATTGGAATTGAACATTGGAACCGAGCGAAATAAAATTGGATTTGATATAAAATGGATATAGACTTAAATGGTAAATTTGAAATAAACATGAGAGTTGTATAAAATGATTATAATAGACTTAAGAAAATTTGATGGAATAATTCTTAAGAGATAATTAGTATTGGAAGGAATATACTAAGTAAATAAGGGAATGTGAATAATGCAGTGTGAATAAATTGAATGTTGATAAATTGAATAAAGTAAATAAGAATGGGATAAAGGTGAATAAAAAGAATTTGGTGTAGCTAAGAATCAATCGAAATATATATGTGGGTTGTACGTATATTATTTTATTCGCATAACGGTTTGATCCGGATTCGAGCATGGGATTTTGAGATGATTTATATCGATCCGAGTTGGAATTTTTCACTCGATTCTCGACGGCGACTAAATAGGGGATGTGACAACAGGGGACCATCCAGAGCTCAAAATTGAAGCCTTTTTAAAGAAGTAGCTTCTGAAGGAGTTACTTAGTTTTTGAAATTGAAGCTTTCGGAAGAGGTAGTTTCGACCAAGTCGAAATCCTTCTATAACTTTAAATCTTTCGATGGTGTTAAAGATATCAATGTTGTCAAAAGGTGCTTTCTGTTTTTATAAATATAAGCCACTTCTAATAGCTTTCGAAAGGAGTTATGGGTTTCGAAGGCAATGGTTTCGAAAGGGGTTTCGAAGCCAACCTTCCAATATTTTTCCCAGATGTTTTATGCTTTCGAAAGGATGGTGCCGACACCATCATGTTTTCCCTAATATTTTTATATGATAAAGGATGGTTTCGAAAGAGATGCTTTCGCCTATATTCACTTAGAGACAAATAATATTTTAATTATAAACCCAATGCTTTCGAAAGGAGGACTTTCCATGATTTTGGAAGGGTTACTTCCAATGGTTTCGAAAGGGGTACTTTCAAATGATTTCAAAGCTATGCTTCTAAAGTTAAATGTTAATACTTTAATATAATTGAAAGGTTTTGAAAGGAAGGTTTTAAAGTATTAGAAAGGCAGGAGCCTAATGTTTTGAAGATAGATTTTAATGCTTTCAAAGGAGGTCATCCTATGAAGTCGAAGGCAAGGTTTCGAAGGTGTCGAAAGGTTTTGTAACCCAAACTCATTTTTTAAAGGAAAAAATCATGGCTAAATTAAAGCAATTTTGAAATGATTTTAAGAAGAAGATTTCCTTGATAAAATTATAGGTAAATGGGATTAACCATGTTTTAAATGAAAAGTGTTTCGAGGACATTAAACCCGAGTGGTATCTCTTAAGACGAATAAGCTTCCAGGGACGTGCATGAGGCATGATAGCTATTTAGAGTTCTCTTTTCTGCTGATTCCACTGTGTTGTTTGTAATGGCAAAGTTGTTATATTGCCTGTATATACTCTGATCATCTAAGGAGACATCTTCATATGTCGCTCTTGGCGTATGTTGTAATAAACATATTTTCTCTGAACGTGGTTGACGATTGTGGGATTATGTAATGAATTGGAAATGATTTGAAATGTAATGTGATCTTGTTTGAAGTTTTAAATTTTTTCCATATTCATGTATTTCTGTGTATTAATGAATCTAACATCGTCGTATTTGGTCGTCGGGGATTAATAACTATGGATGACTGCAACATCCGTAGCCGTTAGTTTTGGGCTTCTAAATAGGGGGATGTTACAAGTTGGTATCAGAGCATAGGTTTATGAAACTTTAAAAGAAAGTTAATCCTAAAATATTTTCAAACATAATCCAATGAATCAGAAATATGATCGGGGTTTGGGTTAACGCTATAGTAACGTACTTGTACTTGATACACACACATACATGCATTCCCCTCTCTCTTAGACCATTCTTCTATATCTTACTAAGGCTCGTATGTAGATTTACAAGAAAGAAGATAGGGAAGCAGGAAACAGAAGAGTAAATCTAGATGGAGGAAGCACCACAACTAATGGAAATTCTCGACCTAATACTAGGAGGAGCCAAGGTCGATCGGCTAATGCTAACTAAAATGATGAGGCCAATGTTGGTGCTTGGAAATCCGCCAGTAGATGCGGGGATGGTGTATCAGTTGTTAGCCAATCATTTGTAAGCTAGGGTTGCTGGTAATGTTGGAGGAGCTAATCATGTGGCTCTAGTTAGGAATAACGATGCTAAGTTGAGCAGAGACTACACCAATCTAGGTGGAAAGCCGTTTGCTGGAATGAAGGATGCTATTGAAGTTGAGAATTGGTTGTTGCACCGTGAGAGGATCTTTATTGATCTAGGCTTGGATGATGGGCGAAAGAGGAGGCTGACCTCCAGGCAGTTGCAAGGGGCAGCGCTTCACTAGTGGAATAGTGTGACTGCCGGAATTCCAAAGGAAGAACTAACATGGGTTGATTTCAGAAGGAGGTTTGAGCAGAGATTTCTATCTGAGGTTGCTAAGGCAGCATTAATGAGAAAGTTCATGGATCTAGTTCAAAATGTCAGTAATCAAGTATGCTACTAAGTTTAATAAGTTGTCTCGATATGGATATGCTATGGTTGACACTGACATTAGAAGGAATGAGAGGTTCATTTGAGGATTGAGACTTGAGCATGCTAGAATGACCATGATCCATATCCGGGAACCTTGTAATGTGGTGGTGGAGATGGCTATTCGCCATGAAGAGATGCTGGCTGGTTGTGCAAGAGAAAAGCCAGTTGAATCCCAGGGTCCTAAGGAGAAGAAGAGGAAATTCTTCAAGAAGAAGGAAGCACAGAAAGGGGATGCTGCCAAGAAGGCAAAGGCTGATCTAGTGTGCTTCAAGTGTGACAAGAAGGGTCATTATGCTCATGAGTGCCGGTCAGGCAAGGGGAAAAATGATGTAGATAAGAAGAATATGAAGTGCTTCAACTGTGATCAAGTTGGGCATTATAAGAACCAGTGTCCAGAACCAGTCAGGGCGGACAAGGGGAAAATTTTTGTTGTTGGATCATCAGCTAAGCCTACTGCAGATGATAAAGGAAAGACTGTGATAGAAGGTACATTTTTTATTCAGAGTATGCCAGTTAGGATACTATTTGATACCGGTGCATCACATTCATTTATATCTTAGTGTTTGGTTGATAGGTTATGTTTAGAACCACACGCCTTATTACTTTCTTAAAGGTTGTGAATCCAATAGGAGGGCATGCAACTCTAGGGATGAGATGTGACTAGTTAGAACTTTATTTGTTAGGTCATATATTTGCATGCAGTCTGTATGTTTTTGATTTCGTAGATTTCGGAATCATTTTGGGTATGGATTGGTTGAGAAGGTATGAGGCCAGGATATTTTGCTAGGATGGGGAGATATCTTTGAGACACCCTGATAGTCATAACTGAATTATATTCTGAGTAGAGAATTCTGGCCGGAGTAGTTGTGCTTTGTTAAGCGCAATGGAAGTGGGAGAAAAGCTAAGTCAGGTTCGAATAGCAAAAGAGTTTGCAGATGTCTTTGAGCCCGTCAGATGACTATGACCAAAACAAGCTGTTGAGTTTCGGATAGATCATGTACCAAGAGCTGAACTTGTAAGTAGATGACCTAGCAGGATGACACTGACTGAGATAAATGAATTGAAGGTGCAGCTAGTGGATCTAGAAGGAAGGAATTTTATTAGACCAAGCAGTTCGCCTTTGGGAGCGGCCGCAGAATTCGTGAAGAAACTAGATGGGTCGTTAAGGATGTGTATCGACTATCATAAGCTGAATGAAAGGATGATAAAATATAAGTACCCTCTTTCGAGAATAGTTGATCTGTTTGATCAGTTGAGTGGAGCTAGAGTGTTTCCTAGTTGGATTTGTTGACAGGGATCCATCAGTTGAGAGTGGCAGAGGACAGTATTCCTTTGACAGCATTTTGGACTAGGTATGGTTTGTATGAGTGGTTAGTAATACAATTCAGGTTGACGAATGCACCTTCTTTCTTTGTGGATTTGATGAACCGAGTCTTCCAAGAGTATTTGGATAGATTCGTGTTGGTGTTTATAGATGACATTTTGGTATACTCTAAGGATGAAAGAGAGCATGAAAATATCTTAGAGTGGTGCTAGAGACGCTGAGGCAGAATCAACTAAAGGCGAAGATTTCCAAGTGTCATTTTTGGAAGAAAGAGGTTAAGTTCCTTGGTCACATGGTTTCATAGAAATGGTTGTCAGTCGATCCAGATAAGATTGAAGCAATGAACAATTGGAAGAGACCAGAGACGGTGACTGAGATCAGAAGTTTTCTTGGACTTGTTGGCTATTACCAGAGATTTATTAAGGATATCTCACCGATAGCAGTGCCTTTGACTAAGCTTACCATGAAGGAGGTGAAGTTTGTCTGGCCCGACAAATGTGAGGAAGCATTCCTTAAGTTAAAGCATTTGTTGACCAATGCACCAGTGTTGGTAGTTCCTGATGGAAACCAAGGGTTGGTAGTATACACTGATGCATGTGGGATTGGATTGGGAGCAGTGTTGATGCAGATGGGCAAAGTCATTGCCTATGCATCTAGGCAGCTTAGACCGCATGAGGTGAGTTATCCTACTCATGATTTGGAGTTGGCAGCGGTAACTTTTGCCTTGAAGATTTGGAGGCACTATCTCTTATGGGAGAGATTTGAGTTGTATACCGATCATAAGTCTTTAAGACATTTATTCTCTCAGAAGTAGTTAAATATGAGACAGAAGAGATGGCTGGAGTTTTTGGTTGCTTATGATTTTGGTATAGAATATACCCTAGGGAAAAGTAATAAAGTAGCAGATGCTCTTAACAGAAGACATTAGAATGTGGTGTTGACTATGTTGGTAGAATGGAAGGATCTAGAAGCTTTGGCCAGTTGTGGTGTGCAGTTCGACTGCTAGTTCTAGTCAGAGTACTGCCATGTTGTCATGTTCAGAAGTTCGACCGGTGTTGATCGAGAGAATTGCTTCTAAGCAGAAGGAGGATCCATTATTAGCCGAGAAGATCAGAAGGCTTGAGGTTGGAACTGAGGTTGATGATTTGAAAGATTTTTGTCTTCACCAGAGAGGATGGTCGAGAAAGAAGGGGCAATTATGCGTTCCAGATGTTGAGAACTTGAGGAGAGAGGTTCTTGGGGAATGTCATCGATCCAAATATACGATTCATCCTAGAGGGACCAAGATGTATCAAGATATGAAGAGGAGCTTCTATTAGGAAGTCATGAAGAGGGATGTTGGCTTGTGGTTTAGGCAGTGTGTAAATTGTCAACAAGTGAAAGCCGAACATCGAAAGCCAAGTGGGTTGCTTAAGCCTCTAGAGATTCTAGTTTGGAAATGGGATTCGATATCCATGGATTTTATAGATGGGTTGCCAAAGTCAAGTAGAGGAAATGAGAGTATATGGGTCATTGTGAATAGGTTGACCAAGAGTGCCCATTTCATTCCAGTAAAGTCGACCAGGAAGACACCTGCTTTGGCGAAGTTGCTCATGAAGAACATAGTTAGACTTCATGGAGTTCCTAGTAGCATAGTCAGCGACAGAGATGCTTTATTCACTAGCGAATTTTGGAAGAGTCTACAGGATGTATTAGGCACTAAGCTCAAGATGATTACAGCATATCACCCACAGACGGATGAGCAGACAGAGAGAGTGAATAAGGTACTCGAGGATTTGTTGAGAGCTTATGTGTTGGATTTTAGTGGATCTCGGTAGGATCACCTACATTTGGTTGAGTTTTCCTATAATAATGGTTATCAGACTAGTATAGGAATGGCACCTTTTGAAGCTTTTATGGAAGGCCATACAAATCACTAGTATGTTGGTTGGAGACTGAAGACAGATTGGTCTTAGGTCCAGATTTGGTAAGGGAGGTGTCAGAAAAGATTGAGTTGATCCGAGAACAAATGAAGGAAGCTCAATTCAGACAGAAGAGTTACGCAGATAAGAGGCGTAAAGACCTAGAGTCCTCAGTTGGAGACAGGGTTTTCATTAAGGTATCGCCGATGAAGGGTGTGGTATGGTTTGGGAAGTCAGGGAAACTGGCACCGAGATATGTTGGTCCATTCCAGAATATAGAAAGGATTGGAAAGCTCGCATATAGAGTAGAGTTGCCGAGCAGTATGGCAGGTGTCCATAATTTATTTCATGTGTCTAATCTTCTCAAGTATGTGCATGATCTAGAGGCCACTATTCCTCTAACAGGGTTGGATGATCTAGTAGTAGAGCCTAATTTGACTTTTGTGAGACAATCAGTTCAGGTTGTTGCGAGAGATGAGAAAAGATTGAGAAACAAGACAGTCAAGTTGGTGAAAGTTCAGTGGAGCGACAACGAGAAGGACTGTACTTGGGAGACAGAGGACAAAATTTGAGATACTTATCCTGATCTGCTTTGAGGGTATGTCTATATTAGATTTATATAGATAATTCCCAGTCAGGTAGACTAGTATGGTTGTTAGGAGTCGTTACAGATGATTGCTATGTTTAATATTTAGTCCTTACTGAATTTTGAGGACGAAATTCTTTAAGGAGGGGAGCCTGTAACACCCCTAATTTTTGATAACATTATTTAGGAGATATAATTAGATAAATTAAATAGAATAATGTAAATGTTAAGTAATAAGGGGGTTGAGATTTGACTAAATCTAATTAAGGCCGAGCATGCTTAATGAAAGAATTAAATGGGCTTAAGAATGGTTTTTAAACTAATTAATTTACATAAGGGTATATTAGGAATTTGCCGCATATAACCCTTACCCTTATATATTTCCATTCTTACCATTACATTCTCATTCACGTCATTTTGAAAAAACGAAAACAAAATATTAAGGAAGGGCCGACATTAAGAAAGAAGAATTCAATTAAAAGCTAGAGAATCAAGTTTAGGGGAAATCAATCTCAATCCAACCTCCTTATATAAATCAAGGTAAATATTAATTCCATCTCTATTTTTGGTTTGAATCATATGTTTTTGGATTTAAGCGTAAATTCGTTTTTATGATGAATTGGATGATGATATGCTAGAGCATTGATTGGTTTAATTTAAACAAGATGTTTTAAATGGGATTATACACGGAATTAGGGTAAAACCGATATGTATTGATGATTAAATGCCATGGGAAATTTTTATGTTATGTAAAACATGATTTTGGAGATTGGTTTCAATTTTGATAATTTTCCAAGCTATGGAAAGATTGTTATCAATTTTCAAAGGAAAATATGGTTATTTGGGTTTATTAATTTATTTTGGAAAATATATTAAGAATTTAGGTCTGGAATTTTGAGATGTTAAATAACATGATTAAAGTGAATTTCTAGAATTTTTGGGGATTTTTCCAAAGTGATTTGCTATGCAAATTAAATTATTTTAGAAATGAACAACAATTAATTTAAACTATATAGGCGAATCCATCGAAGGTAAATAAATTGAACAACAAGGAGATAAACATTTTTGACTTTTAGTTTATCTCATTTAGGAATTTGTGTTTGGTTATGAGATGTATATTTGAGTTTAGAGATTTGTTAGAAATATGTACTGGATGTATATTATGTGAGTCTTGTGTTATATTTTGTAGACTCTTAGTTTTTTATATATGTATATGTTTATTATTCTGATGTGACCTACGACTATTGTATATATGATATACTGTTCTAATTTTGAGAAACGCTGTGATTTTTACTTTGGACTAAGACTGTACATGTCAAATTTTATTCTAGAGTAAGAAAAATCGTAAGTATGACATTTCCGTATTAGTTTAAAGATATATTAACAGTCGGTCGCGGTTAACAAGCTGTATTCTCAGTATTATTAGACAACATTATTTATAATGTTCTTTAATAAAATGGGCATAGCGATGGGGTCATTACACCTTATGTGGGAAAGTTTTAAAGAATAAATATATAAAATGCAAATTATGTAATGAAATTTTATTTACTTGCTCTATTTACTTATTGTTGAGAAAATGAAACTATTTTTTTGCTCGAAAATAATTTTGGTGATGATTGTAGCATCATCAATGTTTTTTCGGGTCATGAATTAGGGGATGTGACATCTAAGATAATTGATGGTGGATATTATGAAACCACATGAGAGACTTAGTGGTGGACTTAGGCTTGGTCGATGCCAAATTATTATGTAACTACTCTACCAGTGATTCACTCAATATTATCTGGTACACCATCAGCCATCAATACCCCAAAATTGTTTTAAGTGTGTTTGTACATTTTGGTTTTGGTATTAGCTATGCTTGGTAGCCACGATTGTATGTGATCACTATACCATATACCTTGACCCATTATTTGATAAGATATCATACATATTGCAACATAATGGTAATCATATAATAAAATTTTATAATTTTTATGATCTATGGGTATAAATGGGGGATGAGATGAGCTCAGTCTGGAAGGCTTGACTCATGCTCGCTCCGACTTGAAGGCAGTGTATAAATTATTGATGGTAGGAATTACTCATACCAGATCATTGTGTAAGTTGTGAATTAAAAATTTATTTTCTTATAGTTATCGAATACTTCCACAAGCAGGTTGGGAGATAGGTCTAGGTATGAGAGCTTTTAGTATCTATTTAGAGGGAAAGAAGGTTGCTTAGCATATATATAATGCATGCATTCATTTTACACTATGGTATGCACTTTTCATGTTCTATAGTAGCATTTTCATTGCTATCATGGAAGACAGTTATCATGTAATCATTCCATTTTATTTATCCACTGCATTGTATTGAGAGACACCATAACTCTTTATGTACAGTCACATGTTCTGACGTTGATATTTACTTACGATATATAACATCTTTTTACCATACTAATGTTTTATATGTATTACTTTATTACTATCATACTTTCTATGCAATTGAAAATATTATGCGACGTTCAAATAATGTCGTTCTTGCTGAATTTAATGTTCTTTATTGTTGGTGGTTATGATAATACACAAGCAACTATTTTGGATATAGCGTAGTGGTTTCAAGTATTAATGACAGAGTGTTGTAGCAAGTTGGGTAATAATAGCTCAACCTAGGACCAACTACACGTTGAGGTATGTGATACAATTTTTTCATGTCAAAGAAGATGGCATCTTTTGGAGCCGTAGAAGAGGGGCAACTATGGGTAACCATCCAAATATAGAAAGACGATCAAATAGATCAAACATGGAAAGAGATTTCACCTACTAGTACTGTGAAAAACTAGGTCTCCAGCTGAGATTTTCCAATAACTTAAAGAGGGATAAAGAAAAATTGAAAGCATTAGAGGAAGGCAAAGATAAGCTTGAGGAAGGCAATAATAATGAGGTAAATTTTGGTATTAGTGATGATGTGGTCTGTGTTGAAGAAAGAAAAGGAGATAAGTGGGTGCTTGATTGGGTGTATGTTTCTTTATACAATTAAAAGGGAAGACTCATTGACTATAAGGAGCAAAAAAGCATGGTGATATCTGCTGATGGTAGAGATTTTCATTTTAAGGGCATATGTTTAGTTAAGTTGAAGATTTATGATAGAAGGATGGTGAAACTTACAGGATCTAGGCATATCCTAGAAATTCAAAAGTTTTAGTAGAATAGTTGAAAGAAAATGGTTGTAACTTTTCAACTCAAGTTGGAGTCGCAAGGGTTTGGAAGGCTAATAGAAAGATGTTGCACACAAAACGGGAAAGCAATAACATGTACAAATTGCTTTGCAAAACGATGGTGAATGAATGGAGCTCTAAAGTTGAGTTGGTGATGCAAATCTATCGAAATCAAGGTGGAGCACGCAATAGAGAACCACAAAGCATGCTTGTAGGCCTCTGTGGTATTACAAGAACTTCTCGTTTATTTATGATATGCATGTTCATTTAGGGATACATGCATAATTAGGTAGTTTGTGTTGGAACCAACCGATCAGCAATTGGCGAAATGGATGAATTTCAAAAGAATTCTCTAATTAGATCTTAGTGGGCCTATGCAGTCTAATGGTTGTACAAAATTCAATCTTTCTAGTTTAAATAAAATCATATTTATTTATGTTTCTTAATTTAATTAACTAATAAATGTTAATTAATTTAGCTTTTATATGTTTTGAGTATATCAATATATAGTCATTGAAGGAACTGGGCCAGCCCGCAGCGGAAGAAATGGATGAATTTTAAATAAATTAGCCATTTTATATCTTTCATAGGCCTATGAAGTCTAAACATACTTAGAAGTTTTCTAAGTTTTCTTTTAAATAAAATATTTATTTTATTTAGTTTTAGAAATAAAGTTTAAAATTTAATTTAATGTGTATGTAAATTAAAGTATATTTTGATAGAGTTAGGGGTATGCCATAGGGGGAATTATGTAATTTGTTACATATATCTAACTCGTTGACCAATCTTGTTTGAAATAAAGGTATTTTCTTTCTGTTATATGCTTGATATAATGTGGTTATATTAATTAATCAATTTAATTAAAAGTATATTTAATAGAAAATCCATAAATGGTATGTTTTGTGATAGTAGTTACAAAGTGTTGTAACCATGAGTAATTTATCACAATGAAACAAATATACCATTTTAAATGTTCCTAGTCAAGATGCATCGAGACTGGATATCGATGTATCCGTTGAGACCAGAGTACGTAAAGCTCTCCAAATGTTGGGCAGTGTATTACTCATGAGTGTTGGGGGCACCAAGGGGTTACGTACTAATAGTTATTGGATAACTATTGATGACTCACTAGATAGTTTTCTGTTGGTTAATATAACTAAGGTCAAGCAGAGAATATCGATGTGACTAATTTACATAGTTCTCTCGACTTGAGAATACTGTTGATCTTCAATGTGGAAGTTCCACTTTGATTATAGTTAAATCATGGCACATCGTCCATCGAACTACTATAGTCGGGTCGAGTGGAAGCATTGAAAGTGAAACACTATTCAAGAGAAGATTCGTCTCCTCAGTTATATGAGGTTAATATAATGGTCAACCGATGTCAACTCAAAGTCAAAGTCTCTGGTCAGAGCATTTCAGTTAATAATAATTGTTATCATTGAACCAAAGACTTTGTGTTTGGACTATAAAGTTGAATGTGGATGATATTGGAATTTGACCATTACCAAATTCCATAAATACAAAGTGATATAGTTTTGATGAAAAGAATTGGTGTAAATAATTGTCACTATCAGGTACCGCTTATAATAAGCAAAATTTAATTTTACCGGCAAGACCTGTAATTAGTGAATTCAGCCAAACTGTCATACCACTTGCTAAGTGATGTGTGAACATTAGTATTTGAATTGTTCAATATTAATCGCTAATTGAATTCACACCTCTGAGTCGCACAACCGCATTTGTGATTTCTCCGAAAACCACACAATTTAATTAGTTTGTAAAATGTTGCAAACTTTTTAAATTAATTAATATTTATGAAATATTAATTATTGTTAATTTATTTGATGTTTTGAATGTTGTTGGTAATTATTTTAATGCATATATAAAAGTTATATTTAAATAGATCGATATCAATTAATGTGATTAATTGAAATTTAAAACATGTTTTAAATAATAAAATAATTACATAAAAGTAGTTTTCTTTTATTTGGAAAAGTTGCATATTTGGAATATGCTTGGATCAGCCATATAATGGTAAGATGAGGAAATCAATTAATGTGATTAATTGAAATTTAAAAAGAGGAAATAAAGGAGGAAGTTCTAATAGGAGAATAGGAAAAGGTTCCTTTAATTCTATTAAAAATAAAACCTCCTCATTTTTGAAAGTACACAGAACAGAACGTGAATTTTTCTTTTTTCTATTTTCTTCCTCTTCTCTATCATTCACCCATGGATGAAACTTCATCCAGAAAAAAAGAACATCAAAACAAATTCAAATAAATATCAAACTAAATTAAAAAGGGTGGTTCATTCTTCTCTTGCAAAGTGGGATGGTAATTTTTGAAATCCGAGGAGAAGCCACAAATTAAGGTGTGATGAAGGGCAAGATTTATAGAACCTAGAGTGTAACGACCCGGATTTTCAGTAGTTTGATTTTGAACATTAAATTTATTTTAAATGTTGAATTTGAAAGGTAACTAGATTTTTAATATGAAGTTTATCGATCGAATAAGTGGAATAAGATTTAAATTTTCAAATATATCGATTATCGTAATACGAGTAGGGCAAATAATTGGAATTCGAGCTTAATATAAATCGAAATGAAGTTTTAAGTGAATATAAATTCAATTGGAATTAGAATTGAGTTAGTATGTTTTAAAAACTAGAATTTCAAGTGATTTCGCAAATCTTTGCAGTCGTCATTTAATTGACGCGTTAAAATAGCCTTCCAGGGAAAAGTTTCGGAATTCGACGAAACCAATTCCATTGGATCCGTAATAGTGTATTATCAGATTTCAAATTTCGTAGCATTTGGATTTACCGTCTGGTCGTGTGATCTGGAAATGCCTAGAAATAATTTAATTGAATTTAATTTAAATAGTCGATTTAAAAAGCTATCTTCCACATACAATCGAACTAGGTACCGAAACTTGTTCCATTGTGTTCGGAATAACGGTATAAAATTAGGAAAGCCAGGCGACATGCCTCGATAGGGGTTGTAGATTTTTAATTACCCAATACGAGATATTTTGAATATAAAATTATAATTAAAAGGTCAAACCCTATATTGTCTCGAGCCACCCTACTTCCTTAAACACGCCGCCACTTTATATCTTTGGTTACAAGCTTCAACACAGTTTTATATATAAAAAAACATTCGAAACCAATTTAGCAAAAAGAAAATCGAAGAGAAAAAATAAAATCGACATAAAAAAAAGTAATAATAACAAAAACCACGATCGAATCGCTTGGGAAAGCACGATATCGTTGTGCTTGTGGCAGAGGGTTGCTTTCAATTAGGTAGTAGTTTGGAAGTTATCGAAGGCTGGTAGTCGATGGAGTAGGTGGGGCAGCGCCATAGGACAAAGGAGGAGGTCGTGCGCCTCAAAATGCGACTGGCATCGTTCTAGCATGGAGAAGGACGTGCGTGATTTGTTCCAGGAGAAAAAAAGCAGTAAGGGCATATGCGAATGAAGAAGGAGGTAGGGGGTATCGTGCGCGACCTGATGTTGGTAATTGAAGGAAGTCGCGAGCTGAGATGAAGATGCGACTGCAGGTTATAGATTCGTGAATTCGTTGCTATTAAGGTAACGTGGTAATTAATTTTAATTGTTGTAATTAGCTAAAATGACAATTTTTATTTAAGAACGAATTATTATATTGTGAGTATCTAATTCATACGAGGTTGAAATCAAACTAAACAAGTTGAGTTGCGATCGTGATGACGAGATTTTCATAATGAAATTGGTTTAGGATTTTTCCGGAGCCAGCTGGGATTTAAAAAAAATTAAAATCTGGATGTTCGGCAAATAAAAATCAAGGTGGGTAAATCTCACACAATTTGGTTGGCTAGATTGATTTATAATTATTAAAATTAATTATTGGATGCTTGGTTGAATTGATAAACTTTTATTATCAGTTGGATGTTTTATTTTATGTAGTAGTATGTATATTAGTAGTTGGATATATTTCCCGCCTATTGGAGCGGATGAGACCCTATGCGTCCCGCATAATAGCGGATGACCCTATATGACCGCGATATCCCACCTAGATGTGGGATTGGTATTTTATGTTGTCTAACATCTGCGGATGCAGGGAAACAGGTTGGAGGCATCCAACTGGATTCCTCAAATATATATGGATTGTTTTCATATATAGTGATATATGATGTGAATTGATAATCTTTTATAGATTATTTTGTGATTTGGATTATTGGGTGCTATAGTAGCACTGGCCTAACTTTTGGTATTTTAAATACCATAAATATATTTTTTGGAATTTGAAAGAATTTAAAAGGAGGTTTTGAATATAAAAATATTCATATCGAAATTTGGATTAGTTTAAAGGAAAATTGATTTGGATAAAACAATAAATTTATTTGGAGTCGTACTTAACTATGCGTAAAATGTTTGAAGTAGAGATTCAAAAAATAAATTACATAAAGGATTTTTAATAGTGGAGTTTTAAGTGATGTTTCTGGATTGATGGAAAAGAAGTTGAATCAATATTAAATATAGACTTAAAAAAATGGGATTTTTGAAGGAATGAATTTATAAAATGAGATTTTATAAATGGAATTAATTTATAAACAAGTGAAACTCAAAGGAGTTTATAAATTTATAAACGACGTGTATAAATAAGGGGAAATGATATCAGTTGATAAATTGGAGACATAAAATTTACGATGTGAATTTATATTGAGTTATGGAAATTGTTTTAGAGAAATTTGTGGAATCTATTTTTAAATGTGAGAATGTTTATGAAATTGAGATGTGGTGTGAATCGAGAGGGATTTATAATTTGGAATTGGTAATATTGTATTTTTAAAATAGATTTTATCCAGAAATTAATATGGTTTAAAAATTTGGATTTCTATTTAATAACGATATAGTTAAAGTTGTTTAGTATTGACATATTTCGGGAAAATAGATTATTCAAATATTTGATATTTATTGAAATGAATTCACATTATGATAATAAGCTTTGTAAATCGATTGGTTTTATTTTAAAAATAAATTTAAAATGAATTATCGATTTATATTAAAAAAATTATTATTTTAAATAGTTACTTATTTATGTTTTTACAAATAAATTATTATTCTTTAAAAATACTTATCATATATATATATATATAGTTTTGAAGTGATTGAAATTTATTTATATATTCTCTCGAGATTCGTAAAGGGGGTTTATAAAATGAATATGATTTTGATAAGAGGAATTTTATAAGGGACCTGGAGAAAATGGAATTTCAATATGGGAACTTCGATAATGAAATCTGAATTCATAAAAGAAGTTATAAATTGTTGGTTGGATTTATAAAAGATTATAAATCGGTTTTAGAAATTGTAAGAAGGAATTTATTAATGATTCCAAAGATTTATGAGATAAATTACGAAATATTCTCTTAAGTGTTGATATTTGAAGTGATTTTGGAAATAAGATTTATAATATTTTCCTAAGTATTAAAATGGAAATTTGGAAATATTTCTAAGTGTTGAGATGGTTTTGAAACATCCTGTTATGGATTTAATTATTTGAATTTGTTTCCAAATATTGAAATATTGAAAGAAATTTGAATATATATCTCATAAAGATATTTTGAAAATAATTTTTTTGGAAAATTTATAATAAGGCCTGATGTCTGCTTATGGATGTTTTATTGATAGTTAAATAACCGACTATCAATTTTTGGCCAAATTCGTGATCGTTTCAAAGAGACCGGGATCAGATTTAATTATCCGAAAACCGCTTCAATCCGGTTTGAACGTTACGAATGGTGATATCTTGAAGATGGTGAAGACAACGACTCAGTTTGTCCAGACCCAGGACAACTTGTATGGATGAATGCTATCCGA
The DNA here is from genome assembly GCA_030737815.1 of Allium fistulosum. NCBI lineage: Eukaryota > Viridiplantae > Streptophyta > Magnoliopsida > Asparagales > Amaryllidaceae > Allium > Allium fistulosum. The sequence continues at coordinate 1,088,787,115 of CM060904.1, read as the reverse complement.
ACATCATCATTAGAGGACGACGAGCATTCTAAGTGAAATTGTTTTTAAAAGGTAAACATAGCCTCAAGCCTCATCAACCGGGAATGACTAAAACATGGGAGATGCAGCAAGGCTAAGTGGGTTGCACAAAATTAGGGTATGTTATCACCTTTCTAGATACCCTCAGATATATTATAAATTATGGATATGGTTGTGCATGGAAAAAGAAGAGCGATCGATAAGGGTGGGAACACCGAGGGTGATAACATATTCGGTATTATCCAGGTTAGGGATAGGCCAGTCTTGTGTTGGCAGAGGATCCCAGCGAGGTCCACAGGACATTTTTCTAGAGATGTACTATGACGGGCCATAGTAGCCCAATCATTGTATGGAATCCATTCTTCAATAAGCGCCGTACAGTTTTGATTGTGCCCAACTATGCCGAAATGTGAGATGCAAGCATTTCAACTATTTTCTAATTTACTTTCTATAGACACTTTTATAATATCAGATGATTTTGATATCAAATGTTTTGGTTATCGTAAGGGAAAACCCCATCGTATTTATGTGTGTTTTGGTCTTACGAGATACCTTTGTTTTCAAAGGCTTTTGATAACGTTAATAATTCAAATTGAGTGTATTTTTCTCACGATGGTTTTCCATTGACTCGGGTTTTATTTTATTATAATGCTCGGGTCAGACCGAGTATTATTGATTCTGGTTAGGATGCCATGGAGCTCAGGAGACGAGCTGGAGAATTTCAGTCGTATATCACGTACTTGATTATATTACGCTGTGTGTGTAGACTGTATAGTAAACACTGGTGAGGACAAGTTATAATAACTATCTATATTGATGTATTGATTGTTGTACTGTGATGATTGTATGTATATTAGCAGTTACAGTTTTCCTTGTATAAAGATCTATTATTATAGTATATTTTGTTCCGCTGCGATTGTGAGATACTGCATTATTGTTTCTATTTGTCTTCTATCTTTTCTTCTTCACCCCTAATAATTTGGTTTTTTCGGCACTCGATTGCTCGACATTCTATACAGTGAACGTATTGATGTTGATTTTCGTGGGTCGAAAATCCTCGTTCGTCACATAGAGAGTGATCAATCAGATCTAGGTATTATTCTATCATTCAAGGTGTTTCTACATGCTTCATCCTAAGGTAATTATATGTGCATATAATTCGATATTTACATGTTTATTGTATTATTATTTTGACCTATGTTTGTTTATCATTTCCTTTTAGTATATGTTTTGATAAATTGACATGTCTTGAATCTCATATTACTTCTGATAAATTGTCATCATTCTCTGTGTTGTTTAGATCTGCAATTTCTGATCACAAATTTACGCATGCCTACCTTGCTCAAATTTCTTTTATTTTATTATAAATAGTTATGAAATTAAAAATTGACTTTGAATGAGATTTATGTATACTATAAGATTATCTTTACTTATTTAAATGCTAATGGATTATATATATATGTTAAGTTATCTACTATTTCTTGAATCTGATTTTAATTACATATGTTAAATTCTTGTACAATTGTTACGATCCTTGTTAAAAAAAGTGGATACCTTGATTTAATATTAATGAATGGACTTTAGTGCAAATTTTAATTATTTGTGGTTTTCTATATTTAAAGTTTTGTGTAAAGTTTGAAGTGTTGTTTTATTCCTAAATTAAAAATTTAATAAAAACTTTAACTTTAAAACCCAAAACCTTTTGTACAAATGTATATACACATATACCATATGCTACATTATTTGCAAATATATGCTTTCAGATCCAAATTATTAAATTTTAATTATCAGATATATGTAATATAAATGTTTTATTTAAATCAAATTTGTACAAAGATTATGACCAATAATGTAACCTTTTTTTGTTAACCATTTGCTCAATTGGAATTTTTTCTATTAATGTTAATTTAGGATTTCAAATTATTTAAACCAACCAATAGGTTTTCACTTTGTATGAATGTATATATCCATAATTATTATGAATGTATGAATCCATAATTATTATGAATGTATGCATATATTTCATTGACAAAAATTAGACAACAAAGGCATGTGTATATTTGGTTGATAAGTAATCAATATCATTTAATGATTAATTGTTACAGCTAAATGGTGAAAGAAATGAAAGGTTTTCCTCTTTTCATATTCTATCATATCCATGTGTAGATTTTATTGATAAGTAATAAATGTCATTTAATGTGTTAATTGTCACAGTTAAATGGTGAAAGAAATGATAGGTTTCCCTCTTTTCATATTCTATCATATCCATGTGTAGATTTGACTGATAAGTAATAAATGTCACTTAATGTATTAATTGTCACAGTTAAATTGTGAAAGAAATGATATGTTCCTCTCCTTTCATATTCTGTCATATCTTCCCTTTATTAATTGAATATAGCGACAAAGGGAAACAAATAATTTCCTTCTCTTAATTTATTTTTACATGTTTCATTTATACATATATACACCACTTATACACCGCACTTACACGTCACATAAATGAATGTATTTTACACATTCATCATATCACATACATTGGTATATGTAAAATTCCTTAAATTACCATATTGAATATAATATTGATTTTATTTAAAAGAAAATTTAGATAAGATCTAAATGCATTTAGACTTCATAGGCCCGTTAATGATCCAAAATGGCTAAAAAATTTGAAATTCACCCAATTCTTCCACTGCGGGCTGGCCCGGTTCCTTCAATGGTATCAGAGCCCAATAGCCTATGCGGACTAAATTAGTAATGTTAGGGCTAACAAGTTAAGCTTGTGCACTTAGTACGGTATCTAGAAAGATGATGTCTAGGATTGGAATTGGATAATCAAGTAACCTATCCTACCTAGTTACCTGCCTGGCTTGAAAGGTGATGTAGCCCAAAGGTTGCCCCTAATTGAAAAGGCCCAATTTTATTTGGGCCTTGAGCTAATTTTAAAAATAGTTTTGAAAATTAAGACATGATTTTAAATTTTAAATTTAAATTTAAAATAAAAAATGTTTTTTATAAAAGGTTATAATATAACACAAAATTTCAAAACGTTTGAAAATGTCATGAAAAATTCAAAATGTTTGAAACTATGTAAATATTAATTTTGAAATTTAAAATTATTAATAAGATTAATAATATAAATTAATTACATGAGTTACTTAATTAACACTTATATGCATGTATTATATATGTTGATATATGTTATGTTATTTTAAAGTGTTTAAGATAACATAAGCATACATGTATGTATATAAGATAAATTTTCAAAATTAATACAATTTAATTAAAATCGTTTAATTAATGAAGTAATATTAAAGGTTAGTTATTTAACTAAAAATATGGATATATAAGATATATGTGACTTACTATAAAGGTTATAGTAGATATGTCCAATATAAAAGTTGTATTGGAATACTAATTTAAAATTAATTAAAGAGTTAATTAATTAAAATTAGTTAAATAAGATTTAATTAATAAAATATGATACATAAGACTGTCATATAAGTAATATGAAATATAAAAGTTATACAATAATAAAACTTATATGATATGAATGTATAAACTAAAGATGGAACATTAAAGAAACCCAAATAGACTTAAGGAATAAATACATACGTAAATGTATGTATACTGTGATTTCTGATGTGTTTGACACTTGAATCACGAGGGTATTTCATATTAAATATATTATTCCATAAGTCGATATCACTCAATATAATATATTGAAGATTATGAATCTTCAATATAATGTTATCCTTTACCATATATATATACAAATATATATATATTAATAAATTGCTTGCATACTCCTTAGTTGTTGAGCAAACTCAAGCTGGGGATGTTATGTGTAGTATTATTAATACATTGAACAGATGAGGTAAGATAACTATATGTACTTGTTGAGCAAACTCAAGGTACATATACTATACTTAGGCCATCACGACATGGTAGGCATGAGTGAATAATCTCTTTCGATTTGTTGAGCAAACTCAAAGTCGAAATGAGATTAGGACAAGGAAAAATGGGTTAGGAGTTGTATGTGATACAACCGATATGGAGTTATCCATCATTTATGGGGCTATGATTTGTTGAGCAAACTCAAGGTCAAAATACCAAGATAGACGAGTCCTAAGACCCACTAGTGAAGTCGAAAGACTTCTATGTTTAATCTTAGGTTTTGGAGAAACATAAAAGACTAATGGGAGCCTTATTAGAAAAATGAAATGGTAACATTTAACCTTTCTAATATTGTAAAAACAAATGCTAAATAATGTTATAATTATCTACAATCATAAATTTGTGCATTTAATATGATTGATAAAATGTTTATCAATTTACATATACAAACGAACATAATTGAAAGTTGACAAGTGGAAATATAATCCTACTATTAAATTCCTATTGCATGTTAACATTTCAATACCCATGCAAATGCCTGATTTTACAACTACTAAATACATTCGTAGTTTGGTCATTTATGCATTTATTTGGTCAAGACCATATATTGTATTATATGAGTTTCCAACTCTAAAAGCAATACATGACTATGGATATTTGATCCATATATGCATATAAATGTTATATGGTGAATGGTCAAAGTTTGCAATGTACAATATTTTGGTGAAATTTGTTCATCTGAAAAACCAAATAAACCTTAGTGAGAGATCAAGTATTCAACCTGATTGATTACAAAAGGGATCATATTGTGCTAATGTAACACAAGACCAAAAATTACAAGATAGGTCTAAGAACTCGATCATTGAAATGTCATTTTGATCGGTTTACGTAAAGTGCCACATATTTGATGTCCTTAAATGTTAAGGATAATCGAATACACTTTTGTAAAGAGTTTGTTATGATATTGCAGTAAGGTTTTCTTTTGAATAATTTGACCATTTGAAAAGGAAAATGAATGTATAAGAATAGATGTAATTTAAGGTACAATTGGGATGAAGAGAGTGAATAGTCATGTCTGCTTCATAAAGAAACAACGAAAATGAGAATTTTAATAATAGTGATTGATACTTAAATTGGAATAAGAAATGTGATTTCTATTCTGAAATGTAACTTCATATAGAAAATTGTTTTCTATGAGATTTATTTCTTTGGGTTTAGGATAATTGATGTTGTAAATAGGTTATAGTATGAAATGAATAAACTATATTAAGTGAATGATGGACCTCCAAATTTAGTATGCTATTATAGTAATGGCATAAATAGTGGGAGTGTGCCATATATCACTTATTGATTGCATCATGTTATGAAAATTATTTTCGTAAGACATACTGAAAATTATTTATGAAATAATGACTATTTTTTTGTTTCGACTGAGAAATAGAGATAGCTATATTTCAATATGAATATTTTGAATATTCATTATGAAATAAAACTATAATGTGGTATTTGTTTTCATAACAAAAGTGATGCATTGGAAAATATAGAAGTATCCAATATTATTTATAGTTATTTTGGAATTATAGACTAAGCCGTAGTTTTGAGAAATAATTTTACCGTATGATTTTGAATCATATGATACTTGTTAATTATATCTCAAACAATAAAGGGATATGCACCCATTTAGTGGGAGTATCATAAGAGTTGATGAACTCTTCGGATTGATACATATAGGTAAATGCAATCGTAATTCTATAAATACCAAAATGGTTCCATGTACTTCGTCATATTCACCGATGAGTTATCATCGACATGGACATGTGTATTTGATACACAAGTAGTATGTCTATGGTAAACTCATAGAGTATAAAGCGGAAGTATATAAAATAACATGCAATAGAAATGATTCGATTTGATCGAATGAGTGAGTATATTGGAAATTGTTCCAAACGTACCTAAAATGAATAAAGATTCAATCTCAAAATTAATCCTCCATGTGATACATAATGATGCATCGATATGGAGTAATCTAACTTTGTTGGACAATGTATGATTAATTATGGTGAAATTGAGTTAGTTATTTCTATAAGGTAATGTACTTAAGGGTAGTACACAAGATTAAAATTATTTCATCTGAATAATAGTTTACAAGATAAGGGTTTATAAGTGTAACGACCAGGATTTTTCCGACATTTAATTTTGAATACTTAAATGGTTTTAAATATTGGATTTTGAAATATAAGTTGATTTGAATATGAAGGTTTTGGTTGAAATTTTAAAATGAATTTAAATTTCAAATATAGCGATTTATCGTAATACGGAAATGGTGAATAATTGGAATTTTGAGTTGAATATGAACCGAAATGATTTCTAATATTGATATAAATTCTATTTGAATTAGAATTGAATTAATAAGTTTTTAAAACTAGTATTTCAAGTGATTTCGCCAATTATTGAAATCATCGATTTAATCGATGTGTTAAAATAGCGATCCGGGGCACAATCTCGGAATTCGACGAAACTAGTTTCATTGGATCCATAACAGTGTATTATTATCGGATTTCAAATTTCATGGCGTTTGGATGCACTGTTTGGTCGTTCGAGCTGGAAACGCACATAATTAATTTAATTCAAATCATCGATTTAAAAAGCTATCTTTCACGTACGATCAAATTAGGTTCCGAAAATTGTTCCATTGAGTTCGGAATAGTGGTATAACATTAGGAACACCAGGCAACACACCTCAATTGGGATTCAGGATTTTAAGTTATATTAAATGAGATATTTTGAATATAATATTATAAAATTTTAAAAGGGTCAAAACCCATAATGTCTCCATCAGCCACCCTATCCTATGAAGTCGCCCTATCCTTGAAACTTTTCCCCAGTTTTTAATTCACGAGCTCTTTTTCCCTTTCTCTCCCTTCAGCTCGATTTCACGAAAATGAATCGAAGAGAGAAAAAACGAACGCAATCGCGTTCGAATTGGCAGATGCGAGCGTTTTCGAGCTTGAGATGCGAGGGCGAGTGCTTGGCGTCGTGAGGTGGCTACTATGGGGTCGAGACGTGGCTAGGCGTGGGTCGTGGAGTTTGGGGGAGCTCATCAGCATGTCGAGGACGTAGTGGCGCATTTTGGCGTCGAGTATGGTGGCTCACGGTGGAGTTTGGAGGGGGTTACGAGGTGGGCATACGACCATGGGTTAGGGATGTTACGGTGTAATGAAGGGACATGGGCTTGTCGTCGATGGCGTGGTGGTGGAGTACTATAGAAAGGGAGCAAAGTGTCAGTGTTAGTTAGTGGAATAGAGGACCTGAGAGAGAGAGGAGGAGGAAGCGACGGCCACGGTGGATTTCGAACTGGAGCAGCAGATTTTGGAAAGAAGGGTTAGGCTCGGTAATTACGTGATTAAGCTAATGAAGGTGATTATCTTAAATTATTTTTATTTAACTTAAATTATAAAATTTAAGTGGTTATTAATCAATATCTCTCTCGTACGAGGTCGAATTTGAGTGGGGATTTTGCGTTGAATTCGTAATGATGTAGGCTACGAAATAAAAGTGGTGTGGGATTTTTTCGGAGTCAGCTGGGATTTTAGAAAATTTAAAATCTGGATGTTCGGCAAAATAAAAATCAAGGTGAGTAAATCTCACTCAATTTGGTTGACTAGTTTAATTTATAATAATTTAAATTAATTATTGGATGCTTGGTTGAATTGATAGATTATTATCAGTTGAATGTTATATTATATATATATGTATATATATTAGTAGTTGGTTATATTTTCTCGCCTATTGGAGCGAATGAGACCCTATGCGCCCCGCATAACAGCGGATGACCCTTTATTACTGTGATATCCCGCCTCGAAGCGGGATTGGTATTTTTTGTTGTATAACATCTATGGATGCAGGGAAAACAGGTTGGAGGGCTCCAACTGGATTCCTCAAATATATTGATTGTTTTTCATATATAATGATATATGATGTGATTAAATAAATCTGTTATGGATTGTTGTGTGACTTGATTATTGGATGCTATGGTGGCACTGGCCTTAACTTTGGTATTTTAAATACCATAAAATATTATTTTTGAATTTGAAGGAATTAAACAGAGAGTTTGGATATAAAAATATTTATATTGGAATTTGGATTATTTTAAAGGAAATCGAGTTGGATAAAATAATACTTTGATTTTTGGTTTTGTACTTAACTATTCAAAAAATATTTTTAATACATATTTTAAAATAATTTATATAAGGGTTTTTTTACCATGGATTTTAAAATGATATTGTTGAAAATTATGTATAAGGAGTTTAAAATCGATATTTAAAATAGATTTGAAAAATGAATGGAATTTATAAAGAAATGGATTTATAAAATGAATTTTATAAATGAGATTATTTTTATAAACAAGTAAAACCCAAATGAGTTTATAAATTTATAAACGATGTTTATAAATAAGGGAAAATGATTATCAGTTGATGAATTGGAAATATAAATTCATAGTGTGAATTTATATCGAGATATGGAAATTGGTTTTGAAAAAAATAGTGAATTCTATTTTTGAAATGTGAGAATGGTTAGAGAATCGAAATGGAATCGATGTATTGTGAATCGAGAGGGATTTATAAATTGAAGTTAGTTATTGGAACTTTAAAAATATATTTTTGTCGAGAAATTTGTTTTGTTTTAAAAATGGAATTTTTATTTATTAAACTATACAGTTAAAGCTGTCTAGTATTGAAATATTTTGGAAGTGGATTTTTCCAAATATCTAATATTAATTTTAAATGAATTCAAATCTTTATAATAAGCTTTGTAAATCGATTGGTTTTGTTTAAAAATGAGTTGGAAATGAGTTATCGATGTTTATTTAAAATGTTTTAATATTTTAAATAATCACTTAAACATGTTTTGAAAGAAAATAAAAATAATTTACTATTCTTTAAAAATACTTATTATATATAGTTTTGAAATGATTGAAATTTATTTATAAAACCTCTCGAGATTTGTAAACGAGATTTATTTAACAGATATGATTTTTATAAGAGAAATCTTGTAATGGAATTCTGGAAACTTAAATAAACTTCCGAAATGTTGGAAAATGGAAACTTCGAAAATGAATTAGAATTCATAAAAGAAGTTAGAGATGGGTAGCTGGAATTATAGACAAGTATAATCAATTTTGGAAATTTTAAAGGAAATTAATTTATGGATTCCGGAAACTTATAGAATTCGTTATAAATGAGATAAGGAAATTTACAAGTAAATTATAAGGGATTTTGAGAAGAATGAAATAATAGAATATTTCCCAAGTATTAGAAATAAAATGGTTTTAAGAAAATATATGTATAAATATTTCCTAAGTATTAGACTGGAAGGATTTAAAATATTTTCGAAGTGTTGAATTATAAATGGCTTCAGAAGAAATTATTTCTAAGTGCTGATATGGATTGAAATATCCTGTTATGGATTTATGTATTTGAAAACATTTTCAAATATTGAATATACTAGAAGAGATTTGAATATATATATATATATATCTTTGTAAATATAATTTGAAATGAAATGTTTGAAAGATTTGTAAATTTGGGCCTAGTGACTGCTTATGTGTGAAATTTGATAGTTAAATAACCGAATATCAAACCTGGCCAAATTTGTTAATCGTTTCGAAGAGACCGTGATCGAATTTAACTATCCAAAAACCACTTCGATCCGATTTGTGCGTTACGAATTGTGATATCTCAAAGATAATGGAGATGGTGATCTTGAAGGAGATTCGGTTTGTTCAGACCCAGAACAACTTGTATGGATGAATGTTATCATTTGCATCGTGGTCTGTAAGGTAGTGTTAGCATTCCAAGTATGAATGCTATTCTAAAGGTAAAACGTAGCCTCAAGCCTCATCAACTAGGAATGACTAAAACAAAGGAAATGCAGTAGGGCTAAGTGGGTTGCACCAAAGTAGGGTATGCTATCACTTTTCTAGATACCCTCGGATATAATATAATAATCATGGTATGGTTGTGCATGGAAAAGAGAGTGCTCGATTAGGGTGGGAACACCCGGGGTGATAAAATATTCGGTACTATCTAGGTCAGGGGTAGGCCGATCCTGTGTTGGCAGGGGATCCAAGCGAGGTCCTCGGTACATTTTTCTAGAGGTGTACTGTGGCGGGCGGTACTCTAGTGCCCAGTCATTGTATGGAATCCAATATCCACTACGAGCCTTTACGATTTTGATTGTAGAGCATAGTATGCTGGAATTTAATTAATGTAACAATTTCGGCTATTTTAATAAGTATTTGTATTTAGACACTATTATAATATCAGATGATTTTGATATAAAAGGTTTTGGTTATCGTAAGGTGAAAACCCATCGTATTTATATGTGGCGTGGTCTTACGAGATACTTTTGTTTTTCAAAGGATTTTGATAATAGTAATAATTAAAATTGAGTGTGTTTCTCACGCTGGTTTTCCAGACTAACTCGGGTGTTATTTTATTATAATGCTCGGGTCAGATCGAGTATTATAGTTTCAGGTTAGGATGCTATGGAGCTCAGGAGACGAGTTGGAGGATTTCAGGCATATATCACCTATTTGATTATATTCCACTGTGTGTGTAGACTGTATAGTCAGCACTGGGAGGATAATTTATAATAACTGCCCATATTAACTAATTGATTGTTGTACCTTGATGATTGTATGAATATTAATTGTTACAGTTTCTTTTTGTATAAAGATCAGTTAGTATATTATATTTTGTTCTGTTGCGATTGTTAGATTATGTATTGTTGTTTCTGTTTTTCTTCTATCTTTTTCTTCATCGCCTCTAATGATATGGTATTTCCGACACTTGAATATTCGGCATGTTATACAGTGAACGTATTGATGTCGATTTTCGAAGATCGAAAATCCCAGGCCATTATAGTTGGTATCAGAGCTGAAGATTAAGCAAGAACCTTGGCTTTGGTGGGGATTACTCAGTAGAGACAGGGTCAGTAGTGCCCTAGAATGAGTTTGAGTGTATTAATAGATGTGAGCGCGTATTTGTTAGTGATATAAAATGTGTTATATTGTGTTGGTTGATTTATTGAGTGGTTTATGAACTCTAGTCGGCACAGTCCATACAACTGTATCGATAGGAGTTTCTAAACACTTGAATAGAGTAATTCGACACAGTGTTGTTTTGAAAAGAGGGTAAATGAAATAATTTTACCCAAAGGTATATTTTGATAGAAAAGAAATAATTTTCTGAGATTATTATAGTATATTGGAGTGTCTGATTGATATTATTATAATCAAAACAAAATTATAAAAATTGAAATGGTTTATATAACCAAATAGAAATTGTATAAGTATGATTATACATATGAGTTGTAATTAAAAATGGATTCAAACCAGAATTTGGAAATTTAAATCTCGGAAAAATTTGGGAAATGTTTTAAATGGATTTGAACTAAGTATTTGGGAATTTTGAAATCTCGGAAGTTTTGGAAATGTTTTCCAAAGTGTTTTAAAATAATAATAGTATTTTTTAGGAAGTATTTTTGAATGAAAATATTTTAAAATAGGATTTTGGAAGAATAAAAGCACTGAACTCACTTCGTTCGCTGGAAAATAATTCCGATGATGATCACGACACCATCGGTGTTCATTTTCGAGTTTCTAGGTGACGGATTGCTACCGTAGAAATTTGATAAGGAGATTTTTTTTGAAAAACAAATGTTGTTTAGAAATTCCAAGGGATTTTATTTTGGATAAAACCAAGTTTGAGTTTATAATTCCAAGGAAATGGTTTGTTAAAACAAAGAGTTATATATATATATATATGTATGTATGTATGTATTACTTCAAAATGATTTGAAATAAAAACGGGTGTTTGAATTCTGGAATTTCTATTTAAATGATTAGTGAAACCGAAAGAAGATAAGTTTTTGAACTTATAACCTGGAAATGAGAATTTCGATATGAAATTAAAAATTTAACTTAAGCCTAGCTAAATGGATTGAGCTTGTAAATGGATGTAATGAATTAAAAGTTAACTTAAGCTAAGTTAAATAAAATTTGATTGGATTTGAAACCATATCGAATTGAATTGAATATAAAATTTGAGTTGTAAGGTGACTATATAACTATAAGTTATAAATTTTGAGTGGAATAAAATTCAAGTGAAAATTATGGAATTGTGAATAAATAAGTTTAAATAACTTATAAATCTGAGGAAATGGAAAAGAAAACCCGATTAAACAGGTTAATTGATTTGTTAAAGGAATGGAAATTAGAATTTGAATTATAAATTGGAATTGAACTCAAGTCAAACCAATTGAAGTGATTTTTGAAATAAAAATCAGATTTTGAATTATAAAATGGAAGTGAACTAATTAGATAAATTAATTAGTTAATTGCATATAGAAATGGAACTTAACTTGGTTAAGTAAAATGAATTGTGGATGAAAATTGAAATTGAATATGGAACTTGAGTTATAAATGAAATTCGACTTAAATATAAGCGAATTAAATATATTTTGAAATGTTGTCGAATAAAATAGAAATGAATTAAAATGGTGATGACTTAAGTTATAAATAAATTCAATTTAAGTGTAAATAATTGAAATGGCTTTGGGATATTATTTAAATGAATTCGAGGATGAAATTAAGTTTTGAAGTAGAAATGAATATATGTGTTGTATAAAAAGTTATAATAAACCTTAATATTACTTTTATGAAATGATTCTCAATTAATATAGTGTAAATTGAGATATACCAAGTAAATGGAAATGCGAATCAATCGAAGGTAAATAAATTGAATAACAATCAATTTAAAATGAAATGGAATTTGATTGCAATGGAAACGAACTTAAGTTACATGGTAGAAATGATTGAAAGAAAACAAATTAACTTAAGTTAATATTTTTGAATGGAAGCCGGGCTCAAATAAATGTATGAAATGGTTCATAAATAAATAGGCATGGATTGGATTGTTGTTGAATATAAAATTGAGCGAACAAGATTTTGTGAATAGATTGAATGTGAATTAATAGAAATTTGATAAATTGATTTAGAATCAATTTAAATGGTTTATAAGTTGAAGTGGTTATTTTATTAATGAATACCACCAAATAGAATGGAAAAGTTTGTCGTTTGACGTAAATGGAAGTAAACAAAATTTTGTGAATCAATGGAAAGTGAATAAATTGATTTTGAATCAATTTGAAATGGATATGAATGTACTATGTGCAAATATGCATCGAATGCAAATAAATTGTTTGTGGATATTAGAATTCGAATAAAAGGTATATAAATCGATTGAAAGTGGATAATTTCATGCTAGAACCTTGTAATTTCTTACAAATGCATAAATAACATGTTTGGTTTATGCAAATGGCATGTTTAACTAGTTAAATGAATGAAATGTTATGAAAATTGATGTTGTTGGTACTTATGGGTTTTATTTGAGTAAGTACAGGTACAAGAAGACATTTGGCTATATTTTGGTTGCGCGATTTCATATAAATTAAGCAAACTCGCTTAATAACGCTAATATAAGGTACGCCTATGCAATAAATCAAGAGATAATAATATATTGATATATATTGTATTTTCCCACCGTGTGGGTTGATGTATGTCTTTTTATCATTTTTGTCATATTGCAAAAGGCTCTCCGTACAAGGGAGACTCTGCCAAAAAATTTCGGAAATTTAGGGTGTTAGAAAAATTATGAAAACTTTTTTTAGCCAAAATTTAATTTTGAATTATAATTGAAATAAGGGGTTTTGGTTTAGAAGTGGAAACTAAATGTTTTGTATGGAACTAAAGGATTTAGAAAAGCGAAACATCGAATTTTCACTAAATGGGTTTTTGAAAAGTAATGGGTTTGTTGCATTTTTCCTACTTAGCAATTTCGGGAACGAAATTCTTTTAAGGGGGGAGGAATGTAACGACCCAGATTTTTCCGACATTTAATTTTGAATACTTAAATAGTTCTAAATATTGGATTTTGAAATATAAGTTGATTTGAATATGAAATTTTTGGTTGAAATTTTAAAATGAATTTAAATTTCAAATATAGCGATTTATCGTAATACAGAAATGATGAATAATTGGAACTTTTAGTTGAGTATGAATCGAAACAATTTCTAATGTTGATATAAAATCTATTTGATTTAGAATTGAGTTAATAAGTTTTTAAAACTGGAATTTTAAGTGATTTCGCCAATTGTTGAAAACATCGATTTAATCGACGCGATAAAATAGCGATCCGGGGCACAGTCAAGGAATTCAACAAAACCAGTTTCATTGGATCCGTAATAGTGTATAATTATCGGATTTCAAATTTTGTGGCGTTTGGATGCACCGTTTGGTTGATCGAGCTGGAAACGCCCAGAATTAATTTAATTTAAATCGTCGATTTAAAAATCTATCTTTCACATATGATCGAATTAGGTTCCGAAACTTGTTCCATCGGGATCGGAATAGCGGTATAACATTAGGAACGCCAGGCGGCATGCCTCAGTTGGGATTTGGGATTTTAAGTTATATTAAATGAGATATTTTGAATATAATATAATAAAATTTTAAAAGGGACAAAACCTATAATGTCTCCATCAGCCACCCTATCCTGTGAGGCCGCCCTACCCTATGAAACGTTTCTCCAGTTTTTAAATCACGAGCCTTTTCCCCTTTCTCTCCCTTCATCTCAATTTCACGAAAACGAATCGAAGAGAAAAAATAAAAAAAGAGAAAAGCAAACGCGGTCGCGTTCGAATTGGCAGATGCGAGGGTTTTCGAGCTTGAGTTGCGAGGGCGAGGGCTTGCCTTCGCGAGGTGGCTGCTGTAGGGTTGAGACCCGGCTAGGCGTGGGTTGCAGAGTTTGGTGGAGGTCATCGGCATGTCGAGGAGGTAGTGGCGCATCTTGGCATCGAGGATGGTGGCTCGCAGTGGAGTTTGAAGGGGGTTGCGAGGTGGGCGTACGACCATGGGTTAGGGATGTCGCGATGTAAGGAAGGGATGCGGGCTCATCGTCGATGGCATGGTGGTGGAGTACTTGAGAAGGGGAGAAAAGTGGCAGTATCGGTTAGTGGAATAGAGGACCCGAGAGAGAGGAGGAGGAGAAAGAGATGGCCATGGTGGATTTCGAACTGGAGCAGCAAATTTTGGGAAGAAGGGTTAGGCTCGGTAATTACGTGATTAAGCTAATGAAGGTGATTATTTTAAATTATTTTTATTTAAATTAATTATAAAATTTAAGTAGTTATTAATTGATATCTCTCTCGTACGAGGTCGAATTCGAGAGGGGATTTTGCATTGAATTCTTAATGATGCAGGCTACGAAATAAAAGTGGTTTGGGATTTTTTTCGGAGTCAGATAAGATTTTAGAAAATTTAAAATCTAGATGTTCGGCAAAATAAAATTCAAGCTGAGTAAATCTCACTCAATTTGGTTGGCTAGTTTAATTTATAGTAATTTAAATTAATCGTTGGATGCTCGGTTAAATTGATAAATTATTATCAGTTGAATGTTATATTATACATATTAGTAGTTGGTTATATTTTCCCGCCTATTGGAGCGGATGAGACCCTATGCGCCTCGCATAATAGCGGATGACCCTATATTACCGCGATATCCCGCCTCGAAGCGGGATTGGTATTTTATGTTGTATAACATATGTGGATGTAGGGAAAACAGGTTGGAGGAACCTAACTGGATTCCTCAAATATATTGATTGTTTTTCATATATAATGATATATGATGTGATTAAATAAATATGTTATGGATTGTTGTGTGATTCGATTATTGGATGCTATAGTGGCACTAGCCTTAATTTTGGTATTTTAAATACCATAAAATATTATTTTTGAATTTGAAGGAATTAAATGGAAAATTTTGATATAAAAATATTTATATTGGAATTTGGGTGATCTTAAAGGAAATCGAGTTGGATAAAATAATAATTTGATTTTTGGGTTTGTACTTAACTATTCGAAAAATATTTTTAATAGAGATTTTAAAATAATTTATATAAGGGTTTTTTACCATGGATTTTTAAATGATATTTTTGAAAATTATGTATAAGGATTTTTAAATCGATATTTAAAAAAGATTTGCAAAATAAATTGAATTTATAAAGAAATGGATTTATAAAATGAAATTTTATAAATCAGATTATTTTTAAAACAAGTACAACCCAAATTAGTTTATAAATTTATAAACGATGTTTATAAATAAGGGAAAATGTTTATTAGTTGATGAATTGGAAATATAAATTCATAGTGTGAATTTATATCGAGATATGGAAATTGGTTTTGAAAAAAATAGTGAATTCTATTTTTGAAATGTGAGAATGGTTAGAGAATTGGAATGGAATCCATGTATTATGAATCGAGAGTAATTTATAAATTGAAGTTAGTTATTGGAAATTTAAAAATATACTTTTTTCGAGAAATATGTTTTGTTTTAAAAATGGAATTTTTATTTATTAAACTATATAGTTAAAGCTGTCTAGCATTGAAATATTTCGAAAAGTGGATTTTTCCAAATATCTAATATTAATTTTAAATGAATTCTAATCTTTATAATAAGATTTGTAAATCGATTGGTTATATTTAAAATTGAGTTGGAAATGAGTTATCGATGTTTATTTAAAATGTTTTAATATTATAAATAATCACTTAAACGTGTTTTGAAAGAAAATAAAATTATTATTCTTTGAAAATACTAATTATATATAGTTTTGAAATGATTCAAATTTATTTATAAAACCTCTCGAGATTTGTAAACGAGATTTATTTAACAGATATGATTTTTATAAGAGAAATCTTGTAATGGAATTCTAGAAACTTAAGTAAACTTCCGAAATGTTGGAAAATGGAAACTTCGAAAATGAATTAGAATTCATAAAAGAAGTTTGAGATGGGTAGCCGGAATTATAGACAAATATAATCGATTTTGGAAATTTTAAAGGAAATTAATTTATGGATTCCGGAAACTTATAGAATTCGTTATAAATGAGTTAAGGAAATTTACAAGTAAATTGTAAGGGATTTTGAGAAGAATGAAATAAATAGAATATTTCCCAAGTATAGGAAATAAAATGGTTTTAGGAAAATATACCTATAAATATTTCCTAAGTATTGGACTGGAAGGATTTAAAATATTTTTGAAGTGTTGAATTATAAATGGGATTGGAAGAAATTATTTCTAAGTGTTGTTATGGATTGAAATATCCTATTATGGATTTAAGTATTTGAAAACATTTTCAAATATTGAATATACTAGAAGTGATTTGAATATATATATCTTTGTAAAGATATTTTGAAATGAAATGTTTGAAAGATATATAAATTTGGGCTTAGTGACTACTTATGTGTGAAATTTAATAGTTAATAACCGATTGTCAAACTTGGCCAAATTCGTTAAACTTTTCGAAGAGACCGGGATCAGATTTAATTATCCAAAAACCACTTCGATCCGATTTGTGCGTTACGAATTGTGATATCTCAAAGATAATGGAGATGGTGATCTTGAAGGAGATTTTGTTTGTTTAGACCCAGAACAACTTGTATGGATGAATGCTATCATTTGCATCGTGGTTTGTAAGGCTGTGTTAACATTCCAACTATAAATTCTATTCTAAAGGTAAAATGTTGCCTCAAGCCTCATCAACCGGGAATGACTAAAACAAGGGAGATGCGGCAGGGCTAAGTGGGTCGCAGCCAAGTAGGGTATGTTATCACTTTTCTGGATGCCCTCGGATATATTATAATAATTATGAATATGGTTATGCATGGAAAAGAGAGCGCTCGATTAGGGTGGGAACACCCGGGGTGATAACATATTCGGTACTATCCAGGTCAGGGGTAGGCCGGTCCTGTGTTGGAAGGGGATCCAGACGAGGTCCTCGATACATTTTTCTAGAGGTGTACTATGGAGGGCGGTAAGCCCAGTCATTGTATGGACTCCAATATCCACTACGAGCCTTTACGGTTTTGATTGTAGAGCCTAGTATGCTGGAATTTAATTAATGTAACAATTTTGGCTATTTTAATAAGTATTTGTATTTAGATGCTATTATAATATCAAATGATTTTAATATAAAATGTTTTGGTTATCGTAAGGTAAAAACCTGTCGTATTTATGTGTGGCATGGTCTTACGAGATACCTTTGTTTTTCAAAGGATTTTGATAATAGTAATAATTAAAATTGAGTGTGTTTTCTCACGCTGGTTTTCCAGACTGACTCGGCTGTTATTGTATTATAATGCTCAGGTCAGACCGAGTATTACAGTTTCAAGTTAGGATGTTATGGAGCTCAGGAGACGAGCTGGAGGATTTTAGGCATATATCACGTATTTGATTATATTCCGCTGCATGTGTAGACTGTATAGTCAGCATTGGGAGGACAAGTTATAATAACTGTCCATATTGACTGATTGGTTGTTGCACTCTGATGATTGTATGAATATTAATTGTTATAGTTTCTTTTTGTATAAAGATTAGTTAGTATATATATTTTGTTCCGCTGCGATTGTGAGATTCTGTATTGTTGTTTCTATTTTTCTTCTATCCTTTTCTTCTTCACCCTTAATGATTTGGTATTTCCGGCACTTGAATATTCGGTATGCTAGACAGTGAACTTATTAATGTCGATTTTCGAAGGTCGAAATTCCTTGGCCGTTACAATAAGAAACTCCAACATACTCTAGTCCAAGGAGTTGGCAGGTTGTGTGAGTCGAAAGATTGCATGTAATAATTGTTCATAAGGGATCTTGTATGAATCTCCCCAAAAGAGTTTTTGGATGACTGTCATTGAATGACATATTTATGTTTTGAACATAAGTTGTGTAAACTAAAACCAAATCAGTTTTATAAATAAAGATATTCATAAAACATTTATGAATACCTATTTTGTTGCATTGGGAAACAATTGTTGTTTCAAACAATACCAACTTCCTTATGATGAAATTTCTTTGAGGAATTACTGGTGGTAAAATGGAATTGGATATGATCCATAGATAATACTGATTAGATGAGATGAAATGAAATTAACTAACCTAAAACGAACACAATGCATTCGAGTGACTAATAGTATTTTCACACATTGAAGAGAAACTATGAGAGTCTTATTAATGTCGAAAACATATAATCCTAGATTGTTTAATTAAACCATTGAGAGTGTTGACTCTATGTGGTATGATGCGCAAATCCAAAACAATTCCAAGTATGCTATCAAAATATAGATTTTGATGGTCGTAGTTGAAAAGATATGATACATCGACCATGACTGTTTCATTATGAGTAAGACAATGCAGTAGGAATTAAATGAGCAATGTTGATAAGAATAATATCGCAAATTTCAATTGTTGAATTAGCGTAATAGATTCGATATTCAACATGTTCAAGTCAGTTCAGATTTACTCACAAAATTATCACTTGATAAGTCCTATTATTTTGGTATATATGTAATGAAATAGAAAATTCTAAATCACGATTTAGAGTAAGCTGTTTACACATATTAACCAAAAATGTCTCAAACTTAGTGGGAACGACATTGAGTTTGTGAGTCTTTGGATATAATCCAAGAAATGATATGAAAGTATCATTTTGTAAGCATCAAGATTGAATAAGTACTTTGATAAAAAATCAAATAGTTTGATTTTCAATCAAAGTGCAAAGGAAGCGTGTGTTAATAAGAAAGAACGTTAAAAAGTACATTGATATTTCTAAACTACAAGTAAACAACACGTTGTTGATTTTAATGATGTACTTGTGTAAAAATCAGCCTTATTTGTTTTAATACTCAACATTGGACTAATAAATGAGGTCTTTTATACTAAGTATAAAACATGTCGGGAATGTCCCAAATGATATGCAAGGACACCTTATTAAGATGTTTAATACGAATCATGTAAGATTAATTCCTTTGCATTGGCAAAAGGAATTATCATACATGTTATGTTGTCTACAATATCATGATTTATTTATGTATTTGATACATGAAGCAAATATCAAATCCAAATTGATATCACTAAACGGTTGTTTGAAGTGTTCTCATGTATTTATGAAACTAGAGAATTGTTTACAGAAACAATAAATTCCTTATGAAGGAATGTTCAGACTCAAACTTTCAAAAGTACTATTGAGTATAATATGCCAATAACAAATCTTTAAGTTGGAAATGTTCTAAATGAAAGACCGTGGTTGATTTAATAAAAAAAGGCTAGGTACATCGCCTTGAATAGCGCCACAATAAAAAAATGTATATTAAAATATAAGTGCATAAATTTATAACTGAGCCGATTCCAAATGTTGAGAATCTCATGACATAGTTATATGATAACTGCAGCGACCCAGAATTCCACTACTTTGATTAGTGAATATTTAATTACTTTTAAATATTCAATATATAGATTTTATAATGAAAATAAACTCATTTTAATTAATTAATAATGATGGTAAAATCATTTCCAAATTTGTTTATCAAATTAAATATTTCGTAGAAAAACAGAAAATGTGACCGAAGAACGTTTTCCGAAATTTCGGCCTTTCGATATCGGAAATTTATCAAGAACGGTGTTCGTCTTTGTGCACTATATATACATATATAAGAGTTAATTAACTATATAGTAATACACTTAGAAATAAATTATCTTATGTTAATTTGGATTAGTAAGTGATATGAGAAGACATAGTTTTACAAATAATAAACATTTTACATAAATATATATATAGCATTGTCACATCTTAGATTTTGCAATCATTAACCATAATCATATCTTAGCTTTAATTAATAATTAAACTTATATATATATATAGAGAATGATGTGACAATTCATAGTTTTTAAATTATATATATATATATATAAAGAGAGTGATGTGACAACTCATAGATTTAAAATAAATAAACATTTTATATAAATATTTTTATATATAAGTTTTGTCACATCTTGAATATTTTTATAATGAATCATCATTAGCCATAATCACATGGATGAGGTGACTAGAGAGTAGAGATGTAATGCATGAGAGGGAGGAAAAGATTTTAATTTGATTTCACATAATAATGACATTGAAAATTTTACTTATATATAGCTCCAACATCCTCTCATTTTTACCACTTCTTTTTCCTACCATAACTTCTTCATTCCGACATCAAATGATGATCTTCATTTTTCAAATCACCTGAAATTCGAGTGGCTACAATATTCTAGTTGACCACTTTTTCCAATTTCGACAATAGCTATGTCAAAATACCCAATCTTTACAAAGCAATTTTTCACCTAGAATTTCAAGTCCGAAAATTACCCTTCTTCTTTTGATCATAATTTCTTAAAACCAATCAAAAATGAGTGATTATTTTATTGAAATGATAAAGGGAATAAATTTCTACAACTTTCTTTTTGACTACTTTTCCAAATTCCGTGAGTTGGTGGTCCAAAAACCAGTGGGAAAACGACCTAATTTTTTGTTCATTTTCGACAAATCGATGATAACCTGAAGCTCCTCTACCTTCAAGCTATTACCCCACATCCACCCCCACACCTCTGGCCGAGCCTACATACACCTGGGCCAAGCCCAATTTGAGGGTTGCTAGCACCAAAAGCCTTCATCCTTCAAAGCTATGGAGTCGTTGGCAAGTTTAGCTTAAGTGCAAGTAGCCTTTGCGGAAGTTTGGTAAGTAAACTACTCGTTTTTTTTTTGATGAAAATGGTAGCTTTATTTATTTCACTATATATGGTGATTATATACTATAAAAATTGAATGATAATCATGTGGTTTGATTATGATTTGGATGGTTGATTTGGTTATAGAAATCAATGTTGTATTATAAAGTTAGTAAACATGTATATATGGATGTATACATGCAATCTATGACGAAGATGGTTGGTGTTAGTAATATGTTGATTGTAAAACATGAGCTATGGCATGTGGCTGTTAAACAAAGTTAACTACTTTGTGTAATTGCGACGGTTATGAGATCCGGTTGGAATCAAAGTTTGTTTTCGAAGTTTAAAGTTTTGAAACGGATTAAAGTTTGTAACTTTAGTTTTAAAGTTTTTTTTTTGAAAAAAAACTTTCTAAGGTATGTTTCAAATCATGGAAAAGTAAGGGTTTGTGTAACGACCCTAGATTTTAATCTAATTTAAATTGATAATTTGATTAATTTTTGAATAAAAATAGTAAAATAAATTGATTAATTTGAGCGAGTTCCCCGAGTCCCAATTTTATTTGAACGATCATTTAAATTATAAATTGTATATGTTGAATTTGAGTTTCAAGTAAATAGTTTAAAAATAATTATAAAAATATAGAATGTCATCTATATTACAAGATAATAAGAAATAAATAAGATATAGGAAAAACCAATACAAAATAATAAAAGAAATATGAGACAAGTAAATAGGTAATATATTCAACTATATAAAGATAAGTATGGATAAAAATGAAAATACAAATACAATATAAAGTAATAAACAACAGCAAAGACAAAATAAAAATATCTATACCCACCAAAACACATTATATCAGCCTTCTCCCCTCATTTTAGTTCGAGCACCATCATAACTGAAAGAAGAAAAAAATAATATCATCTCCACTTTAAACAACAACACAAATGAATCAAGGCAACCAGAAATTCAAAAACATAAGCAACTAGAGAAGATAAGTTAGCATTCAATTCAAACTGAAGATTAAAAAGCTTCAGCAAGCAAAGACACTTGAGCCTGTTTCAAGCATCAAGCTTCAGACTTCTTTCCAGTATTCAACCTTTTCTGTTCTTCTTTGCTCTTCTCCTCTGTTCTTCTTGACCAGGTGAGCAACTTTTCTTATTTATCTGTGAGCAAACTTCAAATTTTCTTTAGAAGATTTCTTTGAATCCTATGTTTGGGGATTTGTGAATTGTCTTGATAAGATGGCTTGTTGTTATTGATAAGTGTCTGTATGTATAGATCTACATATAAACTATGTTAATATGCCTGAATAGGTTGTGAGCACAGGCAAAGGTATCCCTCTATTTTTAATCTACAGGGTTTTAAACCTGTTTTACAAAGAAAAAAATCCATCTCTCTTAAACCAATCAATACCACATATAAATCTCAAAATGAAAAGTGATTAAAATGTTGTGATATCAATTTTAAAAATAATTATAGGTATGGTTATGGGACGAATGTTTTGGGAATAGAATATACAGTGAAAAATTCAAGGATTACCCAAATTTCGAATTTCGTAAATTCTAGATTGGATTGCACCACCTAAAACTATTTTAAAAATGATGATTTTTAAAACAAAAAATTGAATTTTTAGTTGCGTATTAGGGTGGCATTTGCGACGTGAATAGATAATGGGTTCTATCGATTTTCCAATGATCGGCTAAATTTCAAAAGTCGAATTTTGGCAGGGAGATACTAGGGTAATCATAGATTGTTGGAAAAATACAAGAAGATTTTTTAATTCACCATCGTTTGAGATTTGAACTAAAATAGGGTTTTGGGTTCGTTTTGATTTGCTGTTGTTCACGAGCAAATCGCGTCATCATCACGTTAATCTGGGCGATCGCACCTATGGGGATGGTTTCGTGGGTGAGTGGCGGAGGAGTGGGCAGGTTCGCATGGTCTCCGGTGACCTGAGGCGATGGGTCGAAGGGAGTTTCTGATGAACTGTTTTATTTAGGGGCAGGTCGAGTAGCTCGATTTTTGTTCGAACCTGGAAGCGTCGAGCTGGATCTTTGTTTGGGGTCGTGAGGGTGCGAGTATTTATCGACGATGGTCGCGATGATGATCGGAGGTCGGCGGCGCTTGTGGACGTGCACAGTGTGCACATCATGTCAGAGGGAGAAAGACTCGAGTTTTACTCGAGTTGTTTTGTTTGGGGTCTCGAAGTTTTTAGGCACTTGACTCGGGTTTCATTCGAGAAAGAAGGGGGGTGGTCTCGAAGCAATTTGTGAAGGCCTGGGGTAGATGGTATGTTACAGGTTTTATAAGTTTAAACTATTTGAAACTGTATTTTAGAATGTGAAAATGAACATTTAAACTAAGCTTAGATTAAAAGTTAGTAGGATTCAAATAGGGTTGAATCCCAGTTTTAAATAAATAAAGTTTTTTTTTCTTTATAACAATTTTAAAGAGGTTTAAATAGTTGGAAATTTAAAAGTAAGATTTGAAGTAAATTGTTTAAATACCTTTTTACTGAAAATTTAATCATTAATAAGAAAAAAATGTTTTATTCTTGAATAAATGAAGATTTAATGATTTAATCATTAAGTTAATTAAAATGAATGATTGACTAATTAAATTAATTAATATTTTGATTAATAGTTAATGAGAGTCATTAACTAAAGATTTTACTGATATGGAGTTAAGTATAATTACTTAATGTAATTAATGAAGTAAAATTTCTTAGAGAAGTAATTAATAAATAATTACTGAATGTAATCAATTAAATGATGGTTTGAAATTTGAGTAAATTATTTGTTAATAAATTTAAAGGATTAATTACTTAAATTGAAGGTTAATTAATTAATTAATGTGATTTATTTATGGATATGATTAACTAATGAAGTAATTAATAAAAGGATAAATTAATCTCAAAAATAATTTAAGGATAATTACTTAATGATAGTGATTAAAGAAAAATTTATAAATTTCTTAATTGATGATTAAGAGTAATTAATTAATAAATGAAGGTGAATTAGGAATGATAATAAATTGAGGAATAATTAATTAAAGTAATTAATTAAAGATAATTTATTAAATGATGAATAATAATTAAAGGTTAACTAATTTATTTATAAATGGTTAATTAATAAATGATTAAAGAATAATAAATCAAAATAATTTGTAATTGGTAAATGTTAATTAACCAAATTTTGTAGTTTATTCATAAGTAATTAATCTGGTATAAATTAATTATAATCAGATATAAATTGACCTTACTTATGAATGTTTGAATTCTATTGAATGTGAATTGTGTTGATATCCCTGATATATGATGCTTTGTGATACATCCTGATTTATGCCGTGATCTGTGATTTCTGTTTTTGTGATATATTACTATGTGAATATGAAACCCTTTGCCCGTAAAACGGCATTTGAATTTCGATGCGACAGGGAGTCGGATTCCAGTTGGTTATCCGAAACCCACATCGAATTATAATTGTGAATCTTTGTGACTGATAAATTTATTTTATCTATGAATCTGTGAATGAAGATAAGCGTTATCGATTATACCGCTTATCGATATATCTGTGATGATTGATGTTGCACTATTGTGTGTAAAACCCCTGGACTACACCTTTACACACACAAATATGGATTTCACGTGGAAATCGGTTAAGTCACAGATAATTTAAATCTGATGTTTTTGGAATTGAAATTTTAATTTCAATTGATTTTGAAATTAGAAATTTGGGTTAAAAATGAAAAGCTTTCGAAATGGAATTTCAAAGATAAAAGTTATTTTGAATAACTTAATCGAGTTTTGAAAATTTAAATAATTTGATTTAAATTTAAATTCAAGATTTGAAATTGAATTCTATGATTTGAAACTAGGGATTAAAGATGTTTATATATGGGTTAAACTATTTTAAAAAGTATTGATTTTGGAATGTGAATATAATTCAAGGACTTTAACTCGTGTAAATAAAATTGGATTTTTCTTAAATGAAAACTATTTGTTTTCAAATGATAAAAGCTTTCGTATATATAAGAAATGAAATTCCAATTTAAAGGAATTTCAAGTATGAATTGAAAGATGGTTTTCCAAGTTATAAATGAATTCTTTTGAAAACTATGAATTGAATCTGTTTATTTTTAACAGATTTAGAATGATGATTCGTTTAAAACATTCGAAATGAAATTGTTTTGAAAGCTATAAGTTGAATCTTTATTTTAAAGATTTAACGAGTTAATCCAATTGAAACAGAAATTGTTTTGGAAAAACTGTGAATGAATCTTTGTGAAAACTGAGTGAACTTTGTGAAATAAATCTTTTTGTTTAAAAGATTTGAAATGGTAATCGATTGAAACCATTTAAAAGAAGAAGTTGAATTATTAAGTTGTGACTTAATTGAAATCCCAATATCCATATGTTTTTAAAGATTGCGCTCGTTATTCGGGTTAGCCGGGAAAAGACATTCGTGTCATATAACCCATTCCGAATAATGATACGTCGTATATGGATAGCATTTGAAGACCGGCGTTGAAGACCGGATATTTACGAAAACGAAAGGACAACTCGTCGAATGTCTCTGCACTGACTGGTCCCCGGTATAGAGATTTTATCACCCTTGTGATGGGAAGTCCGGACGGGATTGTGAATACCCGGAATTGCAAGGGCTTCGTAAGAAGTGCCTTCGGTTCTGTTCGAACCCGGAACAGACTTGTATGGTTACATGTCTGACATTACACTTTGAGATATAAAGCCGATTTCTTTCAAATACATTTCTTTTGGTGGTGGAGAATTTATTCTCTTAGCTTAACACCCTTCTCTGAGACGTACGAGCTCAGAGGTTATGTAGTTGAAATTTATCAGCGATATATCCCAATTTGGTAATGTGGCATGCTGAGTGTTGCTGTGTGATGATCAGTGTTTGATCATTTGCGATATGATCATTTGTTTGATCTTATATCTTTGTGATCATAGGTTGATCATTTGTTTGACCCGAAGCATGGCTTTGTGAACAAAGCGTAGCTTTGTGGACGAGACTTCGTCGAGCCTCACACCCCGGAAATGGTCAAAACAGGAAAGATGCGGCAAGGTTCTAGGGAGTAGCGCCCCTTAGTGTATGTCATTTCTTTCTGGATAGAGGTGGTATCATGGTATGGAGCCCAGATACTTAACCTATGTGGTTACTGCATTATTATTCTGATGTGGTTGTTGGAAATCGAGGATCCTCGGGAAGATCGGTTACGATCGGGGGATGACATACGCGTGTCAGTATTTACCTATTTTTGCAGAGGTAACCCGGCCTTGTGTTGGCAGAGATCCGGTTAGGTTCTCGGGACGTCATTCCAGAGGCGTTTCCATGTGGCAATGGGAAGTTCCTTGGCCTGACCATTTGTTGGAAATCCAAACTCCAATACGAAACCCTGTACGGTATTAGTTGTAGAACCAGCCATTTACTTATGGTGGTCACCACTGTTTGGATGGTAGCTATAGTAGGCATAGTTCGGAATGTCTATGTCGGCTAAGATTTATATTCTACTTTCGAAATGTTTTCCACTATGCACTAATAATAATATCAAAAATGATTTGATTTTTGCGTAGTAAGCATCTTTGACTATCATAAGAAGAAATCTCCTCCAATTCTGCGTTTGCATTGTGTGTGTGGTGGGAGGTCTTATGGTAGTTTCATTTTCAAAAAGCATTGCGAATTGACTTTAAAATTCTTTGCTATTTGTTTTAAAGATAAACTGTTTTGTTGCTCACACCAGTCCCATGACTGATCCGGAGTTTATTGTTTCTTTCCTAAACTCTGGATGCTCAAAATTTTTCTACACGAGCAGTCTAGAGTTGAGTTTTTCAGATAGTCAGGTTCAGTAGATTTATCTGGAACCAGTTCAGTCTTTGGATATGGACTGCACTTGCTTATCTTTGTGCCTCGTTATTGGGAGTTCGAGCTATTTCTAGTTTGGTGCTTTGAAGATGAAGATTATCCGCTGCTGATATTAGTTATCTATTTTTTTTTCCGCTGCTATTTGTTGTATCATATCTCTGATGTATATTGATATTCATTGTATCATCGTTGTATCAGATATTGTATATCAATGTATTATTATTTTATTCCGCTATGTTATTTACTTAACTGTGTTATAAGCTCCCAAGAACTAGATTCGACATTTGAATCTACGGCATTTTGAGTACAAGTGAAGTACGGGTGCCGATTTTCGAAGGTCGACTTTTGGGTCTTGACCAGTGGTATCAGAGCTAAGGTTGAACTTTAGCTCAGGAGTATAACACGTTAAGTAGCTCATTAGAGATAGAGTGAAGTAAACTCTAGAATGAGTAATTCTCAGATATTCATTCGAACGTCTCAGTAAATTCTCTTGCTATCCATTGATAGTGAGTATGAGTACAAGAAGAGGACGAGATATGGGACAAGGGAATACGACTATAAATAGTCAATACCCTGTAACAGTGGAAATAACCTTCTTATCTATCTTCTTTGATTCGATTCCAAATTCTTTTGATTTCTTCGTACCAGCTACAGAAGAAGTTTTGGTGTGATGATGGCTCTACGAATCGTTGTAGAAAATTTTTACTTCGTATCTTCATCAGTTCTTATCAGCCTTTTGATTTAAACCTTAATGAATTTGAAATTGGAAATTTTAAATTGAATTAAATTGATTAATAGAATATGAAGGCTAAATTGAATTGAATCAATAAAACGATTTCGTTTGAAACCCAAATTTGAATTTCTTGTGAATACCAAAGTCCGAAGAGGGACAAATTGGTACGTGTTCTGAGATATTCCGACTTGAGTTTGGAATTCATATCGTTAGTTTGAGGAATTATAGGAGATCGAAACTATCTATCTCTGTGCTGTTTCGTGCCTGCGAATTTCGAGGACGAAATTCTTTTAAGGGGGGAAATTTGTAACGACCCTAGATTTTAATCTAATTTAAATTGATAATTTGATTAATTTTTGAATAAAAATAGTAAAATAAATTGATTAATTTGAGCGAGTTCCCCGAGTCCCAATTTTATTTGAACGATCATTTAAATTATAAATTGTATATGTTGAATTTGAGTTTCAAGTAAATAGTTTAAAAATAATTATAAAAATATAGAATGTCATCTATATTACAAGATAATAAGAAATAAATAAGATATAGGAAAAACCAATACAAAATAATAAAAGAAATATGAGACAAGTAAATAGGTAATATATTCAACTATATAAAGATAAGTATGGATAAAACTGAAAATACAAATACAATATAAAGTAATAAACAACAGCAAAGACAAAATAAAAATATCTATACCCACCAAAACACATTATATCAGCCTTCTCCCCTCATTTTAGTTCGAGCACCATCATAACTGAAAGAAGAAAAAAATAATATCATCTCCACTTTAAACAACAACACAAATGAATCAAGGCAACCAGAAATTCAAAAACATAAGCAACTAGAGAAGATAAGTTAGCATTCAATTCAAACTGAGGATTAAAAAGCTTCAGCAAGCAAAGACACTTGAGCCTGTTTCAAGCATCAAGCTTCAGACTTCTTTCCAGTATTCAACCTTTTCTGTTCTTCTCTGCTCTTCTCCTCTGTTCTTCTTGACCAGGTGAGCAACTTTTCTTATTTATCTGTGAGCAAACTTCAAATTTTCTTTAGAAGATTTCTTTGAATCCTATGTTTGGGGATTTGTGAATTGTCTTGATAAGATGGCTTGTTGTTATTGATAAGTGTCTGTATGTATAGATCTACATATAAACTATGTTAATATGCCTGAATAGGTTGTGAGCACAGGCAAAGATATCCCTCTGTTTTTAATCTACAGGGTTTTAAACCTGTTTTACAAAGAAAAAAATCCATCTCTCTTAAACCAATCAATACCACATATAAATCTCAAAATGAAAAGTGATTAAAATGTTGTGATATCAATTTTAAAAATAATTATAGGTATGGTTATGGGACGAATGTTTTGGGAATAGAATATACAGTGAAAAATTCAAGGATTACCCAAATTTCAAATTTCGTAAATTCTAGATTGGATTGCACCACCTAAAACTATTTTAAAAATGATGATTTTTAAAACAAAAATTTGAATTTTTAGTTGCGTATTAGGGTGGCATTTGCGACGTGAATAGATAATGGGTTCTATCGATTTTCCAATGATCGGCTAAATTTCAAAAGTCGAATTTTGGCAGGGAGATACTAGGGTAATCATAGATTGTTGGAAAAATACAAGAAGATTTTTTAATTCACCATCGTTTGAGATTTGAACTAAACTAGGGTTTTGGGTTCGTTTTGATTTGCTGTTGTTCACGAGAAAATCGCGTCATCATCACGTTAATCTGGGCGATCGCACCTATGGGGATGGTTTCGTGGGTGAGTGGCGGAGGCGTGGGCAGGTTCGCATGGTCTCCGGTGACCTGAGGCGATGGGTCGAAGGGAGTTTCTGATGAACTGTTTTATTAAGGGGCAGGTCGAGTAGCTCGATTTTTGTTCGAACCTGGAAGCGTCGAGCTGGATCTTTGTTTGGGGTCGTGAGGGTGCGAGTATTTATCGACGATGGTCGCGATGATGATCGGAGGTCGGCGGCGCTTGTGGACGTGCACAGCGTGCACATCATGTCAGAGGGAGAAAGACTCGAGTTTTACTCGAGTTGTTTTGTTTGGGGTCTCGAAGTTTTTAGGCACTTGACTCGGGTTTCATTCGAGAAAGAAGGGGGGTGGTCTCGAAGCAATTTGTGAAGGCCTGGGGTAGATGGTATGTTACAGGTTTTATAAGTTTAAACTATTTGAAACTGTATTTTAGAATGTGAAAATGAACATTTAAACTAAGCTTAGATTAAAAGTTAGTTGGATTCAAATAGGGTTGAATCCCAGTTTTAAATAAATAAAGTTTTTTTTTCTTTATAACAATTTTAAAGAGGTTTAAATAGTTGGAAATTTAAAAGTAAGATTTGAAGTAAATTGTTTAAATACCTTTTTACTGAAAATTTAATCATTAATAAGAAAAAAATGTTTTATTCTTGAATAAATGAAGAAATATTTATTTAATCATTAAGTTAATTAAAATGAATGATTGACTAATTAAATTAATTAATATTTTGATTAATAGTTAATGAGAGTCATTAACTAAAGATTTTACTGATATGGAGTTAAGTATAATTACTTAATGTAATTAATGAAGTAAAATTTCTTAGAGAAGTAATTAATAAATAATTACTGAATGTAATCAATTAAATGATGGTTTGAAATTTGAGTAAATTATTTGTTAATAAATTTAAAGGATTAATTACTTAAATTGAAGGTTAATTAATTAATTAATGTGATTTATTTATGGATATGATTAACTAATGAAGTAATTAATAAAAGGATAAATTAATCTTAAAAATAATTTAAGGATAATTACTTAATGATAGTGATTAAAGAAAAATTTATAAATTTCTTAATTGATGATTAAGAGTAATTAATTAATAAATGAAGGTGAATTAGGAATGATAATAAATTGAGGAATAATTAATTAAAGTAATTAATTAAAGATAATTTATTAAATGATGAATAATAATTAAAGGTTAACTAATTTATTTATAAATGGTTAATTAATAAATGATTAAAGAATAATAAATCAAAATAATTTGTAATTGGTAAATGTTAATTAACCAAATTTTGTAGTTTATTCATAAGTAATTAATCTGGTATAAATTAATTATAATCAGATATAAATTGACCTTACTTATGAATGTTTGAATTCTATTGAATGTGAATTGTGTTGATATCCCTGATATATGATGCTTTGTGATACATCCTGATTTATGCCGTGATCTGTGATTTCTGTTTATGTGATATATTACTATGTGAATATGAAACCCTTTGCCCGTAAAACAGCATTTGAATTTCGATGCGACAGGGAGTCGGATTCCAGTTGGTTATCCGAAACCCACATCGAATTATAATTGTGAATCTTTGTGACTGATAAATTTATTTTATCTATGAATCTGTGAATGAAGATAAGCGTTATCGATTATACCGCTTATCGATATATCTGTGATGATTGATGTTGCACTATTGTGTGTAAAACCCCTGGACTACACCTTTACACACACAAATATGGATTTCACGTGGAAATCGGTTAAGTCATAGATAATTTAAATCTGATGTTTTTGGAATTGAAATTTTAATTTCAATTGATTTTGAAATTAGAAATTTGGGTTAAAAATGAAAAGCTTTCGAAATGGAATTTCAAAGATAAAAGTTATTTTGAATAACTTAATCGAGTTTTGAAAATTTAAATAATTTGATTTAAATTTAAATTCAAGATTTGAAATTGAATTCTATGATTTGAAACTAGGGATTAAAGATGTTTATATATGGGTTAAACTATTTTAAAAAGTATTGATTTTGGAATGTGAATATAATTCAAGGACTTTAACTCGTGTAAATAAAATTGGATTTTTCTTAAATGAAAACTGTTTGTTTTCAAATGATAAAAGCTTTCGTATATATAAGAAATGAAATTCCAATTTAAAGGAATTTCAAGTATGAATTGAAAGATGGTTTTCCAAGTTATAAATGAATTCTTTTGAAAACTATGAATTGAATCTGTTTATTTTTAACAGATTTAGAATGATGATTCGTTTAAAACATTCGAAATGAAATTGTTTTGAAAGCTATAAGTTGAATCTTTATTTTAAAGATTTAACGAGTTAATCCAATTGAAACAGAAATTGTTTTGGAAAAACTGTGAATGAATCTTTGTGAAAACTGAGTGAACTTTGTGAAATAAATCTTTTTGTTTAAAAGATTTGAAATGGTAATCGATTGAAACCATTTAAAAGAAGAAGTTGAATTATTAAGTTGTGACTTAATTGAAATCCCAATATCCATATGTTTTTAAAGATTGCGCTCGTTATTCGGGTTAGCCGGGAAAAGACATTCGTGTCATATAACCCATTCCGAATAATGATACGTCGTATATGGATAGCATTTGAAGACCGGCGTTGAAGACCGGATATTTACGAAAACGAAAGGACAACTCGTCGAATGTCTCTGCACTGACTGGTCCCCTGTATAGAGATTTTATCACCCTTTGTGATGGGAAGTCCGGACGGGATTGTGAATACCCGAAATTGCAAGGGCTTCGTAAGAAGTGCCTTCGGTTCTGTTCGAACCCGGAACAGACTTGTATGGTTACATGTCTGACATTACACTTTGAGATATAAATCCGATTTCTTTCAAATACATTTCTGTTGGTGGCAGAGAATTTATTCTCTTAGCTTAACACCCTTCTCTGAGACGTACGAGCTCAAAGGTTATGTAGTTGAAATTTATCAGCGATATATCCCAATTTGGTAATGTGGCATGCTGAGTGTTGCTGTGTGATGATCAGTGTTTGATCATTTGCGATATGATCATTTGTTTGATCTTATATCTTTGTGATCATAGGTTGATCATTTGTTTGACCCGAAGCATGGCTTTGTGAACAAAGCGTAGCTTTGTGGACGAGACTTCGTCGAGCCTCACACCCCGGAAATGGTCAAAACAGGAAAGATGCGGCAAGGTTCTAGGGAGTAGCGCCCCTTAGTGTATGTCATTTCTTTCTGGATAGAGGTGGTATCATGGTATGGAGCCCAGATACTTAACCTATGTGGTTACTGCATTATTATTCTGATGTGGTTGTTGGAAATCGAGGATCCTCGGGAAGATCGGTTACGATCGGGGGATGGCATACGCGTGTCAGTAGTTACCTATTTTTGCAGAGGTAACCCGGCCTTGTGTTGGCAGAGATCCGGTTAGGTTCTCGGGACGTCATTCCAGAGGCGTTTCCATGTGGCAATGGGAAGTTCCTTGGCCTGACCATTTGTTGGAAATCCAAACTCCAATACGAAACCCTGTACGGTATTAGTTGTAGAACCTGCCATTTACTTATGGTGGTCACCACTGTTTAGATGGTAGCTATAGTAGGCATAGTTCGGAATGTCTATGTCGGCTAAGATTTATATTCTACTTTCGAAATGTTTTCCACTATGCACTAATAATAATATCAAAAATGATTTGATTTTTGCGTAGTAAGCATCTTTGACTATCATAAGAAGAAATCTCCTCCAATTCTGCGTTTGCATTGTGTGTGTGGTGGGAGGTCTTATGGTAGTTTCATTTTCAAAAAGCATTGCGAATTGACTTTAAAATTCTCTGCTATTTGTTTTAAAGATAAACTGTTTTGTTGCTCACACCAGTCTCATGACTGATCCGGAGTTTATTGTTTCTTTCCTAAACTCTGGATGCTCAAAATTTTTCTACACGAGCAGTCTAGAGTTGAGTTTTTCAGATAGTCAGGTTCAGTAGATTTATCTGGAACCAGTTCAGTCTTTGGATATGGACTGCACTTGCTTATCTTTGTGCCTCGTTATTGGGAGTTCGAGCTATTTCTAGTTTGGTGCTTTGAAGATGAAGATTATCCGCTGCTGATATTAGTTATCTATTTTTTTTCCGCTGCTATTTGTTGTATCATATCTCTGATGTATATTGATATTCATTGTATCATCGTTGTATCAGATATTGTATATCAATGTATTATTCTTTTATTCCGCTGTGTTATTTACTTAACTGTGTTATAAGCTCCCAAGAACCAGATTCGACATTTGAATCTACGACATTTTGAGTACAAGTGAAGTACGGGTGCCGATTTTCGAAGGTCGACTTTTGGGTCTTGACAGTTTGTGAAGTGGTTCGCTAAGAATATGTTAGAGCGAACTGCGCCCATAGCGATAGTCGCTATGGATGCAGTTCGGCAAAGGTTTGAATTTCTATTTCAAGTTTGTTTTATTTTGAAATTAGTTTACTAAGTTTTTCAAACTTAATTAGTAATATTAAAAAGTAATTAAGTTGTAATATAATTATTTAATTAGTTAATTGACTAATTAGTTAATTAAAAGGTAATTAGCACCTAATTGGTAATTAAGAAGGTGATTAGAGGTTAATCATCACTTAAGTAAAGTTAATGACTGCTAATTAATTAATGAAGTTTTAATTAGTGATTAATGTGGTTAAGAAGTAATTAAGTGATTAATAATTATTTAATTAAGATTAATGGTTAATTAATTATTTATCTATTTAATGGGTTATTTAATTAATTAGGGTTTAACTCTTAAACACTTTGGTTTAACCTTAACCAAGTTGCATTAGGAAGTTAATTAGTACTTAATCAAGTTCATTAAGCCTAATTATAGTTTAATTATGATTTATCTTGATTTAAATTGGATCAATTAAGATTTAGTTAGGGTTTAAGCTAATTGAATACACTTTTAACTTTTCAAAGTTGATTTTAAACTAAACATAATGTGTTTTAATCAATTTTCTTTTTCAAAGTAAACCGATTCCATATCAAATGATCTCTGGTTCAGACCCTTAAGTAACCCATATGATTAGGAGAATTGAATGACATCCGTTAGTAGAACAAAACACCATTCTGCTATATTGTAAGTGATTTGATTGTGTGGACATGTGTTAAGCAGAATAAATCTCCGTTCTACTATAAATTGATTGAATTGTTTGGACATCTATTTAGCAGGATAAATCACCATCCTATTGTTATGTTATTTGGACTTGTATATGACAATTAGTTATATTGACGTGTTATTCCCTGATTGGATATGAACCATGTTTACATATATTATAGCTTATGTAAATAATTGTTATGTGAGTTAGGAATTGAATTTAAATTAATGGTAACTTAAATTAGTATCATTGGGACTGCTAAGCCTCATTTGGATTTTACAAAGTATGGTTTTGAATTTACTTTAGTTCTTTAATCAATTTTAGGCCAAGGGTTTATAAATGGTTTTTCAAGTTATATAATTCTTATATAGGTATTTGTAAATGGTAAATTTTTTTATAGAAAGGAGTTTTTACTAACGAAAAGGGTTATTAAGGTGTTTTACAAATGATGTTTGTAAATGATATTTATAAAGGATATTTTACAAAGGACTATAGAAAGGTTTATATAAAAAGTTTTAAAAATAGGAAAAAGGTTTATAAATCATTTCAGAGATTTATAAAGAGGTTTATAAATTAACTTAAGGGTTTATAAAAGTGGGTTATAACTTTATTTTGAAAGTTATAAGTTAAATGAAATATGGGATGAGCTTTTAAAAAGGGAATTTTTGATAAAGGATAAGTGGAATGTTTTATTTGGAATAAATGTTTGGATTTGGCTAGAAGAAAACTTTGAAAACTTTGTAAATATACTTATACTGATAAGATAAATATATAATTTTATTGTCAAGGCATGAAAGGTAAAATGTTTTGGTAATATACTTATACCGTTGAGATAAGTAAATAAATGTTTTTTCCCAAGTATAAAGGAAATGTAAGGGGTTGGAAATAGTGTTTTGAAAAGATCTTTTGATCAAGTTTTATAAAGTGTTTTTTTTAATTAAAGAGAATTAATAAAGGCTTAGTGGATCCCATGTGGAAATTAAACCATGATTCGATGTTTGTTTATTTGATAGTTAGATAACCGGCTATCAAAGCTGGACCCAAAATTTAACTTTAGAAATACCTAGCAGAAACACGAGAATTATATGGTACGGTAACCGTCGAACATGTTATACTATACGTATTGTAACAACCCTGGTTTTAGCGATTACCTGAGAATATTAAATTATAACGACAGTTATAATTTAATAGTGTAAATTAATAATTAAAGAGAAATTTAAATTGTTTATTGGAAATAAATAATATATTTGAGGATAAAATGAGAAAATAGAAT
This sequence comes from Allium fistulosum, assembly GCA_030737815.1. Lineage (NCBI taxonomy): Eukaryota > Viridiplantae > Streptophyta > Magnoliopsida > Asparagales > Amaryllidaceae > Allium > Allium fistulosum. Next base: position 1,088,750,769 of record CM060904.1, on the reverse strand, counting down.
TTTGGAAACTTTATTAAGATGGTTTGAGTTAAAAAATTGAGGAAATGTGTTTTACTTAGAGTTAATGCAATAATTTTGTAAATTATTGTTATTTACTTCTTTTAATGATTTTTAAAAGAAGTAATTAAATTTTGAAATGAGAAATTGTAATTATAATTTATTTGTTTTAATTAAAATGATAAGAATAACTTTATCTTGTGAATGAGTTTGATAAATTATGAATGGTTAAAACAATGTTAACTAAAACCTTAGTTAAAATGTAAAATAGTGCTTTATAAATCATTAACACTTAGGATTTTGTAAAACTTGGCAATTGGATCCATACCTCAAACCTCTTAGCCCATTTAAGAGAAGCTTCCTTCTCATTTGATGAATACAGTACGTTCATTCATTCTTCCTCTTTCTGTAAAAAAATAGAAACACAGTAAAACACAACTCCATCTTCTCCAACCCTAGGCTTTGAACTCAATTTCCTCAATGCAAACTGATATCTTTTGCAAATTAGAGTAAAATTGAAAGGTAAACAATCTCCAAACCCTACAGTTTCATCAAATTCCTAACTTTAGAAGTGTGTTTTTTCTAATTTTACTGTGCTTTTCCTTTTTCCATGTACTATTTTTGAGTTCTACAGGTTATTGGAAGCTTTCTTCTTATCCAAACTTGCTTCTTTCAGCAAATATCCGAGGTTTCATCATCTTTAATTCAAGGTGAGTTGAAAACTCACATTTTCTAGCATAGATTGAGATTTCAAGGTTAGAAATCTCAATTTTATTTTTGTTGCATGTTCATTCGTAGATCGCTGTTAGTAAATTAGACACAACATTTTCGTTTTAAATCGGAATTTAATTTTGTTTAAAGTTCTGGAAAGCATGAAGAGAGTGTGACAACTTTTATGTTAAACACTTTCAAAAATTTTGAGCATAGAGGGTCGAAAAATCAAATACAAATTCACTGCCCTGTCATTGTAAAATAGTGACATTCTGTGCATAATATAGTTGGTAATTTGCGGATATCTTTCAAATTTGATATCCAAATTTAATGATTCTTAATGTTTCGGAAAGCTTAACTTGTATTCTATTACTTTCATGTTTTGAGTTTTGTGAAATTTTGAGGTTTAAATTGTCGAAAATTCCATCTAGTGATGCTGTCTCGAGACTAAAATGACAGCAGAGATGAACTTCAAATCTGAAAATTGTTTCAGTCGTAACTTTTTCATTCTTTATCGGAATTGGTTAATTTTTGAAGTTTCGGAAAGCTTATTTTGGGTATAATAACTTTCATGTTGAACACATTTGCATATTTTAAGCATAGTTTGATCAAAATCATGTTGCAAACTCTCAGCTCTGTGATTTTGATAATTATGTTATCTAAACTGAACATAGTTAGTAAATTGGGCATATCTTCCTTGTTTCTTGTCGGATTCGGATGATTTTTAAAGTTCTGGAAAGCTTATTTTGTGTGAGACAACTTTCATGTTGAATACATTTGCATATTTTGAGCATAGTTTGATTAAAATCCTATTGCAAACTCTCAGGTTTGCTACTTTGATAATTACGTTATCCAAACTAAACACGGTTAGTAACTTAGAGGTATCTTTCTCGTTTCTTGCCGGTTTTATATAATCATTGAAGTTTTAGAAAAGTTAGATTATTTTATAAACCTTTCTTATTTTGAGTTTTGCAACATTATGAGGTTAAGATAGACGAAACCGTATTGCTTTGCTGTTGCTCTGAGAATAAACGACAGCAATAAATCATTGACTTGGGAATTGTACTAGCTTATTTTTGCTCTTATTCTTGTTCGGTTTTGATGTTGTTTTGAAATGTTTTGAGAGCTATGATTTCTATCAATAAGCTAGCTATATTTGAAGAATTTGAAATTCAAATTTAAATAGAATTTGAATTGATTTTGGGTTAAATTTGAATTGAATTCGTATTGAATTCAAGTTATCGGTCTTGAGTTATCTTTTTTTTGTTTTTCATTGTTTTCGAGCACGGGTTTCACTAAACCATTTTTGAAGTGATTTTTGAGATAAATGGAAATTTCAAATTATTATTATATAGTATTTTAAAATTATTTTTCTAATATAAAATCTATTTATTTCCTATAATAAACGAATTTCAAATATTGGTTTTAGTAATCTTTTTGAAAAAAAAAGTTTTAGAAGATTCTTTTCTCTAGTAAACTGTAATATATAAAACATACATTTTTACACTATTCGAACGTATGAGAAAGAGAATTAAACGATTTAGTAAAACACATGGTATGGGACATGTGCGTTTACTATCTTGGTTAATTCCGGACTTGTATGATCGAAGCTATTTGAGATTATTGATTCTGAGATGTTTTGCCATTTTATGACGTATTTTGAGTTTTATAATTCCGATTTATTGGGATTATTTAAGATGGCCAATATTTGGCAAGTATTATGGTTTGAGATCTCTTATGTAGGAGTATGGTCGATGAGAACCATCATGATGTTTTATTTACTTGCCAATGATATAAGGCAAGTCTTGAGTATATGATTTCATATTTTAAGGTTTATGGGTTATGAGGAACCATCACGATGTTTTCACTAGTCGAGGAGATGAGACAAGTTACGATGCCATTTAATAGTTGTAGATGAGATGAGTCGAGTATGGTGTCTTTTTATCACTTGCCAATGAGACGAGGCGAGATATGATTTTTCTGAGTTTTATGATGTTCCTAGTGTGGCATCAACTAGCGGCTAGTAAACCGCTAAGTGCAAACGTGTGGTATGGGACACACGTTAATACTTTTCGGGTTCCTATCCGTGAGTTTGTGACACATTCACGATGTTTACCTAGCAGAACTGCTTTGAGAGGTGTTAGTGACCTTGTCATGAGGACGAACTGCTTTGGGAGGTGTTAGCGACCTTGTTAGGGATGACAAAATGGCTTGGAAAGGTGTCAGCGACCTTGTCACGACGACGAACTGCTATGGAAGGTGTTAGCGACCTTGTCTAAGGCTTCGGCCATCTGAGTTCAGCACGTGCAGCATTGCTTCGGCATTGCAATCGGGGATCTGGCCAATCCGGGTTTTCTAAGTTTTGAGTTCGCCGTTTTTGGCGCATTAGAGTTAAGATTTCCTAAGTTTCGAACTCGCATCGAATTTTTTATTGAGTTTGAGATTTTATGAGTTTGAATTCGTATAGAGTTCCATGAGTTTTTAAGATTGAGATGCATGTGTGAGATTTAGCCGTCTTGGCTTACTTATGAGTTTGAGATCTCACATTCTTATGGAGTTACCTTGTGTTGCTTTCATGGCTTCTATTTGTGATTGAGATGAGTTTTCTCCTTTTTGGGATTAATGGTTCATCGAACCATTTGGGTTTTTATTTAAGCTTTATATGAGTTGATTTGAGTTCATTATGATTTATTGCCGATGATATGAGGCACTTGTGTTTTATTTGAGTATTGAGTTTGAGTTACCTCTTTCGAGGTATTTAGTCACTTAGGTAGCGTTTGTTACTTAAGTGTTAACCAATGAGCTTTCTAATCCTTCTCCCCATTCGAGAAGATGTATCACTATATCCATTCTACCTCATATTATCATTATTGACTGATTTGTATAGCTAGACTGACCCGTGTATTTATACTCGGGTCAGACCGAGTTGTTTCAGGTATCATCAATTGGGCTTAGCTTGAAGTTGGTGTTGGACATTAGCTTATCTATCGCTTGAGTAGTTGATTTCTTTCGCATACTCTGGTGTATTTACATTTGATTCGATGTATATAGTGTGGTTGAGTACCACCTTTATTGTATTCATATTGTATTGTACTAAACATGTATCAGTATATATGTATAAATATATATGATATTGATTACTGTTCTGTGATGTGCTTTACATTCAGTTATTGTATTTTGTTCTGATAGATCCGTTAGCCACCTATAGTTTTGGATTAAGCATTTACTGGGTATGTCGATCCACTTGAGTTGAAAAAAAAATTATATTGCATTTATCGACGTATTTAATAGATGTTTAAGACAAAATTATAGATGGTCGCCCTTAACCAGCCATATTCTCCACTTTAGTAGACAGAATTACTTGTTAATTCTCTTTGCTAAGGTGGGTCTCGGGGTGGGGCGTCACACGTATAAACTCATTTCGTTCTTCTAGGAAGAATGATATGGAAATCCGTCCAGAAATGGTTAGGAGGTGAACTCCACTCTTGTCATTTGTCTATTTATTTCCCAAAGAACCGGGGTTGAGTTTACCGAAAATATCAAAAGTTATTTCGAAGAGACCGAGATCAGATATGCTATCTGAAAACCACTTCGATCCAACTCAAGCATTTTGAAATGATGACATCTTGAAGCATGGGATCGAAGATGGAGCCATTGAAGTGCAAGGGCTGCTTGCTACTAATCCTGAGGGTGATTCAAAAATGGATGTAGAAGAAGTAGTGCCTTCAGTTTATCCTTATCCTGGACAACTTGTATGGATGAATGCTAGCACTGCACTACCGCTTGGACGACATTGTTAGCATTCCAAGATGGATTGCTATTTAAACAGGTAAAGCATAGCCTCAAGCCTCACAACCGGGAGAAATGGCAAAAACAGGGCATGTAGTAGAGCTATGTGGTTAGCTACCATTAGGAGTGGTCACCCCATTCTAGATGTCCCTTTCAGAGTTGGTTTGCATGCAAACACCATGGTAGTATAAGGCCTCGGTGTCAAGGGGGTGAGGTAATCCGGGCTTCCATGTTAAAGGGGCAGCCGGCTCTGTGTTAGAATCGGTGCATTTTCTAGAGGTGTGTCATCAGAATGTAGTCCCTTACCTTGCCATTGTTGGGATCCAATCTCCAATACGTGCCTTACGTTTTCATTTGTAGAACCTAGTATGTTTGAAAGTGAGATTCAGGCATTTCAACTATTTTATCTATTTACTTTAAACCTAGACAATATGATAATATAATTGGATTTTGATATAAAATGTTTTGGTTATCGTAAGGTAAAACCCATCAGTTTTTATGTGCGATATGGTCTTACAAGATACCTTTTGTTTGAAAAGTTTTCAAATGTAGAAATCAGTTTGGTTGTTACTTGTTATCGAGTTTTACTCACGCTGGTTTACCAGACTAACCTAGGCGTTATTCCATGTAATGCTCGGGTCAGACCGAGCATGTTTTCCCAGGTTTAGCTGGATACTTTGGAGTTGGGGAGGAGCTGGATGGTCAAGACGTATTCATGTATATTTTTCTTCCGATGTATTATAGAGTCTGTATGTTTGTCAATATAAGGAAAGGTTTCTATAACTGTCTAAATTTAGGATAAGTCTAGTGTACTTTGATGTTGTATATATGAATATAGATGTTTCCTTTTTGTAAAGATCATTGTTGTATTATATATTATTCGCTACCTTGTGAGATTCTATGTTGTTTAGTTTTCTTTTATCTTCTACCTTCTTCTTTCACCCTAACAAATCAGTATTTTCGGCACTTGAATGTTCGGCATGTGATACAGTGGACATTTTAGTGTCAATTTTCGAGGGTCGAAAATCTGGTTCGTTACAATAACATTGTCGTAATATAGTTCATAACAGAACTTAGAGCTCCCTTGAAGTCGAGAGACATATTCCCAATTGTTCCACATGATAAAATAGTTTATCATCGTTGGGAGAGTTGATTGACAGAGTAGATAATTAAAACATAATAGCATACCCTTTCACAAAAGGGACTGACCTAATTGGTTTTGAGAAAACCGATTGGAGAAGTTAGAATAAGATTCCATAATTGACCCTAGGTGCAAGTGGCAGATTGATAGAGTTAGGGGTATGCCTTAGGGGCATTTATGTAATTTGTTACATGTATCTAACTCGTTGATCAATCTTGTTCAAAATAAAGGTATTTCTTTCTATTATATGATTGATATAATGTGGTTATATTAAATAATAAATTTAATTAAAAGTATATTTAATAGTAAATCCAAAAATGGTATGTATTGTGATAGTAGTTACAAAGTGTTGTACCCGTGAGTAATTTATCACAATGAAACAAATATACCATTTTAAATGTTCCTAGCCAAGATGCATCGAGACTGGATATCGATGTATTCATTGAGACTAGAATACGTAACGCTCTCCAAATGTTTGGCGGTGTATTACTCATTACTGTTGGGAGCACCAAAGTGTTACGTACTGATAGTTATTGGATAACTATGGAATGACTCACTAGATAGTTTTTTGTTGGTCAATATAACTAAGGTCAAGTAGAGAATATCGATGTGACTAATTTACACAATTCTCTCGACTTGAGAATACAATTGATCTTCAATATGGAAGCTCCGCTTTGATTATAGTTAAATCATGGCACGACATCCATCGAACGAATATAGTTGGGTCGAGTGGATGCATTTGAAGTGAAACACTATTCAAGAGAGGATTCGTCTCCTCAGTTATATGAGGTTAGTGTCACAGTCAACTGAAGTCAACTCAAAGTCAAAGTCTCTGGCCAGAGCATTTTGGTTTATAGTAATTGTTATCATTGAACCAAAGACTTTGTGTTTGGACTATAAAGTTGAATGTGGATGATATTAGAATTTTGACCATTACCAAATTCCATAAATCCAAAGTGATATAGTTTTGACGAAAAGAATTGGTGTAAATAATTGTCACTATCAGGTACCGCTTATAATAAGTAAAATTTGATTTTACCGACAAGACCTGTAAGCGATGAATTCAGCCAAACCGTTATACCACCTGCTAAGTGATGTGTGAACATTAATATTTAAATTGTTCAATATTAATCGCCGACTGAACTCACACGTCTGAGTTGCACAACCGCATTTGTGATTTCTCCGAAAACCACACAATTTAATTAGTTTGTAAAATGTTGTAAACTATTTAAATTAATTAATATTTATGAAATATTAATTATTGTTAATTTATTTGATGTTTTGAATGTTGTTGGTAATTATTTTAATGCATATATAAAAGTTATATTTGCATATATCGATATGCGATATCACTATAATTTTAAACATGTTTTAAATAATTACATAAAAGTTGTTTTCTTTTATTTGGAAAAGTTGCATATTTGGAATGTGCTTGGATCAGCCATATAATGGTAAGGGGAGGAAATCAATTAATGGGATTAATTGAAATTTAAAAAGAGGAAATAAAGGAGGAAGTTCTAATACGAGAATAGGAAAAGGTTCCTTTAATTCTATTAAAAACAAAACCTCCTCATTTTTGAAAGTACAGAGAACAGAATGTGAATTTTACCTTTTTCTTTTTTCTTCCTCTTCTCTATCATTCACCCATGGCTGAAACATCATCAATAAAAAAGAACATTAAAACAAATTCAAATCAACATCAAGATAAATTAAAAAGGGTGTTTCATTCTTCTCTTGCAAAGTGGGATGTTGATTTTTGAAATCTAAGGAGAAGCCACAAACTAAGGTGTGATGAAGGGCAAGGTTTATCTGATCTAGAGAGTGATCAATCAGATCTAGGTATTCTTCTATCATTCAAGGTGTTTATACATGCTTCATCCTAAGGTAATTATATGTGCATATAATTAGATATTTACATGTTTATTTTATTATTATTTTGATCTATGTTTGTTTATCATTTCCTTTTAAGTATGTTCATAATAAATTGACATGTCTTGAATCTCATATTACTTCTGACAAATTGTCATCATTTTCTGTCTTGTTTGGATATGCAGTTTCTTATCACAAATTTTCGCATGCCTACCTTGTTCAAATTTATTTTATTTTATTGTAGATAGTTATGAAATTAAAAATTTACTTTGAATGAGATTTATGTATACTATGAGATAATCTTTACTCATTCAAATGCTAATGGATTATATATATATATATATATATATGTTAAGTTATCTATCATTCCTTGAATCTGATTTTAATTATATATGTTAAATTTTAGTACAATTGTTACGATCCTTGTTAAAACAAAAGTGGATACCTTGATTTAATATTAATGAATGGACTTTAGTGCAAATTTTAATTATTTGTTGTTTTCTATATTTAAAGTTTTATGTAAAGTTTGAAGTATTGTTTCATTCCTAAATTAAAATTTTAATGAAAACCTTTAACTTTAAAACCAAAAACCTTTTGTACAAATGTATAACACATATTCCATATGCTACATTGTTTGCAAATATATGCTTTCAGATCCAAATTATTAAATTTTAATTATCAGATATATGGAATATAAATGTTTTTTTTAAAATCAAATTTGTACAAAGATTACGAGCAATAATGTAACCTTTTTTTTGTTAAACATTTCCTCAATTGGAATATTTTCTATTAATGTTAATTTAGGATTTGAAATTATTTAAAACAACCAATAGGTTTTCACTTTGTATGTATGTATGTATCCATAATTATTATGAATGTACGCATTCATAATTATTATAAATGTATGCATATATTTCATTGACAAAATTTAGACAACAAAGGCATGTGTAGATTTGGTTGATAAGTAATCAATTTCATTTAATGTATTAATTGTTACAGCTAAATGGTAAAAGAAATGAAAGGTTTTCCTTTCATATTCGATCATATCCATGTGTAGATTTAATCGGTAAGTAATAAATGTCATGTAATGTATTAATTGTAACAGTTAAATGGTGAAAGAAACGATAGGTTTCCCTCTTTTCATATTATGTCATATCCAAGTGTAAATTTGATTGATAAGTAATAAATGTCATTTAATGTATTAATTATCACAGTTAAATGTTGAAAGAAATGATATGTTCCTCTCCTTTCATATTCTGTCATATCTTCCCTTTATTAATTGAATATAGGGATAGAGGGAAACAAATAATTTGCTTCTCTTAATTTATTTTTACATGTTTCATTTATACATATATACACCACTTATACACCGCACTTACACTTCACATAAATGAACGTATTTGATACATTCATCATATTACGTACATTTGTATATTTAAAATTCCTTAATTTACCATATTGAATAAAATCTTGATTTTATTTAAAAGAAATTTTAGATAAGATCTAAATGCATTTAGACTTCATGGGCCCGTTAATGATCCAAAATGCCTAAAAAATTTTAAACTCACCCATTTCTTCCGCTGTGGGCTGGCCCAGTTCCTTCTTAAACTTAAAATAAAAACATGTTTATTATAAAAGGTTATAATATAACATAAATTTTCAAAATGTTTGAAAATTTAATGAAAATTTCAAAATGTTTGAAAATGTTAATTTCAAAATTTAAAATTTATTAATAAGATTAATAAATTAAATTTATTAAATGAGTTAGTTAATTAATACTTATATACATGTATTATATGTGTTGATATATGTTATGCTATTTTAAAGTTTTAACATAACATAAGTATACATGTATGTAAGATAAATTTTGAAATTAATATTGTGACGCCCCACCTCTATGCTCATAATAACAAAGAGTATTAAAAGAAAAACTGTCTATTATTACGAAGAATAAGGCTGGATAGGAGCGACCATCCGTAATTGGCCTTACACTAATATTGGTTATCTCGGTAGGAGTGGTATATACTTTTTATTTTTCATCTATTATTTATTTACTCCCATCGACATATCCAATTATCAGTATAAAACAAACTACGATAGTTCATAATAGTTTAGGACATTAGATATAACAATAACACAGATAATATGAATGCGGAACACAGATTAACAAAAATCTCATATATATATATAACCGATGTCAGTTACAATATAGTTGACTCGATACATATGATACAACTTCAACTGCCGACTCTAGAAGTTATATATACAAGTACATTATCGACTAATATACATGAATACATATCGTTCTATACAATGACACGACTACTACAAAATGACACTGACAACTTCAGAAGATGTGAAAAGTCTTCATATCCTGAACAGCAACTCAATGAAGAAAATCTACAACCTGAAATAACTCGGGTCTGACCCGAGTATTACATTCAAAAGAAAATAATACCTAGGTCAGTCTAATTCAAACCAGTTTATTAGTGCACAGTAGCAATAATAATCACTATCAAATAGACGACAGTCACAGAAATCTCGTATATCCAACTTCTCGATACGAGAACTGGATAACGGCAAATATGACACTAAATAGTGTTAATCAGCGAATCAGCAATCTCAAAAAGATCAGTCAAATCAAATTTCTGTGTGGCTGTAGTACACGCACGCGTGCACTGCCTCGCCACACAGTAGCGAAATCATCACGACGGTGAAAACTAACAGCAATTAAAACTGTAGAAGTCAACATAAATAAATAAAAAAACAACATGCACTAACTCAAATTAAGAGGAATGAGTCACACACAAATGTACACCGAAAGTCTACATTCGTGTACAGGGTCAAACCCAGGTCTTTGAGACCGGATTCAACTCGCTGTAAAATTTCACAAATCAACTTGAAACAATCAAGAACCCACAAACCAAGCTCAACTAATTCGAGCAATTGGAATCAGTGAACAAGTTCACTATCAAAGAAACAGCCGAAATCAAGTGCTACAGGTTACTGCACATCAAGTATGCAGCCCAAAGTTACAGTAAAGCAACAAAAGAAAATACTCAATTGTCTGCATATTAATTATGCAAAACCAAAGTCAGATCAGAGGTAGCAACTTTGAGCTACAGGATCAATCAAGTAAATATGGGCAGGTCCAGTACAAATCAAACAGTATAGGCATACACAAAACGTATGTATGTACGCACATATATGGTAAGACTTGAGCATGCAAGTGCAGACAGCAAAGGCGTAGCCTCAGCATCAGATCAGAAGTGGAGCCATAGCCAAGTGAATGGCCAAAACAAGACAACTCGAATGAACTACAAGTATGTCATAATGCCAATGGAGAACAGGCAACGCAAATACACATTGACCAAACATTGAAACAAACAGTAATATGCAGTTCAATGGTTAGTTCAGGTCAGACCAACCAGAAAAGATGTAACCACTATATGCAGCGATACACAGTGGCCTGTATGAAGTACCCAAAACCCTATACAAAAACTGATACACATAAAAGGAGATGTATCAAGATACTAATGCAAGCAGACTCAAGCACAGATGTAAACTACTCAAAGTAAACACATGGATGTAACTCGACTAACAGATTGAACTACAAAGAGGCACATGAACAGAAAATCAGACTCAAGGCTACAGTGAACTACATGATGAACCAGTTTACAATGAAGACACATTTGAATGAATCATCCTCAGCATCAGATCAAAAGTGAGGCCATACTCAAGCGCACTTTATCAGGTACAAATGCAAACACGATAGAAGTGAACTGATCGAAACAACAACAGGGTAAAATGCAACAGAGTATACAAGGACCAAGTCTATATTTTTGGGAAGCCAAGGATCAATATATCAAAGACAAGTAGACACGGACAAAGCCGAGAAATCAAATTCAAAAACCAACCTGAATTCAATTATCAAATCCAGTTCGAAACCAACAGAAGAAAATGTCACGTAGCCACAGTCGAAAATCACGGAACATAGTCTATCGTCACAATTTTTAAAGCCGAGTACTTTAAACCGTGACAATCAAGCAATCTCGTATTTATGCAAATGAATTAGTCAAGAAAGATCACGAACATCCAAGTAAAATCGAGTGGCCGATCGAACAGAAGTGATAAATTCAAATATGTATCAGAGAATTCAAATGCCAAAGTCTGAAATCATTTCGAATGAACAAAGTCACAAAATGAAGTCACCAAACTACTGCACTGGACAAATGCGTACAAATGAACAATTTTTCTCAAGGCCACAATCCAAAAAGAAATCATCATCCCAGTCAGAGAACGAAACAAAGTTACAGCCGATGAAAATTCACCAAACCAGCTACTGACAAAAGCCAAGGTTAAATAAATTCCGCAAACCAAAGTCAAGCCCAAAGTCTAATCGAATAGCCAAGAAATCATAAACACTGAAGTATGAATCAGATGTGAGTAAACTCACCATTTTTTTCGAAGCAAGGACGAGCTCGATCGAGGGAAGGAGCTGCGAACGGTCGCAAGCAAACAACCAGAGAATCGATCAACAACGAACGAGCGCAAGCCAGAGCCGAAACCCTAATTCGAGAAAGAAGAACGAAGCCGCCAAAGCCCTAATTTTCGATGCCGGGGAATGAACGAAAGACGAGTTGCTTCTATTTCTTTCTTTCTTTTCGAAAGTTTGCTAAGGGCTTGGAACGATTGGAAAATGGAGGGGGAGGAACGAATGAAGATATCGTGGCCGCCATTATTTTGTTTTCTTCGATTTTGGCTTAGGGTTTACGAGTGGAGTCAAGGGAGGGGAATTGGGTGTTGAATACTATCACGGCTTCAAATTGGCTGAGATTAATATTTAAAACCCAAACAACACTTAACCTCTTTCCAAAAGAATTTCAACTTCAATTTTTTTTTAAAAACTTCAATTGCAATTGCTAAATGAATTTAAATTGTCATTTGACGATATTCAACTGCTATAAAACCCCTGGGTTGTTACAGACTCCCCTCCTTATAGAAATTGCGTCCCCGCAATTTTCATAATTAAGGTCGTCAACAATTATTATTCTTCTAACATAAACTGGTTACGTTAGAAAAATAAAGATCGAGAACCCAATACCAAAGAAATCTTTCAAATGCATACAAGAGATTCACAAATTCTCAACAAAATCTAACTATCAAGATAGATAATTAGAAAACAACAAAACTGAATAAATGCAATCATCAGCGATATTCATTTATCAACAAGATAATTAAAATACAGAGAATCACAAAGCAACAATGTCTAATCATCGATACGATAATTAGAAAAACAACAAAAGCTAATTATCAACAGAGATGATTAGAAAGCACAAATCACCATTCGCAAAACTGCAAATATCTAGTTATCTCAACGGTAATCAATTTCAAATCAACCAATATTCAATTATCAAAAGCGATAATCAAATTCAAATTCAACAAATATTTGATTATCACAAAACGATAATCAAATTTTCAAATCAACAAATATTCGATTATCAAAAACGATAATCCAATTTCCAAATCAACAATTATTTGATTATCACAAGCGATAATCAAATTTCAAATTCAACAAATAATCGATTATCAAAAGCGATAATCAAATTCAAATTCAACAAATATTTGATTATCACAAAACGATAATCAAATTTCCAAATCAATCAATATTTAATTATCTAAAACGATAATTAAATCTTAAAGCAACAAATATTTAATTATCTAAAGCGATAATTAAATTCGAAATCAGCAAATATTTAATTATCTAAAGCGATAATTAAATCTCAAATCAACAAATATTTAATTATCTAAAGCGATAATTAAATCTCAAAGCAACAAATATTTAATTATCTAAAGCGATAATTAAATCTCAAATCAACAAATATTTAATTATCTAAAGCGATAATTAAATCTCAAAGCAACAAATATTTAATTATCTAAAGCGATAATTAAATCTCAAATCAACAAATATTTAATTATCTAAAGCGATAATTAAATCTCAAAGCAACAAATATTTAATTATCTAAAGCGATAATTAAATCTCAAATCAACAAATATTTAATTATCTAAAGCGATAATTAAATCTAAAATCAACAAATATTTAATTATCTGAAGCGATAATTAAATCTCAAATCAACAAATATTTAATTATCTAAAGCGATAATTAAATCTAAAATCAACAAATATTTAATTATCTAAAGCGATAATTAAATCTCGAATCAACAAATATTTAATTATCTAAAGCGATAATTAAAAACAACAAATATCTGATTATCAAAAACGATAATCAGAACTCATATCAACAAATATCTAATTATCACAAGCGATAATTAGAAACAACAAATATCCGATTATCAAAAACGATAATCAGAACTCATATCAACAAATATCTAATTATCACAAGCGATAATTAGAAACAACAAATATCCGATTATCAAAAACGATAATCAGAACTCATATCAACAAATATCTAATTATCACAAGCGATAATTAGAAACAACAAATATCCGATTATCAAAAACGATAATCAGAACTCATATCAACAAATATCTAATTATCACAAGCGATAATTAGAAACAACAAATATCCGATTATCAAAAACGATAATCAGAACTCATATCAACAAATAACTAATTATCACAAGCGATAATTAGAAACAACAAATATCCGATTATCAAAAACGATAATCAGAACTCATATCAACAAATATCTAATTATCACAAGCGATAATTAGAAACAACGAATATCCGATTATCAAAAACGATAATCAGAACTCATATCAACAAATATCTAATTATCACAAGCGATAATTAGAAACAACAAATATCCGATTATCAAAAACGATAATCAGAACTCATATCAACAAATATCTAATTATCACAAGCGATAATTAGAAACAACAAATATCCGATTATCAAAAACGATAATCAGAACTCATATCAACAAATATCCAATTACCTGCAGATAATTGGAAGCAACAAATATCTAGAAATCAATTAAGAAGACTAGAAAATCAACATAAAAGCTTGGATCGATCCCATCAGATGGCGAGTTTTTAATTCGCCGCACGTGCAACAACATATGGCCGAAGCCTACCAAGTACTCAACATAATTTTTTTTTGGCCCCCAACAAATGACTCGAAGGTCCAACATATGACCCGAAGGTCTAGTACTGGTATTTGACCTGAAGGTCCAACATATGACCCGAAGGTCCAACATAGTGGCTCGAAAGCACACGAAAACATCAAATATTTCAATTAACGAGTCCGGAATTAACCAAAATAGTAAACGCACATGTCCCATAACCACGAGTTTTACTAAATTGTTTAATTCTCTTCATCGTTTCCTTGAAAGTGTAGAATCATCAAAACAACAGATATTCAATTAACGAGTCCGGAATTAACCGAAATAGTAAAAGTGTGGTTCCATACTCCGCACTTTTGCTAAATCGTTTAAATCACTTCATCGTTTCCTTGAAAGTGCAAAATTGTGTATTTTGTAAAAATACACTTTACATTCTCAAACGGACAAGTCCGGAATTAAGCGAATTAGTAAAAGAAAGGGGTCATAGTCCTCGATTTTGCTGAAACATTTAAATCGCTTCCTCATTCTTTTGAAAGCGCAAACTGTTAAAATTCCCGAAAGCAATTTTATTTATTTTGCAAAAATAACAATTCACATTCTCAACTGGACAAGTCCGGAGTTAAGCGAAACAGTAAAAGAAAGGGGTCATAATCCTCGATTTTGCTGAATCGTTTAAGTCGCTTTCTCATCCTTTTGAAAACGCAAACCGTTAAAAATTTATAAAACAATTTTCATTTTTAAAACGAGTTTCCAATCACGTGATTAAAACAGCAATATTAGTAACAATTTCGATAAGGAAATTGTACTTCTCAAAATACCGTAAAAACGGTCACAAATCAGTATTGCGGAATAACCGCTTAAAAATCCACTTTTAAAACTTGACGGTTATTGAAGCCAAGGTGACAGTAATTTTTAAACGTCAAAATCTCATCAAAATAATTTACATCAAAATGTAATATCAGTGAATTTTCATTCATCAAAATGCCATAAAACACCGTGCTTCAAGAATTTAGCATTGGTGTAAAAATCCCGTTACAAAAATAACGGCAACAAAATACGTTTCATAACCTAGCATCGGTTCAACGTAAAATAAATGCAGTAACGTGCAATTCAAATTGTGCACGTACTACAAAATGAACAAAGAAACTATTCGAAGGTATCTTCAAAGAAGATAATTCAAAACAGCAAAAATCTGATCAATATATGATTAGTACAAAAGAAAGCCAGCGGAAATTTCAACAAAAATCACATATCTGCAATTTCTTCGAATCCTCAATTCGGATTCGAAATTCCCAAAGAAACAAAATAATTACAGCTATGTAAACAACAAATGAAATTTATTTCAATTTCTAAATCAAATAGATTATCAGTTGTACCCAGCGAAGACAGTTTCACAGTTTCCGCTGCGCACTCTGATAAACAGTACTCAAATCAATCAAATCATCAGAACACAAATCCACTATTATTTTTAAATAATGATATTTAGAAACTTGCATCAAAATTTCAAAACTTTAGTTTTGACTCCAATCACAATAAAACATCGACCAATAGTTGTAACATATGTTCCATCCAAGTTATGTTTTATATTATGTCCATAAACCCCAAGCTCTGATACCAACTGTGACGCCCCACCTCTATGCTCATAATAACAAAGAGTATTAAAAGAAAAACTGTCTATTATTACGAAGAATAAGGCTGGATAGGAGCGACCATCCGTAATTGGCCTTACACTAATATTGGTTATCTCGGTAGGAGTGGTATATACTTTTTATTTTTCATCTATTATTTATTTACTCCCATCGACATATCCAATTATCAGTATAAAACAAACTACGATAGTTCATAATAGTTTAGGACATTAGATATAACAATAACACAGATAATATGAATGCGGAACACAGATTAATAAAAATCTCATATATATATAACCGATGTCAGTTACAATATAGTTGACTCGATAATTATGATACAACTACAACTGCCGACTCTAGAAGTTATATATACAAGTACATTATCGACTAATATACATGAATACATATCGTTCTATACAATGACACGACTACTACAAAATGACACTGACAACTTCAAAAGATGTGAAAAGTCTTCATATCCTAAACAGCAACTCAAAGAAGAAAATCTACAACCTGAAATAACTCGGGTCTGACCCGAGTATTACATTCAAAAGAAAATAATACCCAGGTCAGTCTAATTCAAACCAGTTTATTAGTGCACAGTAGCAATAATAATCAATATCAAATAGACGACAGTCACAGAAATCTCGTATATCCAACTTCTCGATACGAGAACTGGATAACGGCAAATATGACACTAAATAGTGTTAATCAACGAATCAGCAATCTCAAAAAGATCAGTCAAATCAAATTTCTGTGTGGCTGCAGTACACGCACGCGTGCACTGCCTCGCCACACAGTACGCGAAATCATCACGACGGTGAAAACTAACAACAATTAAAACTGTAGAAGTCAACATAAATAAATAAAAAAACAACATGCACTAACTCAAATTAAGAGGAATGAGTCACACACGAATGTACACCGAAAGTCTACATTCGTGTACAGGGTCAAACCCAGGTCTTTGAGACCGGATTCAACTCGCTGTAAAATTTCAAAAATCAACTTGAAACAATCAAGAACCCACAAACCAAGCTCAACTAATTCGAGCAATTGGAATCAGTGAACAAGTTCACTATCAAAGAAACAGCCGAAATCAAGTGCTACAGGTTACTGCACATCAAGTATGCAGCCCAAAGTTACAGTAAAGCAACAAAAGAAAATACTCAATTGTCTGCATATTAATTATGCAAAACCAAAGTCAGATCAGAGGTAGCAACTTTGAGCTACAGGATCAATCAAGTAAATATGGGCAGGTCCAGTACAAATCAAACAGTATAGGCATACACAAAACGTATGTATGTACTCACATATATGGTAAGACTTGAGCATGCAAGTGCAGACAGCAAAGGCGTAGCCTCAGCATCAGATCAGAAGTGGAGCCATAGCCAAGTGAATGGCCAAAACAAGACAACTCGAATGAACTACAAGTATGTCATAATGCCAATGGAGAACAGGCAACGCAAATACACATTGACCAAACATTGAAACAAACAGTAATATGCAGTTCAATGGTTAGTTCAGGTCAGACCAACCAGAAAAGATGTAACCACTATATGCAGCGATACACAGTGGCCTGTATGAAGTACCCAAAACCCTATACAAAAACTGATACACATAAAAGGAGATGTATCAAGATACTAATGCAAGCAGACTCAAGCACAGATGTAAACTACTCAAAGTAAACACATGGATGTAACTCGACTAACAAATTGAACTACAAAGAGGCACATGAACAGCAAAGCAGACTCAAGGCTACAGTGAACTACATGATGAACCAGTTTACAATGAAGACACATTTGAATGAATCATCCTCAGCATCAGATCAAAAGTGAGGCCATACTCAAGCGCACTGTATCAGGTACAAATGCAAACACGATAGAAGTGAACTGATCGAAACAACAACAGGGTAAAATGCAACAGAGTATACAAGGACCAAGTCTATATTTTTGGGAAGCCAAGGATCAATATATCAAAGACAAGTAGACACGGACAAAGCCGAGAAATCAAATTCAAAAACCAACCTGAATTCAATTATCAAATCCAGTTCGAAACCAACAGAAGAAAATGTCACGTAGCCACAGTCGAAAATCACGGAACATAGTCTATCGTCACAATTTTTAAAGCCGAGTACTTTAAACCGTGACAATCAAGCAATCTCGTATTTATGCAAATGAATTAGTCAAGAAAGATCACGAACATCCAAGTAAAATCGAGTGGCCGATCGAACAGAAGTGATAAATTCAAATATGTATCAGAGAATTCAAATGCCAAAGTCTGAAATCATTTCGAATGAACAAAGTCACAAAATGAAGTCACCAAACTACTGCACTGGACAAATGCGTACAAATGAACAATTTTTCCCAAGGCCACAATCCAAAAAGAAATCATCATCCCAGTCAGAGAACGAAACAAAGTTACAGCCGATGAAAATTCACTAAACCAGCTACTGACAAAAGCCAAGGTTAAATAAATTCCGCAAACCAAAGTCAAGCCCAAAGTCTAATCGAATAGCCAAGAAATCATAAACACTGAAGTATGAATCAGATGTGAGTAAACTCACCATTTTTTTTCGAAGCGAAGACGAGCTCGATCGAGGGAAGGAGCTGCGAACGGTCGCAAGCAAACAACCAGAGAATCGATCAACAGCGAACGAGCACAAGCCAGAGCCGAAACCCTAATTCGAGAAAGAAGAACGAAGCCGCCAAAGCCCTAATTTTCGATGTCGGGGAATGAACGAAAGACGAGTTGCCTCTATTTCTTTCTTTCTTTTCGAAAGTTTGCTAAGGGCTTGGAACGATTGGAAAATGGAGGGGGAGGAACGAATGAAGATATCGTGGCCGCCATTATTTTGTTTTCTTCGATTTTGGCTTAGGGTTTACGAGTGGAGTCAAGGGAGGGGAATTGGGTGTTGAATACTATCACGGCTTCAAATTGGCTGAGATTAATATTTAAAACCCAAAAAACACTTAACCTCTTTCCAAAAGAATTTCAACTTCAATTTTTTTTTTAAAAACTTCAATTGCAATTGCTAAATGAATTTAAATTGTCATTTGACGATATTCAACTGCTATAAAACCCCTAGGTTGTTACAAATATAATTTAATTATAATTGTTTAATTAAATTAATTAATTAAATGTTGATTAATTAAATAAAAAACACGCATATATAAGATATATGTGTTATACTATAAAGGTTGTAGTATACACTATAAAGGTTATAATAGATATGTCTAATATAAAAATCGTATTGAAATACTGATTTAAAATTAATTAAAGAGTTAATTAATTAAAATTAATTAAATAAGGTTTAATTAATAAAATATTATACATAAGATTATCATATAAGTAATATGAAATATAAAAGTTATATAACAATAAAACTTATATGATATGGATGTATAAACTAAAGATGGAACGTTAAGAAACCCAAATAGACTTAAGGAATAAATACATACATAAATGTACGTATACTGTAATTTCTGATGTGTCTGATACTTTAATCACGAGGGTATTTCATAAGAAATACATTATTCCATAAGTCGATATCACTCAATGCAATATATTGAAGATTATGAATCTTCAATATAATGTTGTCATCTACCATATATATATTAATAAATTACTTGCACACTCCTTAGTTGTTGAGCAAACTCAAGCTGGAGATGTTATGTGTAGTATTATCAATATATTGAATAGATGAGGTAAGATACCATATGTATTTGTTAAGAAAACTCAATGTCGAAATAAGATTAGGACAAGAAAAAATTGGTCAGGAGTTGTATGTGATACAACCAATAAGAAGTTATCCATCATTTGTGGGGCTATGATTTGTTGAGCAAACTCAAGGTCAGAATACCAAGACAGATGAGTCCTAACACTCACTAGTGAAGTCGACAGACTTCTATGTTTTATCTTAGGGTTTGGAGAAACATAAAAGACTAGTGGTAGCCTTATTAAAAAATGAAATGGTAACATTTAACCTTTCTAATATTGTAAGAACATATGCTAAATAATGATTTTGCTGTTATTGAATAGTGTTAAAGCCCGAAGAGAGAACTCGTACTATTCATGGAATTTAAAAAGTGATTTTGATGTTATTCCACCCATAGGTATGGTTGAATATGGGAATTGATATTGAGTATAATGAGATAATTTTTATAGATTCTACTTACTTAATATTTACCGCTTTCAGATTAACATCCTAAATAACATGGTTTTAACTCAATCAAAATTTTGATTTCTGAATTAAGAAATCTTTGTTAATATTTAAATGAAATGATTTGAAAATATTTTCCTAAGAAAAGAATGAAATGATTTGGAATATAAAAAGGTTTTAAGTAATCAAAGGATTTGATAAATGAGGTTTAATGATTCCTTGTATACCAGAAAGAATGTTTTAAAAATATATACCTCCAGAAGATATTTTGATAAAAAGAAATTAATCAATCAAAGAATAATTCCCTATTCACTTAACATCTTTTAATCGATGATTGGTTTGAAGGAACCGGGGTCAGATTTGGGTAATTCCTATTCGAAAACCACTTCTAACCAATATACGTGTTCGAAAAATGAAGACCTGATGAAGACAA
This sequence comes from Allium fistulosum, assembly GCA_030737815.1. NCBI lineage: Eukaryota > Viridiplantae > Streptophyta > Magnoliopsida > Asparagales > Amaryllidaceae > Allium > Allium fistulosum. The sequence goes on along the minus strand of CM060904.1, from coordinate 1,088,729,956 downwards.
TGAATGTGAAGACCAGAGATCTTCATGGTGGAAGGACTGCTTGTTGATATTTCTGGTTTGATCCCAAATAACTAAAGTAGCAGTGGTCCCTTCGTCTATGAAAATCTTCGGGTTGCATGGACTTCTCGCTGCTAATCCAAGGGGTAACTCCCGACAGGATGTAGTAGGAGAGTGCCTTCAGTTTGTCTTGTTCCTGGACAACTTGTATGGACGAATGTCTGACATTGCATTTGTAATTACATTGATTGATCTCTATGACCATATCGTTTGATTGGTGGCATTTGTAGAAATCAGTTGTGTGATTAAGGAATGGCAATGTGGCATTTAAAGTGGAATGTGGTATGTGAAAGGTAATCGCTACCTCAGGCCTCATCAAACAGTAATGGCTTAAACAGGGCATGCCATAAGGCTATGTGGGTCACGTCCATAAGGGTATGGTCATCACCCTTCTAGATATATGTAACGTCGGGTTTTAAATTAATGTTGTGTATGATGTGGTTGCGTATAAAGGCCCGTATCTCCGTACCCTTTGAGTCGACCATAATTCACATCAATACAACTCAAATTGAGCGGAAATACATATCTTTAGGGGTAAAGAAGAAGAAAGAGAAAGAAGAAATAAGAACAACAATACACAAAATCTCACAACCGTAGCGGAACAAAATATAATATGTAATAATAGATTTTTATACAAAGGAAACTGTATCTACTAATATACATACAATCATCAGCGTACAACAATTCAATACATCAATATGGAATGTTATAATAACTTATCCTCACACAGCGGGAATATAACCAAGTACAGAGATACGTCTCTGTCATCCAGTTCGTCGCCTGAGCACTATAGCATTCTAACCTGAATCTGAAATACTTGGTTTGACCCGAGCATTATAATAAAATAACACCCGAGTCAGTCTGGAAAACCAGCGTGAGAAAACACACTCAATTTGAATTATTAACTTTTATCAAAATCCTTTTAAAACAAAGGTATCTCGTAAGACCACGTCACACATAAACATGACGGGTTTTTACCTTACGATAACCAATTTTTTTAATCAAAATCAGCTGATATTATAATAGTGTCTATAGAAAGTAAATAGAAAATAACTAAAATGCTTGCATCTCACGTTTCAGCATAGTTAGGCACAATCAACACCGTACGGCGCTTATTGGAGAATGGATTCCATACAATGACTAGGCACTGGTGTGACATCCCGGAATTTCAAGCAATATCAATTTAATAATCTATATTAAATATTAAATTGATTTGATATATCTTTGTTAATAAGATATGAATTGATTTGATAATTTTCTTTTAAATGGATATTTAACTGATAAATTATCTTTTAAAGGCTAATAAATTGTTTTCTATTTATTTATATATATATTTGTATATATTGTAAATAGTCAATGTCTGTTTTAAATTTGATTTAAATTCTATATTAAATAAATAATCATATGGCTTTAAAATATACTCAAGATTTAAGTTAAGTTGTTTAAATGGTTTTAGCTTAGATTTAAATTAAATAAATGACTTTGTTCTTTTAGAGTATAGCTTAATAAAAAAAATAAGTAATAAAGAGTGAATTCTTTTATAAATTCTTTTAATGTAATAATGTGCTTTATTTATAATGTGATGTCTATATAAGTAGATTTTTATTTTAAATGAAAATTGTTATATATGTTTTAAAAAGAAGTTATGGTTTTAAAATTTATGTAAATCTCTAAAATAAATATAATAATTATAGATTATAGATAATAAAATATACCTTGTAAATATTTAAAGTAATTATAAAATAAAATGATAATGGGGAATTATATATTGATTGTTTATCTTTTAAAATGTAAATACCTTCATGTTAGAAATTAAAAATAAATACATTTATGCTAGGAGATAGAGATAAATTAACAAGCTAACATAACCATAACCATATCAATTTTTATAGTAAAACTTAAGTATAAATCAAATGTATGAAATAAAATAATAAATAAGTAAATAAATGTAGTATTTAATAGTATAAACTGTAAAAATAAAAGAGTAATAAATAGGATATGCAGGTAAGTTTAGAAGCAAAGCAAGTAAACAAATGCAAAGCAAATAGCAAAGTAAAGCTTAAGTAAAATATCATATACACTATACCAAGTTATATATGTGCAGGCAAGAAATCACCTAAGTACAAGATAGTAGATAAGGCAAGTAAATATTATACATTATAGCAATGTACATGTGCAGGCATAATTCGTATCAGTGTATACGAATACAAATAGGGTAAGTATGCTTAGCATCTAAGGCAAACAAAAATGAACTTGTGTAAGATTTCTAAGTACATAAAAGAATAAAATAATGGGTAGTGTAAACTAGATAAGGATCAAGACATTAAATGCCATCTCCTCTAGTACACGAGACATTTCATTTCAGCTTCCTTTTAGATAAAAATCTCTGAAATGTTGTGTACTTGAACAATAAACAATATTGTATACTTGTTTATTTATCAACTTACCTCATCCCATTCGTTTACAAAAGGCTGGGCAAATCCAGTTTCTAAAAGTTTAAACAAATACAACCTAAGAAAAAGAAAGGATAGAAGAAATATACAAACCTGCAAACTAAAATCTAAGGATCTATGCAAAGAATCAACAAGCAAGATTTTCTGCAATTCATGTTCAAGTTTTAAAGCCATTTCAAAGTTTTCAAGAATCAAGTCAACAAAATATGCAAGTTTCAAATGCCAGTTCAAGCTTTCCTGTTTTCAAAACAAAGATCAAACCTTCTGCTTCAAAAAGTCATTGTGAGTAAACTTTTTTACTAAAACTTAAATACTCTGAGCATTTCTGTGTTAATGTTTGTTTATATGTATGTGTTTGAGAAATGCTTTGTGAAATTATGTAAGTGTGCATATCTGTAGTTGTTAAACACCTCAGGTCATAGTTTCAACCCTCTGCCTTGAAAACTGTAAACATGAGATACCTTTGTTTAATGGATATGACTTAGGTTTTAAGTAGACTTGTGGTGTATGTCTGAAATGTGTTGCTATGATTGTTTTAAGGCTCTGGAAACATATGAGTATGTTTAGATAAGCTATTGTGATCACCTCTGTTTAAAACTTTAGAGATTTAAAACTTAGTTTTAACTCAAATCTCTTCTCACTCAAATCTTCTGTAGGCTTAAGTATTTTAAACAAAGTTGTTGTTTAAAACTAAACCAAGCTTTAAAAACATTTGCAAGAATTTTAGATAGAAACACTGTTTGGGAGAAGAAAACACAGAGGAACTTGAAAAATGTTAAAAACCAAATATTGAAATTTGTTGATACAATCATATATCTGAAATAGTAGATGAAAGCTAGGATTTTTAAGATCAAGTTCATAATTTTTAATGTAGTATTGAATGGGTTATTTGGGTTCGTCTGGAAATCATGTTTTCGAGCATTTCCGATGATCACGTGGTCGAGGGTGGTCGGGCTTGTGAGAGGTGATGGAGGAGCCTATGGGGATGAGTGGAAAAATGGTGGTAGATGGCCACGGCCCTGGTGGCGTCAGCGGTTAGGACTTGAAGTTTCTAACCCTAGTTTTTCTGAGCATGATGAAGTCGACCACTGTAGCCTGGAGAGTTGATCGAGTTCGACGTGTATTTGGGTAATGGTAGTTGTCGTGAAGAGAGAGGCGACGCTGGAGTTTCGGAGGCAGCGATGGTCGGAGCTTCAAAGGGGAGGCGTTGACAGGTCTTGGCAAGTTCGAACTGTTGGGTTTCCAGGTTTGGGTGAACTCGAATTTTAAATTCGAGACAAAGAGGGTAATCTGGTGATAGGGATGGTGTTTGGGCATGGGTGTCGACGAGGGAACGTCGTCGAGTTCGACCGGAATCGATCAAAACTCGTGTGCACGTACACGGGATTTCTGGTGCATGTGGAATTCTGGTAGCAGGGATGATACGCGAGTTCCTCGAGTAAAATGAGGAAGAGGCCGAAGTTTCTACTTGTTCGACTCGAAGAAGGAAGTGGAATGGGTTTTTGCAAGGGGAGACTCAAAGCGAAGAAAGGAAAGGCTCGGGTTTGTTTGCGTGCCAGTTTCAAAGCCTACCAGGCTTTAAGTATTCAAAAATTTTAAGACAGGGTTTTAAACCTAGTTAAAACCAAAGTGTAAGCTATGGATTCAAATTTGCTTTTGACTCCATAGTTTTAAATAAAAACAAGTTTTATAAAATAAAATGTTTTAACAACTTCTAAATGTTTAAAGTAGATTTAAATTGTAATTTAAATCTTGCTAAGTTAAATGTTGTATTTATTTGAATCTAATATTTGAAATGAAATGTGATCATAAATAAGAAAAATGTTTATCTTTAAATAAATGTAGACTTAAAGATTTGTAATTATTAAGTTAATTAAAATGAATGATTAACTAATTTGATTAATTAATGATGGAATTAATTAATTTAGTAATTAAAGGTTAAATTAGTTACTTAAGGGTTAAGATAATTAATTGGTAATAAATGGAAAATTAAGAATCATTAATTAAATAAGAGTTGAATTTTTATCTATGAATACTAATTAATAAAGTAAGTAAGAATTAATTAAGTTATATTGAATACTTAATTAATTAAATAATTAAGGATTTATTTATGAGTTAGTAAAGATGAAATTTAATTGTAATTAATAATAAATCTTAATTTAATTACTTTAGAAAAGTAATTTAAGAAGTGTAAATAGTAAATGAATGTTATTAACTAGGATGATTAAATAAAGGAATAAATATGATTAATCTGGATAATTAATTAAGTTTATTAATTTAAGATAATAAATTGTGAATTAGCTAAATATAAATTACTTATGGAAATAATTGAGAAATTTATTTCTCATTAAAATTAATTAAGTTAAATGTGAATTGTTTAAGTAATTAATTTAAATAAACCTTTGAGGATGGGATGAGTATAATTACTTAAGGAAGTAATTTATTGGAAATGATTTAAAAATGAAAGTAATTTGAGTATAATTACTTTGTATAAATTAATCAAGGGATTAATTAGAGAATAATTAATTATGGAGTAATTAAATTATTTGATGAAGTAATTAAGGGTAGTTAATTACTATATGGAGTTAATCAAGGTGATTAACAAATTTGGTTTAATTTAAGATAAATTACTAAATGAAATAAATGTAATTAGAGATCATTAATTATTGTAATTAATGATGTAAGTTAAAATGGATTTATTTGGAAATAATTAATAAATGAAGGAATTCACTTATGAAATTAATTAAAGAAGTAATGTAATTGATTTTAGTAAATTAAAAGTTTACTTTCTATAATTGGTATAAGGTAATAAATTTGTGAAAATAAATAAAGGATAATTACACAAATGTAATTAAAAAATATTAATCTAGGAAGGTTAATTAAGATGGAAAGTAGAGAATGATTAATTAATTGACTTGTAATAAATTAATGGATGTGTAAGCAAGATTAATTTTTGATGAAGTAATTAATTTAATTTACTTTAAATTAATTAGAGATTTGTAATTAATTTAATTCATTTTAAATTAATTATAAATGAGGTTATTATTAATCTTGTTTATATATGATGGATGATATTGATTTCCATGATTGATTGTGATCTCAAATATAGATCTATTGTGTTATGGATGCTTGGTTAAGTATGATGATATTGACTATCTGTTTGAGTAGATAATATGGATTATCTGTTTATGATGATGATGTTATATCTATTGTTATATTGTGATTTATCTATCTGTGAGTATATAGATAATTGAATTAAATTGTTTTAACTTTAAAACAACTTGGCCTTAAAAGACACGGTTTGGATTTCGATGAGACCGGGATCGGGTTTCCAGATTTGGATATCCGAAAACCAAATCGATCCAAATAACGATAGGTCATGAATCTCAAGTGAAGATGAAGATTCAGAGTGCAAGGGTTATTGTCGTTGACTCTGAGGGTGATTCCAAAATGAGTGTAACGAGATAATGCCTTCGGTTTCGTTCGAACCCGGAACGAACTTGTATGGATTGAATGCTTTCAGAACATCGTCAGGTGGACGATGAGCATTCTAAGAAATGTGTTCTCTAAAGGTAATCGTAGCCTCAAGCCTCATCAACCGGGAATGGCTAAAACATGGGAGGTGCAGCAAGGCTTCGTGGGTAGCACCCACTTGAGAGCGAGATATACCCCTGTCTAGATGTCCCTTATTTTCGGCTTAGTGTGTGGTTGGTCATGAACAACCGTGGGGTTGTTTCGTTTGGGACTGTCCAGTAAGGGATGGTTCCGGCCTTATGTTGCAGGGAACTTAGGGTGGGTTCTCGGTACGGTGATCTAGGCCACGTACTGTAACGGGCGGTACCCCAGTAGCCCTGCCATTGTATGGAATCCAAAATCCAATAAGTGCCATCGGATTTGATTGTATACCTATGTATGCTGGAATTTAATGAATGTAACAATTTCGGCTATTTTCTATTTACTTGAAAACCCTAGACCTATTATAATATCACTGAATTTCCTATCAAAGTTTTGGTTAGCGTAAGGTAAAAACATTTCCATGTTTATGTGTGGGATGTCTTACGTGATACCCTTTGTTTTCAAAGGTTTTTAAAAAGTTAAGCAACTTTAACCGTTTACTCATACCAGACCCATGTCTGACCCGAAGTTTATTTCTGTTTTTCATAAACTCTCGGGTACCCAAATTTTTACGGGTAGCCAAGGGATTCAGGTTAGCTTTGACGAACTATGGAGGAGCAATGGAGCAGGAGGCTTCAGCGTATAGATATATATTGGTTCCGCTGTGTCAGTATCTATGTGTTTATTCTGTATTTCCGCTGTGTTGTATCTCTGTGATGTGTGAGTTGTATTAACTAGACAGGTGTTTATAACTGTCTAGTATGTGTTGTATTATCTGTATAACTCTGATGTATATGATATTATGTAATCTATTATGTGATATATTATATTTTATTCGTTCCGCTGTTGAGATTCTGTGGTTGTTTCTTCTTCTTCTCTATCTTTTCTACTTTCTCACCCCTTTCTTTCTTTCGATGATGCGATTTTCCGAGCACGGAATTTCGGGTCGTCACAACTGGGGTACCACCTATCTCAATACACCTCTAGAAACATGTACCAAGGACCTCGCCGAGGTCCCCTACAACACAAGACCGGCCCTATCCCTAACCTGGATAGAACCGAATATGTTATCACCCCAGGTGTTCCCACCCTTATCGAGAGCTCTTTTGCATGCACCATCGTATCCATACTTAATAATATATACGAGGTTATCTAGAAAAGTGATAACATACCCTAATTGGGTGCGACCCACTTAGCCTTGCTTCATCTCCCCTGATTTTCAGTCATTCCGGTTGATGAGGCTTGAGGCTATGATTACCTTTAAAGAACAAATCTCACTTAGAATGCTCATCGTCCTCCAATGAAGATGTTCTGATAGCATTCGTCCATACAAGTTGTCCTGGGTTTAGACAAACCGAATCACCATCTTCTCTGTCTTCACGGTATCCATTCGTAACGTTCAAACCTGATCGAAGTGGTTTTCGGATAATTAAATCTGATTCCGGTCCCTTCGAAATGATCAACGAATTTGGCCAAAACTGATAGTCGGTTATTTAACTATCAATAAAACATCCATAAGCAGACACTAAGCCTTATTTTATAAATCATCCAACATTTATTTCAAAATATCTTTACAAAGATATATATTCAAATTCCTTTCCATATTCCAATATTTGAAAATAATTTCAAATATTAAATCCATAACATGATATTCCCAAACCATTTCAACACTTAGAAATATTTTCAAATTTCCATTTTTATACTTAGGAAACATTATGTCTTATTTTCCGAATCATTTCAAATATTAACACTTCAGAGAATATTCCATAACTTATCACATAAGTCCCCAGAATCATTAATAAATTCCCTTTAACAATTACCAAAAACCAGTATACTTATTTATAACCCCATTCAACGATTTAAAACTTCTTTTATGAATTCAGATTTCATTTTCGAAGTTCCCATATTCAACATTTTTGAGAATTCCATTTCCTCCAAATCCCTTATAAAATTCCTCTTACTAACATCATATCTATTTTATAAACCCCATTCACAAATCTCGAGAAGATTTATAAATAAATTTCAATCATTTCAAAACTATATATATATAAGTATTTTTAAGTAATAGTTTATTTTTAAAACATATTTAAGTAATTATTTAAAATATTAAACACTTTATATAACATCAATAATTAATTTCCAATTCATTTTTAAATAACTAATTGATTTACAAAGCTGATTATAAAAGGATAGAATTTGTTTCAATAAATATTAAATACTTGAATAACCCACTTTCTGAAATGTTCAATAATAACTAGTTTTAAAATTTCATAGTTTAATAAATAAAATTTCCCTTTTAAAAACAAACATAACTTATAAATAAAAATATATTTTTAAAATCTCAATATCCAATTTCAATTTATAAATCCCTCTCGATTCACAGCACATCGATTTCCTTTTCAATTACCTAGCCATTTCACATTCCAAAAATAGACTCTACTATTCTTCCCAAAAACTATTCTCATATCTTGATATAAATTAACACTATGAAATTTATATTCCCAATTTATAACTGATATCTTTTCCCTTATTTATAAATGTTGTTTATAAATTTACAAACTCCCTTAGTTTTACTTGTTTATAAAAATTATTCTTACTCATAAAATTCGATTTCATAAATCCATTTCCTTATAAATTCCATTTATTTTGAAGATCTATCCAAAATATCAATTCCAACTACTTTCCATATTTTCAAGATATCATTTAAAAATTTCCTATATAAAATATTTAAAAATCTCCATTTAAACAATTTATGAATTTATTAATCACAACAAAAAACAATTTATTATCCAATAATTTTCCTTTTTAAATAGTCCAAATTTCGTATAAATTTTCTTATATTCAAATCCAACTCAAAAATAATATTTATGGTATTTTAACTCCCAAAATTACGGCCAGTGTTACTATAGCATCTAATAATCAACGAATCACAATCCATAACAGGATATTCACACACATTATATATCAATATATATAAAAATAATCAATACATTTGAGGAATCCAGTTGGACCCCTCCAACCTATTTCCCTGCATCCACAGATGTTAATACAACATAAAAATACCAATCCCACTTCGAGGGGGGTATCGCGGTATATACAGTCATCTGCTATTATGCGGTGCGCATAAGGTCTCATCCGCTAGCATATGCGGGAATATCAATCCAACAACTAATATATATAATATTATATATATATAACATCCAACAAATAATGATTTATGAATTCAACCAGCATTCAATAATTTATTTTAACTATTTAAAATAAATTCTAGTAATCCAAATGAGTGAGAATTTTCTCACCTTGACTTTTATTCTGCTGATCGTTCCAATTTTATATTAAATCGAACTAATCTTCGATTTAGCCCAAAATCACTACCGACTCCAAACGACTCCAATCAAATCCAGTGCATAATATAGGATCATACGTGTACACTACCACTCGCCGTGCTCGACAACCTCGAATGAAATAGTAACCAATTTTATAAGCATACGATTTAATAACATAATTTAAATTTTATATTACAAAAATTAACAACTAATCACCATGAATAACCTCCTTCCTTCACTCACGCCAAACAGAAATCCCATTCCAGGAAGGCCACTGCTTCCCTTTATCTTTAATCGTGCTCCACCATCCTCTGACTTCGTCGCCCACCAGTAGTTTCATCGCCCTTCCTCCACGTTGATGCCGCCCCATCCAACTCACGCACACGAAATCGAGAACCATAGGTCACTGCACTGTTCACAGCTTCATCACGAAACCCCTGACAACACACGCGAGTATATCCCAGAATTTGTGAGCATCATTCGCTGCTTAACACTTGCTAGTCACGATCGAACCCCTCGCGATCGATACCCCTATTCGCGATCGAACTCCGGTCAAGCACCACGACTCCACAACACCTCGCGACTGCTGTGACGCTCCACCTCTATACTCACGCTAGCTAAGGACACTACGAGGTAATGGCATCGACTAGCATGAAGAATAAGGCTGTTGAGGAGCGACCATCTGTATAATTGCTTTGTGCGAGTACCGACATGTCGGATAATATAACTTACAAGAGGAAATCCGACATATCAAATAAAAACTCAAAGCTACCACACAGTGGTTATGAGGCCTTCGGAAACAAATATAGAAATAAACATAACACAAATCAGTCACAGATGTTCATATCTCAAAGGTGGAAACATATATGAATATAACACCTAGAAGTGTAAATCAAAGTAGTGGTCAAACAAGATCAACAATATCAAAAAAGAAAAGATACAAGCGCTAGACAAAAGAATATGTATACATCAAGGAGTCTATATCTCAAATGTATAACAACAAAAACTACCAATCTAATGTAGTTAGACAAAAGTCAGAAGATGATCCCAAATAAGGAGTCAAGTAGAAACACCTGTAACATCTCGGTCTGACCCGAGTATTATTTAATAAGAAAATAATAAACGGATCAGTCTAGCTATAATTATCATTTATAAAATGAGATATAAGTAGAGATATAACAAAAACGTATGATAACAATAATGTCATACAGTGACAAGTATACATTAAACAACAACGAAATCATACAATATCTTAAGAATCTCAAAGCACCAAAAAGAATGTCATATTCTTTATTTTATTCACCAAACCCCAAATATTGACAAACATATCATTGCCAATCACAAAAAAGAGGTGAAACACAAATTCTAGAAATCACCAACTTGAAATCCAGAAATCACAAAGGGGGGAAAGCCTATCACAAACGGGAGCATGAAAACTCACCAACACGTGTATCACAAACGGAACGCTATTCCATGGTCGCTAACCATAAATTTTGAGCCGAAGCTCCACAAACGGCCCGAACACCATGGGTCGCTACCCCACCAAATTGAACCGAAGTTCCACAAACGGGGTTTTTAGTCCCCACACAAACAAATAGACATTGCACATCGCTAGTCTAAATCACAAAATGATCATCATCGATCAATAAAAAGTGTCGATTACACTAAGCTAGTAAATAGATGAGTTTAGCTTCATGTCCCATAACCACTAGATTAACTTAAATATTTACAAACAAATTGTAGATTCCCACTCGAAAATTGTCACAATATTTTCAATCGAACAAGTCGAAAAATTAACCGACGAAGTAAACGCAAGCGTTTCATACCACTTGTTTTGCTAAGCCGTTTAATTAGATTTTCTCATATGAATAAGGTAAAGGTTTGTATATACTAATAGATTAGAAAACAGTTTTATAAACGAGCTTTGTATTAAAAATAGAGTTTAAATCATCTTTGTAAAAGAGTTTGAATATTTACTACTAGTATAGAAACCTTTGTAATTTAAAGTGACAAGTCACAGATATGATTGTAGAAACAATCAATCACCAAAAATTCGCATAAGAAGACGTGGATCAAATCCAAAGAAATCGATACCGAATCCATCAAAATGGATATTCTCAAAAAAAATCCCGAAAAGAAGTCATCAATGTCGACAAAGGTGATAACAACTAAAAGGATAAACAAAAATTGATAAACAATGGCAATTCACCAAAAAGAAGTAGACAAATATGCAAATCTGGCTGAGGCAGCAGATTCAGTCGACTGGGCACTGAGTTCAGTCGACTGGACCAATGCCTGGAAACTCTCGGGTTTCAGGTCAGTTGACTGCACTTAGAGAGCCAGTCGACTGGACAGAGCCTGGAAAACTCTCGGGTTCCCAGTCAGTCGACTGGACTCTGAGTTCAGTCGACTGGACCTTGTTTTCCAGTATGTCCAGCCTAGCCCAATGAAGGCAAAATCTCAACAATTTGCGATCGGACGAGCAATGGGCGTTCGGGGTTTATGCCAATCGACAACTCAGCCCTATAGGCTCTTCGATACACCACCAAAAGCATGTTCATACATCAAAGCTAGGATTTTTAAAGTTTTTGACTTCAAAACACCAAAAATTGAAATATTCACCAAATCACTTCAAATCAAAAGCAAATGAACATGAATATATGTTAGGAATTCATACCTAACAACAATGATAGATATAGATAAAGATGTGAGTTCAAAAACTCACTTTTTAAACCCAAACACAAATGATAAGCTCTAGAACAAGCAAAAGGTTGATCTCTCTTCAATATCACCTCTAGAATCTTCAATCTAATACCAAAGGTGAAGTTTTTCCTAAGTTAGGTTATAGGAATTTCTGAAAATTAAAGAGGGATTGAGATGGAGAAGATGAAGAGGATGCTTACCTAAGCTTTTCTTTGATTTCTAGCTTGAAGATGATAATTCCTAAGAGAATTAGGGCTTAGGGATTTCAAATTTCTTTTCTCTTCCCCCATTTTTCTTTTAACTCGAGTGTTTGGAAATAATAGAGTGAGTGAAGAGGAGTTGGATGAAGGGTTAGGTTATTAGAAGGTTGATGGACTGAAACCCAAACCCAAACCCAAGCCCAAAGCCCTAAGTGAAAAAGTCATAATTTTTACTCAACTCCAAACATATCGATGTTTATACTCAAAAAAGTTGTAAACGCCATTTTGGACTCAATGGAGGTGGTCTCGAGTCCCAATTCGACTGTTTACAAAAAGTAGCTTTTTGGACTTTAATCCGATTAACGATGCTATATTTAAATAAATCATTTAAATATACAATCGGAAAATATGCGGGTTGTTACAGACTCCCCTCCTTAAAGAAATTGTGTCCTCGCAATACTTACGAAAAAAATAAAAAGTAACAACCATACAAAGGCATAACAACACAAAAAGAAGAAATTTTGAAATAAGAAGTTCACCTTACGGAGCACGAGAGAGTAAGTCTGGATGTGTTCGCTCGATGAATTCTCTGGATTCCCAAGAGCAATCCTTAGGATTTGAGGACCATTGAACTTTCATAAGAGGAATATCTTTATTTCGAAGGCGTTTAACCTCCGTAGCAATGATACGAATAGGATGTTGCTCATAAGTTAAATTTGGTGAAACTTCAATTTCTTTAATAACACCGGGCTCAAGAATAGAATCAGAATCTCGAAGGCATTTCTGTAGTTGAGAGACGTGGAATACGTCATGAATAGCAGAAAATTAAGCCGGTAACTAAAGGCGATAAGCCACGGAGCCAATGTGTTCGGTGATGGGAAATGGCCCAATATATCGAGGTGTTAATTTTCTCGATCGGCTGAAACGTACAACACCCTTCATAGGTGAAACACGAATAAACACAAAATCTCCCACAGAAAATTCGAATTTCCTTCTTCGATTATCGGCATAGGATTTTTGTCTACTTTGACCTTCTTTCATCCTATGACGAATAAGGTCAATCTTTTCTGTGGCATCCCGAATAAAATCTGGACCTAAAACCAGCTTCTCACCGACTTCAAGACAACACGAAGGAGATCGGCATGGCCTTCCATACAGTGCCTCGAAAGGTGCCATACCAATACTAGATTGGAACCTATTATTATAGAAAAATTCAACAAGAGAAATATGATCTTCCCAACTTCCACCAAAATCAAGAACACATGCACGAAGAAGAACTTCAAGAGTTTGATTCACACGCTCGGTTTGTCCATCGGACTAAGGATGATAAATGGTGCTAAAATTAAGCTTCGTTCCTAAAGCTTTTTGAAGACCTTTCCAAAACCCACTAGTAAACAATGGATCACGATCGCTAACAATAGAAGTAGGAACTCCATGTAATTTAACAATTTCCATGACAAAGAGTTTAGCCAAAATAGGTACGGTCCGATTGGACCGAACGGAAAGAAAATGGGCGGATTTTGTAAGTCTATCAACTATCACCCAAAGGCTATCATGACCCGAACGAGAACGGGGAAGACCGTCAATAAAGTCCATGGAAATTTGATCCCACTTCCATATTGGAATTTCCAAAGGTTGCAATAACCCACCAGGCCTTCGATGCTCGGCCTTCATGAGTTGGCAAGTCATGCAATGCTTAATAAAGTTAGCAATATCAGACTCATTCCATCCTAATAATAAAGTCGCTTCATGTCAGCGTACATTTTACTACTACCGAGATGAATGGTAAATTTAGAACGATGAGAATCTTCTAAAATGTCTTTACGAAGATCAATAATATTTGGCACCATAAGTCTACCAAATTTTCGAATACCGCCACGAGCATTAATACCAAAGTCTTTCAAACCTTCAATATCAACTTTATCCCTACAACTTTGGCTAAGAAGAACCAATTCGGGATCATGCTTTTGAGCTTCAAGAGTGCGGTCTAAAAGAGAAGGATGAGCCTCAAGGATACATAAAACAAGAGATGAACATGAATTGGATTCACGATCTCGAATCTCACAAGTGGATAAAGTCGCGAGATCATTCCATTCGGATATCATCATGGAAACAACCGCTTGTTGCTTACGGCTAAGGGCATCGGCAACACGATTTCCCTTTCCGGGAGTATAAAGAATATCAAGATCATAAGATGCAAGGAAATCGAGCCAACGTTGTTGCCGCAAATTAAGTTCCTTTTGAGAAAATAAATACTTCAAAGATTTATGATCGGTGTAGAGAACAAATTTCTCTCCCAAAAGATAATGACGCCATATTCTAAGGGCGAAAACAATAGCCGCGAGCTCTAAATCATGTGTGGCATATTTAGTCTCGACAGGCTTTAATTGCCTAGAAGCATAAGCAATAACATGTTCCCTTTGCATGAGAATGGCACCCAAACCAACACGACTAGCATCGGTGTAAACATTAAAATCTTGGTTCCCTTCGGGAATCACAAGAATAGGAGCCACGGAAAGGAGTTCTTTTAGTTTCTGAAAAGCAGCTTCACATTTGTCTGACCAAATGTATTTAATTCTCTTCTTTGTCAAACTAGTAAGAGGTACGGAAATTTCAGAAAAGTCTTTTATGAACCGACGGTAATAGCCCGCCAATTCGAGAAAGCTACGAATTTCGGTCACACTCTCCGGTCTCTTCCAATTTTGAATCGCTTCAATCTTTGAAGGATCCACGGAAATTCCGGATTCAGAAATAATATGCCCCAAAAATTTCACACGAGATTGCCAAAAGTGGCATTTAGAAAAAATTTCTTTCAGTTGGTTGCTCCTAAGAGTTTCCAACACAATCCGAAGATGTTTTTCGTGCTCTTCCTCGGTTTTAGAATAAACAAGAATATCATCGATAAAGATGAGAACAAATTGATCGAGGAAGTCTTTGAAAACTCGATTCATAAGGTCAACGAAATAAGCTGGAGCATTCGTCAAACCAAATAGCATAACAAGCCATTCATAAGATCCATAACGTGTACGGAATGATGTCAAAGGAATGCTATCCTCTGCAATACGGAGCTGGTGAAAACCGGTTGCTAAGTCTAACTGTGAAAAGACTTTAGCACCATTAAGCTGATCAAATAAATCATCAATCCAAGGCAAGGGATATTTATTCTTGATGGTAAGATCGTTAAGCTTGCCGTAGTCAACGCAAAGCCTAAGTGTACCATCATATTTCTTCACAAAAATAGCTGAAGCTCCCCATGGTGAGGAACTAGATTGAATAAATTGCTTCGCTTCCAATTCGGATAATTGTTTACGCATCTCCTCATTTTCTTTATTGGACATACGATAAGGAGGACGAGTAATAGGCAGAGCTCCAGGGATTAGATTAATTCTGAACTCAATTGCTCGCTTAGGTGGTAATCCTAAAACGGGCTCAAATATGTCGGGAAATTAACGAACAACGTGATTGAGGGAAATGACATCTTCCTCATCGTCGTTATTGTCATCGTGAGGATTTAGTGAATACAAGGACGCTCCCCAATTGGAATCTGAATCTTTAAGAACAAGAGAAATCTGCTTAACAGATTGAGGATGTCTAAGATATATAGTCCGCTCAGCACATAGGATATGAGCTTCATTACGGTTAAGCCAATCCATTCCCAAAATCATTCTGAAACCAAGGTAACGCATAACATGCAAATCGGCTCGGAAAGCACAATCGCATAAAATAATCTCGACATCTTTACAAAGTAAACTGAGTGTTGCGAATCCACCAACCGGATTCGCAATCCTTAATGAAGTCATCAAGCCAATAACATTCAAAGACAAAGCATCAACAAGTTCTTTTGATATAAATGAGTGAGATGCACCCGTATCAAAAAGAACTCGAATAGGAAAATCACGAAATATAATAAAGCCATCAAGGATAGAATGAGAAATACCTTGACCATGAGAAGTGTTAGTAGGGGCTTGCACAACGTTCAGCTTGCCTTCCTTTTTGCTTTGAAGATTGGGACATGAAGATATAGTATGACCCGAACTTTTGCAATAGCGGCAAGAAAGAGACTTCGGACACTTGTTTGCATAATGGTCCTTAGAACCATAATTGTAACATTCTCCACGACGAGATTTAGGAGTATTCGCTACCGAAGTTGTTTGCTTCCCCTTTTTGTTGGGATTAGGCTTGAATTTAGAAGGTTTCTTCTTATTGATGTTTTGTTTGACTTCAACATCACTTTCTTTATCGGCCTCTTCGAGTCGAAGAGCGATATCAACTAGCTGATCAAAAGAAACTTCTAATTTCAGAAGTAATGGCTTTTTAAGGTTTTTGTTCAACCCATAAACAAATCTCAGATTTTTCTTCAATGGGGTATTAATATACTCGACCCCATATTTAGATAGAGATTCGAAAGATGCGACGTAGTCCGTCACAGAAGATTCACCTTGAACAATGTCTATGAAGCGTCGGGCTAAAGATACTTTTTCAGCCTTTGGCACAAATTTTAACTCGAATCTTTCCCGGAATTGCTCCCAAGTAAGATCCGCTTCAATAATTTCTGAGATTAGAAACTCGTACCAGTCTAATGCTCTTTCTTGGAGCATACTAGAAGCCACTTGGACTCGATGAAGATCAATAAGATTCATGCGAGAAAAGATGCGATCGCATGTTCGAAGCCAAGCCTGGACTTCTATAACACTCTCGGAACCTTTGAATGGATTTCCACCCAAGTTGGTGTAATCACTACACAAGCGTGCAAACCCAGATTTAGGATGAGTGGGCTTTGGAATGGGTCCGATAGCTAGAGCATTTTTCACAAGATCTAGAAGTTCCTGAGCAGACATAAATATTCCATCTTGAGGAGTAGCACTCGATTGACCGGCGCTGGGACGACCTGATCTAACCATTTCTCTTCTCTAAGAAAGAAAGAAAGTTATTCTCAGAATGATTATCAAACAAACTTGATTGGTAAAACAAGGCATCATAAAAAGAAATAGGATATAACGGTACGAAGACTCGAATTAAATCCTATGGCACGATTCCTAAGAAAGACTTAGGACAATGATCCTTGCTATATTATTCTACATTGTTCTGAAGTTTGGCTCTGATACCAAGCTGTGACGCCCCACCTCTATAATCATGCTAGCCAAGGACACTACGGGGTAATGGCGTCGACTAGCATGAAGAATAAGGCTGTTGAGGAGCGACCATCTATGTAATTGCTTTGTGCGAGTACCGACATGTCGGATAATATAACTTACAAGAGGAAATCCAACATATCAAATACAAACTCAAAGCTACCACACAGTGGTTATGAGACCTTCGGAAACAAATATAGAAATAAACATAACACAAATCAGTCACAGATGTTCATATCTCAAAGGCGGAAACAGATATGAATATAACACATAGAAGTGTAAATCAGAGTAGTGGTCAAACAAGATCCACAATATCACAAAAGAAAAGATACAAGCGCTAGACAAAAGAATATGTATACATCAAGGAGTCTCTATCTCAAATGTATAACAACAAAAACTACCAATCTAATGTAGTTAGACAAAAGTCAGAAGATGATCCCAAATAAGGAGTCAAGCAGAAGCACCTGTAACATCTCGGTCTGACCCGAGTATTATTTAATAAGAAAATAATAAACGGATCAGTCTAGCTATAATTATCATTTATAAAATGAGATATAAGTAGAGATATAACAAAAACGTATGATAACAATAATGTCATACAGTGACAAGTATACTTTGAAGAACAACGAAATCATACAATATCTCAAGAATCTCAAAGCACCAAAAAGAATGTCATATTCTTTATTTTATTCCCCAAACCTCAAATATTGACAAACATATCATTGCCAATCACAAAAAAGAGGTGAAACACAAATTCTAGAAATCACCAACTTGAAATCCAGAAATCACAAAGGGAGGAAGGCCTATCACAAACGGGAGCATGAAAACTCACCAACACGTGTATCACAAACGGAACGCTATTCCATGATCGCTAACAATAAATTTTGAGCCGAAGCTCCATAAACGGCCCGAAGACCATGGGTCACTACCCCACCAAATTGAACCGAAGTTCCACAAACGGGGTTTTTAGTCCCCACACAAACAAATAGACATCGCACATCGCTAGTCTAAATCACAAAATGATCATCATCGATCAATAAAAAGTGTCGATTACACTAAGCTAGTAAATAAGTGAGTTTAGCTTAACTTAAATATTTACGAACAAATTGTAGATTCCCACTCGAAAATTATCACAAGATTTTCAATCGAACAAGTCTTAAAATTAACCGACGAAGTAAACGCAAGCATTTCATACCACTTGTTTTACTAAGCCGTTTAATTAGATTTTCTCATATGAATGAGGTTAAGGTTTGTATATACTAATAGGATTAGAAAACAATTTTATAAACGAGCTTTGTATTAAAAATAGAGTTGAAATCATCTTTGTAAAAGAGTTTGAATATTTACTACTAGTATAGAAACCTTTATAATTTAAAGTGACAAGTCAGAGAAATGATTGTAGAAACAATCAATCACCAAAAATTCACATATGAAGACGTGAATCAAATCCAAAGAAATCGATACTGAATCCATCAAAATGGATATTCTCAAAAAAATCCTGAAAAGAAGTCATCAAAGTCGACAAAGGTGATAACAACTAAAATGATCAACAAAAATCGATAAACAATGGTAATTCACCAAAAAGAAGTAGACAAATAAGCAGATCAGGCTAAGACCGTAGATTCAGTCGACTGTGCACTGAGTTTAGTAGACTGGACCAATGCCTGGAAACTCTTGGGTTTCAGGTCAGTCGACTGCACTGAGAGAGCCAGTCGACTGGACAGAGCCTGGAAAACTCTCGGGTTCCCAGTCAGTCGACTGGACCCTGTTTTCCAGTATTTCCAGCCTAGCCCAATGAAGGCAAAATCTCAACAATTTGCGATCGGACGAGCAATGGGCGTTAAAGGTTTGTGCCAATCGACAACCCAGCTCTATAGGCTCTTCGATACACCAGCAAAAGCATGTTCATACATCAAAGCTAGGATTTTTAAAGTTTTTGACTTCAAAACACCAAAAATTGAAATGTTCGCCAAATCACTTCAAATCAAAAGAAAATGAACATGAATATATGTTAGGAATTCATACCTAGCAACAATGATAGATATAGACAAAGATGTGAGTTCAAAAACTCACTTTTTAAACCCAAACACAAATGATAAGCTCTAGGACAAGCAAAAGGTTGATCTCTCTTAAATACCACCTTTAGAATCTTCAATCTAATATCAAAGGTTATAGGAATTTCTGAAAATTAAAGAGGGATTGAGATGGAGAAGATGAAGAGGATGCTTACCTAAGCTTTTCTTTGATTTCTAGCTTAAAGATGATAATTCCTAAGAGAATTAGCGCTTAGGGATTTCTAATTTCTTTTCTCTTCCCCCATTTTTCTTTTAACTTGAGTGTTAGGAAATAATAGAGTGAGTGAAGAGGAGTTGAATAAAGGGTTAGGTTATTAGAAGGTTGATGGGCTGAAACCCAAACCCAAGCCCAAAGCCCTAAGTGAAAAAGTCATAATTTTTACTCAACTCCAAACATATCAATGTTTATACTCAAAAAAGTTGTAAACGCCATTTTGGACTCAATGGAGGTGGTCTCGAGTCCCAATTCGACTGTTTACAAAAAGTAGCTTTTCAGACTTTAATCCGATTAACGATGCTATATTTAAATAAATCATTTAAATATACAATCGTAAAATATGCAAGTTGTTACAACTGCAATTCCTCCAGTACTCTCGCTCGGGAATGCATGACCTCGCTACCTTGATTCGATCGACATTTGATTTCATTCTTATTTTACTTTTCTCTGCTTCAAACTGAAGGAGATAGGCAGGAGAATGTTGCGATTTTATTTTGCCTTTCCCTCCTTTTTTTTGATCTGATCAAATTTGAATTCGATTCCATTTTTTTTCTCGTATTCGATTTGAACGAAGCAGGAACGAGGTCGGGCCTTTAAAAAGGAAGGAAGAGATTGCGTGTTTTTAAAAAAAAGAAGAGGATGTGATTTTTTACGTGTAGGGTGGGTGAGATGAAAGGAATAGACAGCTGAAAAGAATTTGACTTGACAATATATTTATTTATTCTCAAATGTCTCGATTTACGCATCTCAAAACCTCGAACCCCTATTGAGGCGTGCCGCTAGGCGTTTATAATGTTATACCCCTATTCCGAACGTAATGGAAAAGGTTTTGAGTTCTAATTCGATCGTATGAAGATAGCTTTTTGGACCCAATTATTATATAGAATTTCGATATTAATTTCAACGCGTTTCTATCCCGGACGTTCAAACAATAACTCCAAACACTACGAAATTTGTAATCCGATAATAATACACTATTACAGACTCAATGGGACTATTTTCGTCAAATTCCGAGACCGTGTCTCGGATCGTTATTTTAAATCGTCGACTAAATCGACGATTTCCTAATTTTACGAAATCGCTTGAAATTCCAGTTTTAAAAACTTATTAACTCAATTCTAATTCAAATAGAATTTATATCAACATTATAAATCATTTCGATTCATAATAAACTCCAATTTCAAATTATTTAACGATTTTTTCAACGATTAAATTTTATTCAATAAATTGCTATATTTAGAACTTAAATTCATTCTAAAATTTTCAATCAACATCTTTATATCCAAAAATCAAATTACATTTTAAATCCATATTTAAAACCATTTAAATATCCTCAAATCAAACGTCGAAAAATCTGGGTCGTTACATTCCTCCCCTTAAAATAATTTCGTCCCCGAAATTGCTAAGGCAGGGAAATGTTCCAAGCCCATTAACTTAGCAAAACCCATATAGTTAAAACTCGACATTCACTTTGTCTAACCCTTTAGACTTACATTCACTATCTATTTCCTAAACATTTATCAAAACCCTTTGTTTCTTATTTAAATTCGAAAATCAAATTTCAGCTAACAAAATGTATACATCGACCCACATGGTCGAAAAACAAAATATATATTAATATTTTATATTTTTACGGTATTTAATCCGAAAACGTACCTTATGTTAGCATTTTTAGCGAGCGACTTATTTTATATGCAGTTTGCGCAAGCAAAATCAAGCAAAACAGCTCCATATACCTGTACTTACTCAATTTAAACACGTAAGTACCAAAAACATGAAATTTAACAACATTTTGTTCATTTAAATGGTTAAAACACATGGATTTCATAAACAA
The DNA here is from genome assembly GCA_030737815.1 of Allium fistulosum. Taxonomy (NCBI): domain Eukaryota; kingdom Viridiplantae; phylum Streptophyta; class Magnoliopsida; order Asparagales; family Amaryllidaceae; genus Allium; species Allium fistulosum. The sequence goes on along the minus strand of CM060904.1, from coordinate 1,088,708,344 downwards.
TACATTCTAACATATAATCATAAGAAATTATAAGGTTCCAACACCAATTTAATTACTTTCAATCGATCCATATACCATTTCATTCAATTCTAATGATTTACAACTAAATTTTCTTGCATTCACTTCATATTTATACCAAACAAATTCATATCCATTCCTAATTGATTTCAAAATCAATTTATTCACTTTCCAATTATTCGTAGAATTTTATTTACTTTCGTTTATGTTAATCGAAAATTTTTCTATGCAAATTTGGCGACATCCATTTAATAAAATAACCATTTCAGTTCATAGCTATTTTAAATTGATTCCAAAGAAATTTATATTCAATTCTATTCCATTTCAAATTTGTTCACGATCAATTAAGTTGCATTCCATCATATCCACATTCACATTTTATTAAGCTCATAATCATTCAACGCTATTTATTAAATGACCATTTCATAATTTATTCGAGCCAAACTTCCATCCAAAATATTAACTTAAGTTAATTCATTTATTCCCAATTAATTCAATCATATACTTAAGCTCATTTCTATTTCAATCAAATTCCATTTCAATTTTAGATTGATTCTTCTTCAATCAAATTCTATTCCATTCACTAATTAATTTGATTAGTTCATTTACTTAGTCCACTTCAAATTTTAATTCCATACTCAAATTCATTTAATTAATATCCCAAGTCATATTCAATTTATTTACACTTCAATTGAATTTATTTATAACTCGAGTCATCGCCATTTCAATATAATTCCATTTTATTTGACCACATTTCCAATTTTATTTAATTCGCTTATAATTACGTTCAAATTCCAATATTCACTTTTAATCCACAATCCAATTTTATTCAACCAAGTTAAGTTCCATTTTTTTTATTCAATATCTGATTTTTGTTTCAAAAATTACTCCATTTAATTTACTTGAATACAAATTTATTTTATAATTCAAGTTTGGATTTTTATTTCTTCATCTAAGCTTGCTTTCCCTTAATTCATTCCAAATTGTCTTCAATTTGTTTTCCATATTCAAGCCTTATATTCATTTATTTAAGCTATTACAAATTCAAATCCAATTCTATTTAACACATCCTGAATTCACTTCAAATTCCTTTATCCAAGTTAAGTCCATTTCAAAAACCATTCCCTCCAAAAAAATTCTTAAGTCTTTATTATAAACATGACATACCATTTCTTAAGTTTATATATTCAACTTTAAAATTCAAGTTCATATTTACTGATTCATTCAATATTTCCAATAACTCCAATTTTTTATTTATAATCTATACAAACTTATTTACTTACAATTCCATAATTTTCACTTAAATTTTTATTCCATTCAAATTTTATAGCTTATAGTTATATAGTCGCTTTACAATTCTAGTTCTATATATAATTCCATCATTTCTAATTCCAATTCAATTTTTATTTAACTTGACTTAAGTTAAATTCTAATTCATACCATTTATTTTCCACATTTCATAAAAAAAATTACTTGAGTTGATTCATTTCTGTGAGAAATGCGGATTACGGATCTTAAGGCTGGAATAACACTAGGGGGGTGAATAGTGTTTTGTGGATTTTCTAAATCTTTTTAAAACTTATGTAAATTTAATCACCAACAAATGCAATTCACAGACATAGATATAATCAAAGAATCAAACACAGATGCGAATAATAAATAAAAGCAATAAAGGAAAGAACACACCAGGATTTTATACTGGTTCAGAGTTACCCTACATCCAGTCTCGCACAAACGTATGGATTTCTTATCAAAAATAATCTCCCAGATTACACCCTCGATTTCAAGGCCATGAGGTACACCTTCCTGTATTCGAGTCCGGGGCAAACTCTCTTGATTTACAAGGCCACAAGTTCTCCTAATCGATTTCCAGGGCAACAATCACACCCAATTGATTTCAAGGCTCAACCACACCTTTTACTCAACAGTTTGATTTACAAATAATCTTATAACTCTGAATGACACTGAGATCTTATGGAGAGAGTGGCAGAGAATCAACCAAGATATAGTCAAGTTTGATTCACTTGGTATTTCGGCAGAGTATAGTTTGGAATTCTTTAGAACAAATGTGGAAGATGAAGAGAAGAGAAAACAAGTGAAATCTGATTAAAAATTCGTTTAGAACTACTGGTATTTATAGGAAATCAACAACCATATCTATTCGTGAAAGGATACGACGAATAGACACTTCATTTGAAAATTTGAATTTTGAATTTAATGGACACCATGTAGACATGGGGGTTGAGGGATGTCGATATGCTCTAGGTAAAATTGATGATTTTGATTTTCTTATTAAAATTGGTTTCTATAATTTGTCAAAACGATTTCTAAACATTGTAAATATATTTGAATATAGTTTAAACATATAAAAGAGTTTAGAAAGTAATTTTTAATATATATATATAATCTTAATCTATAAAGTGATTTAAAATCTAAGTAAATAAATATTTTAAAGCTAAATATTTAAAACAAGAGATAGTTTAAAATCAATGACAATTTTGAAATCAAAATATTAAAAATGATAAAGATAGTTTTTGAGACTAAAATATTTCAAACTAGAGAGATGTCTTTTTGAAAAGAAGGTTTTGAAAACATTTAAATAAGAGATATATTTTTGAAATTTTTTTTTATAAAATTAGTGGATATCAAAATAGGACCACTATATGTTCCACTAGATATTGTCGTGGGTTCCATCCCACTAGGGTTCCATCCCTTTAACAGGCTCGAAGTGGATTCCATTCCACGAAAAATTTCGAATAAAGATGTAAGTGCTTTCAAGAAGTTTTAACATAATTCTAGACTCGAAAGAAATTTTCAAAACCCCCAGAACTTAAGTTCTAAATTTCCAATTTACATTTATTTTATTTACAAATATTTTTTCCACCCAATCTTTATAAGTTTCACTACTTAACAACCAACCAATTACATCCAATTATATCATTTATAAAATCTATTAGCGTTTCTTCTTAAGTACTCCCTCCCAAGCAATCTTCATGAATTTAAAGAAACACATCACAACTATTATGTTGATCTACCAATGTCTCCTCCTCGTAGCATATTCTTAAACTCTATGTATGAGTTGTAATGTCACATACATAGGTCAAATATGATTTGGAGAAAAAATAACTGATGTATTCAGAGTGAAGTCTAGGCTTCATATCAATTAAAATATTGAACTCTTGATAACTTGATTTCTTGATACTCATAAGTCTTCAATCTTGATATCTTTGATCTTTAAATTCATCAGTCTTGTATCTCTATAATGTACTGTCTTCATTCTTGGTACTTGCATGTTTATATCCTGCATATACATACATACATACATACATACATACATACATACATACATACATACATATATATATATATCTAAACTATAATGTTAGTATTTATATTTTATAACAAGTCCTAAGGTTATTTTCATCAAAACCATCCTTCTCAAGGACTAACAATCTCCCCCTTTTTGATGATGACAACCTATGTTTATAAAATATACTTCTCCTTCACAATAACTCCCCCTAAAACTAATAACTCCTCATTAATCTAAGCATAACTACTCTAACTACTCTATTTTAAATTTCTCCCCCTTTGTCATCAAAAAAACGAATCCTAAACTAATATAACTCCCCCTAAGTCTTATATTGGAGTACCTATGACAAATTAAGATGGAGTATATATATAATAACTTGATTTAATTAATGAAAACATAACCAATATGATAGTTTAAATCCAATAGACATATACTATGTTTCATATGATTTTATAAATTCCATTCAAATTAAATCAATTCAAAGAAAATCATATCAAACAATTCAAATCAAATCAAACAATTCAAATCAAATCAAACAATTCAAAAACAAGCAATTCAAACCATAAGGAGATCAAATAATTTTAGTAACTTCAACCCATCATTCTTCTCCAAAGATAGGATCCTTTTTATTATCTTCCCAATCTTCATTGTCTTGAATTAAAGTTCCTTCAGGATTTGTATCGAGATCATCTTTGTTTAGGGCAGAAATCATCCAACGGAGGGCATCGAAATGCTTCTCTTGTTCTTTTATCATCTGCATTTGACTTAGTTCTAAGTGCCTTTGATTGCAGAGAATAAAAGTAAGTATATTATTGAATGAATTGAGAGTTTCTTCAAAATTTTCACTTAGAGTTTGAGAAGAGGAAGCCATTTTTGATAAGTAGTTAAAAGATATAAATAGAGATAAGTAGAAATGAAGAGATTACAAATTTATGGAAGAAACGGGTATTTAAATAGGCAGAAATTCATTTAAAATGAATAGACATGAATTAGTTATTTTAATTTCAAAATTTTAAAAAAATAACCAAATCTGACAGTTATATGTCGACATAGTGGGTTGGGGTATGTCGACATGGGTATGTTAATCTATGTGTCTTCTTTGTTTTGTGAATAAGTATGTATATATATAAACTTATATACTATACTAACATTTATTCCAGAGACACGATAAGGTAGAAAAACATATGTTAATACATAAGATACTACATAACATGATAAAAGAGCAATACAAGTTCATACAAAATAAACTAGTACATCACATCCTAGTTTTTAGAATGTGCTAGAGGATGAGGAGGATGATGATAAGCCAAGTTTCCGACCAACTTTAGCAAAGAACTTGTTCATATTAGTGGTCATTTTATCCAATTTCTTACTAACGGATCTTTTGAGAATCCGTTAATTTTCCACTATGATTATTTGATTTTTGAGGAGTGTTTTGTTGGAAGGATTGTTAGGATATTCAATACTTTCCAAGGAGGTATCTTCATTTTCTTCTTCAATTTCCATTTCCTCCTCCTCTTCTTCTTCTTCCTCATTTTCTTCTTCCATCTCTTCATGTGCCAACCTTTCATCCTTTTCGGTAAGAGATTCATATTGTTGAAATATGAAAGGAATTTTCATAAGAGAAATATTGGCATGATTAAACACTTTTCTTGAAACGAAATCTTCCCTTTTGTAATCAACACCAAAATAATTAAAAATCCGAGTGAGATAGATTCCATGATGCAAAGTATTCTCACCCATTTCCAAATTTTTAGGACGAAGTTTATCCATAATCACTTGTGCCCAATTAATGTCATAATGACCAAAAATGGAAAAAAGAGCTTTACAAACTTTTAAAGTCGGGTTATTGAAATTTCCCGATCTAGGAGTGATAGTATGTTGCAAAAGAAGATTAACAATAAGTGCTTTCGAACGTAAGTTACGATTTTTAAATTCAAAGTTGTCATCTCCTTCGAAAATGTGATAAAATGTCTCAAGATCATGTTCATTAATGTTAAAAGTAGAAAGATCCATTCCTGAATTCTTGCAATTGAGAATGTTGCCCAAAATTTCACAATTTAAAACAATTTTAATGCCTTTAACACTACTCTAAATTTCATTTTCATTTCCTTCATGAAAACCGCGATTCAAATTTGCATAAAACATTTTAACAAGATTTGGATAACAAACAAAATCATTTTCAGAATTGTCAAAAAGACTAAGAATATGGTTCTCTTCAAAAAGAGTATTGATTTCATATGTAGAGAAATCGCTAAAGATATCAAACTTTCCCATATGAACTTTTCTGTAATTAGCATAGCTTATATAAGCCTTGATTGCATCCGAATCATTATAGAGATACTCTTTGATGGTTTTAGACAGTCTCATTGTGGATGGAATGCTTGAAGAAGCCTTTTTGAAGAGAGTAGAAAGTTTGAAAGAGTGAAAGAGAGTTTGAAGTTTAAAATGAAAGTGAAAGGATATGATAAGATAAGGGAAATAAATAGATATTCAATAGTCATGTTCTCTGGTCAAGAGGTACCTTTCCAGAACATTGGAGTTGGTGAAATGGTAGAGGGAAGTTCAAAGATTTGAATTCAAATTTGAATTTCAAATTTCTGACAGGGATGTCGACATCATGGGTAGGACCATGTCGACATAGGTCAGAGAATTCATGTGACTTATATTTTCCTATATACTTTAATCTCTACATATTTATATATTATTTTTAATGTCTATATATTTTTTGGAGTAATATTTAATATAATAATATTACTTTAATAAAAAATATTATAATATTAAAAAATAAAAATAAACATAATAAAAAATTAAAATTCAAACAAAAACAATCAAACAATCAATCAATTTTAAGCAAACAATTTCAACCAATATATTGTAAATGTGTACCTTTTTCTAGATTCGTATCTCTGAGATCATCGAAATCATGAATAGCCGTAAAGCACATATTTGAATTTTCTGTCTTCTGATCATCATCGCTTGAGGATGAGTCTGAGTCTAAATCGTCTAGTGTAGCGGTATACGCTCTCTTCCTTTTCTTTGCATAATCAATGCTTGCAGGAAACTTTTGCTTATCAGGGTGCAGACAGTCTCTTTTGAGATGACCTGGTTCGTCACAGTTGAAACATTTGACGTGGTTTGGTACTTCATTATGATTTACAGAATTCCTATGATCATTCTTTTTGAAGTTATTTATCTTTCTGTATTTTAGAAACTTCCGAAAATTCCTTGTCATGAAAGCTATTTCTTCATCATCATCACTTCCCGATTCTGATCCATCTGTTAATGCATTGAATGCAATTGACTTCTTTTCGAATGCCTTGCTATCCCTTCTCTCTTGCATTTGTGCTTCAAACGACATTAAATTTCCAATCAATACTTCAATCTTTAAAGTACTGATATCATTTGCTTCTTCAATTGCAAGAGTTATCTGATCCCATTCTGGAGTAAGAGAATTTAGTAATTTTCTGACTTGATCTTCTTCGGAAATTTTTTTCCCAATGATATTAGAGAATGCACCATATCCTGAAATCTACTATACATATCTGAAATGGACTCATTAGAATTCATTTTGAATAATTGAAACTGATTCGTGAGAATGGATATTTTGGTCTGTTTGACTTTGCTTGTTCCTTCATGGGTAACTTGCAAAGTTTTCCAAATATCATATGCAGACTTACAAATAGATACTCTATTGAATTCATTCCTATCAAGTGAACAAAATAAAATATTCATTGCTTTGGAATTCTTTTATCCAATAGTCTTTTGCTCAGCAGTCCACTATGCAAAATTAATTGTAGGTTCAGAATATTCAGTCTGTGTGATATTCCAAGTGTCTAATCCTATTGATTGTAAATATATTTTCATTCTACATGCCCAATATGCATAGTTACTGCCATTAAAAAGTGGTGGTCTAGAAGTAGACCGACCCTCTACAAATGAACTAGTGATAGTGTTAACAGAACCAGTGTTGGTAGCATTTTTTTAAAAACTTTTCAAAATTCAGATTATGAAAACTTTGAAAATCTCACCCTGATACCAAATGTGAGAAATGCGGATTATGGATCTTAAGGTTAGAATAACACTAGAGGGGGGGTGAATAGTGTTTTGTGGATTTTCTAAATCTTTTTGAAACTTGTAAATTTAATTACCAACAAATGCAATTCACAGACACAGATATAATCACAAAATCAGACACAAATGCAAATAATAAATAAAAGCAGTAAAGGAAAGAACTCACCAAGATTTTATACTGGTTCGGAGTTACCCTACATCCAGTCTCGCACAAACGTACAGATTTCTTACCAAAAATAATCTCCCAGATTACACCCTCGATTTCAAAGCCACGAGGTACACCCTCCTGTATTCGAGTCCGAGGTAAATTCTCTTATATTACCAGGCCACAAGATCACCTAATCGATTTCCGGGGCAACAATCACACCCAATTGATTTCAAGGCTCAACCGCACCTTTTACTCAACAGTTTGATTTACAAATAATCCTATAACTCTGAATAGCACTGAGGTCTTATGGAGAGAGTGGCAGAGAATCAAACAAGAGATAATCAAGTTTGATTCACTTGGTATTTCGGTAGAGTATATGTAACGACCCGTAAAATTTTAGTGGTTTTATTTATTTAATTGATTGAATTTTTGTGAAATTATAAATAATAAAATATTGAATTGAAAATTTAATATTTGGATTACGTCTTTACAAACATAGCAAATGGTAAATTTTCATATGATGTTATGGAAGTTTATTTTATTGTGTAATTTTATTTCAATTTAAATCGGTTAAATTTGATGATGATAAAATGTTTTCCAAACCAGAATATTTTTATATAATAAATTTGTAAATTATCTTCTGAGTGAGACGTCATATTTTGTTTCGTCAAATTTGGACTTCTATTGCTCCGTTCATCTTATTTTCGATAGATTTGCAGCATTTTCAGTACCGATATCGACTTTTGATAGGATGATCGTACCACTGATATCTATATACCGTTTTGATCGCCTCGTCGTGCTGATCTCAGTGGTATATTCACTTCTGTTTTTCGAACTCCGGTATGCTGCGTAATCAGTATAACGATTTCCGTATCGGTAACTGTATTGAGTCTTTTGGTTTACATGACCATTCATTTCTCACTAACCCAATGGCCTTTGGCAAGTAATATTTCCTGAAATTTATCGTGCATGACTTTCACTATTCCCACTGCCAATATACCTTTTCTGGTTCATATTCTTCCATTCGTTGCTTAGCTTCTTTCGTTCTGTCACTTCAAAAAAAACAAAGTTGTTTCAAAAATATAGGTGACAGCATAACGTCCTCCCCCCTTCTCTCTCGCGTCTTCCTTCCTCAACCTCCCCACCGCATACCCTCTCAACTACCCATCCCCTCTTCAGTTCGCCTGCTCTGAGGCCAACCTCGCCACTCACCATAACTCGCAAGGCCTCCGACCATTGCCTTCCTCCATAGCCACAAACTCTCCGCGGCAGCACCTAGTCCTCCGAGCTTGACAGTCTCCGCGTCTACCCGTGCTGCTGTGTGCCACCAAGCACCGAGTTCCTCTCCCAATCTCGATCACCTCAGTTTTGGTATGTGATATATATATTATATATGTTAATGTATATATATATATATAGGATAAACAGTGAAAGAATGTTTATTCTTCTGTTTCGTATATTATATAATATATATGTAACTCGGTATACCAGTTATATTTGGTCTACATACAATTGTTTAACTCGCATGCATATTGGATTGTCTGCATATATATGTATATAGTATAAGAGTTGCGTGAATTTTGTTATGTTGAAATGTTTCAGATTTTTTTTATAATATAAATGGTAAATTTTGGTGCATATACAGTATAATATTATATGGTTAGTACACTTATATGTTATATGAGTTAAATATATGTATATATATATATATATCTTGTGTATAAAAAGTATATATACATCTTGTTTACATGTTTTATTAAATGTATAGATAGTTTATAAGTTGCATTGATATTTTGTTCTGATGTAATCTGCATATATATACTCTGCATAGTTTCTATGTACTTCCGTCTATTTTTAAATATGAGTTGTCTGCATATATATGGGAAGTTTGGCAGTTTATAATAAGTTTTATATATACATCAGTTATAATAGTTTGGGCATTACCTATTGAGATATATAGAGTCAATAAGTTGCATATGTATATATTTATATCTCATATATATTAGTATATATTTATATATTTGTTGGTTATGTTTAAAGGTTATACATTCATGACAGTTTAAATTATACAGCAGAATATATAGATATTTATGTATATATTTGATATGATGGGTCTGCTATATATATGAATTATACAAGTTCATATCATTTTGTTGTCTGCATATATAAGTATTTATGAACGACGTGTAGTGTTTTGATTTTTTCCAATGCATATGAAATTTTATATTATATATATATATATATATATATGATTCCTGTACTGTTTTGTTTATTGATTTCGAGTTTATTTTATCATGTTGTGGTTTGATTTAAGTATGATATACATGAGTCAACATGTTTAATTTTAAACTATATATATATATTGATATTTCGAAAATTTTGTTTTAAAGTTGAAACTGGATATTGATTTCTAAGTACACATTAGTTTGGTTTTAAGTGTATATATAGAGACTTTGTTTTATGTGTTTTAATTTAAAAACAATGAGTTTTGAAATACATGTATATATATATATATATTTGAAATTAGAATATGATTTTTGTATATATATACAATTTTATATGTTACATCTATACCAATTCACTTATATTAATTATCTTTATCGATTTAGTTCTGATTCGTTCCCATCACTTCCTATTTTCAACTTGTCCATCGAACTCGAGTCCATCGTGCTTTGCTTCGAAATTCGTGTTTGGATTCATAACTCATCCCGTTCTCGTCCATCTCTAACCTCGAAAGGTGAGAAATCACTCACGATTAACGTTCTTATATTTATCAAATTTGATTTCAATTGAAACGACAATTCTGCTGCTGTTAGTTATTTACATTGCTATATATATGTTGTTATCTGTATCTGTTCACCTGTGACATCTGACACCATTATCTGTTATTTATATTGATGATATATGCTTGTTATATTATTATCATATCTGTTATCACTCTACAAGTTCCCTGTTAGTATAGAATTCACTATGGGTTGAAATGATACATACCCGAACGATCTGTAGAATAGGAGAAAATCGTTATGGGTTGAAATGATAAACCCAAGCGATTTTCATTTGAATTGAATTTGGGATTGCGGGTTGAAAATATATATACCTGTATATATTTTAAATTGCGGATTGAAATGATAAATATCCGTATCACTTGACCATAGGATAGAAAATTATATACAGACACCGTTGGTCTATATATAAATATTTTGAAAATGATTTCTATGGTTTTGAAAAGAAATATATGGTTTAATAAATATTGATTTCAAGATATTATATATAAATGTATGTTATAAGGCTTAAATTCTTGATTTTAAAATTTTATGTTTTGAAACTTTTAAAATTATAAGTTAGTTTGAAATTATAAGTTTTAAGAATTTACTTATAATTTTACTATTTTAAAATATGTATAAATTAGTTTTATTATAAAATAAGTTTGATAATAGGATTTAATTTAATAAAGTTTGATTTAATTTATATATAATATGTTTAAGTATTTATTTAAAATTATATTTCCAAATATAGAGCTTATAATAAAGATAGATTTGAAATTTATTTGGAATAGTATTTAATTAAGAATTTTATTTAAATAAATCAATTTGAAACTTATTGAATTCGAGATTTTAAAGGATATGATTTTTATAACTTGATTTTGGTTTAGGGTGATTAAATGAATATTCCAAGTTTAAATAAATTGAAGGAAATATTTAGTTTATTTGTAAATTGAGATTTTATTTAAATGATATTGGATTTTATTAAGTGAATATTTTCAAACTAAATAATAATGAAGTTAAATTAAGATATATATGAAATTATCGAATTTAGTTTTGAAAATGTTGAATATTTAAAGCTTTGAAATATATTGAAATGGCTTATTTTATGGTTCAAATATGTATTTGAAATCAATAATTTGAAATGGTTTATTGAGAAACTGAATTGAGTTGAATTTGATGAATTGAGATGGAAGAAAGTTTTGAATTTTGGAATTCAAGTTGATTTGGAATCGACTTGTGAAATTTGAGAAGGCTATTTTATTATATAAGTACTTTTAAATCATATTTAAACCTATTTATATATTTTACTTTATAAATTAGTTTTAATATATGCTATTTTAATATAAACTATTTTAATATACTAATTATTTTAATTTAAACTATTTTAAATAAACTATTTTATTTTTATAAACTATATTATTATAAATACTATTATTAATATCTAAACTGTTTAAAGGAAAGTGCTATGATTTCAAAATGTTGTGATTTCCAAAGTGTTATAATTTCAAATGTTTGGTTTCGCAAGTGTTGTAACTTTGAAAGTATTATGATTTTGGAAATGGATATTATTTTAAGTGAGAAATGATATCGTATTGATATGGTTTTGAAATGGAAATGATATTTGGTTTTGAAATATAAACTATTTTGAAATGACTGTAGTGTTATAATAACGCTTGGTTGTTAAAGAGACCGAGATCAGATATTGTCATACTCTCTGCCAATACCGAAAACCACTTTAACAACTGTGTATGCGGTGGAGATTCCAGAATGAAGTAGGATGGTGGCGACGTTCTTGAGGTATATACGTGGACCTAACTCCTGTGAGTTAGCATAAGGTGGCTAAAACAGGAGCAATCGACGGGCCAATGAGGTAGCTCCTTTGATCGAACAAACTCCTTCGATACAATTCTATTACTTTGTGATTGATTGGGTGCACCCCTCGGATTTTGGGAGTGTGGATCGAGGTGGGCGGTAGTGGCTGCTATGCGTTACCACCAGTCCGGAAGTGTAATTGGTATATCTACCCTGGCATTGCCTAGTTGTGCCATGTCACCTACCCTAGCGTGCCTTTTACGAGTTTGTTTTGTACCATACCTATGGAGTGCCCTCTGACGACGCCCAGTACGGGGGAGATTACGGTACTGTATAGACTATGGGAATATATAAAATGTGTTAAGGGGGATATGGGTAACGCCTTAAAGCTATTTTAATAGTTTACTTTACTATAGACATATTATAATAGCGTATATTACTACACAGTAGATAGTTTAACGGATCCTTAGAGGATAGTTATCCCAAACATCCTTTGAGTTACTTGTATTTCAGTTGATATTTCACTTGAGTTGGATTTATTGATATAAGAATGTTAATCCTGACTCGAGTGTTTTGTGTTTTGCTTTACGCTCGGGTCAGACTGAGTGATACAGCATTTGAGACTCATCTTTGGAGTTGGAGCTTCGCTTGGAGATCCAGCTATATCTATCCAGCTTCCGGTTATTTAGTTGACCTTAGTAATGTATTCAAATTATTGTTATTTGACTATTGTACTGAGACTTCTATGTATTCCAGACTTCTGTTGTATCTTGTTTAACTTGCTTATATATAGTAGCTTCATGAACTACTATTCTTTTGTTTCCGCTGCTTATTGTTATATTACTCTGTGTTTGTGATTCTGTGATTATTTTATTTCCTGTATATGCTGAGTTTTGCCAAATATAAATTAACAATATGATATTTTAAGCACTTCAAGTCCGACATGTGCGGATGCAAATGGTTGAAAATTTCAGGTGTTACAGTATAGTTTGGGATTCTTTAGGATAAATGTGGAAGATGAAGAGAAGAGAAAACAAGTGAAATCTGATGATCAATTCATTTAGAACTACTGGTATTTATAGGAAATCAACAGCCATATCTATTCGTGGAAGAATACGACGAATAGACTTCTTTTGAAATTTTGAATTTTGAATTTAACGGACACCATGTCGACATGTGGGTTGAGGGATGTCGACATGCTCTAGGCAAAATTGATGATTTTGTTTTTCTTATTAAAATTGGTTTCTATAATTTGTCATAACGATTTCTAAACATTGTAAATATATTTGAATATAGTTTAAACATATAAAAGAGTTTAGAAGGTAATTTTTAATATATATATATATATATATAATCTTAATCTATAAAGTGATTTAAAATCTGAGTAAATAAATATTTTAAAGCTAAATATTTAAAACAAGAGATAGTTTAAAATCAACGACAATTTTGAAATCAAAATATAAAAAATGATAAAGATAGTTTTTGAGGCTAAAATATTTCAAACAAGAGAGATGTCTTTTTGAAAAGAAGGTTTTGAAAACATTTAAAATAAGAGATATATTTCTGAAATTTTATTTTATAAAATTAGTGGATATTAAAATAGGACCACTATATGTTCTACTAAATATTGTCGTGGGTTCCATCCCACTAGGGTTCCATCCCTTTAACAGGCTCGAAGTGGATTCCATTCCACGAATAAATTTTGAATAAAGATGTAAGTGCTTTCAAGAAGTTTTAACATAATTCTAGACTCAATACTTATTTTGTACTATTAAAATCTTGAACTCTTGATAACTTGATTTCTTGATACTCATGAGTCTTCAATCTTGATATCTTTCATCTCTAAATTCATCAGTCTTGTATCTCTATACTGTACAGTCTTCATTCTTGGTACCTACATGTTTATATCCTGCATATACATACATATACATATATATATATATATATCTAAACTATAATGTTAGTATTTATATTTTATAACAAGTCCTAAGGTTGTTGTCATCAAAACCATCCTTCTCAAGGACTAACAATTTCCAATTTAATAACTTATAGTTATACATCCATTTCACAACTCAACTTTATATTCGATATCTTCCATTACATTCAATTCATACTATTAGCTCACTTCACCAATTTTATTTCATCAAAATAAATTTAATTTCTAAAATTTAATTTCTTCAACTTAATTAAGTTAAATTCCATTTTAACTTCTAAATTTAAATTTTAATCCCAAAATTCAATTTTCACACTTCTTTCCCTATAATTATCATCCTCCACTTATAAGTTAAAAAAAATTATTTTTTGATATTTTCTAGAACATTTAAATAAGGATTCCAGAATTTGTAAACACTCTGTATTTATTTCTAATAACTTTGAAATCAAATATATATATATATATACACATACTCTTTTTGGTTTAACAAACCACTTCCTTTGAATTTTAAACTCAACTTGGTTTTATCCAAAACAATTCCTTTCAGAATTCCTAAAAAAAACTTGTTTTTCATTAAATCTCCATAACAAATTATTCCGGTAGCAATCCATCACTTAGAAACTCGAAAATGAATACTAATGATGTTGCGTACTCATCAGTAGGATTATTTTCCAATGACTGAAGTGAGTTCAGTGCTTTATCACTTCCAAAATCCATTTAAAACAATTTTCTATTCAAAATATTCTAAATAATATCACTATTATTCATTTTCAAACACTTTGGAAAACTTTTCCAAAAATCCTCGGGATTTGATTTTCCAAATTCTGGTTTGAATCCATTTTTAGTTTTTAACTCATTTGTATAACTTCTACTTATACAATCTCTATTTGGTTATATATAACCATTTCAAATTTTATAATCTTATTTTGATTATATAATAAAAACCAAACACGTCACTATAATTTTTTTGAATATTATTCTTTTTATATCAAAATATAATTTGGGTAAAATTACTTCATTTACCCGCTTCAAAACCATATTGTGTCCGTTTACCGTGTTTAAGTGTTTAGAAACTCCTATCGGTTTACTGGCTTCCCACTATTCGACCAGAATTTATATACCACTCAATAGATAAATCTACACAATATAAAACATTTTATATTCACTAACAAATACACGCTCATATCTATTAATACACTAAAACTCATTCTAGGGTCCTACTGATCCAATCTCTAATGAGTAATCCCCACCAGAGCAAAGGTTTTCGCTTAACCTTCGACTCTGATACCAAGTGTAAAGGCTCGTATCTCCATACCCTTTGAGTCAACCGTAATTCACATCAGTTCAACTCAAATTGAGCGGAAATACGAATCTTTAGGGGTAAAGAAGAAGAAAGAGATAGAAGAAAAATAACAACAATACACAGAATCTCACAATCGCAGCGTAACAAAATATAATATGTAATAATAAATTTTTATAAAAAGGAAATTGTATCTGTTAATATACATACAATCATCAGAGTACAACAATTCAATACATCAATATGGATAGTAATAATAACTTGTCCTCGCACAGCGGGAATATAACCAAGTACGAAGATACGTCTCTGTCATCCAGCTTGTCTCCTGAGCTCCATAGCATTCCAACCTGAATCTGAAATACTCAGTCTGACCCAAGCATTATAATAAAATAACACCCGAGTCGGTCTGGAAAACCAGCGTGGGAAAACACACTCGATTTGAATTATTAACTTTTATCAAAATCCTTTAAAAACAAAGGTATCTCGTAAGACCACGTCACACATAAACACGATGGGTTTATACCTTATGATAACCAATTTTTTTTTATCAAAATCATCTGATATTATAATAGTTTCTATAGAAAGTAAATAGAAAATAGCTGAAATGCTTGCGTCTCACGTTTCAGCATAGTTGGGCATAATCAAAACCGTACGGCGCTTATTGGAGAATGGATTCCATATAATGACTAGGCACTAGGGTACCACCTATCATAGTACACGTCTAGAAACATGTCCCGAGGACCTCGCCAGGATCCCCTACAACACAAGACCGGCCCTATCCCTAACCAGGATAGAACCGAATATATTATCATCCCGGGTGTTCCCACCCATATCGAGATCTCTTTTGAGTGCACCATTGTATCCACAATTAATAATATATCTGAGGTTATCTAGAAAGGTGATGACATACCCTAATTGGTGCGACCCACTTAGCCTTGCTGCATCTCCCCTGATTTTCAGTCATTCCGGTTGATAAGGCTTGAGGCTACGATTAACTTTCAAGAACAAATCTCACTTAGAATGCTCATCATCCTCCAATGACGATGTTCTGATAGCATTGGTCTATACAAGTTGTACGGGGTCTGGACAAACCGAATTATCATCTTCTCTGTCTTCACGATATCCATTCGTAACGTTCAAACCGGATCGAAGTGATTTTCGGATAATTAAATCTGATCCCGGTCCCTTCGAAACTATCAATGAATTTGGCCAAAACTGATAGTCGGTTATTTAACTATCAATAAAACATCCATAAGCAGATACTAGGCCTTATTTTATACATCTTCAAACATTTATTTCAAAATATCTTTACAAAGATTTATATTCAAATTCCTTTCCATATTCCAATATTTGAAAACAATTTCAAATACTTAAATCCATAATAGGATATTCCCAAACCATTTCAACACTTAGAAATATTTCCAAATTTCCATTTTTATACTTAGGAAACATTATAAGTCTTATTTTCCAAATCATTTCAAATATTAACGCTTTAGAGAATATTTCGTAACTTATCTCATAACTCCCCGGAATCATTAATAAATTCCCTTTAACAATTTCCAAAAACCCAGTATACTTATTTATAACCCCATTCAACGATTTATAACTTCTTTTATGAATTCAGATTTCATTTTCGAAGTTCCCATATTCAACATTTTTGAAAATTCCATTTCCTCCAAATCTCTTATAAAATTCCTCTTACTAACATCATATCCATTTTATAAACCTCGTTCACAAATCTCGAGAGGATTTATAAATTTCAATCATTTCAAAACTATATATATATATAATAAGTATTTTTAGACAATAGTTTATTTTTAAAACATATTTAAGTAATTTTTAAAATATTAAACACTTTATCTAACATCGATAATTAATTTCCAATTCATTTTTAAATAACTAATTGATTTACAAACCTGATTATAAAAAGATAGAATTTATTTCAATAAATATTAAATACTTGAATAACCCACTTTCTGAAATGTTTCAATACTAACTAGTTTTAAAATTTTATAGTTTAATAAATAAAATTTCCCTTTTGAAAACAAACCTAACTTATAAATAAAAATATAATTTTAAAATCTCAATATCCAATTTCAATTTATAAATCCCTCTCGATTCACAACACATCAATTTCCTTTTCAATTCCCTAGCCATTTCACTTTCCAAAAATAGACTCTACTATTCTTCCCAAAAACTACTCTCATATCTTGATATAAATTCACACTATGAAATTTATATTCCTAATTTATAACTGACATCTTTTCCCTTATTTATAAACATCGTTTATACATTTACAAACTCCCTCGGTTTTACTTGTTTATAAAAATTAATCTTATTCATAAAATTCGATTTCATAAATTCATTTCCTTATAAATTCCATTTATTTTGCAGATCTATCCAAAATATCGATTCCAACTACTTTCCATATTTTTAAGATATCATTTAAAAATTCCTATATAAAATATTTAAAAATCTCCATTTAAATAATTTACGAATTTATTAAGCACAACCAAAATTAATTTATTATCTAATAAATTTCCTTTTTAAATAGTCCAAATTTCGATATAATTTTTCCTATATTCAAATCTCCTTTTAATTCCTTAAAAACTCAAAAATAATATTTATGGTATTATAACTGTCAAAATTATAGTCAGTGCTACTATAACATCTAATAATCAACAAATCACAATCTAGAACTGAATATTTACACACATCATATATTAATATATATGAAAATAATTAATATATTTTAGGAATCTAGTTGGATTTCTTCAACCTGTTTCCCTGCATCCATAGATGTTAATACAACATAAAAATACCAATCCCACTTTGAGGGTGATATCGTGGTATATAAGGTCATCCGCTATTATGCGGGTGCATAGGGTCTTATTCGCTAACATATGCGGGAATATCAATCCAACAACTAATATATATACTACTATATATATAACATCCAACAGATAATGATTTATGAATTCAACCAGCATTCAATAATTTATTTTAACTATTTAAAATAAATTCTAGTAATCCAAATGAGTGAGAATTTTATCACCTTGACTTTTATTCTGCTAATCGTTCCAATTTTATATTAAATCGAACTAATGTTCGATTTAGCCCAAAATCACTATTGACTCCAAACGACTCCAATCAAATCCAGTGCATAATATATGATCATACGAGTACACTACCACTCGCCGCGCTCGATTTCAACCTCGAATGAAATAGTAAGCAATTTTATATGCATACGATTTAATAATATAATTTAAATTTTATATTACAAAAATTAACAACTAACCACCCAGAATTACCTCCTTCCTTCTCTCACGCCAAACAGAAATCCCGTTCCAGGAAGGCCATTGCTTCCCTTTATCTCGAATCGTGCTCGACCATCCTCTGACATCGTCGCCTACCAGTAGTTGCGCCGACCTTCCTTCACGTTGTTGCCGCCCCATCCAACTCACGCAAACGAAATCGAGAACCCTAGGTCGCTGGACTGTTCGCAGCTTCATCACGAAACCCCTGACAACACACACGAGCATGCCCCCGAATTCGTGAGCATCATTCGCCGCTTAACCCTTCCTAGTCGCGATCGAACCCCACTCGATCTATACCCCTAATTGCGATCGAACTCCGGTCAAGCACCACAACTCCACAACGCCTCGCGACTGCAATTCCCCCAGTCTCGCTCGCGAATGCACGACCTCGCTACCTGGATTTGATCGCCATTTGATTTCATTCTTATTTTACTTTGCTCTGCTTCAAACTAAAGGAGATAGGCAGGAGGATGTCGTGATTTTATTTTTCCTTTCCCTCTTTCTATTTTTTGATCTGATCGAATTTTGAATTCGTTTCCCTTTTTTTCTCGTATTCAATTTGAATTAAGGAGGAACGAGGCCGGGCCTTTAAAAAGGAAGGAAGAGGTTGTGTGTTTTTTTCTAAAAAAAGAAGAGGGATGTGATTTTATGCGTGTAGGGTGGGTGAGATGAAAGGAATAGACAGCTGAAAAGAATTTGACTTGACAATAGATTTATTTATTCTCAAATGTCTCGATTTACACAACTCGAAACCTCGAATCCCTATCGAAGCGTGCCGCTAGGCCTATTATAATGTTATACCTCTATTTCGAATGCAATCGAAAAGGTTTCGAGTCCTAATTCGATCGTATGTAGAAGATAGCTTTTTGGACCCAATTATTATATTGAATTTCGATATTAATTTCAACGCGTTTCTATCCCGTACGATCAAATGATAACTCCAAACACTACGAAATTTGGAATCCGATAATAATACACTATTACGGACCTAATGGGACTTGTTTCGTCAAATTCTGAGACTGTGTCCCGGATCGTTATTTAAAATCGTCGATTAAATCAACGATTTCCTAATTTCATGAAATCGTTTGAAATTCCAGTTTTAAAAACTTATTAACTCGATTCTAATTCAAATAGAATTTATATCAACATTAGAAATCATTTAGATTCATAATAAACTCCAACTTCAAATTATTTAATGATTTTCAATTTAAATTCAATGATTAAATTTTATTCAATAAATCGCTATATTTAGAACTTAAATTCATTCTAAAATTTTCAATCAACATCTTCATATCCAAAAATCAAATTACATTGCAAATCAACATCGTGTTTTTGTGCGGCGCGGTCTTATGAGATACCTTTGTTTTCAAAAACGCGTATTTTGAGTTTCTCACACCAGTCACATGACTAACCCGGAGTTTCTTTTTCTTATCCCTTAAACTGTGGGTGCCTTGATTTCCTCGGGCAGCCTAGTAGTCAGGTATGTTAGAAGAAATCTGGATGGAGCTCGAAGCATGTAGTTAGAAGATTCTTCAGTAGGCTATTACCTTATTTCCACCACACATGTACTATTGTATTCCGCATTTGTAAGGATAGACATTTATAACTGTCCATGTTAACTCTGACAAATGTATTTAAAATTTCTGTTGTAAAGATATATATATATATATACACACACATATATATATATATATTGAAATAATATATGCTATTCCAATCGTGTGAGATTCTGTTCTATCTTTATTTTCTTTCTTACCCTTGATAATCCGCCTCTCCGGCACTTGTATTTGCGGCATGTGAATACCGAGGATGTATTAGTGTCGATTTCCAAGGGCCGAAGAATCGAGTCGTCACATTTGGTATCAGATCTTAGGTTGAGCAAACACCTGAGCCTGGTAAGGGTAAAGTCTCATCAAAGATATGGTTAGTAATACCCTAGGATGAGTAACTCATTAGAGATAAGATAAGTGACATCCTATAAAGAGTTGATAGTATTATATGAGCGCGTATTTGTTTATGATATATACAAATGATTTTGGTTTTGGAAACTTGTAAATGAAATAATTTTACCTTGAATATTTTTCAAATAATATATTTATTTGAATGATAATACTGAGTTATTATCATTGACTGATTGGTTGTTTAATTTAAAAGTTTAAATACGAATACCTCCTGAATTTAGTTTCACAATTTGACTATGGGGTATTCGATAAATAATAATGTTGGGTTAAGATTAAAGGAATTTATTTAAGATAAATAAATCTTATGCATACGTTTTATATAAGCGATTTTATAAAATGGATTTATAAAAAGTGCTTTATAAAAGAATTTTTGAGAATTTAATTTTGGTATTATTAAAAGGAAGTTCAAATAATTTTTGGAAAAGGAATAATAATAGTATTATTTCTAAAATGGGACTTTGAAAATTAAAAATAATCTTATGATTAATTGGTTCGAGTGGCTCGAAAGTAACTAAAAATGGGCAGGAGATGTGTTCGGATGGTAAACACTTCTCTTAAGTATTCCTTTTCTTGTTAAGGAAATAAGCGATAATATTGGTGGTACCCAGTTCCTTGGTATCATTTTTGAGTTACTCGATCTATATAATTTTCTAAAAAGTTAAAAATGATAATGTGAATCATTTATTAATAAATTAATTGGTGGTTGTTAATTTTTATCAAATTGTATTATCTTAATTGGTAAGCATGGGTATGCTTTGATTTTTTAAAGAAATGGTTAAAGTTAATAATTAATGGTTTTGGGTTTGTAGTGAATGATGTTTTCGCAACATTTGTTCTTAAACCCTTGAATTGCATTTCAGAAGAAATCTTATAGATATATTTAGATCTTTAATAATGGAATTTTAAAGACAATAACAAGTATTGGAATCTTTTATAAAAAGATAGAAAATGTTGTATGAAAAGGAGTTCATTATAACAATATTTTAGGCAGTAACTGTTTTAACCACTTTGATTATATTTTAAAATAAGTAAAACTCATTGAGTAATTTGTGAATGTACTTAAAACATTTGAATAAGTATATGAATACTTTTAAGTATTAAAACTGGTATAAGTGAATAATTAATTTATAAAGGGAGGTTTAATTAATAAAAGAGTATTAATTAATAAAGTAAGTTTTGACCAATAAAAGAAGTTTTATTAGATACAAAGGTGTTGCATTTAAATATTAGTTAAAGGGAATAAATTATAATATAAGGAGCTTATTATGAATTTAGAATAAAAGATAATTATCATTTAAATTGAAATGGTTTCTTCAGAAAGAAGATAGAAATTTTTTGGTGAATAAATCTTTTAAAATGATTATATCTAAGGAAGCATCTTTATAAAAAGGTATGAATTAAAAAAAAGAGTTTTTATGAAATGTTTTCATAAAGATTTTGGGGGAAGCTATTAAGTACGTATGTTGTACGTAGATCATTTCGTCACACGATTTTAATCTAAGAGTAGAGTATGGAACTTTGAGGTGCTTACACTAGTCTGAAAAAGGATTTATCACTCGATTCTTGACGATGAACATTGATGAGGTTTTGTAGTTGGATACTTGAGTTTTCTATCATACTTGAGAGCTATGCAAGGAAAACTAAAAGTTTCCGATCAAAAGGCCCGATCGGAGTCCGCACTAGAGGATCAGGGGACCAATACTAGTTCGGAAGTAAAGTTGTGAATTCGAATAGAAGATCAAATCAGATATTGTGTACGGATGATCAATGAACATTGTACGGGTGTAAGTTTAATAATAAATGTTTTGGGAAAAACCTTTGGGTTTTTTCTTTGGGTAATTTCAGGGATGAAATTCTTTTAAGGGGGAAGTATGTATGACCCGAATTTTGATCACTTTAGTCAAAGATATTTAAATTATTTTAAATATTCAAATATAGATTATTTGTCATAGTTAATGAAGTTTTAAGTGATAAATAATAATAAAGAACTTATTTTGGAAAAATGTCCACAAAAATATTTCCTTTGGAAATATTCCGATAAAATTAGGGCTGTCAATTGCTCGGGTCGGGTCGGGTTCGGGTCGGGTTCGAGTCGGGTCAAGTTGGATTTGGGTTGATTTTAAATGGGTCGGGTCAACCCGTTTATTAAACAGGTCAGAAGTAGCTCAACCCGAAACTGACCCGATTATAAACGGGTTGACCCGACCCAACCCGTGTTACCCGATTATAACCGGGTCGGGTCGTAAACGGGTTGAGTCAACCTGTATAAGGTATAAATAGGTTATAAACAGATCGTAAATGGGTTATAAATGGGTCAAATTCTGGTTCACGGGTCGGGTTGGGTTATAATCGGGTCGAGTCAACCCATATAAGTATAAACGGGTTATAAACGGGTCAAATTCGGGTTCACGAGTCAACCTGAAACCCATAGGCCAAATTTGGGTTCACGAGTCAACCCGAAACCCACCCATTTATTTGCAGATCAAATTCGGGTTGACTCGAAAAAGACCCGCCAACTTAACTGGGTGGGGTTAACCTGCTAATTTTCGTGTACTCTTCGGGTTGTGTTTTGGGTCGTGCTGGAAATTGACAGCCCTAGATAAAATAGTCGAAACAGTTTTATCGATAAACAGCTCTATAATCGTAAAACATCGCGCACAGAGCTAGATACGTACACTTATTTTTATAATTGAACAAGAATATGAAATCAAATAATTTATTTTACTTTTGGAAATTAAATGTGTTCATGACATCATCAGTGCTGCCCTTATATTTATATTTTAATTTAAGAATTTAAATTGAGATTTAATGATTTAAAAATTATTATAATTATTCAAATAATTATTTTTAAATGATAATAATTCATTTTAAGTAGTTATAAAGTGATAATAAATCAATTATAATGGGTTTATAAAGATATATATTTGATTTGGAGAATATAAGAAAATTCGTATCGCTTTATTCGTAAATTTTTTTGTAAATAATTGTTAAATATTAATTTAAATGGTTTTATAATTCAAATGAGATAATTTTAATTAATTAATAATGATTATAAATTTATTTTCAAATTTTGTTTATATATATATATATATGTATGTATGTATGCTAACTAAGAAGTGAAAATGTGACCGATAATCGGATTCCCAGTTTTCAACGGTTTATTGAACGAAAGTTGTTCGAAGTGATCGCAACATTGTTCGTTCTCTTGTACACATATATAACAAGTATATACATATACATATGCACATATACATGTCATATGCACATGAACCTATACATAAGAATTTACGATTTACATTTATGAATTTACTTAAAGTAAATATACAAAACATCTAAGATATTTGTTACATCCTTACCACTTAAGCAAACTCAATGTCAACCTTATTACACATCAAGTACACAAACATGGGGGGAAGTCAGTTCAGCCATTAGAGGTGACACAAGAGTGGTGATGGAATGGTGATGTAGGGTGGCCAAAATATCATGATATTTTGGAGAAGAACCTTAGCTATAAATACCTCTCCTTTTGCATCTTCTTCATTCCACCATATCTCCTTCATAACTAAACTGAATGTTTTAATTATTTTTTCAAAACCATTCAAAATTTCAGTGGCTACAACTTTCTATTTCACAACTTCTTCCAATTCCCGAGAATACCCTCTCTTCTTTTAATCATATCTTCCTCATAGCAAAAGGAAATCGAGTTTTTTTTAAATTATAGAGAAAAGAATATTCAAGAACTTTTCTCTTCACCACTTTTCATAATTCTCTGAGTAACACGTCCAAAATTCAGTTAGAAGTTGACCCATTTTCGGGTATGATTTTTGTAAATTCGAGAATGCCTCTTCTTCATTTGACCATATCTCATTCAAATATAATCCAAATTGGATGATTCTTTTTTTTGAAATAGTACAGAAAAGAATTTCCTACAACTTTTATGTTGAATACATTTCCAAATTCAGAGAGTAGAATGTCCAAAAATCAAAGAGAGAATGACCTATTTTTAGGTCTAGTTTGTGGTAAATTCAATAGGAATCCAAAGTCCTACACCTCATTCCCCATGCTTGGCCGAGCACCACTTTTGGCATGGAATGGTCGAGCACACTAAGAGGCAAGATGTTGGGGTTTGTGAGTTCGGATCGCAAGTTAGTGAAGCTATATCCTTCTTTTCGATAGAAAATCAATGTGGGAACTCTAACTTTAAACCATTATAAGTAGTTATAAATGTTTAACATAACTATTTGGATGCTAATGATGTTTGGTTGATGAATATTTGAAAAATAATAATTAGCAGCATATAACTAAAAGTGAGAAAACTCCTAAACTATAGTTATATATGTTATTAGATGATATATATGTTTGGATATGATTGTTATGATGGTTGTTTAATATAGTCATTGAATATATATATATATATATATATGCAAGTCACGTTTATACACGTCGATAAGCACAAAGGAAATCACTTACCATTATTGAACGAAATGGTGTATATGAAATGTTTAAACCTCTTGAAAAAGGTTTAATATGATTTAGAAATGTTTATAAGCATCTAAAAGTGTTTTGGAAAATTTTAAATGAATATTGAAATTTGAGTCAAAAATAGGCGCGTCGCGTAACGGAAGTTTGCGATTTCGCGCCATAAAAGTTAAACGAGTATATAGAATGGAATATAGCTCGGAATTCTTCGAGATAACTATTTTTCGAACTATTATATCTATAGTTTTCAAACTAAGAAAGAAAATTGAGATTTCGATACGTAGATTTTGAAATATGAGTAATACAAGTTTTTGGAAAAATTGCGGTTTTGCAATTCAGAATCCATAAAGGGATTTCTTTAAAAATGACATTTTAAATTTTTTTAAAAATATGAAATAAACTCTATAATTTTTTTAAAATTTTTTGAAAGTGATTTGAGTCATAAAAAATGAATTTCCAAATGATAGAAAAGTCGTTTTGATTAATATAGCTTAAAAAGCGCTTTCCGTAGCACTTTTCCACAACACTTTTCTATAACTTTTGAAATAAGTTTTAAACGCAACCGTTATTTTCCAAATCTTTTGTAAATGTATTCAAATAATTAATAAAGTATTTTAAAGATGATTTAAAGGTTTTGTCGATTTCCAAGAGCCGAAGAATCGGGCTGTCATAAAAGCAATACGCAGAATCTTGCAGCAAAACGACAAAATATATTAATCAAACAAAACGGTTCATAAAGCTGTTTTACAATATACATTTGATTACACATTTTACAACATCAATCAGAGTATAATAAACAACATATCAAATAATGAAGTGGAAAAATAATAATAAATACGATCACCAATCTTCATCTTCATCTTCAAGGAATAACGTCTTCAAACACTGAAATACTCAGACTGACCCGAGCGTAATGAAATATAATACACTCGAGTCAGAACTAGAAATTCCTATGTAAGTCAAATCAATATCACATAAAATATGAGTACAATATTTTCAAAGATATTTACAGGATTTTCCATCTCCTATTAAAATTCGAATACCAATTTAAATCACTTTAATTGAAATAAATCCAAAGTTTAAAATTAAAACTTAGGCCTTTCAAATGATTTAATTCTGATAAATTTACATTGTGCCTCAATTTCAGCTAGGAGATTGCCTTCGGTTTGTCCAGTTCCTGGACAACTTGTATGGATGAATGTCTGACGTTGCATTTGTAATTACATTGATTGATTTCTATGAATGTATCATCTGATTGGTGGTGGAGAAGGCAACTTCTCTTAGCTTAACACCATTTTCCTGAGACATACGAGCTAAGGAGTTATACGTTTGTAAAAATTAGTTGTGTGATTAAGGAATGGCAATGTGGCATTCAAAGTGGAATGTGTTATGTGAAAGGTAATCGCTATCTCAGGCCTCATCAACCGGTAATGGCTTAAACAGGGCATGTCGTAATGATATGTGTGCGTCGCACCCATAAAGGTATGGCCATTTTTCTTCTAGATATATTTATTCCCGCTATAACGTCGGGTTTTAAATTAATGTTGCGTATGCTATGGCCACGGATAGGTCGGTTACGACCGGGGTGATGTCATATTCGGTTCTATCCACCAACATGCGAGTCTGTGGGTAGGCCGGTCGGGCTAGGTTTAGAGGTTTCGAAGACATCTATCCTCGGTACATCCCGGTAGAGGTGTACTGTACACAAGGTAGTTCCTTACCTGCCATCGTATGGAAATCCATTCTCCAATAAGTACCTTCGGACTTGATTATATAACCAAATTTATAGCTAGTATGCTGGAATTTAATAATGTAACGATTTCGGCTAAGATTCATAAGTTTATTTGAAAATTATTTTCAAAAGAATGTCATTAAAAATAATATACAATGATTTTACATAGCAAATGTTTTTGGTGATCATAAGGTAAAAACCCGTTCTGTGTTTATGTGCGGCGTGGTCTTATGAGATACCTTTTTTTCAAATGCATATTTTGAATTTCTCACACCAGTCCCATGACTGACCCGGAGTTTATTTTTCTTATCCCTTAAACTCTGGGTGCCCTGATTTCCCCAGGCAGCCTAGTAGTCAGGTTTGTTAGAAGAAATCTGGATGGAGCTCGAAGCATGAAGTTAGAAGATTCTTTAGTAGGCTATTACTTTATTTCCCCCACAATTCTGTACTATTGTATTCCGCATTTGTAAGGACAGATATTTATAACTATCCATGTTAACTCTAATAAATGTATTTAAAATTTCCATTACAGATATATATATATATATATTAAAATAATACATATTATTCCAATCGTGTGAGATTTTGTTCTGTCTTTATTTTCTTTCTTACCCTTGATAATCCGCCTCTCCCGCACTTAGATTTGTGGGACGTGAATACCGAGGATGTATTAGTGTCGATTTCCAAGAGCCGAAGAATCGGGCTGTCATAAAAGCAATACGCAGAATCTCGCAGCAAAACGACAAAATATATTAATCAAACAAAACGGTTCATAAAGCTGTTTTACAATATACATTTGATTACACATTTTACAACATCAATCAGAGTATAATAAACAACATATCAAATAATGAAGTGGAAAAATAATAATAAATACGATCACCAATCTTCGTCTTCATCTTCAAGGAATAACGTCTTCAAACACTGAAATACTCAGACTGACCCGAGCGTAATGAAATATAATACACTCGAGTCAGAACTAGAAATTCCTATGTAAGTAAAATCAATATCACGTTAAATATGAGTACAATATTTTCAAAGATATTTACAGGATTTTCCATCTCCTATTAAAATTCGAATACCAATTTAAATCACTTTAATTGAAATAAATCCAAAGTTTAAAATTAAAACTTAGTCCTTTCAAATGATTTAATTCTGATAAATTTACATTGTGCCTCAATTTCAGCTTTAATTCCAAGTTAAATCCTTTAAAAAATTTCGTTTGAGCAGTTTCAATTTCAACTTTTCAAAGCTCGAATTTGAAATAATTAAATTTATATAAATCCAAATTCAATTTAATCCAATCTGGTGTCCATATACGATTTTCTACCCTATGTACAAGTGATCATTTTTTTACAAATTCAATTGTATGGATATATATCATTTCAACCCATAATTAAATTGTCATAGATATCCAATTTTAAAAGGATTCAAATGACCATTTAAATGATATCAATAATATACAAGGTGATACATGGAAATATTAAAATAAATAAACAACCATACATCCGACATATCAATCAAAAAGCATCTATTTCAAACAATATCCAAATCAACCAATATATCACAATAGTTCATATTTATCAATGTCGGGGTTTAACTAGCAATAAAATTTCTATATAAATTTAAATGTCAATTCAATTTAATGTCAATTCAAATCCAATATCAATTCAAATGCTAGTTTAAATAAACAAACAGTAATCAAAAATTTATATATAACAGCATAAATTTTATTTAACTTGCAATGGAAATTTTAGTAATGCGTGAGTGGGTTTAATCACTCGCCTTTGATTTATAGCCCATTAAAAATCCAATTGAAGCCTTCTCATGTTTCTAAAACAAATTAGTTACTTACGTTAAGAATTTTGAAGCCTTCTCATGTTTCTAAAGCCTGGAGAATCAACGGAAAAAATAACACGATGGCTCACGCATTGAGGAAGGAGGCTTTAGGAAATGGTTTTGCAAACAAATGGAAAAGATTGGCTTCATGAAAATAAGTTTCTCACATTGTTTTTTTTAGAAGAGAAAGAAAACTTCAAGCAAAAAATAATAATGGAAGCACGTTTTGGAAATGGAAAGTTAGAGGAAGAGGTTTATGAAATAGGAAATAAATAAGGGTAAAGCACGTTTGGAAATTGGAATATGAAAGGGAAGGATACAAGAAGATGTAAATTTGCAAAATGAAAAGAGACTAACATGCAGGTAATTAACAAAAGATGAAAGACACATGTTGGAATTTCATAAGACATGTTTACATGGCAAGCAAATCTTTTGGTATAAAATTTCAAAATGTGCGCTACCTCAATTAATTTCATTAACACTCAGGAAACATTTCTAGCCAAGGCTCACGTGCAAATAAATAAAACTTACTGGAAAACCAAAAGAGACATGTATTTAATAAAAGAAAGTAATAATAATAAAATAAAATAAATGAAAGGGAATTTGAGAAGGTAGACCGTACATGGACACCAAACCTCTAATATATTCAAATAAAAAAACGCTCATATTAACATATTTTATTAACCCCAATGCACTCAAATTTACACACATATTTTTTTTATTTGGTACATAGTAAATAAAATTAAACACTGCAATTAACGTAACAGGGACCGCCGCCACACACAATAAAAGATGAACTGAGACTCCAAATTCAAATTTGGAATGAAATAAATTTCCTATGTAAATATGCTAACTATTCCAAATCAAAATTTTAATCAAACCTTTAAGTTGTTTTCTTACCATTTTATTATTGTTATTTTTTTTATAAATTAAATTCAAATCAAGTTTGAATATTTAAATAAATCAAATATTCCAACTAGAAACATACAACAAACTTCAATTCTTTGTTTTAATGAAACTAAATTTATATTCACAAATGAAACATTCACTTTATTTGATAAAAATATTCTTTTCAATAAATCAATCTTTTTCTTTTATTTTTATTGAAACATATATCTTTTTATTACACATTAATTTACAATTAACACCTCCCCTTTTAAAACCAACTTATATTTAAAGATTATCCTATTAAAGAGTTACAGAAATAATACGTCATACAACACGTCGTTTCTTTATCAATTGATTTCCTATTATCATTATATTTGTAACTAATTTGAGTACTCACAATTTGAACGTAATATTTCTCATTTAAATTCTCATTTTATTTTTAACATAAAACGTAAGTTGCACATATCACTAATTAATTACCATTTACTTCTATTTATTATTAATGGCAAGATTTAAGTATTGTTAATTACAATAATTAAATATCAAAACATACCCTAATACAAGGAAGGTAATTAATCCAATTGTTTTCCTTTGAAATCCAATTTTCCATGTTAAACCCAATATCTATATACTAAATTAATTCCAACATTTAATTACAACCGTAATAAAATTCTAGTTCATTAAAATTCAGTTTTCAACACATTCTTTTATTAATTTTTTAAATGTTCTTTATATTAAAGAAAAATAACCAAAATGTCCTTTATATAATACTTTTATCAAAATACTTTTATAACTCGATGTCTTAACAAGTTTATCCTCGTTCTTACAGATTCTAGTCGTACGTTGACCAGGGGCAAGACTGGAATTCTCCAAGTACTTAGTAGACCTGTTTCAACACCCGGTGAAAATACTTAAAAACAGATATGAAAAGTACCGCTCAAAAAATCTGATGTCAAATGATAATAATCAGTTAACAGTAGCCCGCTCACAATGGACACAAAACTTTCCAGAAGATCCATCAACCTTCCGAATTCCAGAAGAATATCGTAGCCATTTCATAAACAAGGGACCATCGACCCCTGCCTCAGTGGTACACTGATTCAATTATTTACATAATAGTTGCACTTCCTTCCCGGAAGATCCATAAACTACAAATCCCAGGATCGAAAGCGCATCCAGTGGGTAAACTAAAGAACCATCTACCTTAAAAAATGAGGAACTCATGAGTTTAAATCCGGACAACCTATATTGGTTAGAATCCATTTCTGAATTCACCCAGGTCCATTAGGATTATTCGTTGAATCCATTCCTGGATTCACCCAAGTCCATTAGGGTTCGAAGCATATCATACTATACTTCCTCGCGGAGGGTACTTCCCATATCTTTTACTTCGAGACATATCATACTATATATAGTACCCTTTTCAAATCATAACTTCAAATATCATACTTATATAAATTTCATTATACATAAGATTTCATTTCCAAATTGAGTACTTTCCAAAATCAATAGTTTTAGAAATAACTTTATACTTATACAAACCATTTTCAAATAAGAGTCGAAAACTTTTAAATAAATATTTTTATAGAGTCAAAGGTCTTCGAAATCAATCAATTTCAAAATATCGGTTCAGTTTCAAATTCATATAGGATTTTAACAATCATTTTCCTTTTCAAGGTCGAATAAGATTTAAAATTTAAAATTTCCACAATCAATAGTTTTTAGAAATAAATTTAGTTTACTATTTACGTCAAGTTTATAAATTAAGATTTTCTTTTCTAAACCAGTATGTTTTAGAAAAATCATTTTGTACATAAATTACTTTATAAAACATTACTAAGTTCATAAACATTTCCTAAAACAAAGTTTCATTTAAAACATTTCAGAACTAAATTTCATATTTGTGTAATACAAAATAATCTTATTCATTTTACTTACCAAAATATTTAACAGTTTAGACTTATTTAAATTATATCACCCATCAATTTAAGAGTTGCAAAACTAAACCTTTATATATCTTTCTAAAATACCAAGCTTTAAATTTCAAATAATCAATTTGGAAGCGTCAGACTATTCAAAATAGTCGAAAAAATCAAATTCCAATTCAAAGGAAATTGGAAATGAACAATCAATCATCTTAACAAGATGCACAATCAATCAATCCATCGGTAAAGTAATAACAGTCACTACTCATGAAATAATCATAAAGGACTATATCATTTTATTAAATTCATTCTTTTATATATACAAAATATAATCCGAATTAAAATCATTTCATTTATTAATTTCAAAACATTTTATAACACTAAATAATACTCTCTCTCATATATATACTCTCAACTCATAATAGGGCATTCCATTATCCGATCTCTTAATCGGTTTACCCCTATAGGCTAAGGTATCTCTAAACCAAAGCTATGATACCAACTGTGACGACCCACCTTTTTGGACGATTTGAGTCGACAATAAACCACACATGTCTAACTCAACCTTCAAAAGGGTAGATTATCAATGGGGTTTAATAAAGAAAATAAGAGAAAAAAAGGAAAGAAAAACACAGAATCTCACAATGGAACGACAAAATATAATAATCAAACAAAACAGTTCAAGAAGCAATTTTACAATATACATTTGGTTACACATTTTACAACATCAATCAGAGTATAATAAACAACATATCAAATAATGCAGCATAAAAATAATAATAAATACGATCAACAATCTTCATCTTCATCTTTAAGGAATAACGTCTTCAAACACTGAAATACTCAGGCTAACCCGAGCATAATGAAAAACAATACACTCAAGTCAGAACTAAAAATTCCTATGTAAGTCAAATCAATATCACGTAAAATATGAGTACAATAGTTTCAAAGATGTTTACGGGATTTTCCATCTCCTAATCAAAATTTGAATACCAAATTAAATCACTTTAATTGAAATAAATCCAAAGTTTAAAATTAAAACTTAGGCCTTTCAAATGACCCAATTCTGATAAATTTACATCATGCCTCAATTTCTGCTTTAATTCCAAGTTAAATCCTTTAAACAATTTCGTTTAAGCAGTTTCAATTTCAACTTTTCAAAGCTCGAATTAGAAATATTAAATTCATATAAATCCAAATCTAATCCGGTGTTCGTATACGATTTAGATCCAATATCAATCCAAATGACAGTTTAAATCCACAAACAGCAATTAAAAATTTATATATCACATCATAAATTTTATTTAACTTGCAATGGAAATTTTAGTATTGCGTGAGTGGGTTTAATCACTCACCTTTGATTTATAACCCATTAAAAATCCAATAAAAGCCCAAAATCTCAACAGTCTCCAAAGTCAACCAAACCAGTTTCATGTTATCCAGAATTTCGATACTGTCACGACCCGACTTTCTTAGCCCAGAAAGACGCATCGTGATTTAAGAAAGAAAGGGATAGAAGAAGAAAAGATAAGAAAGAAAGAACAACAACATATAAGAATCTCACAGCGGAACGAATGAAATATAATATATCACATAATATATTACATAGTATCATATACATCAGAGTTACACAACTTATACATCTCATATTAGACAGTTATAAACACCTGCCTATCATACAACTCCAATACATCAATACAATACAGACACAACACTAACACAGCGGAACCATAATATATCTACACGCTGAAGCCACCTGCTCCAAATCTCCTCCAGAATTCGTCAAAAGCTAACCTGAATCCCTCGACTACTCAATACAAAATTGAGTACCCAAGAGTTTAATAAAACAGAAAATAAACACTTGGGTCAGACATGGGTCTGGTGTGAGTAAATGGGTTAAAAAAATTTAACTTTGAAAATCATTTGGAAAGAAAAGGTATCTCGTAAGACTTCCCACACATAAACATGGAAAAGTTTTTACCGTACGATAATCAAAATATTGATAGGAAATCCAGTTATATTGTAATAGGGTCTAGGGTTTTCAAATAAATATGAAATAGCTGAAATTGTTACATTATTAAATTCCAGCATACTAGCCACGAAGTGGGTTATACAATCAAGTCCGCGATCACTTATTGGAGTTTGGATTCCATACAATGGCAGGGCTACTGGGGTACCGCCCATCACAGTACGGGGCCTAGATCACCATACCGAGGATTACTCCCAATCCCCTACAACACAAAGCCAGAACCATCCCTTACTGGATAATTTCGAACAAGACAACCCCGTAGTTGGAGCGACCAACCA
Source organism: Allium fistulosum (assembly GCA_030737815.1). NCBI lineage: Eukaryota > Viridiplantae > Streptophyta > Magnoliopsida > Asparagales > Amaryllidaceae > Allium > Allium fistulosum. The sequence continues at coordinate 1,088,674,536 of CM060904.1, read as the reverse complement.
CACACTAAGCCGAATAAAAAGGAACTTCTAGACAGGGATATATCTTGCTCTCAAGTGGGCGCTACCCACGAAGCCTTGCTGCACCTCCCCTGTTTTAGCCATTCCCGGTTGATAAGGCTTGAGGCTACGATTACCTTTAATCAGAACACATCACTTAGAATGCTCATCGTCCACCTGACGATGTTCTGAAAGCATTCAATCCATACAGGTTCGTTCCGGGTTCGAACGAAACCGAAGGCATTATCTCGTTACACTCGTTTTGGAATCACCCTCAGAGTTAACGACAATAACCCTTGCACTCTGAATCTTCATCTTCATTTGAGATTCATGACCTATCGTTAATTTGGATCGATGTGGTTTTCGGATATCCAAATCTGGAAACCCGATCCGGTCTCATCGAAATCCAAAAGGTATCTTAAAGGCCAAGTTGTTTAAGGGTTTTAAACATTTAACTTATATTCAGGATGATATAAACAGATAGATAAATCACATTATCACAATAGATAATTCATATCAAACATTCATCTCACAAAGCAGCATGTCGCATATCATAGATATCATATCCAAATCATCCAGTATCAACCAATCACCCAATATCAATCATCCAATATTAACCAATCATCCAAAAGCAGAATTGATTAACTCCAAATCAATTTAATTAACCTTTAATTAAATTAATTACTATCCTTTAATCACTAGGATTATCTTAATCCTGCTTCATTGATTTATTACATATCAATTTATTAATCATCTCTTAATGATCTTCCTTAATTAATCTTCCTTGATTAATTATACTTTAATTACATTCAAGTAATTATCCTTAACCATATACAGTAATTAACCTTTAATTACTATCATTAAATTACAATAATTAATGATTCTTCATTTGCTTCCATTAATTAATTAACTATAATTGTTTGCATTTATCCTCAATTAATTATAATTAATTAATCATACTTTAATTAATCACTTTTATTAATCAACCTTGATTAATTTTATTAATTATATTAATTAATAATCCTCTAATTACTTCATTAATTAATTACCTTCTAATTAATTAAATAATTAATCTTTAATTAACTACATTCATTAATTAAACTTAATTAATCATAAACAATAATTACCCATCTTGTAATTACTTACCTTAATTAATTAACTCCTTAATTAATTATATTAATTTATTACTCTTTAATCACTTATTATTGATTAATTAATCTTAATTAATCAACCCTTAATTACATCATTTATTATATTAATTAATGATCCTTAATTACTTCCTTAATTAATTATATTAATTTATTACTCTTTAATCACTTATTATTGATTAATTAATCTTAATTAATCAACCCTTAATTACATCATTTATTATATTAATTAATGATCCTTAATTACTTCCTTAATTAATTACTCTCTTTTAATCAATTACCTTAACAAGGAATTAATCACATTATTAATTAACCTTAATCCTTTAATTAATTAATTACTCTTCAATTAATTAACTCCAAATCAATTATATTAATTAATCCTTTAATTAATAACATCAAGTGATTAACCCTTAATCACTTCCATTTAATTACTCCCATAAATAATTTTCTCTTTTCTTAATTACATTCAATAATTATCCATTAATTACTTTACTAAGTAATTATACTTAATTAATCATAAGTGATTATCTTTTATTAATTAGCCTTATTAATTGACCTAAAATTAATTACATTAATTAATTATCCAATTAACGAATCACTTACTTCCTAATTAATCCATTAACCATCCACTGATTTACTTCATTAAGTAATTATCCTTAATTACAAATAGTAATTAAGCTTTAATTTAATTTATTTATTAATTATCCTTAATTAAATTCAATCTTTAAAGATAGACTTTTCATTTAAATTACATATTAATTTCTATCAGTAAATTTCATTTAAACATTTAGAAATAATTATATATTTGAATAAAATTTTACTTTTAAACAAAACAATTTAAACCCTAAATTTTTAATACACTTAAAATCTTTGCAAATCCTTTTTAAACATGTTTTTAATTAAATTAACCAAATATTCATCTTTGAAAACTTGATTATCATATTCTTTAAAACTTATTTACTTAATTATATTTTAAAACTTGTTAAACATTCATCTTTGAAAACAAGATTATTTTCATAACTTTAAACTTGTTTACTTTGCTTTTGAACTTGAAAACATTTGTAAAATCCAAGCTCTCAGTTTTAAAAACCCAGAATTCTTGAACCAAACAACCCGAGTAAAACTCAACAAAAACACGAGCCTGCCCCGAGTCTTCCACCACACTCGTCTGCTTCGAGTCGACCATCAAAAAGCACGAACACTTCACCGAGTCGAACTCGTCTTCCACAAAACGTCAATCATTCCAGGACACGAACGTGCATGGTGCACGTGCACCGGCAACTCCGACCATCGTCGATCGTCGCGATGCTCCTCCACAACTCCACGAACCCACGCGATCACGAATCCAAACCCAGATCGTACGTATCTCACACGAATTGGAATCGAGTCGATCTCGACCAAACTGAAACCACCGTGGTTAGAAAACCTTCACCGTTACGATGCCTCCGACCTCGAGATCGCCTGTCCACTTCACCGATGCTTCGTCACACCTTCTTGCTCGCATCTCCACTAATGTGAACCACTCCGGTCCACCCTAGCAACCGTTCGAACCCCTTCAACGTCGACCACTTCAACCAGCCCCAAAACCCTACACCACCAAATTCCCACCGCCTCGACCATCGATAAATTCCCTGGCCATTTTTCCTAGGATCTACGATACACCAGCCACCTCCAGGCCCAAACTCGACAACCATCACCTCGCCGTTCGTCGACAATCGATGAAAACCCAAATTCTGATCATCTCAAGAATCCTCAATAATTACAATGTTAAAAATCATGATTCGATTATCTAAATTCATTATTTTCTAATACGCATCAGATCCTATAATCAAAAATTGAAATTATCATGATCGATTTTTAACACATTTTGATTTTCACTCTAACTATATTATTTTTGAAATAATTTTAATATAAACACTTGAATTTATTTTTAAAAATGAAGTTATAATCTTACAATCATTATTCATTTAAAGATCGAAGCCTAAAATCAATTGGATGAAGAGCAATTGAATTTTTCTTTAGGGGAGTTGAGCCTGTAATATAAACAAAGCTTATATATATACATATTCACAGTCATTCACAGGCATTTCATTATATATATACATGCATTCACATCCATACATTCATGCAACATTATCTACTATATTACTACAAGATTTCATCACATGCATCCAAGTATAATAACATATTTAAAACTGTTTTTAAAAGAAATTTACTCACCTCTTTTTCAAAAAGAACAGAGAGCGGGTTTTTTTCCAGGTTTTAAATTTTGATCTGGCAAATGCTTTTGATTTTTATTTGTTGTTGAAATCCTTTGCATGCTTGTTAATCTTTGATTTAGATGCTGAGACTTACTGTTGAATTTGATTTTCTGTGATGCTTCAATTAGAAGTTGAAGTTGCTTAATTAACTTTGCTTCAGGTTGCATTTTGAAGATGATTCTTTATTACAGGTTTTGGAAATTTGATTTATCAATTTTGGAAGATTTGAGTTATAGGATTTGATTTAGTATCTCTTCAGTTTTGAGCTGAGAATAGAGAAAAAGATTGAAGAGAGGAAATGCATGTTTTTATAATTTAAGTTATGATTTTATTAAATTTAAAGAAAATAAAAATAAGAGATGACACTTGTTTTAAAAACTTACATGTGTCCTTTATATCACTTATTACATTACAAATGTTACTAACATGTGTTAATGTATTTACACTTGTCATTAGGTTTTTTAAATAAATTTTTAAATAATTTAAAAGCTTTTTAAATTAAATTTACTAATTAATAAACACTTATCTAAATATAAACTACTTTAAAGAAACATATTATAAAACAAATAAAATCTTATACATATATTTTTAAATCCAATTTAATTATCTTTATTGTTTAAGAGATATAAATTAAAATACCAAATACCTTTTGAAAAAGTATTATATTAAATTATACTTTCCAAATTACAATATATATATATATATTAGAATTTGAACACTTTTATAAATTTTCAAACCAAAATTCCAATATATACAAATATACATATATATTTAAATAGAAAATATTTTTAACATTAATTTGAGAATTATTTTATTAAATTTCAATACAACTTCAAATCATAACATATACATACATATATATTACAATTTGAAAATACATCTTTTATTTAAACAAAAGATTTCTATTCACAATATATATAGCAAATATATATTATAAATAGAATAAAATTTTATTAGCTTTGAAAATAAATCTTATCAATTTTAAATTATTAGAAAAGATATGAATCAATATTGCCAGATTAAATATTTATTAGCCTTTAAAAGATTAAATTACCAATTTAAATTAAAATTATAAGGGAAAATTACCAAATCAATTAAATTATTAATAAAGATTATTAAATTCATATTGCCCAAAATTCCGGGTCATCACATTCCTCCCCCTTAAAAGAATTTCATCCCCGAAATTTAAAACAAAGATAATTTAATAACCCAGCAAAGATTTCAATCTCAAACAGCAAAGCATACCTATCATCCAATTACTAACAACCAAAGCAACCAATCAAACAATCAAACCTAACTAATTATCCTGACACAAATTAGGATAGACTTCATAACATTATCTAGAGTTTCCCCGGGTACAACACCGGGATACTCGCTCTACAGAATTTAACAATACCACTATGATCTAGAGCTACTCTCTTCTCTAGATCCACTAATCTAAACAAAATATCAGATCACACCCAAATCCAGCTCAAACTTCCAAATCCATCTGAACTGTTGATTCTACAACCAGCGATATACACGTACTCCCTCAGAGATACGTGAAATACAATGAATTCTAGATATCCAAACTGGCTATTCATTCCTGTAGACAAAGAACAACTCCTCTCGAGAACACAGGAAAATCCAAAATACTTCAGTGCTAGCTTTCTAGACTTACCAAATCTGATAGCGCTTTAATCGGAGAAAATTTAAACAACTTCCAATTTCCAATTCCGAATTCCAAACTCTGTCTCATATCTGCATAACTCATCAGACGATCCTGGGCTACCTCATCCTTTCCTGATCAGCTCAACCTTCACTGATGCTCCTTGAAACAAATCTGGACCAAGAACAAAAATGATCTCTAGATCCTATCAACAAGATGATCCTTCCAAAATCTGCTGAAATCCAAACTTGAAAACTAGATCTGATCAATCCATTTCCAAAAATTTCTAAGCTGCTACACCAACTCTCTCTCTAGGAACCATCTTACTACCAGACTAACCATCAGTATCGCTTCTGGAACCAAGTCGATATGGAACTCAAACTCTAGATGCAGACAAACTTCTACTTCCTCGAAGACATCCGGAAAAATCGCTCACTACTTCAGTAGCTCCTACTCCCACATGAGAAGCCTCAATCTCCAACAAAAGATTGCCCAAGATAAATTCCCAAACTAATCGCAAGTCACTTTTGCGATCTTACCTAGTTTGGATTCCAAAGAAACTGTTCTCTCTTTACCAATTAGAACAGCCTTAAGCTTTTCCAAACAAGGTTAACCCTTCAAGAAAACCTTCACCATCTGCCCGGACTGCTGATAGAAGAACCACAAAGATTCCTGAACCAACGGAGAAACAGGCCACACTGCTGCTTCCAAACTCTATTTCTAGGACACTGCTAAGCCAGAAAATCTTCTTGTCGGCACACAAACGCCTCCGAGTTGAAACTCTTTTTGAGTGTAAACTTCGATATGTTTGGAGATAGTGAAATTTTCAACACTTTTTCCCGCCTTTGACTTTGGTTTGGACTGCACCCCTTTAGTTCAGCCCAACCATCTTCCTCACTCTATCAAAACACTTCAAGCTTTGTCAAAAATGGTGGTGGGAAGTGGAAATTAAAACTCCAAACACAAATTCTATTGCAAATCCGAGATTCAACATCAAATTCACGTGAAGACCATTGATTCAAGCTTGTTGGTGTTCTTGCTTTGCTCTCAAATCTCCATCTTCATCAAATTCCGTGAAAAGGTGAGATTTTTGATCTCACATCTTGCCTATATCTATCTTGGACTGTTGGGAATGATTCCCTATCACTCTAGCATCAACATTTGCATTTGGTTTGGATTGGATTGGCGAAAAACTCCAAAATTTAGTGATTTTGGTGAAAAACTGCTACTAGGTCGTTCTGGCCATTTTTAGCTCGTTCGGAGTTAGGTCGCGCGTCCTTAAGTCGTAGGTCGTATTCGCCCTTAAGTCGTAGGTCGAAACAGCTTTAAGTCTTAGGTCGTTGCCGACCTAAAATTCCAAGGCAAACCACTAAGTCGCTCGAATTTTGTTAAGTCTTAGGTCGTTGCCGACCTAAAATCCCCAGGCAAAACGTTAGGTCGTTGCCGACCTATAATCTCCAAGCAAAACGTTAGGTCGTTGCCGACCTATAATCCCCCAGGCAAACTTTAGGTCGCTCGCACTGGCTTATCTCGTAGGTCGTCTCCGACCTAAGCTTCTTTTCCATAAGTCGTTCGCGAGTCAAATGTTAGGTCGTCTCCGACCTAACGCCCTCGTCACCTTAGGTCGTAGCTCGTAAGTCGCTCGACCCTGCTAAGTCTTTAAGTCGCTCGAGTTAGGTCGGCCAGTATATCTCGTAGGTCGTCTCCGACTTATCCTCCAGTTAAGTCGTTCGACCCTCTAGGTCGTTCGAGTTAGGTCGTTGGACCATTTACCTTAGGTCGCTTGACCTTAAGTCGTAGGTCGTCTCCGACTTATGCCCCTCTAAGTCGCATCCCACTTAGGTCGCAGGACTCTATAAGTCGTAGGTCGTCGCCGACCTTACACTTGGTCTTTTTAGTTCGCGATTTCCTTAGGTCGTATGACCTATTTTTCCTTAGGTCGCTGGACCGCTTGCCTTCACTAGGTCGTACCGTGACGGGGCGCTGCCCTGCACCCCGCCGTGGGCGCTGCCCCCCTGGACCCCCGCGACCTGACTGGGCAGGTCGAACCCCGTATTACTCTGCGTAGGCAATCTCTTCTGAAAAACATTTATCAGAATTTCTACTTTGATGGTTTTGGGATTGACTTCTTTGGACTTTACTCACGTCTTCGAACGTGAATTGATTTGTTCTACAATCGTTTTATGACTTGTCACTTTAAAGATATATGAAGGTTTCAATACTAATAGTAAATATCAAAACTCTTTCATCAAAGCGATTTCAACACTATTTTAAATATCAAAAGTTCGTTTTCTCAAACCGATTTTCAATCTACTAGTATATACAAGCCTTTACTTCACTCGAACGAGAAATCGACTTAAACGACTTAGTAAAACGGGTGGTATGAAACGCTTGCGTTCACTTCGTCGGTTAGCTCTTGGACTTGTTCGATTGAACCCTTTTCGTGACAATTTCCTAGTGAAGATTTACAGCTTGTTCGTAAATATTTAAGTTAAGCAAGTGGTTATGGGACATGAAGCTAAACTCATATATTTACTAGCTTGGTGTGATTGACACTTCTCGCTGATCATGATGATCATTTTATGATTTAGACTAGCAATTGTGCGATGTCTCTTTGTTCGCAAGGTAAGACTAGACCGCAGTAGTGTGATTCCGACTCACACACATCTCTTTGTCCGCAAGGTTAGTCTAGGCCGCAGTAGTGTGATTCCGACTCACACATATCTTTTTGTTTGCGAGGTTAGGCTAGACACCACTTGTGTGATTCCATTCACACATACCTTTTTGCTTTTTGGTTAGCCTAGGCCTCAATCAGTGTGATTCCGACTCACACATATGGGGTAGCTCCCCATGGTCTTCGGACCATCATGTGATAGGCCTCTTTCTCTTTTTTATGATTTCTGGATTTCTTGTTTGATTTCTGGATTTTTATGTCATTGACTTGTTATGAGTACAAGTTTAGGGTATGATGCCCTCTTTGGATCTTTGAGAAGATTCTCGTGATATTGATCATTTCTCATCGGTTGATCTCCTGTTGATCATCATTTTCATACTTATAGTAGTATGTCAGTATGGATATTCTATGTTTATGCCATGTCTTTTATTATATATCATGTCATCTGATATTTATAGTTAGACTGATCCGTTTATTATTTTCTTAAATAATACTCGGGTCAGACCGAGATGTTACAGGTGCTTCTGCTTGACTTCCTTCCGGGATTTGCTACTCTGACTTTTGGCTGACTATTTAGTTTAGCAGTTTTTTTGTTGTATACACTTGAGATATGGACTCATAGTTGTATTCTTTTGGTATAGCACGTGTTGCTATTCTTTTGTATTATTGTGGAACTTTTTGACCACTACTCTGATGTACACTTTCATGTGTTAGTTATATATTCATATCTTCTTCCGCCTTTGTGATATGGATGTCTGTGACTGCTATATGTTATGTTTATTTCTATTTTTGTTTCCGAAGATTATTTTATAGCCACCATGTGATAATCAATTACATGGATGGTCGCTCCTCAACAGCCTTATTCTCCGTGCTAGTTGACAGCACTACATCGTAGTGTCCTTGGCTAGCGTGGGTATTGAGGTGGGGCGTCACAAAATTGGTAAATTTTCGTCCGAAAATATGAAAATTTATTTCGCGCGTAAATTTACTTCAATTTTATCAGTTAAAAATTGGTGATAATAAAATGTTTTCTAAACCTGAATATTTTTACATAGAAAATTTGTAAATCATCTTCTGAATGATACGTCATCTTTCGTTTCGTCAAATTTGGACATCTATTGCTCCGTTCATCTTAATTCGGTTAGAATAGCTTGGGTTGTATATGTTAGTTTATAAGCATTTATATGGTAGTATTTTCTATATTATAAAGGGTTTATATGCGTATATTGTATATGGTTATAGTTTAATATGTTAATATATTATACAAGTTGTTTGTTTCTTTGTTTTTATGTTTTGCCGTATATATTTAAGTGTATAGTTTATATTTATGAATTAGTCTGCTAGGCTTTTAAGCAAAGATCTATAATAGTTTGTAAACTGAATCTGATCTTGTATATATATGTATATTTATATGTTAGTATCCATGACAATTTATAGACATACGACACTTTGTTTATTTTATTATTTTGATATGTTTAAAATTAGATTCCTGTGTGTTAAGAGTTTTGGATCATATAACGGTTTAAAACATATATATATATATATAGTTGGGTATATCTCGGTTAACCTGTTCACTAATTAGTTCTGTTTATGATCTCCATATATAAATCATTTGTCGGCATAGTACATTTGTTTTAACTATTCATCTTAAATTGTATGCATATGTGGCAGTTTTAATTTTTAATGGATAATAGATTGAATTATAAGTTTGGTAAGAGGATGTTTTATGTTGTATCTATATACACATATCAGTTTATATAAAACTGTTAAATTTTTATGTATTGATTTACAATTTATTTTTATGTGTCGACCTTAATTAGAGTTTTTGTTTAAAATAATGATTTCAAAATACGTATATATTTTATTTAATATATGTTTAAAAATATAGAATATGACTTTATATATATATAATTTTATATAGATATATATAAGTTCTCTGATAACTGAGCTTCATCGATCTTGTTCTAATTGGATTTTTGTCAATCCATATTTATCAGCTTCGTTCGTCCGATTCGTGCTAATCTTGCTTCGTTTTGGGAATTCGTGATTGGGTTTTACCAATCTCATTGTCGAATCATCTATAGCCTCGAAAGGTGAGCAATCACTCACGATTAATGTTCTTATATTTATTAAATTTGATTTAAATTGAAACGTCAATTGAAATATGCTGCTGTTAGTTATATACATTGTTATATATATGTCATTACCTGTATCTGTTCACCTGTGACATCTGACACCATTATCTGTTATTTATATTGTTGATATATGCCTGTTACTGTTGTTATTTTATTATCATATCTGTTATCACTCTGCAAGTTCCCTGTTAGTATAAAATCACTATGGGTTGAAATGATACATACCCGAACGATCTGTAGAATAGGAGAAAATCGTTATGGGTTGAAATGATAAACCCAAGCGATTTTCATTGAATTGAATTTGGGATTTCGGGTTGAAAGGATATATACCCGAATATGATTTAAATTTCGGATTGAAATGATAAATATCCGTATCACTTGACCATAGGATAGAAAATTATATACAGGCACCATCGGTCTATATATAAACGTTTTGAAAATGATTTCTATGGTTTTGAAGAGAAAAATATGGTTTTGATAAATATTGATTTTTAAAGATTTATTAAAGTTGATTTAATAAAGTTGATAAATAATATGTTTAAGTATTTATTTAATATCTATATCTTCGAATATAGAATTTATAATTGTTTGAAATTATATTTATTTAAGAATTATACTTAAATAAGTTTGATTTGAAATGTATTGAATTTGAAATTTAAAGAAGTGATTTACAACTTGAAATTTGAAAGGGTGACTTAAATGGATATTCCAAACGTATAAATATTTAAATGAGATATTTTGTTTATTTGAATTGTAACAATGAAATTGTATTCAAATGTTATGAAAATGTTAAGTTAATATTTCAAACTAGATAATTGTAAAATGAATTTGATATGTATATAAATTTACCGAATTTAGTTTGAAATGTTGAATATTTAAAGCTTTGATATATATTAAAAATTGAAATGACTTATCTTATGGGCCAAGATATGTATTTGAAATCGATAATTTGAAATGGTTTATTTAGAAGCTAAATCGAGTTGAAACTGATGATTTGAGATTTGATTAAATTAAAATTTTGGAATTCGAGTTAATTTGAATCGATTTGTGAAATTTAAGGAACTAATTCATTTTATAACAAAATTTTAAGGTCTAAACTGTTTAAAAGGAAAGTGTTATGATTTTGAAAACATTATAACTTTGGAAAGTAATATGATATTAAATTGGGTTTGAAATGGAAATGATATTTTAGTTTTGAAGTATAAACTACTTTGAAATGACCACGGTGTTATAATAACGATTGGTTGGCAAAGAGACCGGGATCGGATATGGACATACTCTCTGTCTTACCGAAAACCACTTTGACAACCGTGTACGCGGTGGAGATTCCAGAATGAAGTAGGATGGTGGCGGCGTCCTTAAGGTATGTTACGTGGACCCAACTCCCGTGAGTTGGCATAAGGTGGCTAAAACAGGAGCGATCTCGGACCAGTGAGGTAGCACCTCTTCTCGGACGCATTTCTTTGATTTATACTCTTACTTGTGATTTGACTAGATGGCCATCCTCCGATTGGGAGTGTTGTTCGAGGTGGAACGGTAGTGGCTGCTATGCGTATCCATCAGTCCGTGTGCGTAATTGGTATATCTACCCTGGCATTGCCTAGTTGTGCCGTGTCACCTACCATACCGAGCTTTACTACGATTATGATTTTAAGATCCGACCGCGTTAAGGTTCTCCATCCCCTTAACGCTATTTTCCGATATGATTATACTTTACTTATTTAGACACTATTATAATAGCGAATATTACTACATAGTAAATAGTTTAACGGATCCTTAGGGGATGGTTATCCCAAACATCCTTTAAGTTACTTGTATTTCAGTTGATATTTCACTTGAGTTGGATTTATTAATATAAGAATGTTAATCCTGACTCGAGTGTTTTGTGTTTTGCTTTACGCTCGGGTCAGACTGAGTGATACAGCATTTGGGACTCACCTTTGGAGTTGGAGCTTCGCTTGGAGATCCAGCTATCTATCGATCCTGCTTTCAGTTATTCCATCGATCCAGTGATGTATTCAGATCTGGTATTTGATTATTGTATTAAGACATCTATTTTATTCGAGACCTCTGTTGTATCTTGTTTAACTCTGTTATATATATATATAGTAGCTTCATGAACTACTATCCTTTTGTTTCCGCTGCATTATTGTTATATTACTCTGTGTCTGTGGTCTGTAATTATTTTATTTACTGTATATGCTGAGTTTTGCCAAATTTTAATTACAATGCGGTATTTTGAGCAATTCAACTCCGGCATGAGTGTCTACCTATACACTTATAATGGATGCGAATGGTCCAAAATACTGGGTCGTTACATGTGGTATCAGAGCTCTGGTTTTAGGCAAAAACTCAGCATATGTAGTAAATTCAATTACAGAATCACTTTCGTTCAAGCTTGAATTCCTTCTTCTTTGACTCGGTTCCTTTGAATTTGGAACGTTCACTTCGGTTCCAAAGTTCATTCTTGTCTCCCCTATTCGTGTCTTCTTAATTCTAGGGTATCCCATAACTCCACTTCGAAGGATCTTTATAATAAATCGGCAGTCTCGCCAATCTTCAAATAAATTTGTACTGGGGTGAAACTCCTTTACAATCGGTATTGATTCACCGGAGATTTCTGTATCCTCGGTTTACGATGCTGCTATCTCATGCTATACCCGAATTCTACCTCTGGTAATCGGATGTCAATTTGCTTCAGAATTCTACATCGATCTTATCTATGAAGTCACGGTTTACCCGGTTAAGGTTGCCCGCGATTTATACAACTTTATCCATCTTCCTGTTTGAAATGCAATCATCTAACCTTCGTTCGAGCCTATCTATTTTTAGATTAGAATTCTCTTTGATTAGAGCCCCTTTATATTTGGATCTCTATCCTTGTGTTGGAATCCAATTCTGGAATCATCGTGGGAGGGAGTGTATTTGTAATTAATGCAAAATAGTTTATGTTTATAGTGTGTTGTTTGAGTTGTTAATGTTGGTTTGGATTTTCGATCGATTCGTCTGATCAACGCTATCGATAGGGTTTCCAAAACACTTGAATAGAGCAAACTGACACAATATAAATTTTAAAATTTGAAATGAAATAAATTTGTATGACTATACTATAAATATATAAGAAAATTTTCTGGAATTAAAAGTTAAATAAGTTGGTTGTTGAAAATGATAATATTTGATTATCATTTTATAAGCCATTGACTATTGCAAAATGACTATTGTTTATAAATTTATTTGGAATTTAAATGAATTTAAATTGAGAATTTAAGAATTAAATTTCCGGTGATTTCAAACTTTGTTTTAAAGTCTTAAAATGTATATTATTTAAAGTATTTTCGAATAAAATGGTTTTCAAAGAATTTTAAATGTTTAAACCAGTACCCTTCCCTTTGTCGCTGGAAAATAATTTCGGTGATGACGGCCGCATCATCGACATTCATTTTCGAGTTTCGAAGTGGAGAAACTATTCTGTAGCTTTGCTACGGTTTTGTTTTGAGAAAAATATATTCGATTTGAATTTCTTCAGTATAATTTGATTTATATATATATAGGTATCTCATTTTAAAATTTAATTTAATTTGATATAAATATATTATATATATCTCTAAATTGTTTGAAGTAAATCGGAGATTTAAATTCTTAAATTTTAGATTTAAGATGATTTCAATTATAAACTAAAGTCAAAATTCTTGGATAAATAGTTAACTGAGAATAACTAAGTTGAAAAATCTTATTAGTATAATACCCGATTTCATCTCAACATAACTTACCTAAAATTTTCAGAAGTTAAAAATGTAATTGGACAATATACAATATAAAATGACTTTATAAGGAAAGATTTGAGTGTTATAACAAATGCTATACACTTAATTTTTTTTATAAAGATGTTAATAGAGATAAGCAGAATAATAAGTTAATTAAATAATAGATGAGACAAATAAAGTGTTTTGAAGGAACTAATAAATTGAAATTTGATTAAAGTATGGAAATACCTTGAATTTAAAATCAATTTTGAATAAAAAGTAATTTAAATTGAAATTTTTATGATTTAAATTAATTTATATGGTTTAATATATGTGATAGGACATATTAAGTGGAATAAACTTAATAATAATTTGGAATAAAAGAATTTAATTTGTCTAATAAAACATGAGTATAATAAATGATGATACAAATTTGATGACTTAGAAATTGTTAATTGAGGATGACTAGACATAAGGTAATGAATTCAGAAATAGATGAATTGATTTAACTTAAGTGAACTCAGTGGATTAAATCGAATTGTTAAATATAAATTAGTTTAATTTGAAATTATATGGTTTAAATTAATAGTCTTATCTTGTCTTTTAAATCTACTTTTCTTTCTAGTTGTTTCTATTTCTCCTACCTCCTTCCTTTTCGTGGACGAAAAGTTTTGAGTGGGGGAGAGTGTAACGACCCGTAAATTTCAGTGATTTTATTTATTTAATTAATTGAATTTGTGTGAAATTTTAAACAATAAAATTTTGAAATATAAATTTGATATTTGGAATGCGTCTAATTAAAGATAGAAATTGGTAAATTTTCGTCCGAAAATATGAAAATTTATTTCGCGCGTAAATTTACTTCAATTTTATCAGTTAAAAATTGGTGATAATAAAATGTTTTCTAAACCTGAATATTTTTACATAGAAAATTTGTAAATCATCTTCTGAATGATACGTCATCTTTCGTTTCGTCAAATTTGGACATCTATTGCTCCGTTCATCTTAATTCGGTTAGAATAGCAGCATTTCTGGTACCGGTTATCGACTTTTGATCGGATGACCGTATCACTGATATCTGTGTACCGTTTTGATCGTCTCGTCGTGCTGATCTCCACGGTATATTCAACTCTGCAAATTGAGATCCGGTACATGTCGGAAAGAATAAACAGTTCACCGTAACGGTACCGAAATTTTGACTTTACATTTTTCCCTTAGGCTTCAAATCTATAACGTGCAACCCAACAACAATTAATTGGTTTATTAAATTTCCAAAAATCAAGGGGTGACCAATTCTATTCCTACTGTTTAGTATTGTGGACCTGTTCTTTCGTTGTAATTATATCTGTTCGTTTGCCTTCTCTGTTCAATGCGTTCCAAATATTAATCAAAGAAAAGCTACCTGTTCTTTCTCCACTCCTCCATTTGTTCTCACCCCCTATTTACCTGCCTAGCAAACCAAAGACGCACGCAGCTATCCCCATCACCGAAACTCCCCTTTGCCAGATCGAGACATACCCAACCGAACCCCACGCCAGGGAACCCCACGTCAACCACCAGACCAACCCCTTCGCCCTGCAGATCTGCCACCTCACCACACGTGGCCTTGAACCCAAAACCCACTGACCCACAACTCCTCCGCCTTCAACCACCACGGCATGCCAATCCACCATCACGCCCAGACCACCACGAAACCTCACACCAGACCAAACCGTGCCAGCGACCCTACACCCTGCCACCACCACGACTCTACGCCCTGCCACCACCACAGTCACGGCCGAGAACCACCACGACAGCCCTGGCCTCGCCCATCCCTGCCGAACCCAGTGTGCCACCAAGTCATCTCCTCCTCCGTGCCTTGACCACCAGCCGTTTCCTTCCTCCTCCTTTCGACTGCCTCATGCCAAGGCCGAGCCCTACCCCAGTCAGTCACCAGCCTCGTCACCACAGCCCATTCGCCTGACCACCTACCCTATTCGTCAGCCCTACTCCATGTTATCCACCGAGATCTACCCCCTGCCCAGACACCACCACCGAACCCAGTTCGCTACCCACGGTCACAGCCACACCCCGCTCTGCCTCGTCTGCAACCTCTTCTTTCCACTCGCTCCACCTACTCTAAGCTCTGATCGGCTCCACCAAGCTATCAACCCAGATCAGAACATCCTCTCGCCAAGCTCGGCCAAGCCCTCACCTAAACCCTCCTTCCTTTTGGTAAGAATTATTGTGGTTAGTAATATATATTTATATAATATGTATATATATATATACTGTATAAAGTTCATACAAATTTTAGTTTATGCATTTTGTTAGTATGTAAGCCTGGTAGTCGTATATATTTTCCTCTGGAAGCTACCTTGTTGGTTTTGCCTTATATTTTAGTATATGCATATGTTCTGTTTTGTATATATATATATAAAAAAAAAATTTGTATATCTTATTTGTGTCAGTTATATAAGTGTTGTTTGCAGATATAGAATTTTTTTTAAGTTATATATATATTTGTAAGTAGGTGATGGTTGCAGCTTATATATTGTACATAAAATTGATGTTTCGGTTATAATATAAACATTTGTTTTGGCTTGTACCAGATTAATTTATATATCTTTACATATACAGTTTCACAGTATTGAATATTACATCTTACATATGTAGTTTAATGACTGTTTTATATATATATCAGTTTGTTTATATGTTAGCATATATAAATACTTATTTTTACCTATTAGTGTTTGTTCCATATTTTCTTTTGACAGTATAAGTGGTACTGTTCTATATACTCTATAATTTATGTGTATATATGTATTACGTGCTAGCTTGGGTTGTATATGTTAGTTTATAAGCATTTATATGGTAGTATTTTCTATATTATAAAGGGTTTATATGCGTATATTGTATATGGTTATAGTTTAATATGTTAATATATTATACAAGTTGTTTGTTTCTCTGTTTTTATGTTTTGCCGTATATATTTAAGTGTATAGTTTATATTTATGAATTAGTCTGCTAGGCTTTTAAGCAAAGATCTATAATAGTTTGTAAACTGAATCTGATCTTGTATATATATGTATATTTATATGTTAGTATCCATGACAATTTATAGACATACGACACTTTGTTTATTTTATTATTTTGATATGTTTAAAATTAGATTCCTGTGTGTTAAGAGTTTTGGATCATATAACGGTTTAAAACATATATATATATATATATAGTTGGGTATATCTCGGTTAACCTGTTCACTAATTAGTTCTGTTTATGATCTCCATATATAAATCATTTGTCGGCATAGTACATTTGTTTTAACTATTCATCTTAAATTGTATGCATATGTGGCAGTTTTAATTTTTAATGGATAATAGATTGAATTATAAGTTTGGTAAGAGGATGTTTTATGTTGTATCTATATACACATATCAGTTTATATAAAACTGTTAAATTTTTATGTATTGATTTACAATTTATTTTTATGTGTCGACCTTAATTAGAGTTTTTGTTTAAAATAATGATTTCAAAATACGTATATATTTTATTTAATATATGTTTAAAAATATAGAATATGACTTTATATATATATAATTTTATATAGATATATATAAGTTCTCTGATAACTGAACTTCATCGATCTTGTTCTAATTGGATTTTTGTCAATCCATATTTATCAGCTTCGTTCGTCCGATTCGTGCTAATCTTGCTTCGTTTTGGGAATTCGTGATTGGGTTTTACCAATCTCATTGTCGAATCATCTATAGCCTCGAAAGGTGAGCAATCACTCACGATTAATGTTCTTATATTTATTAAATTTGATTTAAATTGAAACGTCAATTGAAATATGCTGCTGTTAGTTATATACATTGTTATATATATGTCATTACCTGTATCTGTTCACCTGTGACATCTGACACCATTATCTGTTATTTATATTGTTGATATATGCCTGTTACTGTTGTTATTTTATTATCATATCTGTTATCACTCTGCAAGTTCCCTGTTAGTATAAAATCACTATGGGTTGAAATGATACATACCCGAACGATCTGTAGAATAGGAGAAAATCGTTATGGGTTGAAATGATAAACCCAAGCGATTTTCATTGAATTGAATTTGGGATTTCGGGTTGAAAGGATATATACCCGAATATGATTTAAATTTCGGATTGAAATGATAAATATCTGTATCACTTGACCGTAGGATAGAAAATTATATACAGGCACCGTCGGTCTATATATAAACGTTTTGAAAATGATTTCTATGGTTTTGAAGAGAAAAATATGGTTTTGATAAATATTGATTTTTAAAGATTTATTAAAGTTGATTTAATAAAGTTGATAAATAATATGTTTAAGTATTTATTTAATATCTATATCTTCGAATATAGAATTTATAATTGTTTGAAATTATATTTATTTAAGAATTATACTTAAATAAGTTTGATTTGAAATGTATTGAATTTGAAATTTAAAGAAGTGATTTACAACTTGAAATTTGAAAGGGTGACTTAAATGGATATTCCAAACGTATAAATATTTAAATGAGATATTTTGTTTATTTGAATTGTAACAATGAAATTGTATTCAAATGTTATGAAAATGTTAAGTTAATATTTCAAACTAGATAATTGTAAAATGAATTTGATATGTATATAAATTTACTGAATTTAGTTTGAAATGTTGAATATTTAAAGCTTTGATATATATTAAAAATTGAAATGACTTATCTTATGGGCCAAGATATGTATTTGAAATCGATAATTTGAAATGGTTTATTTAGAAGCTAAATCGAGTTGAAACTGATGATTTGAGATTTGATTAAATTAAAATTTTGGAATTCGAGTTAATTTGAATCGATTTGTGAAATTTAAGGAACTAATTCATTTTATAACGAAATTTTAAGGTCTAAACTGTTTAAAAGGAAAGTGTTATGATTTTGAAAACATTATAACTTTGGAAAGTAATATGATATTAAATTGGGTTTGAAATGGAAATGATATTTTAGTTTTGAAGTATAAACTACTTTGAAATGACCACGGTGTTATAATAACGATTGGTTGGCAAAGAGACCGGGATCGGATATGGACATACTCTCTGTCTTACCGAAAACCACTTTGACAACCGTGTACGCGGTGGAGATTCCAGAATGAAGTAGGATGGTGGCGGCGTCCTTAAGGTATGTTACGTGGACCCAACTCCCGTGAGTTGGCATAAGGTGGCTAAAACAGGAGCGATCTCGGACCAGTGAGGTAGCACCTCTTCTCGGACGCATTTCTTCGATTTATACTCTTACTTGTGATTTGACTAGATGGCCATCCTCCGATTGGGAGTGTTGTTCGAGGTGGAACGGTAGTGGCTGCTATGCGTATCCATCAGTCCGTGTGCGTAATTGGTATATCTACCCTGGCATTGCCTAGTTGTGCCGTGTCACCTACCATACCGAGCTTTACTACGATTATGATTTTAAGATCCGACCGCGTTAAGGTTCTCCATCCCCTTAACGCTATTTTCCGATATGATTATACTTTACTTATTTAGACACTATTATAATAGCGAATATTACTACATAGTAAATAGTTTAACGGATCCTTAGGGGATGGTTATCCCAAACATCCTTTAAGTTACTTGTATTTCAGTTGATATTTCACTTGAGTTGGATTTATTAATATAAGAATGTTAATCCTGACTCGAGTGTTTTGTGTTTTGCTTTACGCTCGGGTCAGACTGAGTGATACAACATTTGGGACTCACCTTTGGAGTTGGAGCTTCGCTTGGAGATCCAGCTATCTATCGATCCTGCTTTCAGTTATTCCATCGATCCAGTGATGTATTCAGATCTGGTATTTGATTATTGTATTAAGACATCTATTGTATTCGAGACCTCTGTTGTATCTTGTTTAACTCTGTTATATATATATATAGTAGCTTCATGAACTACTATCCTTTTTTTTCCGCTGCATTATTGTTATATTACTCTGTGTCTGTGGTCTGTAATTATTTTATTTACTGTATATGCTGAGTTTTGCCAAATTTTAATTACAATGCGGTATTTTGAGCAATTCAACTCCGGCATGAGTGTCTACCTATACACTTATAATGGATGCGAATGGTCCAAAATACTGGGTCGTTACAAATCCATAGGCTCCTCGAACTCCAAAACCAAGCGCCAATAACTTACTCTTCTTAATCTTGCTCCAAAAAGAACATCTCCTTCGGGAACATCCATAGATACTGTGTCTCATCACACAGCTTCCAAGATACCATCAGTTGCTTCTACGCTTCCGACAGATCCAAATTCTAGAAAATCCGCTCACCCGAGCTCAACCAAGCTTACACTCCAATAATGGACTCCGAATCTTGAAAAAGATTTCCTTCAGAGATCCGATAAATCCTTACATCATACTGCCAAACTTACTCGAGACGGTATTGGGTCTACAGTCTCGACAGATACACTTCCAACCTCAACAATAGGGCTTCTAACATTAGTGGTAGTCGTGTTACACACCCACCACTACTACATCTACCTTTAGAACTTATATTGGAAAACCTGAACAGGTAACCCAACAAATAGGTAGAAATAAATATATATAGTTATATAAAAATTAAAAATACGCTCTCTCAAGATAGACCACTCCAGAGCCTAGGTATTATCTCAACCTAGTGCTCTGATACCAACTGTCACGACCTGACTTTCTTAGCCCAGAAAGACGCATCGTGATTTAAGAAAGAAAGGGATAGAAGAAGAAAAGATAAGAAAGAAAGAACAACAACATATAAGAATCTCACAGCGGAACGAATGAAATATAATATATCACATAAGATATTACATAGTATCATATACATCAGAGTTACACAACTTATACATCTCATATTAGACAGTTATAAACACCTGCCTATCATACAACTCCAATACATCAATACAATACAGACACAACACTAACATAGCGGAACCATAATATATCTACATGCTAAAGCCACCTGCTCCAAATCTCCTCCAGAATTCGTCAAAAGCTAACCTGAATCCCTCGACTACTCAATACAAAATTGAGTACCCAAGAGTTTAATAAAACAGAAAATAAACACTTGGGTCAGACATGGGTCTGGTGTGAGTAAACGGGTTAAAATTTGTTTAACTTTGAAAATCATTTGGAAAGAAAAGGTATCTCGTAAGACTTCCCACACATAAACATGGAAAAGTTTTTACCTTACGATAACCAAAACATTGATAGGAAATCCAGTTATATTGTAATAGGGTCTAGGGTTTTCAAATAAATATGAAATAGCTGAAATTGTTACATTATTAAATTCCAGCATACTAGCCACGAAGTGGGTTATACAATCAAGTCCGCGATCACTTATTGGAGTTTGGATTCCATACAATGGCAGGGCTACTGGGGTACCGCCCGTCACAGTACGGGGCCTAGATCACCGTACCGAGGATTACTCCCAATCCCCTACAACACAAAGCCGGAACCATTCCTTACTGGATAATTCCGAACAAGACAACCCCGTAGTTGGCGCGACCAACCATACACTAAGCCGAATAAAAAGGAACTTCTAGACAGGGATATATCTTGCTCTCAAGTGGGCGCTACCCATGAAGCCTTGCTGCACCTCCCCTGTTTTATCCATTCTCGGTTGATGAGGCTTGAGGCTACGATTACCTTTAATCAGAACACATCACTTAGAATGCTCATCGTCCACATGACGATGTTCTGAAAGCATTCAATCCATACAAGTTCGTTCCGGGTTCGAACGAAACCGAAGGCATTATCTCGTTACACTCGTTTTGGAATTACCCTCAGAGTTAACGACAATAACCCTTGCACTCTGAATCTTCATCTTCATTTGAGATTCACGACCTATCATTAATTTGGATCGATGTGGTTTTCGGATATCCAAATCTGGAAACTCGATCCCGGTCTCATCGAAATCCAAAACGTATCTTAAAGGCCAAGTTGTTTAAGGGTTTTAAACATTTAACTTATATTCAGGATGATATAAACAGATAGATAAATCACATTATCACAATAGATAATTCATATCAAACATTCATCTCACAAAGCAGCATGTCACATATCATAGATATCATATCCAAATCATCCAGTATCAACCAATCACCCAATATCAATCATCCAATATTAACCAATCATCCAAAAGCAGAATTGATTAACTCCAAATCAATTTAATTAACCTTTAATTAAATTAATTACTATCCTTTAATCACGTGGATTATCTTAATCCTGCTTCATTGATTTATTACATATCAATTTATTAATCATCTCTTAATGATCTTCCTTAATTAATCTTCCTTGATTAATTATACTTTAATTACATTCAAGTAATTATCCTTAACCATATACAGTAATTAACCTTTAATTACTATCATTAAATTACAATAATTAATGATTCTTCATTTGCTTCCATTAATTAATTAACTATAATTGTTTGCATTAATCCTCAATTAATTATAATTAATTAATCATACTTTAATTAATCACTTTTATTAATCAACCTTGATTAATTTTATTAATTATATTAATTAATAATCCTCTAATTACTTCATTAATTAATTACCTTCTAATTAATTAAATAATTAATCTTTAATTACCTACATTCATTAATTAAACTTAATTAATCATAAACAATAATTACCCATCTTGTAATTACTTACCTTAATTAATTAACTCCTTAATTAATTATATTAATTTATTACTCTTTAATCACTTATTATTGATTAATTAATCTTAATTAATCAACCCTTAATTACATCATTTATTATATTAATTAATGATCCTTAATTACTTCCTTAATTAATTATATTAATTTATTACTCTTTAATCACTTATTATCGATTAATTAATCTTAATTAATCAACCCTTAATTACATCATTTATTATATTAATTAATGATCCTTAATTACTTCCTTAATTAATTACTCTCTTTTAATTAATTACCTTAACAAGGAATTAATCACATTATTAATTAACCTTAATCCTTTAATTAATTAATTACTCTTCAATTAATTAACTCCAAATCAATTATATTAATTAATCCTTTAATTAATAACATCAAGTGATTAACCCTTAATCACTTCCATTTAATTACTCCCATAAATAATTTTCTCTTTTCATAATTACATTCAATAATTATCCATTAATTACTTTACTAAGTAATTATACATAATTAATCATTAGTGATTATCTTTTATTAATTAGCCTTATTAATTAACCTAAAATTAATTACATTAATTAATTATCCAATTAACGAATCACTTACTTCCTAATTAATCCATTAACCATCCACTGATTTACTTCATTAAGTAATTATCCTTAATTACAAATAGTAATTAAGCTTTAGTTTAATTTATTTATTAATTATCCTTAATTAAATTCAACCTTTAATGATAGACTTTTCATTTAAATTACATATTAATTTCTATCATTAAATTTCATTTAAACATTTAGAAATAATTATATATTTGAATAAAATTTTACTTTTAAACAAAACAATTTAAACCCTAAATTTTTAATACACTTAAAATCTTTGCAAATCCTTTTTAAACATGTTTTTAATTAAATTAACCAAATATTCATCTTTGAAAACTTGATTATCATATTCTTTAAAACTTATTTACTTAATTATATTTTAAAACTTGTTAAACATTCATCTTTGATAACAAGATTATTTTCATAACTTAAAACTTGTTTACTTTGCTTTTGAACTTGAAAACATTTGTAAAATCCAAGCTCTCAGTTTTAAAAACCCAGAATTCTTGAACCAAACAACCCGAGTAAAACTCCACAAAAACACGAGCCTGCCCCGAGTCTTCCACCACACTCGTCTGCTTCGAGTCGACCATCAAAAAGCACGAACACTTCACCGAGTCGAACTCGTCTTCCCCAAAACGTCAATCATTCCAGGACACGAACGTGCACGGTGCACGTGCACCGGCAACTCCGGCCATCGTCGATCGTCGCGATGCTCCTCCACAACTCCACGAACCCACGCGATCACGAATCCAAACCCAGATCGTACTTATCTCACACGAATTGAAATCGAGTCGATCTCGACCAAACTGAAACCACCGTGGTTAGAAAACCTTCACCGTTACGACGCCTCCGACCTCGAGATCGCCTGTCCACTTCACCGATGCTTCGTCACACCTTCTAGCTCGCATCTCCACTAATGCGAACCACTCTGGTCCACCCTAGGAACCGTTCGAACCCCTTTAACGTCGACCACTTCAACCAGCCCCAAAACCCTACACCACCAAATTCCCACCGCCTCGACCATCGATAAATTCCCTGGCCATTTTTCCTAGGATCTACGATACACCAGCCACCTCCAGGCCCAAACTCGACAACCATCACCTCGCCGTTCGTCGACAATCGATGAAAACCCAAATTCTGATCATCTCAAGAATCCTCAATAATTACAATGTTAAAAATCATGATTCGATTATCTAAATTTTCTAATATGCATCAGATCCTATAATCAAAAATTGAAATTATCATGATCGATTTTTAACCCATTTTTGATTTTCACTCTAACTATATTATTTTTGAAATAATCTCTTAATATAAACACTTGAATTTATTTTTAAAAATGAAGTTATAATCTTACAATCATTATTCATTTAAAGATCGAAGCCTAAAATCAATTGGATGAAGAGAAATTGAATTTTTCTTTAGGGGAGTTGAGCCTGTAATATAAACAAAGCTTATATATATACATATTCACAGTCATTCACAGGCATTTCTTTATATATATACTTGCATTCACATCCATACATTCATGCAACATTATCTACTATATTACTACAAGATTTCATCACATGCATCCAAGTATAATAACATATTTAAAACTGTTTTAAAAGAAATTTACTCACCTCTTTTTCAAAAAGAACAGAGAGCGGGTTTTTTTCCAGGTTTTAAATTTTGATCTGGCAAATGCTTTTGATTTTTCTTTGTTGTTGAAATCCTTTGCATGCTTGTTAATATTTGATTTAGATGCTGAAACTTACTATTGAATTTGATTTTCTGTGATGCTTCAATTAGAAGTTGAAGTTGCTTGATTAACTTTGCTTCAGGTTGCATTTTGAAGATGATTCTTTATTACAGGTTTTGGAAATTTGATTTATCAATTTTGGAAGATTTGAGTTATAGGATTTGATTTAGTATCTCTTCAGTTTTGAGCTGAGAATAGAGAAAAAGATTGAAGAGAGGAAATGCATGTTTTTATAATTTAAGTTATGATTTTATTAAATTTAAAGAAAATAAAAATAAGAGATGACACTTGTTTTAAAAACTTACATGTGTCCTTTATATCACTTATTACATTACAAATGTTACTAACATGTGTTAATGTATTTACACTTGTCATTAGGTATTTTAAATAAATTTTTAAATAATTTAAAATCTTTTTAAATTAAATTTACTAATTAATAAACACTTATCTAAATATAAACTACTTTAAAGAAACATATTATAAAACAAATAAAATCTTATACATATATTTTTAAATCCAATTTAATTATCTTTATTGTTTAAGAGATATAAATTAAAATACCAAATACCTTTTGAAAAAGTATTATATTAAATTATACTTTCCAAATTACAATATATATATATATATATATATTAGAATTTGAACACTTTTATAAATTTTCAAACCAAAATTCCAATATATACAAATATACATATATATTTCAATAGAAAATATTTTTAACATTAATTTGAGAATTATTTTATTAAATTTCAATACAACTTCAAATCATAACATATATGTAACATCCCGTATTTTTAAGCCATTGAATTTGAACATTTAATTCATTTTAAATGTTCAATGTGGGTCCTTAATTGATTTTGAAATGAATGGATTCGGGTTCAATCAATGAAATAAGCTATAAATTTTAATTATAGCAATTCTGGTTGAATTTGAATATTGGAAAATAATAATTAAATATTCGGAATTGGGATAAAAGGTGAATTTGGGATAAATGATTATAAAAATGGTGTTTGCATGTATTTTTAGGTTCGATTGGTTATAAATAATATTGTTGGAATTTTAGATGAATTTTAAAGTGAATAAATTAATATTTGGGATTTTATATTAATTTAAATATGAATTTAATATTATTAAAATACAATTTAATCAGATTTTGGTCTGGCCTGAGCCAGAATGATTTTTAATGTGTTTATAAATTTTATATGATTTATTGTTGAGTAAATAAAATTTTAAAAGCGAAAATTTACGCGTTTTCGTAAATTCTGAAAATCGCCTGATTTAAGGGACGAGTTAAAATAGCCTTCCGGGGCACAGTCTCGGAATTCGACGAAACCAGTTCCATTGGATCCGTAATAGTTAGTTATTATCGGATTTAAATTTTCGTAGCAATCGGAGTTGTCGTGTGACCGTGGCAGCTCGAAACGCATCGAAATCGATTTAACCAATTTAATTTTAAATTGATCGTTTAATTCCGTATCTCGCGCATACGATCAAATTAGCTTACGAAATCTGTTCCATTGTGTCCGGAACATGGAAAAACCCTAGGATAGCCTGTCGAAACGTGAGAAGTGGAGGTCGTTTGCTTAACGGTTAAATGGAGATATTTTATCAATTGAATAATATTAAACGATATAAAATATTCATTTATAATCAAAACCCTAGCCCTATTTTCAGAGCCGCCATCTTCATAGTCTCCAATGGCCGGAATTCATTCGTCTTCCACCTCAAATCTACCACAATTCGTCGAGTTTTAGAAGATTCCTCCAACTGGGAAATTGTAGAGAGCGAGGAGAACTTCGAATCCAACGGGTGAGATCGATTATGGCGGAGCGTAGAGAGGACAGGGGAGCCGCGTGTGCTGCGCGTTCGTTCGCATTTCGCGACGCCTAGGGATGGCCGAGACTCATGATGCTCTGGCCGGTGGGGGAAGTCGAGATGCTTGTCGCGTTGGTGCATCCTGATCGAGTCCACGATGAACGATGGAGTTGCGATTTTTAACCCTAATTAGCATTATTTGGGTTCGGCCTTGAAGCTGCTTCGCGTGAGGAAGATGATGGTGCGGCCTGCGTTTGTGATCGTGATGAACGGCCCTGATTTGTTTGAGAGGTTATAATTAAAAATAAATTTCGTTTATAAACTTAAAATCAAAAGTTTGAATTGCTGTAACTCATGCATACTATATCAGATTTCAACGAAATTCGCGGCATCGGGATCGCAGGAACACGTATTACGAAATGGCGCAGATCCGGAGTCATTCCGGGCAAGTAGGAATTTGGGTTAAATCGGACATCGTCCGGTTTAATTTAAATTTCGAACGCTCGCCGAAATTCAAGGTGAGTTATTCTCACTCACATCTGGATGCTAGACATTATAAATAATTGATATTTAAATATCTGTGTGAATGGTTGATTATAACTGTTATTATCAGTTTGGATTGATATTATATTGTGATGTGCTAATATTTGTGGATGCAGGGAGAAACAGGTTGGAGGGATCCAACTGGATTCCTCACAATGTAGCAATTATTTTATAATTGATAGTGATGCCTGTTTATGTATTGTGATTGATAAATCTGACATTAAATTGTGAAAGTGATATTGTTGGATAAATGGTAAATCCAGAATTTAATTAAATGAGTAAATTGGGATTTAAGGGTAATCAAAGAAATTGATAAATAAGAATTTAAAAGAATTTAAAATTGAATTCTGTTTTTGGAATGGAAAATGTAAATTGGTAAAATTGGGATTTTAAATATTGTGGGAAATTTATCAATCGTTAAATGTGAAATATGAGTTTTCTGGAAATGAATTCTATGAAGTTATAAATTGAGTAAAATAACAGCGGTTTATTTTAATGATGAATAGTGATATCCGGAAAAGTAAAATATGTTAAAATGAAGCTTCCGAATTTAAATGTACAATTTTAAGTGTTAATAGAATATTTTAAAATACCGTTTTCTTCATTGGGATTTTATTTAAGTAAATTGGGAATCTAGCTTTCATTGGAGAATTCACCAAAATGTTTTATTTAAAAATGTTTTAAAACTATATTGTTAAAGATGGATTTCCAGAATGGGAAATGGAGTATGAACTTCGGATGAAGTTATAGATAAGTATGGAATTGGAAATTTATGTTGAAATCATAAATTGACTTGAAATAAATCAGTGGATTTATATGAAAGAGTACTTTGGAATGTTTGAAACGGGAAAGTGTTTCCCTGGGAAAAACCAAGTAAATGTTTATAAAAAGATTTTATTTAGCTAAAGGTTAAGTTTTAAATCATTTTAAAAGTATTTTTAAGAAATCGTTATTTTTAAAGAAATAAATTAATAATTTTTAATACCGTAATAATTTGGGAGTATATTAGCAATTATTTTCACAAATGGATTTATTTAAAAGTTGGTTTTAGCTTAAGTTGTTAAAATTAGCATTTTTCTTCTTATAACGCTATTTTGAATTTAGTTAAACTAAACCCTTATTTTTAAATCAAAGTTTATGTGTTAATAACTAGTTTTCTTCACATATTTTAAATTTATATTTTGAGTAAATAAATAGAAGTAATTTTCATATTTTAAAGTATATTTCAGTATAAAGTATTTTTAACTGTTTAAATGCAGATTGTTTTATACTTGGTTATTTCCGATGGGAATAAAGGGTAAAAGATTTACCTTGTAAAGGAAGAGTGGAAAATTGTTTTCAAATGAGTTTTGAAAATGTGAAAATATCTCTTTGAAAGATATTAGAAGAAATAAATAATATTGAGATTATTTATTGTGTGATGGATGTGTATGGATGTTTGTGAACATTAATTGATAGTTAAATCACCGACTATCAATATTGGCCAAATGCGCGATCGTTTCGAAGAGACCGGGATCGAGTTTCCGTATACCGGGATTCTAGGTCTGGAGACTCGAAAACCACTTCGATTCGGTTTGTACGTTTCGTGTAACGTGTTTGGAGTCGAAGATGGAGCAGTGAAGTGCAAGGGCTAGTCGCTACTAATCCTGAGGATATTTCCAAAATGGATGTAGTAGGAATAGTGCCTTCGGTTCCGTTCGGAACCGGGACGGACTTATATGGACGAATGCTTTCGTGACATCGTCAGGTGGACGATGGGCATTCTAAGGGATATGTGCTATAAAGGTATCGTTTAGCCTCGAGCCTCATCAACCGGGAATGACTGAAAATCAGGGGTTATGCAGCAAGGCTTCGTGGGTAGCCCCCACTTGAGAGTAAGGTCATCCCTGTCTAGATGTCCCTTTTATTTCGGCTTAGTGGTGCGGTTGCTGATCACAACCGTGGGGTGATTTTACTTGGAATTATCCAGTAAGGGATGATTCCGGCTTTGTGTTGCAGGGGAGCGGGCGTACTCCTCGGTACTGTGATCTAGGCCACGTACTGTGACAGGTGGTACCCCAGTGCCTAGTCATTCGTTGGAAATCCATTTTCCCTACGTGCTTTGTACGAGTTTTGTTTGTATTACCCACGATGTGGCTAGTATGCCGGAATTTAATAGATGTAACAATTTCGGCTATTTTATAAGTATTTGTAAATAGACACTATTATAATATCAGAGGATTTTTATATAAAAGTGTTTTAGCTATCGTAAGGTAAAACCCGACATGTTTATTTGTGGCGTGGTCTTACGAGATGCTTTTGTTTTCAAAGGATTTTTGAAACTTTAATAATCAGTTTGGATGTATTTATGATGCGCTGGTATTCCAGACTGACTCGGGTGTTATTTTATTATAATGCTCGGGTCAGACCGAGTATATTTCAGGATAGGTTGCTATGGAGCTCAGGAGAGGAGCTGGAGTCCGAGACGTATTTCTCGTACTTGTATTATTCCGCTGCTGTGATTGTTGAGATTGTTTGACTGGTTATGATTGGTTGTATTGATATACTCTGATGATGATGTATCGTATATAAACAGATATAGTTTGATTTGTGTAAAGATCTGTTCTATATATTATATTTTATTCCGCTGCGACTGTGAGGTTCTGATGTTGTTTAGTTTCTTCTTCTTCTACCTTCTTTCTTTTCCTACAATCTGTCTTTTCCGGCGTTCGATCGTCGGCATATTATACTGTTGAGTATTTTGTGTCGATTTTCGAGGGTCGAGAAGGGCGGGTCGTCACAGTTGGTATCAGAGCTTAGATTGGCGACAACCTAGGCTTTGGTGGGGAAATTTCTCATTTTCAATAGAGTCAATAGTACTCTATTATGAGTTGAGTGTAATAATAGCCATGAGAGCGTATTTGTTAGTGAATATAAAATTGTTTTTGTACTGTGTTGACTTATCGGTTGAGTGTTTATGAATTCTGGTCGGTGCGGGAAGTACAACCGTATCGATAGGGGTTTTTAAACTCTTAAACAAGATAAACCGACATAGTATTGTTTTTAAAGTGGGTAAATGAAATAATTTTACCCAAAATTGTATTTTGATATAAAAAGAAATAATTTTCTAAATTATTATATGTATTGGATGCTTGTTTGGTTGTTTCTTCTATAATCAAATAAGAAATTAAAACATGATCTAAAATTTGAAATGATATATATAAGAAAATAAGAAGTTAAAATATTAAAATGGAATTGACTGGATATGTTTTAAATAAGAAAAGTAAAAAATTAAAATTTTGATTTAAACTAGAATTTTGACCTCGGAAATTTTGAAAGGGATTTCAAATGGAATTAAACAAAGTTTTGGGAGTTTGACTTTGTGGAAATGTTAGAAATGTTTTCAAAAGCATTTGTAAGAATGGAGTATATTTTGGGGAAATATTTTTGAATAAGAAATTGTTTTGAGGTGAATTTTGGAAGTGGAAAGCATTGAACTCACTTCAGTCGCTGGAAAATAATCCTGATGATGCTGGCCACATCATTAGAATTCATTTTCGAGTTTCTAAAGTGATGGATTGCTACCAAAATAGTTGGTTATGACATTGTTTGGACTTGTTTGGGAAACTAAGTGATTTTGGAATTTTCAAAGGAAAATTGTTTGGTAAAAGCAGTTTGTTTTGGAATTTGGTATTTGATTTGAATATCAAAGAGAAATGTGTTGATTTTTATTTCAAATTGGTTTTGAAATAAATCCGGGTAAATTGAGTTCTGGGAATTCTATTTTAAAATAAAAATGTGAAAGTTGAAATGATTCAACTATATAACTTATAAAGGAAAGTTGATTTAAAGAAGAATTGAGTATATATGGGAATGTAAATTTACTTTGGATAAATGAGGGTGTATGGAATATATCTGGATTTAACTTATGATAAGTTAAATAAAATTAAGAAATTGAAATTGAATTAAATCTAAATGAATTGGAATTAAATGGAAGTTGAGATAACGGTGAAACGTAAATGCTTATGATTGTGCAAATGAATTCATATTCTTAAGTTATTAAGTGTTAAAATTTGACATTGTGATTATAAAAATGTGGATTGGTTTGAAATGAGCAATATAAACTTACAAGTAAATAAGTTGGAGAACTTGAGAACGGAAGATTTGATTTTAACTCAAGTAAAATGGGATTATAATCACAAATGGAAATAATAAATGGAATGGTGAATTCGAACTTAATTTTAAATGGAATGCAAGGTAAGGTGAAACAATTATAAAATATAAAAGAGGTAAGTGAACTGAAGTTAGTAAATAAGTTGAACTTGGATATGGAGAATTAAGATTAAATTGAATTTGGTTTAACTTCGACTAAGATGGAATTAAGCTGAATATTAAAATTTCTGTTGTGTTATGAATAAGAATGAATGTAATTAAATTCTTATTTAAAGTAGTAAAGGAAATGGTTTAAATTCAGGTGGGCTAAATAAAATTTAGATGAACTTGAATTAATTCTGGAAAGGAATTAAATTGAAAATGCATATATAATTTAGTTAACCTTGAATTAAAATGGGATAAGAATTTAGTTTAATGGAAATTTGATTTAGTTGAGTGATGATGAATGAAGTAAATGTTTACTCAACTAAGTCCAAAATGATTGTTTGGAAACGAATTAGTTAAATTAAATGGAAGGTGTATGGAAATGAATAGAATTTGATAGTTGGGTTAAAATTTAGAAAGTAAGTAAAAATCCAGTTGTGGAATGGAATTTAAGTTTGGTAATAAATGTTGGAAGTGAGAATGGATAATGGGATTAGATTATGGAGAGTGGTGGTTTGAATGGTAAAGTAAATTCAAATGAGAGAAATAATTTAAGTGGTCTCTTTGTTGATAAAATAAATTTGTACATGGATTGGATAATTAAACAAAGAGCATTTAGATTTATAAATGAATTGAAATTTGATTTGGATGAGAATCAAATGAAAATAAAATAAAACTGATTCAAGAAGAAATGGAAATGTGTAGATACTTGAGAGAAATTAAAACAAATGATTAAGTATAAGCTTTATTGAGTAATCTTGAATGGAATTGTTAGGAAATAAACTGAAATGCAAGTGAAATGAGTTTTAAATTAACTAATGTGATGAGTTAAAAATATAAGAGTTGTAAATAACTCAGGAATGAATGATATTAATGTAAATTTGAATTGGTTAATGAGATTAAAATGTAAAGGAAAATGTAATTTAACAATTACATTGGAAAGAGAAAATATTTGGTTTGTGAACCTTGTAATGGAATAAAATTTATATGAATCCAAGTTGGAAATAATTTTAAATGGTTATAAGCTTAAGTGGCAATTGTTTTGCTTGAATGACATGGAAATTTGCATGTATTTGCAATTGAGTGTTTAAAAGCAATTGGAATTGAATTGTGAATAAATTGATATGAATGGGAACCCAATTCAAAGAATTTTGTATATAAATGCAAGTGAATTGATTTAAAGAGAGAATGAAATTAGTTTTGAATCAATCAGAATGGGTTGCATTTTAATAAGTAATGTTTGCATATGAATGAAAATGGATCATATGGTAATGCAAATGCTTCAAATTTAAAATGGAATTTGATTGTAAATCAAATTGAGAATAAGGATTAAGTTGTGAATCAACTTGAAATTGAGATGGAATAGGTTGATGTTGGTAAAGCACCTGTTAATCATATTTAATAAAAATGAAGTTGGATTTGAATAAGAAATTTGAAGGGTGATTTAAATCTTTGGATTGTTGATAAAATATGGTTAACATTGTTAATGATGAAGTTTGCTTGGTTTGGTTATGAAATGGATATGTTTGGCTTGCATTTATATTGGAAATGTTATGAAAATGCTCATATCTTTGAAAACTGATGAGTTTGTTGAGTAAGTACAGGTACGGGAGGCGTTCGAGAGAGTTGGAGCGCGTATATGCGTTATATTAGCCGCTCACAATTAAAATTTGCTTAAGAGGTACGCCTACGCAAATATAATTGGGAATTTGATATACATATATTGTGATATATTTTGGTTTCCGGCCGTGTGAGCCGATATATATATATTTGTGTATCCTGCGATATCGCAGAAGCTCCTCCGTACAAAGGAGACTCCGCCAAAATTTTTCAAAAATTTTGGGAGTTAGAAAATTTTTGGGGTTTTTGGGAAAATTTATTAATAAGTAAAGTTATTTTGAAAGCGAGTGTTAAGATAAAGGCTTTAGAGTAAAGAAAGCAAATGGTTTTGAAATGGAGCTGAAACTTTTTGGAAAGTGAATATGCCTTTAACTAAGCAAATGGGATAAGTGAGTTGAGTTGAAGTATATTTTTACCTTAGCAAATTTCGGGGACGAAATTTTTATAAGGGGGGAGGAATGTAACATCCCGTATTTTTAAGCCATTGAATTTGAACATTTAATTCATTTTAAATGTTCAATGTGGGTCCTTAATTGATTTTGAAATGAATGGATTCGGGTTCAATCAATGAAATAAGCTATAAATTTTAATTATAGCAATTCTGGTTGAATTTGAATATTGGAAAATAATAATTAAATATTCGGAATTGGGATAAAAGGTGAATTTGGGATAAATGATTATAAAAATGGTGTTTGCATGTATTTTTAGGTTCGATTGGTTATAAATAATATTGTTGGAATTTTAGATGAATTTTAAAGTGAATAAATTAATATTTGGGATTTTATATTAATTTAAATATGAATTTAATATTATTAAAATACAATTTAATCAGATTTTGGTCTGGCCTGAGCCAGAATGATTTTTAATGTGTTTATAAATTTTATATGATTTATTGTTGAGTAAATAAAATTTTAAAAGCGAAAATTTACGCGTTTTCGTAAATTCTGAAAATCGCCTGATTTAAGGGACG
The DNA here is from genome assembly GCA_030737815.1 of Allium fistulosum. Taxonomy (NCBI): domain Eukaryota; kingdom Viridiplantae; phylum Streptophyta; class Magnoliopsida; order Asparagales; family Amaryllidaceae; genus Allium; species Allium fistulosum. The sequence goes on along the minus strand of CM060904.1, from coordinate 1,088,640,686 downwards.
AGTTAAAATAGCCTTCCGGGGCATAGTCTCGGAATTCGACGAAACCAGTTCCATTGGATCCGTAATAGTTAGTTATTATCGGATTTAATTTTTCGTAGCAATCGGAGTTGTCGTGTGACCGTGGCAGCTCGAAACGCATCGAAATCGATTTAACCGATTTAATTTTAAATTGATCGTTTAATTCCGTATCTCGCGCATACGATCAAATTAGCTTACGAAATCTGTTCCATTGTGTCCGGAACATGGAAAAACCCTAGGATAGCCTGTCGAAACGTGAGAAGTGGAGGTCGTTTGCTTAACGGTTAAATGGAGATATTTTATCAATTGAATAATATTAAACGATATAAAATATTCATTTATAATCAAAACCCTAGCCCTATTTTCAGAGCCGCCATCTTCATAGTCTCCAATGGCCGGAATTCATTCGTCTTCCACCTCAAATCTACCACAATTCGTCGAGTTTTAGAAGATTCCTCCAACTGGGAAATTGTAGAGAGCGAGGAGAACTTCGAATCCAACGGGTGAGATCGATTATGGCGGAGCGTAGAGAGGACAGGGGAGCCGCGTGTGCTGCGCGTTCGTTCGCATTTCGCGACGCCTAGGGATGGCCGAGACTCATGATGCTCTGGCCGGTGGGGGAAGTCGAGATGCTTGTCGCGTTGGTGCATCCTGATCGAGTCCACGATGAACGATGGAGTTGCGATTTTTAACCCTAATTAGCATTATTTGGGTTCGGCCTTGAAGCTGCTTCGCGTGAGGAAGATGATGGTGCGGCCTGCGTTTGTGATCGTGATGAACGGCCCTGATTTGTTTGAGAGGTTATAATTAAAAATAAATTTCGTTTATAAACTTAAAATCAAAAGTTTGAATTGCTGTAACTCATGCATACTATATCAGATTTCAACGAAATTCGCGGCATCGGGATCGCAGGAACACGTATTACGAAATGGCGCAGATCCGGAGTCATTCCGGGCAAGTAGGAATTTGGGTTAAATCGGACATCGTCCGGTTTAATTTAAATTTCGAACGCTCGCCGAAATTCAAGGTGAGTTATTCTCACTCACATCTGGATGCTAGACATTATAAATAATTGATATTTAAATATCTGTGTGAATGGTTGATTATAACTGTTATTATCAGTTTGGATTGATATTATATTGTGATGTGCTAATATTTGTGGATGCAGGGAGAAACAGGTTGGAGGGATCCAACTGGATTCCTCACAATGTAGCAATTATTTTATAATTGATAGTGATGCCTGTTTATGTATTGTGATTGATAAATCTGACATTAAATTGTGAAAGTGATATTGTTGGATAAATGGTAAATCCAGAATTTAATTAAATGAGTAAATTGGGATTTAAGGGTAATCAAAGAAATTGATAAATAAGAATTTAAAAGAATTTAAAATTGAATTCTGTTTTTGGAATGGAAAATGTAAATTGGTAAAATTGGGATTTTAAATATTGTGGGAAATTTATCAATCGTTAAATGTGAAATATGAGTTTTCTGGAAATGAATTCTATGAAGTTATAAATTGAGTAAAATAACAGCGGTTTATTTTAATGATGAATAGTGATATCCGGAAAAGTAAAATATGTTAAAATGAAGCTTCCGAATTTAAATGTACAATTTTAAGTGTTAATAGAATATTTTAAAATACCGTTTTCTTCATTGGGATTTTATTTAAGTAAATTGGGAATCTAGCTTTCATTGGAGAATTCACCAAAATGTTTTATTTAAAAATGTTTTAAAACTATATTGTTAAAGATGGATTTCCAGAATGGGAAATGGAGTATGAACTTCGGATGAAGTTATAGATAAGTATGGAATTGGAAATTTATGTTGAAATCATAAATTGACTTGAAATAAATCAGTGGATTTATATGAAAGAGTACTTTGGAATGTTTGAAACGGGAAAGTGTTTCCCTGGGAAAAACCAAGTAAATGTTTATAAAAAGATTTTATTTAGCTAAAGGTTAAGTTTTAAATCATTTTAAAAGTATTTTTAAGAAATCGTTATTTTTAAAGAAATAAATTAATAATTTTTAATACCGTAATAATTTGGGAGTATATTAGCAATTATTTTCACAAATGGATTTATTTAAAAGTTGGTTTTAGCTTAAGTTGTTAAAATTAGCATTTTTCTTCTTATAACGCTATTTTGAATTTAGTTAAACTAAACCCTTATTTTTAAATCAAAGTTTATGTGTTAATAACTAGTTTTCTTCACATATTTTAAATTTATATTTTGAGTAAATAAATAGAAGTAATTTTCATATTTTAAAGTATATTTCAGTATAAAGTATTTTTAACTGTTTAAATGCAGATTGTTTTATACTTGGTTATTTCCGATGGGAATAAAGGGTAAAAGATTTACCTTGTAAAGGAAGAGTGGAAAATTGTTTTCAAATGAGTTTTGAAAATGTGAAAATATCTCTTTGAAAGATATTAGAAGAAATAAATAATATTGAGATTATTTATTGTGTGATGGATGTGTATGGATGTTTGTGAACATTAATTGATAGTTAAATCACCGACTATCAATATTGGCCAAATGCGCGATCGTTTCGAAGAGACCGGGATCGAGTTTCCGTATACCGGGATTCTAGGTCTGGAGACTCGAAAACCACTTCGATTCGGTTTGTACGTTTCGTGTAACGTGTTTGGAGTCGAAGATGGAGCAGTGAAGTGCAAGGGCTAGTCGCTACTAATCCTGAGGATATTTCCAAAATGGATGTAGTAGGAATAGTGCCTTCGGTTCCGTTCGGACCCGGGACGGACTTATATGGACGAATGCTTTCGTGACATCGTCAGGTGGACGATGGGCATTCTAAGGGATATGTGCTATAAAGGTATCGTTTAGCCTCGAGCCTCATCAACCGGGAATGACTGAAAATCAGGGGTTATGCAGCAAGGCTTCGTGGGTAGCCCCCACTTGAGAGTAAGGTCATCCCTGTCTAGATGTCCCTTTTATTTCGGCTTAGTGGTGCGGTTGCTGATCACAACCGTGGGGTGATTTTACTTGGAATTATCCAGTAAGGGATGATTCCGGCTTTGTGTTGCAGGGGAGCGGGCGTACTCCTCGGTACTGTGATCTAGGCCACGTACTGTGACAGGTGGTACCCCAGTGCCTAGTCATTCGTTGGAAATCCATTTTCCCTACGTGCTTTGTACGAGTTTTGTTTGTATTACCCACGATGTGGCTAGTATGCCGGAATTTAATAGATGTAACAATTTCGGCTATTTTATAAGTATTTGTAAATAGACACTATTATAATATCAGAGGATTTTTATATAAAAGTGTTTTAGCTATCGTAAGGTAAAACCCGACATGTTTATTTGTGGCGTGGTCTTACGAGATGCTTTTGTTTTCAAAGGATTTTTGAAACTTTAATAATCAGTTTGGATGTATTTATGATGCGCTGGTATTCCAGACTGACTCGGGTGTTATTTTATTATAATGCTCGGGTCAGACCGAGTATATTTCAGGATAGGTTGCTATGGAGCTCAGGAGAGGAGCTGGAGTCCGAGACGTATTTCTCGTACTTGTATTATTCCGCTGCTGTGATTGTTGAGATTGTTTGACTGGTTATGATTGGTTGTATTGATATACTCTGATGATGATGTATCGTATATAAACAGATATAGTTTGATTTGTGTAAAGATCTGTTCTATATATTATATTTTATTCCGCTGCGACTGTGAGGTTCTGATGTTGTTTAGTTTCTTCTTCTTCTACCTTCTTTCTTTTCCTACAATCTGTCTTTTCCAGCGTTCGATCGTCGGCATATTATACTGTTGAGTATTTTGTGTCGATTTTCGAGGGTCGAGAAGGGCGGGTCGTCACAATATACATACATATATATATATTACAATTTGAAAATACATCTTTTATTTAAACAAAAGATTTCTATTCACAATATATATAGCAAATATATATTATAAATAGAATAAAATTTTATTAGCTTTGAAAATAAATCTTATCAATTTTAAATTATTAGAAAAGATATGAATCAATATTGCCAGATTAAATATTTATTATCCTTTAAAAGATTAAATTACCAATTTAAATTAAAATTATAAGGGAAAATTACCAAATCAATTAAATTATTAATAAAGATTATTAAATTCATATTGCCCAAAATTCCGGGTCATCACAGATACAAACCCAATGTAAGAAACCGCTCATCAATCGGAGTTCGTATGCAAAAGTTATATGAGTTATAAGAATATTATGAAAATGAAATTTAAAAACATGTACACACATTTTAATAATAAAATAAAACAAATTAGTTACTCATGTTAAGAAATATGAAGCTTGCTCATGTTTCTAAAGCGTGGAGAATCAATAGAAAAAATGACACGATGGCTCACGCATGGAGGAAGGAGGCTTTAGGAAATGGTTTTGTAAACAAATGGAAAAGATTGGCTTCATGAAAATAAGTTGCTCACATTTGTTTGTTTTTTTAGAAGAGAAAGAAAACTTCAGGCAAAAGAAATAACGAAAGTTCGTTTTGGAAATGGAAAGTTAGAGGAAGAGGTTTATGAAATAGGAAATGAATAAGGGTAAAACACGTTTGGAAATTGGAATAAGAAAGGGAAGGATACAAGAAGATGTAAATTTTCAAAATAAAAAGAGACTAACATGCAGGTAATTAACAAAAGATCAAAGACACATGTTGGAATTTGATAAGACATGTTTACATGGCAAGCAAATCTTTTGGTATAAAATTTCAAAACGTGCGCTACCTCAATTAATTTCATTAACAATCAGGAAACATTTCAAGGCAAGGCTCACGTGTAAATAAATAAAACTTACTGAAAAAAAAGGAGGCATGTATTTAATAAAAGAAATTAATAATAATAAAATAAAATAAATGAAAGCGACGATTTAAATTTGAGAAGGTAGACCGTATATGGAAACCACAACTCTAATATACTCAAATAAAAAAAACGTTGATTTTAACATATTTTATTAACCCCAATACGCTCGAATTTACACACACACAGATATATATATATATATATATATATATATTTAGTACACAGCAAATAAAACCAAACATTGCAATTAACGTAACGTGGACCGCCACCACACACAATAAAAGATGATCTGAGACTCCAAATTCAAATTTGGAACGAAATAAATTTCCTATGTAAATATGCTAACTATTCCAAATCAAAATTTTAACCAAACCTTCAAGTTGTTTTCTTACCATTTTATTATTGTTATTTTTTTATAAATTAAATTCAAATCAAGTTTGAATATCAAAATAAATCAAATATTTTAACTAGAAACATACAACAAAATTCAATTCTTTGTTTTAATGAAATTAAATTTATATTCACAAATGAAACATTCACTTTATTTGATAAAAATATTCTTTTCAATAAATCAATCTTTTTCTTTTATTTTTATTGAAACATATATCATTTTATTACACATTAATTTACCATTAACATCTCTCCCTTTAAAACCAACTTATATTTAAAGATTATCCCATTAAAGAGTTCCAGAAATAATACGTCGTACAACCACGTTGTTTCTTTATCAATTGATTTCCTATTATCATTATATTTGTAACAAATTTGAGTACTCACAATTTGAACGTAATATTTCTCATTGAAATTCTCATTATATTTTTAACACAAAACATAAGTTGCACATATCACTAATTAATTACCATTTACTTCTATTTCTTATTAATGGCAAGATTTAAGTACTGTAAATTACAGCAATTAAATCTCAAAACATTCCCTAATACAGGGAAGATAATTAATCCAATTTTCCATGTTAAACCCAATCTATATACTAAATTAATTCCAACATTTAATTACAACTGTAATAAAATTCCAGTTCATTATAATTTAGTTTTCAACACATTCTTTTATTTATTATTTTTAAAAAAATTATTTATATTAATCAAAGAATATTTTATGTGTTTATTAAACATAAAATTCCATTTTATTGCACTCATTACTCTACAGTTACGTCCTTTCTCATATTACTGAAGTATTTCACTTACATTAAATTCCATTGATTACCAAATTAATTTCAAAACGGATTAAATAACGAGATGAGAAATGAAACAATTGTTACAACTTAGTAATTCATATACCTATAAATTTATTATTTACAAAAAATGATTATAAATTTATTTACCAAATAATTGATTTCATATTCTATATTATAACCAATTTCAATTAAATGACATATGATTTCTCCTTTAATATATTGTTAATTTATTCCTTATTAAACTCCACAATCATATCTAAATTAAACTTTACATTTATATTCCAATTAGAAATAAACAACCATTTCATTCTTTATTAACATTTTATTATTTACAATCGATGAAATATACATTCAAACGGTTATTAATTATATTCAAATCAATAACATTAAATTATATTCTAACTTAGGTTACCATCCTTACCTCATTGAAGTTGTCGTTTTCAGAATTCATATAAGATCAAGTTATGTATTCTAACCCCTTTTTTTCATTAATAAATCATAAACTTTAATTTCTGACAATATTAAATCTCAAAATCTTATTAAATTTAATATTTTTAATTATCAAAAATACGGGTCATTACAAATTGGCAGTGTAACGACCCATAAATTTTAGTGGTTTTATTTATATAATTAATTGAAATTTTGTGAAATTTTAAATTATAAAATTTTGAATGGAAAATTTAATATTTGGAATATATCTAATTTAACATAGCAAATGGTACATTTTCAATTTATAATAAGGAAGTTTATTGTCTTGTGTAATTCAATTTCAATTTTAATCAGTTAATAATTGATGATAATAAAATGTTTTTCAAACTGAATATTTTTCTATGGAAAATTTGTAAATCATCTTCTAAGTGAGACGTCATATTTCGTTTCTTCAAATTTGGACTTCTATTGCTCCGTTTATCTTATTTTCGGCAGAGTAACAGCATTTTCGGTACCGATTATCGACTTTTAATCGGATGATCGTACCGCTCATATCAGTATACCGCTTTGATCATTCCATCGTGCTGATCTCAACAGTGTAGTTATTTGTGTACTTCGGAATCAGGTACGCGTCGAAATCTGCAAAGCGATTTATCTTACCGGTATCCAATTTTAACTTTTGGTTTCTTTGTGCCTTTTATCTTCAACCGTTCAAACTCAACCGTCAATTGCTTTATTTCTTCCTTAATTCATGTGCATGACTTTCAATATTCTACCAGTTTTCAATGTAGCCTATTCATTTCTAACTGGCACATTCAAAATCCAATTGCTCTCCTGTTGTTTTCTCAAAGCTTCAGTACATCCCTAAATCGCCCATATTTCGAATCGCCCATATTTCAAATCGTTGATATTTAAAAAACAAAGTTTCCGATGGCACCTCCGCCCTCTCCTGAGCCCAGGCTGTAAGCGATCATCCAAGGCCATCTCGATCTTCATCCCCTGCTCCACCATAAACCCGTTCTTGGCCCCTCCTCCTTCAACTTCGATCCAACCAAGCCGCGCGCGTGACCAAACATCGAGCAACCGGCCATCACCACCACCCGATCCCTTTCAGTTTCGCTGAGCCGACCCATCTCCTCGCTTGTGTGCAGCAAGCCGAGCATGTATGGGCTTATATATATGATGTATATGGTAATATGTCTACATATATTTGCTTGGTCTTCCTGTTTTGTATTTTTGAAAAGAAAGTTTATATATATGAGTTTTTAAAAGTATTTATATATATATATATATATAATTTACATAATATGCTTATATATTAGTATACTAAGTTATAATATGTTATGTTTTGCTTTATATATGTGTAGGTTATACTAGTTTAAGTATTTGAAATGTTATTCATATATATATAAGTATAATATTTTTGGTTTTAAGGTGTTTGTATATGTTTTGGTTAATATATATGTTTTATAATAAGTTTGTACAAGTTGTATTTGCTGCTGTTATATATGATATAATATATATTTTTCTAAGTTACATTTTTGGTTGTAGTTTATATAGATTTATGTATATAGTATATAGGTGTTGTGAAGTACATGTTGCATATGATATGTTTACATATCTATAAATTATATCATCAGTTGTTGTATAGTTACTTGTTATATATATATATATATATATATTGTCTGAAGCCTATAGTGTAATATAACAGCGTGTCTATAGTTTATATATTCTATTCTAAAGCAAATCTGTCTGGTTTAAAAGTAAATATATACAAAAGATATTGGTTTTTATTATATATATATATATAAGATGTAGATATTTTGGTATTCGTATTTTAGTTTAACTATTGTTTCAAATGTAAGATATGATATGAATGTGCTATATATAAGTACTTATTTTAAACTATATTATGTATACTACATAATTGATATATTGATCTTATTTACAAGCTCTACATATTATTTGAGTTTATATCATTTAGTTGATACATATATCTTAGTGGGTCTGCATATGTTATGAGTTTGTTTTCTAATAACATTGATTTTTAAAACTATATAAATTGATATTTTGATTTGTTAGAAATATATATAGAAAATTTTAAAGAATAAAATATAAATATTTTGATCCTTATTATATATAAGCTTACTTATGTATTAAATAGTGATTTGAGAAAATGTATAACAATATAATTTACATTTCTTTTTAATTTATATCAAACTGATTCTAATAGTTCCACCGATTCTCATTATCAGCTCGTTCGTCGAACTCGAGTCCATCGTGCTTTGTTTCCAAATTCGTGCTTGGATCCGTAACCCATTTCATTTCCTATTCTCTCTAGTCTCGAAAGGTGAGCAATCACTCACGATTAATGTTCTTATATTTATTAAATTTGATTTCAATTGAAACGACAATTGAAATATGCCACTGTTAGTCATTTACATTGCTATATATATGCTATTATCTGTATCTGTTCACCTGTGAAATCTGACATCATTATCTGTTATTTATATTGATGATATATGCCTGTTATATTATTATCATATCTGTTATCACTCTACAAGTTCCCTATTAGTATAGAACTCACTATGGGTTGAACTGATACAAACCCGAACGATCTGTAGAATAGGAGAAAATTGTTATGGGTTGAAATGATAAACCCAAGCGATTTTCATTGAATTGAATTTCGGATTGCGGGTTGAAATGATAAATACCGTATATATTTAAATTGCGGATTGAAATGATAAATATCTGTATCACTTGACCATAGGATAGAAAATTTTATACAAACACCGTTGGTCTATATAAATAATTTGAAAATGATTTATATGGTTTTGGAAAGAAGTATATGGTTTATTAAATATTTATTTTTAAGATATTATATATAAATGTATTTTATAAAGTTTAAAATTTAGATTTTTCTATAATATATGTTTTAAAAATTTGTATAGTTATAAGTTAATTTTGTAATTATAAATTTTAAGAATTTATTTATAATTTTTCTATATTTTTTAAATATATAAATAAATTAATATTTAATATTGTTTAAGTACTTATTTAAAGTTTATATTTTCAAATATAGAGTTTATAATGATTTTTATAAATTCAAGTTGGAAAGAGGAATATAAATTGGGTTGAAATTATATTTATTTAAGAGCTATACTTAAATAAGTTTGATTTGAAATTTATTAAATTTGAAACTTTTAAAGATATGATTTTATAACTTGGATTTGATTAAAAGTGACTTAAATGAATATTTCAAATTTACATAAATTGAGACGGGATATTCTTTTTGTTTAAATTGTAAATTTAAGTTTTATTTAAATAATATTGAAATGATTAAGTAAATATTTCAAAACTGAATAATAGTGAAGTGAATTTGATATATATATGAAATTATCGAATTTAGTTTTGAAAATGTTGAATATATAAAGCTTTGAAATATATTGAAATTGAAATGGTTTATTTTTTGGTTCAAATCTGTATTTAAAATCGATATAATTTGAAATAGTTTATTTAAAAACTGAATTGAATTGAAATTGATGAATTGAGATTGAAATAAATTTGAATTTTGAAATTCAAGTTGATTTGGAATCGATTTGTGAAATTTGAGGAAGCTATTTTGTTATATAAAGTATTTTTAAATTATATTTAAACTATTTATATATTTACTTTATAAATCATTTTTAATATATACTATTTTTAATATAAACTATTTTAACTTATAACTATTTTTAAATAAACTATTTTATTTTATAAACTATTTTATTATATATACTATTACTAATATCTAAACTGTTTATAGGAAAGTGTTATGGTTTTCTAAAGCGCTATGATTTCAAAATGTTATGATTTCCAAAGTATTATAATTTCAAGTGTTTTTGTTTCGAAAGTGTTATGACTTTGAAAGTGCTATGATTTTGGAAATGTATATATTTGAAGTGGAAAATGATATCGTATTGATATGGTTTTGAAATGGATATGATATTTTGGTTTTGAAGTATAAACTATTTTGAAATAACCGCGGTGTTGTAATAACGATTGGTTGTTAAAGGCCAGGATCGGATGTTGTCATACTCTCTGCCAACTCCGAAAACCACTTTAACAACTGTGTACGCGGTGGAGATTCAAGAATGAAGTAGGATGGTGGCGACGTTCAGGAGGTATATACGTGGACCTAACTCCTATGAGTTAGCATAAGGTGGCTAAAACAGGAGCAATCGACGAGCCAATGAGGTAGCTCCTCTGATCGGACACACTCCTTCGATACCATTCTATTACTTTGTGATTGATTGGGTGCACCCCTCGGATATTTGGGAGTGTGGCTCAAGGTGGGCGGTAGTGGCTGCTATGCATTACCACTAGCCCGGAAGTGTAATTGGTATATCTAGCCTGGCATTTCCTAGTTGTGCCGTGTCACCTACCCTAGCGCGCCTTCTACGAGTTTGTTTTGTACCATACCTGTAACGACCCCGGATTTTATATATATTTAAATTGATAATTAAATTAATTTTTGAATAAAATTTGTGAAATAAAACGGTAGATAGATTGCGAGTTTCCCCAAGACGAATAAATTTGTGTGAACCAATTAAATTTAAATATTATATAAATATTATATATGTATTTGGGCATATACGAGTAAATTTGAAATTTATATATATATATATATATACGTTGGTTTGGATTTAAATTGTAAATAAATGGTTTAATAATAAATGGTAATAATAAAAATTAGAATTTATGGTTAATAATAATTTGAATTTATAAATTAAATATAAGACAATAAATATTAAAGTAAAATAAATAATTGAGTTTATAAAATAATACAAGGCAATAAATGTAAGTTAAACAAATAAATTAAAATAGAAATCTACTTATATTATTAAGCCATAAGAAAAGAAACAACACTTACAATATGAAACAAAGTTGTAAATAAATATGCAAAGTAAACAAAACAAAAGACAAAGACAAAAGAAAAAGTATGTTGCCTGTAAAACATATATGCAAGTCATGGCTGAAGACATGAAGTACCAGGGCAATTAATGCCACATCCATCAGCCGAGCTAAAAAAATGTAGGCAAGCATAAACAAAGTAAAAACAAATAGTACAAATACATAACACCACAACAATATCATACCAGCCACGAAAATGAATCTCTGACCTTGTATGGTACAAAGAAAATAAAATAAGGTAAGTTGTACAACCAATTTAATGCAGCCACCAAGTGATTGTCTCAGCCTCCAAAATGAGAAAAATATCACTGATAAAATTGTACAAAACATAATATCACCTTGTATAAAAAAAATATACATATCACCTGTACAAATATTATCTCCATCCTGTGACTTCACTTTCCATAGATCAATCTTCATTTCATTCTCGTTCCATTCTAGCTGAGAAAACTGAAGTTAACATCATCTTTAAACTAAAACAAAAATTCAACTGCAAAACAATTCAACACTTCAACTCAAAACGAGAAGATCAAGAAAAGCTTCAGCCTGTAATTTTTCAATACAAAGAAGCTCTGTTCTTCTGGAAAAATAAGGTGAGCAAGCTAACCTCTCTAATACTTTGATTGTGTGTGATAAATACCTGATGCTTGTCATGATATAAAGTGTGTTTGTATGAATATCATTGCATGTCTGTATATATGCAAATATTTGTATTTATATGCCTGTATATATATTATCCTCTGTTACATCACAGAATCAAGTGTGATAAATAGAAAGAAAAATCATATCTCCTCATCTAAACCAATTCAGGTTATAATTCCTGAAAAGAAAATGTTTATAATAACATGGAGTTATTTTTAAAAATAATCTTTAGTAAAGATAATTGGTAAATAATTCGAAAATAGTGAAATATTACTGCAGGAAGCATTGTTTACAGGTAGTCAACTTATATTTTGATAAATTTGATTGTTGAAAAATAATAATTCAAGTTTAAAATCTGAATCAATACTGATATTCATGATTTTTAAAAGTAAAAGTGAAGATTTTTAATGAAGTGTTAAAAAGCAGTTTGAAATTTTGATCAATTTGCATTTTTCTAAATTCCTGATCATTGAATCATTTATAAATATTGGGATTCGTACTGAAGCTTGCTTGAACATCTGAGATGTTGGAAAAATTGTTGAAAATATTTTTCAAAAACAAATCCGGGTCGAACGAGATTGACTTAGGGTTTAGCCTCGAGTTTTGAACGTGTCTGTAATGTGGTGTGTTCGCCTCTAATAAGCGATCGAGCTGCATGAAATTTAGAGGGAGAATAGAGTTGGGTATCGACAATAGGAAGCTGGAGTTGTGGGTTTTCTGATGAACGGCGTGAGGAGGACGAGGCGTTTTCAGCTTGGGTATGTTCGAGTTACAGTTTTAACGAAAGGGTGAATTTCGATTTCGAGTTATGTGGTATCGAATCGAAGTTGATTTCGAGTGTGAGTGAGTTTTTCGACTTGCTGGAGGTTGCGATGGCCACCAGAACGGCGGCGAGGTGGCGTGCACGTACACGTGCACGCTTTGATGTCTGCTGCGTGACGATGGTTTGGGGAAGACGAAGACGAGGTGGAACTCGGGGGCGACTCGGGGGATTCAGGAATTTGCTCGAAGCAAAATAGTATCGCGTATGACTCGAAGCAGTTTCGAGTAAAATTTCGGGTAGGACCCGAAGTAGGATCTAAACCCAGTTTTTTTTAGTTTTAAAAGCACAGTTTTGAAATTTAAATAAATTAGTTTAAGAATTTGCTTAAAGTAAAAGGTAAGTTTGGGGATAAAAGTTTTTAAACATATTTGTAAATATCAGAATGAGTTTCACCTTAAATTTACGAAGATTGATTTGATTTATAATTCATAACTCTTTTTCCGTTAATCAAAATGAATAACTTATTTAGTTTATAGATTAATTAAATAAGATCTAAATGGCAATTGAGTGATTAATTAAGTCAATGGTTTATCTTTAAATTAAAAGACGCTTAATTAATGTGTGTAATTAAAGGGTGATTACTCAAGTGATTAAAACAATAATTTATTTATGGTTAATTAATTAATGTGATTAATTAAGGGCAAATTATTAATTAAAGATAATTAATAGTGAATTAAATAATTAAAGATTAATTATTTAAATAATTAAAGGTTGATGAATTATAATTAAAGGTTAATTAATTATTGATGGTTAATTTATAAATGATTAAAGAATAATTAATCAAGATTATTTGTAATTTATCGATGTTGATTAACCAGGATTAGTAATTCATAAGAAATTAATCTGATTTGAATAAATCAAACAATTAACTGACCTTACTTATAGATATTTGGATTCTATTGGATGATTTGATTGTTTGATATCCCTGATATATGATGCTTTGTGATACATCCTGATTTATGTTGTGATCTGAAATTTATTATCTGTGATATATATATCTGTGATCTGTATATGAAAGATAAGCGATATAGTTTATACCGCTTATCAACTATATTTCTGTATTTGATCTGTGATGACTGATGATGTTGCACTATTGTGTAAAACCTCTGGACCACACTTTTACACACACAAATATGGATTTCACGTGGAAATCGGTTAAGTCACAGATAATTTAAATTTGATGTTTTTCAAATTGAAATTTTAATTTCAATTGATTTTGAAATTGGAAATTCGGGTTTAAAGTGAAAAGCTTTTGAAATGGAATTTCAAAGATAAAAGTTATTTTGAATAACTTAATCGAGTTTTGGAAATTTAAATAATTTGATTTAAATTTGAATTCAAGTTTGAAATTGAATTCTATGATTTGAAACTAGGGATTAAAGATGTTGTACAAGTTATATATGGGTTGAACCATTTTAAAAGTATTGATTTGGAAATTTGAATTTTTATTCAAGGGTTTTAACTCGTGTAAATATAACTGGATTTTTCTGAAAACGAAACTATTTGTTTTCAAATAGTAAAAGCTTTCACATAAGTAATGAACTTCCAATTTGTGTTGAAAAGTTTCAAGTTTGAAATAGAATTGAAATGTTTTGAAAACTATGAAATGAGTCTTTGATTTCAAAGATCGGATGAGTTAATCTAACTTGAAATAGAATTGTTTTGAAAGCTATAAGTTAAATCTTGATTTAAAGATTTAACGATTTAACCAAATTGAAATGGAAATCGATTTGAAAATCTATGAATGAATCTTTGTGAATAGGGTTAACTTTGTGAAATAAATCTTTTGTTTAAAAGATTAAAAGTGTGGAAATTGTTTAAACCATTGAAGGTTTTTGAAATGAATCTTTTTATTTAAAAGATTGGAAATGGTAATTTGTTTTAACCATTCGAATGAAAAGTTTTTGGGCTTTAATCTGTGATTTAATTGAGACCCCAGTATCCATATGATTTCTAATTGCGCTCGTTATTCGGTTTAGCCGGGAGAGGGCCTTTGTGTCATATAACCCATTCCGAATAGTGATACGACGATATGGATAGCATTTGAAGACCGATGGTGAAGACCGGGTATTTACGAGAGCGATATGATGACCTATCGATTTTCTCTGCATCATGGCTCCGGTATAGAGATTCCCTAAGTGATGGGAAGTCCGATCGAGATTGTGAATACCCGGATTTGCAAGGGCTTCTTCGGAAGTGCCTTCGGTTCTGTTCGAACCCGGAACAGACTTGTATGGATGTATGTCTGACGTTACACTTTGAGATGTAAAGCTGGTTTCTATCAAATACATTTCTGTTGGTGGCGGAGAATTTATTCTCTTAGCTTAACACCCTTCTCTGAGACGTACGAGCTCAGAGGTTATGTAGTTGATGGTTATTAGTGATACATTCCCAATTTGGTAATGTGGCATACGAAGTGCTGATGATCATTTGTTGGTCAAAGCGTTGCTTTGTGAAAAAGCGTTGCTTTGTGAAAAAGCGTAGCTTTGTGGACGAGACTTCGTCGAGCCTCACAACCCGGTAATGGTCGAAACAGGAATGTTGCGGCAAAGGTTTGTAGGGGTAGCGCCCCTAGGGTATGTCATTTCCTTCTGGATAAAAGGTGATATCATGGTATGGAGCCCAGATATTTTACCTATGTTGATTATATTTTGTGGTTGTTGCTTTATGATTGAGGATCCTCGGATAAAGGTTGGTTACGACCGGGGGATGACATGACTCGTGTGTTAGTTACCTAGTTACAGCTGTACAGCGTGAGGTAGCATCAGTGTGTTAGTTACCTAGTTACAGCTGTACAGCGTGAGGTAGCGTCGGCCTTTTGTTTGCAGAGATCCAGTTAGGATTCGGGGCGTCTTTCCAGAGGCGTTTCTATTTCGGTAAGGAAGTTCCTTAGCCTGATCATTTGTTGGAAATCCAAAGAAACAATACGAACCCTGTACGGTTTTAGTTGTATTACCTGCTATGGAATGTGGCGGTAACCTGCTATTGAACATAGTAGCTATAGTAGGCATACAATAATGGTTGTATGCTGGCTAAGATTGATATTATACTTTCAAAATGTTTTCCACTATGCACTAGTAATAATATCAAGAGAGTTTTTCTTGCGTAGTAAGCATTTTTGACTATCATAAGAAGAAATCTCCTCCAATTCTGCGTTTGCATTGTGTGTGTGGTGGGAGGTCTTATGGTAGTTTCATTTTCCAAAAACATTGCGGGTTTCAATGTTTAAAATCCTTTTGTTGTTTGTTTAAAGATAAACTATTTTTGTTTGCTCACACCAGTCCCATGACTGATCCGGAGTTTATTGTTCCCTTCCTAAACTCTGGGTGCCCACAATTTTCCACACGGGCAGTCTAGAGTTGGGTTTTTCAGATATTCAGGTTTAGTAGATTATCTGGAGCTAGTTCAGTTCTTGGAGTTCATGGACTGACTTTGCTTATCTTGGAGCATTCTATTGGAGACATTCTATCCGCTGGTGGTGTTATCTATTTTCTTTCCGCTGCTATTTCTTGTATCATATCTCTGATGTATATTGATATCTGTTGTATCATTCTGTTGTACCTGTCATTGTATCAATGTTATGTAATTGATATATTCTTTTTCCGCTGTGTTGTTATACTTAATGGTGTTATAATCTCCGGCGAATCGGATTTGAACGGTCGAATCTACGGCATTCTAGTACAAGGGGAAGTACGGATGTCGATTTTCGAACGCGAAAAATTCGAGTCGTTACATTTGGTATCAGAGCTAAGGTTGAACTTTAGCTCAGGAGTATAACACATTAAGTAGCTCATTAGAGATAGGGTGAAGCATACCCTAGAATGAGTATTCCTCAGATATTCGTTCAAAATGCCTCAGTAAATTCTCTTGCTATATAACAGATAGTAAGTATGGGTGCAAGAAGAGGATGAGATAGGGGACATGAGAATACGACTGTAAATGGTCAATCTCCTGTAACAACAGAGGAAACGATCTTTTCTCTATCAATCTCTTTCGTTCAACATCTCTTTTGTTCGTCGTTTCTTCTCAATTCTTCGATAGTTCCTGATAGATTCAGGAAGAAGATTCGATATATTGATATGGGGCATAAACTCTGGAATAAGCCAAAATTGTTTGTTTGGATGTATTGGTTGCTATGGTTGATAGGTATAATTGGGTTTTTAAACTGAAATTTTTGGAATTATATCCATATATCTATCTATTCTTTGGATCCGGATATGTTCTACGAATGGTTAGTTAACCCTTCGAACTAACCGATGCCATTGTATATTTCGTAGATCTGGATAACCCGAGTATCTTCTGAAGTGTTAAACAGATTCGTTCTTGTGTCTGTTGTTGATATTCTGATTCGGTAAGCCAAATGCAGAATAGATGTTCAGTTTGATTTGATGAAATCTTCTTCATCTATCTTTGTTGTCTTCTTGGTAATTTCGAGGACGAAATTCTTTTAAGGGGGGAAGTCTATAATGACCCCGAATTTTATATATATTTAAATTGATAATTAAATTAATTTTTGAATAATATTTGTGAAATAAAACGGTAGATAGATTGCGAGTTTCCCCGAGACGAATAAATTTGTGTTAATCAATTAAATTTAAATATTATATAAATATTATATATGTATTTGGGCATATACGAGTAAATTTGAAATTTATATATATATATATATACACACACGTTGGTTTGGATTTAAATTGTAAATAAATGGTTTAATAATAAATGGTAATAATAAAAATTAGAATTTATGGTTAATAATAATTTGAATTTATAAATTAAATATAACACAATAAATATTAAAGTAAAATAAATAATTGAGTTTATAAAATAATACAAGGCAATAAATGTAAGTTAAACAAATAAATTAAAATAGAAATCTACTTATATTATTAAGCCATAAGAAAAGAAACAACACTTACAATATGAAACAAAGTTGTAAATAAATATGCAAAGTAAACAAAACAAAAGACAAAGACAAAAGAAAAAGTATGTTGCCTGTAAAACATATATGCAAGTCATGGTTGAAGACATGAAGTACCAGGGCAATTAATGCCACATCCATCAACCGAGCTAAAAAAATGTAGGCAAGCATAAACAAAGTAAAAACAAATAGTACAAATACATAACACCACAACAATATCATACCAGCCACGAAAATGAATCTCTGACCTTGTATGGTACAAAGAAAATAAAATAAGGTAAGTTGTACAACCAATTTAATGCAGCCACCAAGTGATTGTCTCAGCCTCCAAAATGAGAAAAATATCACTGATAAAATTGTACAAAACATAATATCACCTTGTATAAAAAAAAATACATATCACCTGTACAAATATTATCTCCATCCTGTGACTTCACTTTCCGTAGATCAATCTTCATTTCATTCTCGTTCCATTCTAGCTGAGAAAACTGAAGTTAACATCATCTTTAAAATAAAACAAAAATTCGACTGCAAAACAATTCAACACTTCAACTCAAAACGAGAAGATCAAGAAAAGCTTCAGCCTTTAGTTTTTCAATACAGAGAAGCTCTGTTCTTCTGGAAAAATAAGGTGAGCAAGCTAACCTCTCTAATACTTTGATTGTGTGTGATAAATACCTGATGCTTGTCATGATATAAAGTGTGTTTGTATGAATATCATTGCATGTCTGTATATATGCAAATATTTGTATTTATATGCCTGTATATATATATATATATATATATTAGCCTCTGTTACATCACAGAATCAAGTGTGATAATTAGAAAGAAAAATCATATCTCCTCATCTAAACCAATTCAGGTTATAATTCCTAAAAAGAAAATGTTTATAATAAAATGTAGTTATTTTTAAAAATAATCTTTAGTAAAGATAATTGGTAAATAATTCGAAAATAGTGAAATATTACTACAGGAAGCATTGTTTACAGGTAGTCAACTTATATTTTGATAAATTTTATTGTTGAAAAATAATAATTCAAGTTTAAAATCTGAATCAATACTGATATTCATGATTTTTAAAAGTAAAAGTGAAGATTTTTAATGAAGTGTTAAAAAGCAGTTTGAAATTTTGATCAATTTGCATTTTTCTAAATTCCTGATCACTGAATCATTTATAAATATTGGGACTCGTATTGAAGCTTGCTTGAACATCTGAGATGTTGGAAAAATTGTTGAAAATATTTTTCAAAAACAAATCCGGGTCGAACGAGATTGACTTAGGGTTTAGCCTCGAGTTTTGAACATGTCTGTAATGTGGTGTGTTCGCCTCTAATAAGCGATCGAGCTGCATGAAATTGAGAGGGAGAATAGAGTTGGGTATCGACAATAGGAAGCTGGAGTTGTGGGTTTTCTGATGAACGGCGTGAGGAGGACGAGGCGTTTTCAGCTTGGGTATGTTCGAGTTACAGTTTTAACGAAAGGGTGAATTTCGATTTCGAGTTATGTGGTATCGAATCGAAGTTGATTTCGAGTGTGAGTGAGTTTTTCGACTTGCTGGAGGTTGCGATGGCCACCAGAACGGCGGCGAGGTGGCGTGCACGTACACGTGCACGCTTTGATGTCTGCTGCGTGACGATGGTTTGGGGAAGACGAAGACGAGGTGGAACTCGGGGGCGACTCGGGGGATTCAGGAATTTGCTCGAAGCAAAATAGTGTCGCGTATGACTCGAAGCAGTTTCGAGTAAAAGCTCGGGTAGGACCCGAAGTAGGATCTAAACCAGTTTTTTTTTAGTTTTAAAAGCACAGTTTTGAAATTTAAATAAATTAGTTTAAGAATTTGCTTAAAGTAAAAGGTAGGTTTGGGGATAAAAGTTTTTAAACATATTTGTAAATATCGGAATGAGTTTCACCTTAAATTTACGAAGATTGATTTGATTTATGATTCATAACTCTTTTTCCGTTAATCAAAATGAATAACTTATTTAGTTTATAGATTAATTAAATAAGATCTAAATGGCAATTGAGTGATTAATTAAGTCAATGGTTTATCTTTAAATTAAAAGACGCTTAATTAATGTGTGTAATTAAAGGGTGATTACTCAAGTGATTAAAACAATAATTTATTTATGGTTAATTAATTATTGTGATTAATTAAGGGCAAATTATTAATTAAAGATAATTAATAGTGAATTAAATAATTAAAGATTAATTATTTAAATAATTAAAGGTTGATGAATTATAATTAAAGGTTAATTAATTATTGATGGTTAATTTATAAATGATTAAAGAATAATTAATCAAGATAATTTGTAAGTTATCGATGTTAATTAACCAGGATTAGTAATTCATAAGAAATTAATCTGATTTGAATAAATCAAACAATTAACTGACCTTACTTATGGATGTTTGGATTCTATTGGATGATTTGATTGTTTGATATCCCTGATATATGATGCTTTGTGATACATCCTGATTTATGTTGTGATCTGAAATTTATTATCTGTGATATATATATCTGTGATCTGTATATGAAAGATAAGCGATATAGTTTATACCGCTTATCAACTATATTTCTGTATTTGATCTGTGATGATTGATGATGTTGCACTATTGTGTAAAACCTCTGGACCACACTTTTACACACACAAATATGGATTTCACGTGGAAATCGGTTAAGTCACAGATAATTTAAATTTGATGTTTTTAAAATTGAAATTTTAATTTCAATTGATTTTGAAATTGGAAATTCGGGTTTAAAGTGAAAAGCTTTTGAAATGGAATTTCAAAGATAAAAGTTATTTTGAATAACTTAATCGAGTTTTGGAAATTTAAATAATTTGATTTAAATTTGAATTCAAGTTTGAAATTGAATTCTATGATTTGAAACTAGGGATTAAAGATGTTGTACAAGTTATATATGGGTTGAACCATTTTAAAAGTATTGATTTGGAAATTTGAATTTTTATTCAAGGGTTTTAACTCGTGTAAATATAACTGGATTTTTCTGAAAACGAAACTATTTGTTTTCAAATAGTAAAAGCTTTCACATAAGTAATGAACTTCCAATTTGTGTTGAAAAGTTTCAAGTTTGAAATAGAATTGAAATGTTTTGAAAACTATGAAATGAGTCTTTGATTTCAAAGACCGGATGAGTTAATCTAACTTGAAATAGAATTGTTTTGAAAGCTATAAGTTAAATCTTGATTTAAAGATTTAACGATTTAACCAAATTGAAATGGAAATCGATTTGAAAATCTATGAATGAATCTTTGTGAATGGGGTTAACTTTGTGAAATAAATCTTTTGTTTAAAAGATTAAAAGTGTGGAAATTGTTTAAACCATTGAAGGTTTTTGAAATGAATCTTTTTATTTAAAAGATTGGAAATGGTAATTTGTTTTAACCATTCGAATGAAAAGTTTTTGGGCTTTAATCTGTGATTTAATTGAGACCCCAGTATCCATATGATTTCTAATTGCGCTCGTTATTCGGTTTAGCCGGGAGAGGGCCTTTGTGTCATATAACCCATTCCGAATAGTGATACGACGATATGGATAGCATTTGAAGACCGGTGGTGAAGACCGGGTATTTACGAGAGCGATATGATGACCTATCGATTTTCTCTGCATCATGGCTCCGGTATAGAGATTCCCTAAGTGATGGGAAGTCCGATCGAGATTGTGAATACCCGAATTTGCAAGGGCTTCTTCGGAAGTGCCTTCGGTTCTGTTCGAACCCGGAACAGACTTGTATGGATGTATGTCTGACGTTACACTTTGAGATGTAAAGCTGGTATCTATCAAATACATTTCTGTTGGTGGCGGAGAATTTATTCTCTTAGCTTAACACCCTTCTCTGAGACGTACGAGCTCAGAGGTTATGTAGTTGATGGTTATTAGTGATACATTCCCAATTTGGTAATGTGGCATACGAAGTGCTGATGATCATTTGTTGGTCAAAGCGTTGCTTTGTGAAAAAGCGTTGCTTTGTGAAAAAGCGTAGCTTTGTGGACGAGACTTCGTCGAGCCTCACAACCCGGTAATGGTCGAAACAGGAATGTTACGGCAAAGGTTTGTAGGGGTAGCGCCCCTAGGGTATGTCATTTCCTTCTGGATAAAAGGTGATATCATGGTATGGAGCCCAGATATTTTACCTATGTTGATTATATTTTGTGGCTGTTGCTTTATGATTGAGGATCCTCGGATAAAGGTTGGTTACGACCGGGGGATGACATGACTCGTGTGTTAGTTACCTAGTTACAACTGTACAGCGTGAGGTAGCGTCAGTGTGTTAGTTACCTAGTTACAGCTGTACAGCGTGAGGTAGCGTCGGCTTTTTGTTTGCAGAGATCCGGTTAGGGTCCGGGGCGTCTTTCCAGAGGCGTTTCTATTTCGGTAAGGAAGTTCCTTAGCCTGATCATTTGTTGGAAATCCAAAGAAACAATACGAACCCTGTACGGTTTTAGTTGTAGTACCTGCTATGGAATGTGGCGGTAACCTGCTATTGAACATAGTAGCTATAGTAGGCATACAATAATGGTTGTATGCTGGCTAAGATTGATATTATACTTTCGAAATGTTTTCCACTATGCACTAGTAATAATATCAAGAGAGTTTTTCTTGCGTAGTAAGCATTTTTGACTATCATAAGAAGAAATCTCCTACAATTCTGCGTTTGCATTGTGTGTGTGGTGGGAGGTCTTATGGTAGTTTCATTTTCCAAAAACATTGCGGGTTTCAATGTTTAAAAGCCTTTTGTTGTTTGTTTAAAGATAAACTGTTTTTGTTTACTCACACCAGTCCCATGACTGATCCGGAGTTTATTGTTCCCTTCCTAAACTCTGGGTGCCCACAATTTTCCACACGGGCAGTCTAGAGTTGGGTTTTTCAGATATTCAGGTTTAGTAGATTATCTGGAGCTAGTTCAGTTCTTGGAGTTCATGGACTGACTTTGCTTATCTTGGAGCATTCTATTGGAGACATTCTATCCGCTGTTGGTGTTATCTATTTTCTTTCCGCTGCTATTTCTTGTATCATATCTCTGATGTATATTGATATCTGTTGTATCATTCTGTTGTACCTATCATTGTATCAATGTTATGTAATTGATATATTCTTTTTCCGCTGTGTTGTTATACTTAATGGTGTTATAAGCTTCGGCGAATCGGATTTGAACGGTCGAATCTACGGCATTCTAGTATAAGGGGAAGTACGGATGTCGATTTTCGAACGCGAAAAATTCGAGTCGTTACATTTGGTATCAGAGCTAAGGTTGAACTTTAGCTCAGGAGTATAACACATTAAGTAGCTCATTAGAGATAGGGTGAAGCATACCCTAGAATGAGTATTCCTCGGATATTCGTTCAAATGCCTCAGTAAATTCTCTTGCTATATAACAGATAGTAAGTATGAGTGCAAGAAGAGGATGAGATAGGGGACATGGGAATACGACTGTAAATGGTCAATCTCCTGTAACAACATAGGAAACGATCTTTTCTCTATCAATCTCTTTCGTTCAACATCTCTTTTGTTCGTCGTTTCTTCTCAATTCTTCGATAGTTCCTGATAGATTCAGGAAGAAGATTCGATATATTGATATGGGGCATAAACTCTGGAATAAGCCAAAATTGTTTGTTTGGATGTATTGGTTGCTATGGTTGATTGGTATAATTGGGTTTTTAAACTGAAATTTTTGGAATTGTATCCATATATCTATCTATTATTTGGATCCGGATATGTTCTACGAATGGTTAGTTATCCCTTCGAACTAACCGATGCCATTGTATATTTCGTAGATCTGGATAACCCGAGTATCTTCTGAAGTGTTAAACAGATTCGTTCTTGTGTTTGTTGTTGATATTCTGATTCGGTAAGCCAAATGCAGAATAGATGTTCAGTTTGATTTGATGAAATCTTCTTCATCTATCTTTGTTGTCTCCTTGGTAATTTCGAGGACGAAATTCTTTTAAGGGGGGAAGTCTGTAACGAGCTCGGATTTTGTATATATTTAAATTGATAATTTAATTAATTTTTGAATAATATTTGTGAAATAAAACGGTAGATAGATTGCGAGTTTCCCCGAGACGAATAAATTTGTGTTAACCAATTAAATTTAAATATTATATAAATATTATATATGTATTTGGGCATATACGAGTAAATTTGAAATATATATATATATACACGTTGGTTTGGATTTAAATTGTAAATAAATGGTTTAATAATAAATGGTAATAATAAAAATTAGAATTTATGGTTAATAATAATTTGAATTTATAAATTAAGTATAACACAATAAATATTAAAGTAAAATAAATAATTGAGTTTATAAAATAATACAAGGCAATAAATGTAAGTTAAACAAATAAATTAAAATAGAAATCTACTTATATTATTAAGCCATAAGAAAAGAAACAACACTTACAATATGAAACAAAGTTGTAAATAAATATGCAAAGTAAACAAAACAAAAGACAAAGACAAAAGAAAAGGTATGTTGCCTGTAAAACATATATGCAAGTCATGGCTGAAGACATGAAGTACCAGGGCAATTAATGCCACATCCATCAGCCGAGCTAAAAAAATGTAGGCAAGCATAAACAAAGTAAAAACAAATAGTACAAATACATAACACCACAACAATATCATACCAGCCACGAAAATGAATCTCTGACCTTGTATGGTACAAAGAAAATAAAATAAGGTAAGTTGTACAACCAATTTAATGCAGCCACCAAGTGATTGTCTCAGCCTCCAAAATGAGAAAAATATCACTGATAAAATTGTACAAAACATAATATCACCTTGTATAAAAAAAAATATACATATCACCTGTACAAATATTATCTCCATCCTGTGACTTCACTTTCCATAGATCAATCTTCATTTCATTCTTGTTCCATTCTAGCTGAGAAAACTGAAGTTAACATCATCTTTAAACTAAAACAAAAATTCAACTACAAAACAATTCAACACTTCAACTCAAAACGAGAAGATCAAGAAAAGCTTCAGCCTGTTGTTTTTCAATACAGAGAAGCTCTGTTCTTCTGGAAAAATAAGGTGAGCAAGCTAACCTCTCTAATACTTTGATTGTGTGTGATAAATACCTGATGCTTGTCATGATATAAAGTGTGTTTGTATGAATATCATTGCATGTCTGTATATATGCAAATATTTGTATTTATATGCCTGTATATATATTAGCCTCTGTTACATCACAGAATCAAGTGTGATAAATAGAAAGAAAAATCATATCTACTCATCTAAACCAATTCAGGTTATAATTCCTGAAAAGAAAATGTTTATAATAACATGGAGTTATTTTTAAAAATAATCTTTAGTAAAGATAATTGGTAAATAATTCGAAAATAGTGAAATATTACTGCAGGAAGCATTGTTTACAGGTAGTCAACTTATATTTTGATAAATTTGATTGTTGAAAAATAATAATTCAAGTTTAAAATCTGAATCAATACTGATATTCATGATTTTTAAAAGTAAAAGTGAAGATTTTTAATGAAGTGTTAAAAAGCAGTTTGAAATTTTGATCAATTTGCATTTTTCTAAATTCCTGATCATTGAATCATTTATAAATATTGGGATTCGTATTGAAGCTTGCTTGAACATTTGAGATGTTGGAAAAATTGTTGAAAATATTTTTCAAAAACAAATCCGGGTCGAACGAGATTGACTTAGGGTTTAGCCTCGAGTTTTGAACGTGTCTGTAATGTGGTGTGTTCGCCTTTAATAAGCGATCGAGCTGCATGAAATTGAGAGGGAGAATAGAGTTGGGTATCGACAATAGGAAGCTGGAGTTGTGGGTTTTCTGATGAACGGCGTGAGGAGGACGAGGCATTTTCTGCTTGGGTATGTTCGAGTTACAGTTTTAACGAAAGGGTGAATTTCGATTTCGAGTTATTTGGTATCGAATCGAAGTTGATTTCGAGTGTGAGTGAGTTTTTCGACTTGCTGGAGGTTGCGATGGTCACCAGAACGGCGGCGAGGTGGCGTGCACGTACATGTGCACGCTTTGATGTCTGCTACGTGACGATGGTTTGGGGAAGACGAAGACGAGGTGGAACTCGGGGGCGACTTGGGGGATTCAGGAATTTGCTCGAAGCAAAATAGTGTCGCGTATGACTCGAAGCAGTTTCGAGTAAAAGCTCAGGTAGGACCCGAAGTAGGATCTAAACCCAGTTTTTTTTAGTTTTAAAAGCACAGTTTTGAAATTTAAATAAATTAGTTTAAGACTTTGCTTAAAGTAAAAGGTAAGTTTGGGGATAAAAGTTTTTAAACATATTTGTAAATATCAGAATGAGTTTCACCTTAAATTTAAGAAGATTGATTTGATTTATAATTCATAAATCTTTTTCCGTTAATCAAAATGAATAACTTATTTAGTTTATAGATTACTTAAATAAGATCTAAATGGCAATTGAGTGATTAATTAAGTCAATGGTTTATCTTTAAATTAAAATACGCTTAATTAATGTGTGTAATTAAAGGGTGATTACTCAAGTGATTAAAACAATAATTTATTTATGGTTAATTAATTAATGTGATTAATTAAGGGCAAATTATTAATTAAAGATAATTAATAGTGAATTAAATAATTAAAGATTAATTATTTAAATAATTAAAGGTTGATGAATTATAATTAAAGGTTAATTAATTATTGATGGTTAATTTATAAATGATTAAAGAATAATTAATCAAGATAATTTGTAATTTATCGATGTTGATTAACCAGGATTAGTAATTCATAAGAAATTAATCTGATTTGAATAAATCAAACAATTAACTGACTTTACTTATGGATGTTTGGATTCTATTGGATGATTTGATTGTTTGATATCCCTAATATGTGATGCTTTGTGATACATCCTGATTTATGTTGTGATCTGAAATTTATTATCTGTGATATATATATCTGTGATCTGTATATGAAAGATAAGCAATATAGTTTATACCGCTTATCAACTATATTTCTGTATTTGATCTGTGATGATTGATGATGTTGCACTATTGTGTAAAACCTCTGGACCACACTTTTACACACACAAATATGGATTTCACGTGGAAATCGGTTAAGTCACAGATAATTTAAATTTGATGTTTTTGAAATTGAAATTTTAATTTCAGTTGATTTTGAAATTGGAAATTCGGGTTTAAAGTGAAAAGCTTTTGAAATGGAATTTCAAAGATAAAAGTTATTTTGAATAACTTAATCGAGTTTTGGAAATTTAAATAATTTGATTTAAATTTGAATTCAAGTTTGAAATTGAATTCTATGATTTGAAACTAGGGATTAAAGATGTTGTACAAGTTATATATGGGTTGAACCATTTTAAAAGTATTGATTTGGAAATTTGAATTTTTATTCAAGGGTTTTAACTCGTGTAAATATAACTGGATTTTTCTGAAAACGAAACTATTTGTTTTCAAATAGTAAAAGCTTTCACATAAGTAATGAACTTCCAATTTGTGTTGAAAAGTTTCAAGTTTGAAGTAGAATTGAAATGTTTTGAAAACTATGAAATGAGTCTTTGATTTCAAAGAACGGATGAGTTAATCTAACTTGAAATAGAATTGTTTTGAAAGCTATAAGTTAAATCTTGATTTAAAGATTTAACGATTTAACCAAATTGAAATGGAAATCGATTTGAAAATCTATGAATGAATCTTTGTGAATGGGGTTAACTTTGTGAAATAAATCTTTTGTTTAAAAGATTAAAAGTGTGGAAATTGTTTAAACCATTGAAGGTTTTTGAAATGAATCTTTTTATTTAAAAGATTGGAAATGGTAATTTGCTTTAACCATTCGAATGAAAAGTTTTTGGGCTTTAATCTGTGATTTAATTGAGACCCCAGTATCCATATGATTTCTAATTGCGCTCATTATTCGGTTTAGCCGGGAGAGGGCCTTTGTATCATATAACCCATTCCGAATAGTGATACGACGATGTGGATAGCATTTGAAGACCGGTGGTGAAGACCGGGTATTTACGAGAGCGATATGATGACCTATCGATTTTCTCTGCATCATGGCTCCGGTATAGAGATTCCCTAAGTGATGGGAAGTCCGATCGAGATTGTGAATACCCGGATTTGCAAGGGCTTCTTCGGAAGTGCCTTCGGTTCTGTTCGAACCCGGAACAGACTTGTATGGATGTATGTCTGACGTTACACTTTGAGATGTAAAGCTGGTTTCTATCAAATACATTTCTGTTGGTGGAGGAGAATTTATTCTCTTAGCTTAACACCCTTCTCTGAGACGTACGAGCTCAGAGGTTATGTAGTTGATGGTTATTAGTGATACATTCCCAATTTGGTAATGTGGCATACGAAGTGCTGATGATCATTTGTTGGTCAAAGCGTTGCTTTGTGAAAAAGCGTAGCTTTGTGGACGAGACTTCGTCGAGCCTCACAACCCGGTAATGGTCGAAACAGGAATGTTGCGGCAAAGGTTTGTAGGGGTAGCGCCCCTAGGGTATGTCATTTCCTTCTGGATAAAAGGTGATATCATGGTATGGAGCCCAGATATTTTACCTATGTTGATTATATTTTGTGGCTGTTGCTTTATGATTGAGGATCCTCGGATAAAGGTTGGTTACGACCGGGAGATGACATCACTCGTGTGTTAGTTACCTAGTTACAGCTGTACAGCGTGAGGTAGCGTCAGCGTGTTAGTTACCTAGTTACAGCTGTACCGCGTGAGGTAGCGTCGGCCTTTTGTTTACAGAGATCTGGTTAGGATCCGGGGCGTCTTTCCAGAGGCGTTTCTATTTCGGTAAGGAAGTTCCTTAGCCTGATCATTTGTTGGAAATCCAAAGAAACAATACGAACCCTGTACGGTTTTAGTTGTATTACCTGCTATGGAATGTGGCGGTAACCTGCTATTGAACATAGTAGCTATAGTAGGCATACAATAATGGTTGTATGCTGGCTAAGATTGATATTATACATTCGAAATATTTTCCACTATGCACTAGTAATAATATGAAGAGAGTTTTTCTTGCGTAGTAAGCATTTTTGACTATCATAAGAATAAATCTCCTCCAATTCTGCGTTTGCATTGTGTGTGTGGTGGGAGGTCTTATGGTAGTTTCATTTTCCAAAAACATTGCGGGTTTCAATGTTTAAAAGCCTTTTGTTGTTTGTTTAAAGATAAACTGTTTTTGTTTGCTCACACCAGTCCCATGACTGATTCGGAGTTTTTGTTCCCTTCCTAAACTCTGGGTGCCCACAATTTTCCACACGGGCAGTCTAGAGTTGGGTTTTTCAGATATTCAGGTTTAGTAGATTATCTGCAGCTAGTTCAGTTCTTGGAGTTCATGGACTGACTTTGCTTATCTTGGAGCATTCTATTGGAGACATTCTATCCGCTGCTGGTGTTATCTATTTTCTTTCCGCTGCTATTTCTTGTATCATATCTCTAATGTATATTGATATATGTTGTATCATTATGTTGTACCTGTCATTGTATCAATGTTATGTAATTGATATATTCTTTTTCCGCTGTGTTGTTATATTTAATGGTGTTATAAGCTCCGGCGAATCGGATTTGAACGGTCGAATCTACGGCATTCTAGTACAAGGGGAAGTACGGATGTCGATTTTCGAACGCAAAAAATTCGAGTCGTTGCAATACCTATGGAGTGCCCTCTGACGACGCCCAGTACGGGGGAGATTACAGTACTGTATAGACTATGTGAATATATAAAATGTGTTAAGGGGGATATGGGTAACGCCTAAAAGCTATTTTGATAGTTTACTTTACTTTAGACATTATTATAATAGCGTATATACTACATAGTAGATAGTTCCACGGATCCTTAGAGGATGGTTATCCCAAACATCCTTTGAGTTACTTGTATTTCAGTTGATATTTCACTTGAGTTGGATTTATTGATGTAAGAATGTTAATCCTGACTCGAGTGTTTTGTGTTTTGCTTTACGCTCGGGTCAGACTGAGTGGCTCAGTGTTCGAGACTCGCCTTTGGAGTTGGAGCTTCGCTTGGAGATCCAGCTATATCGATTCTGCTTTCAGTTATTCAATTGATTCCCGTGATATATTTAGATTTTGTATTTGACTATTGTATTGAGACATCTATGTATTCGAGACCTCATTTGTATCTTATTTAACTCTGTTGTATATATATAGTAGCTTCATGAACTACTATTCTTTTGTTTCCGCTGCATTATTGTTATATTACTCTATGTCTGTGATTTTGTGATCTTTATTACTGTATATGCTGAGTTTTTGCCAAATTTAAATTAATAATATGATATTTTGAGAAATTCAATTCCGACATATGTGGATGCGAATGGTTGAAAATTTCAGGCTGTTACAGTTGGTATCAAAGCTCTGGTTTTAGGCAAAACTCAACATATGTAGTAAATTTAATTACGGAATCACCTTCGTTCGTGCTTGAATCTCTTCCTCTTTGATTCGATTTCTTATAAATTTTGGAACGTTCCCCTCGGTTCCAAAATCCATCCCTGTCTCTCCCTATTCTTGTTTTCTTGATTTAGGAGCACCCCATAGCTCCACTGAATGATTTGTAAAAGAGTGAAACTCCTTTACAATAAGCATCGATTCACCGGAGATTTCTGTATCCTCGGTTTAGATGCTGCTATCTCTTGCTATGCCCGAATTCTATCTATTGCGATCGATCAGATGTCGAGTTGATTCTAGATTCCGCATCGATCTTATTTTGAAGTTATGGTTGACCCGGTTAAGGTCGCCCGTGATTAATTTCAGCGTATCCATCTTCCTATTTTGCAATTTTGTTATCTTATCTTCCTTTTGAGCCTATCTATTTTAGTTAGAATTCTTTTGATTAGGGTCTCTCAAAAATTTGAATCTCTATCCTTGCTTTGAAATCCATTATTGAATCATCGAGTGAGGGAGTGTATTTTTGTATTTATAATTAATATAAATGTTTTATAGTGTATTGTTTGAGTTATTGATGTTGATTTGGGTTTTTGATCGATTCGTCTGATCAGCGATATCGATAGGATTTCCAAAACACTTGAACAGAGCAAACTGACACAATATTATTTTCGAATTGGTAAATGAAATAAATTTGTATGATTAAATGGGTTGTTTGAAATGATAATATTTGATTATCATTTATTGTTCTATAAATTAATTTATAAACATGGTTTATAAATTGATTTGGAATTTAAATGAATTTAAATCAGGAATTTGAGAATTTAATTTTCGGTGATTTCAAACTATGGTTTTAAAGATTTAAAATGTATATTATTTAAAGTATTTTCAAATAGAAATCATTTCCAAAGAAATTTAATATGTTTAAATCAGTACTCTCCTCTTTTGTCGCTGGAAAAAAATTTCAGTGATGGCGGCTGCATCATCGACATTCATTTTCAAGTTTCGAAATGGAGAGACCATTTAGTAGCTTTGCTACTCTTTTATTTTGGAAAATGAAATTGATTTGAATTTCTTAAGTATGATTTGATTTATATATATATATATATTATTTTAAATTTAATTTGATTTGATATATATAGTATATACATAATTATCTCTAAATAGTTTGAAGTGAATCGGAAATTTAATTCTTAAATTTATGTTAAAGGATGATTTAATTATAAATAAATCCAAAATTTTTAATATATGTTTAGAACTTGAAATAATTGAATTCGAAAATTTTATTTGTATAATACCCAATTGCATTCTAATATAACTTACCTAAATTATCCAGAAGTTGAATATGTAATTGGATAGTATACAATATAAAATGATTTTATAAATAAATTTGAGTGGTTATAATAAATGTTATACACTTAAAATTTTAATTATAAAAAATATTAATAGAGATAAATAGAATAATAAGTTAATTGAATAATAAACGAGATTAATAAAATAAAGTTTGTTTTGGAGAAATTAATAAATTGGAATTAAATCAACTTAATAAAATACCTTGAATTTTAAATAAATTGCTGAATGTTAATTTATTTAAATTGAAATCTATATAGTTTAAATTAATTATTTTATTTGTATTTCAATCTATTTTCTTTTTGGTTGTTTCTATTCTCCTACCTCCTTCCTTTTCGAGGACGAAAAGCTTTGAGTGGGGGAGAGTGTAACGACCCGTAAATTTTAGTGGTTTTATTTATATAATAAATTGAAATTTTGTGAAATTTTAAATTATAAAATTTTGAATGGAAAAATTAATATTTGGAATACGTCTAATTTAACATAGCAAATGGTACATTTTCAATTTATAATAAGAAAGTTCATTTTCTTGTGTAATTCTATTTCAATTTAAATCAATTAATAATTGACGATAATAAAATGTATTTCAAACATGAATATTTTTCTATGGAAAATTTGTAAATCATCTTCTGAGTGAGACGTCATATTTCGTTTCTTCAAACTTGGACTTCTATTGCTTCGTTTATCTTATTTTCGACAGATTAACAGCATTTTGGGTACCGATTATCGACTTTTGATCGGATGATCATACCACTGATATCAATATACCGCTTTGATCGTTCCATCATGCTGATCTCAACAGTGTGGTTATTTGTGTACTTCAGAATCCGGTATGCGTCGAAATCTGCAAAGCGATTTATCTTACCGGTATCCAATTTTAACTTTTGGTTTCTTTGTGCCTTTTATCTTCAACCGTTCAAACTCAACCGTCAATTGCTTTATTTCTTCCTTAATTCATGTGGGTGATGTTTGTACCAAAAAATGGGCACAACACTCTTCAGAAGTCTTTGAAGAGATAAATGCGTAGAATGAAAATTAAAACTGAGGATTTATCTAGCAAAAACTCCAAATAACAGAAATGTAAAGTGCAAAGACAAGCGATTTAGAGTGGTTCGGCTTTGTAGCCTACGTCCACTATGAAGTTTGATGATTTTATTGCTCGACACTCGAAGATTACAATTTCTTATAACACAGTACGACTGGTTTTGTGAGCTAAGTCTGAATCTAAGACAACCGTGGTGATTTTGAGTAAATCTGGCAGAGTCTGGGCGCTCTTTAGCTCTTAGAATTGTCTCTCTCCCTTTTCTGAATGACCAGGGGCTCTATTTATAGGCGTAGGAGGCTGATATTTCGCCTAA
The DNA here is from genome assembly GCA_030737815.1 of Allium fistulosum. Taxonomy (NCBI): domain Eukaryota; kingdom Viridiplantae; phylum Streptophyta; class Magnoliopsida; order Asparagales; family Amaryllidaceae; genus Allium; species Allium fistulosum. Next base: position 1,088,607,802 of record CM060904.1, on the reverse strand, counting down.
ACTGAAGGGAGACTAGTTCTGGCACGTGAGGGGGCCCACATGCCCGCTTTCTGGAGACCCGGGCCCACTTCGGGATCGATTCGAACTCAACTTCGAATCGATCAAGATTTGCTCCGATTGAGATGAAATTTGGCATGAACATTCCTTAGGTTGCCAGTAAGCTACCGTGAAAATTTCATAGCATTTGGACTTGTAGATCTCGAGATATGATCGATTCAAGATCATGTTCTCGGCTGATAAGCTCCTTCGAATCGATTACCTTCGAATCGATTCACTTGAGTCGATTGCTTCGAATCGATTCTTATCGAATCGATAGGGTCGAATCGATGTTTCATCGTGCCTTCATGATGACGTGGTGTGCCTTCTTCGTATTGATCCGACTTTATCTCCGAGTTGACTGGGTCGAATCCATGTTTCTAGCTGCTTTGACACAGTGGATTCGAAGTAATGGCATCGGATGGATACGAAGTGATTAGCCTTTGTGGATTCTAAGGAATCTAATTTGATGGAGTCGAAGGACACCGGTCTGTAGCTTTATGGATTCGAAGTAACTCATGTGGATCGATTCGAGTGAGTGTTTGCTTGATTGATGTGAACCATGTGGAGTCGAACCAATGGATTCGAACAGAGTGCTCTCCGGTGGGTACGAAGTGGATGGAGTCAATCTTGATGGAGTCGAACTTAGGGCCATTTCCTCCAACTTGCATCAATAATATCTTGAGCGTACGGACTCGGATTGACTCGAAACTTGGAACATCGCTTTTCTTGGCCCCGCATGACGTGTCTAATCAATTGCAGCCCGATCCGGACTCGGATAAAATTTATGATTATCTATGGATATCCAGTGGCTACTCGATGTCGAGGATGTATAATCCATATTCCTTAGTTAGTTTCTTGATGTCTCGGCCTTGCCAAAAGGTGGGATAACATTTGCCCCCCAAAGTACGTCTTGTTTGAACATGACGTGCTTTGAAAAGCTGTCATCCTCATTCTGAAAAGTTCTATCTAGCTGGCTGAGTAGTTGTTATCTTTTCGTCAAAAGATGTAGCCTTTGGTTTACCTTAAGTGATAATGCAATGTTTTGTTGCAACTTAGTGTTGAGCAATAGCGATTTGTTGTTCATCGTTCTGATCGTCACCAGGTAAGCATTCAATTCCTGGTAACTTCGAAAATTGAATGTTAGTTTGGCATTCATGCACATATGTTAACCTGACTTCTATTCATGTTTGCACATTTTCGGCTCGTTATCAAGTTCTTTAGGTTTTGTTTGGTTTGAGTTTCGTATCGGTCCTCTCTTGGATCGAAGTGAAATTTGAGTTGTAACAACGTTCGATGGTTGTTTTAAGTCCTTCTTTGTATCGATCCTCTCCTAGATCGATTTGAGATTTCAGAATGTATGCTTCGTATCGATGGATACGTAATATTGGGTCTCAGATTGATGGATACAGGAGTAATGCTTTATGTTGATGGAGTCAAATGATCCAGACATAATCATGTAGTGATGGTTCATAGATGATATGCCATCTCTCATTCCCTATTCAATAAGGATTCCCCACGGTAAATAGTCTTCGATAGGAGTCATCCATGACCTGTTTCCGGGATCCATATCTAAGATCTAGTCGATCATCATCTGTCAATGCTTGGAATAATAAGTATTTCAACTGGGATAAAGTCTATTTGTCGCGCATCCCCAGAACTAGCTAGCTTGGCCATTGATTCGGTCTTTGCATTTTGTTCCTGAGGATTCGTGTAGTGGTGTAATACTCGAAGTCGGCTAGTATCTCTAGGATCCAACTGAGAAAAGGAGCAAGACGTTGCCCCCTAGTCGGATGGTCCTCCCTGACTTGGCACATTAACCAGAAATCGTATAAGATATGTAAAGTTTCCATTCCTAGTCTTCTTGTAAGTCTCGGAGTGGCGACCAAGGCTTTATACTTAGCTTCGTTTTGTTATAGAGAAGTTGGGTTTCATGGTATAGCAGATCGGTCATTCTTTAGGAGCCAGTAACACGACTTCGATGTTAGAAAGCCGATTATTGGAAGTTCCATCTATGTATGTTCTCCATCGGTTGGATGGTTCTATACTATTCTTCGGATAATCGTCTGATGAAGTGACTTCAGATATGAAGTATGCTAACGTTTGACCATGGATAACTCTCTGAGGGAGATAAGTGATATCAAATTAGCTTAGCTTGATATTCCATTTGAGTAACCTTCTAGACATCTAAGGTTCCCATTGGATCTAGTGTTCTCAAGTTTGAATCCAAAGAATGCAGTATAGCACTATAGGTCCGGATCTGTAATGAAATAGTTGTATTCCGGGTCTGGGACATGTTTCAGTATCTGATTGTATCTAGAGTTTTCATCCATGGATGAGAGTAATTCATGTCTGATGGTTAAGTCTATTAGTTGGTTGATCATTGGATGTGGAAGCTATGCTTTGCCATGCCTCGTGCAAATCTGAGTAGTCGGTGTATGTTCGCCACTCTCCTTTTGTTTCCCTCATAAGCAAAGGATTGAATACTCATTTTGGGTAGAGGACATCGTGGATAAACCTATTGGTTTTGAGTAGATTCACCTCCTCCTTAAGTGTAGCAGATCTTTCTGGATCCATGTTGCTTTGTTTTTATTCACCGAGACATGCATCGGGTTGGCACTTAATGCAGGGTTCTTAATGGTGGGTGAGAGTCCATATATACACATGAGATTGAGTCCAAGCGAACATATCAAATTCACCTGAAGCAATGTAGTTGACTCTTGCATCATCATTGCACAGAGTTGTGATCTGATCTACAATACTCAAGATGGGTTGTAGGCACTTCATGTGCTTATTTGCAATGGTAAATGATTAGTCCTATAGCGACATTGAATCAAAGGCTTAATAGAGTTTAGCCTTGTATCGTGTGCTGCTGCATAACTGGCTCCAGCTATGAGTTTGAATCTACATGTGTTTCCAAACAATGCATTTTCCATTCAATGTACTCGCGATCCATTGCTCATCGGATGGGTCAGAATGATGATCAGTTGCCCATAAGTCCGGGCGTCAATATGATGATTCTATCTCTAAGCATCCTTTCGGTCATAACTTCAAGTTTTATGAATACTAGGCACAAGCTACAAGATTGAGTAGTCGTATCCAGATCTTGGATGATCACATTCATGCCCCCAGCCTTGGGTTGATGGATGTACTATGCGAATGATCAAGCCTTGCTTCTGCTGTGTTTATACTGTAGTCCAAGCTGTAAGAGCGAGAGTTGTTTGATGAATGATCAAACTATTTTCATCTTATTTCTCGTTCATGCCCCCAAGTCAGGGGAATATCTCGACAAGTGGCAAGGTAGATAATTTTGCTTCAATTTCGCATTCTATCTCGTTGAACCATGGGATAAAGTTAACCGATGGAAGGTCGAGTCATGCCTTATCCTGCATTGTGTTAGATGGTCGGATCACATCTGATTTTTTATGATAATTGTGCCCCTAGGCCAGGGGAAGAATTGGAAAGCAGATAGTCGAACCATGTCCGCTTTTTGTACTACAGGACTTGCCGAGGAATCAGAGTTGATAGAAGGGGAGTCGAATCGCATCCCTTCTTGTATTTATATTCCAAACCATGTTTTAAGGACTGGAGTTGGTTGATGTTTATACTTCAGTTTGCACTTTGGGAATCTGGAGTTAGTTGACTAGACGGTCTGTTACGTCTATTATGAGTTTCCTTTTTTGTGTTCGCACTCCGGGAACAAGTGATGTAACTTGGTTGAGATACGGTCGAAGTCGTTCGGCGGACGGATCTACCCTCCTCGAAGCCGCATTTGTTTGATGCTTATACTCCAGCTCATGCTCTGGGAGTTTGGAGTCAGTTGTTTATATTCCGGTTCGCGCTCTCGGATCTCGGAGTTAGTTAATGTTTATACTCCAGTTCGCACTCTGGGAATCTGGAGTTAGTGTTTATACTCCGACTCTCACTCTGGTAGTTCGGAGTTGATGTATGTTTAGACTCCGTCTCGCACTCTGGGAGTACGGAGTTAAGGAATGTTTATACTCCGCCTCGCACTCTAGGAGTACGGAGTTAAAGAATGTTTATACTCCGCCTCGCACTCTGGGAGTACGGAGTTAAAGAATGTTTATACTCCATCTCGCACTCTGGGAGTACGGAGTTAAGGAATGTTTATACTCCGCCTCTCACTCTGGGAGTACGGAGTTAATTAATGTTTATACTCCGCCTCGCACTCTAGGAGTACGGAGTTAATTAATGTTTATACTCCGCCTCGCACTCTGGGAGTACGGAGTTTAAGGAATCTTTATACTCCGCCTTGCACTCTGGGAGTACGGAGTTAAGGAATGTTTATACTCCGCCTCGCACTCTGGGAGTACGGAGTTAAGGAATGTTTATACTCCGCCTCGCACTCTGGGAGTACGGAGTTAAGGAATATTTATACTCCGCCTCGCACTCTGGGAGTACGGAGTTTAAGGAATGTTTATACTCCGCCTCGCACTCTGGGAGTACGGAGTTAAGGAATGTTTATACTCCGCCTCGCACTCTGGGAGTACGGAGTTAAGGAATGTTTATACTCCGCCTCGCACTCTGGGAGTACGGAGTTTAAGGAATGTTTATACTCCGCCTCGCACTCTGGGAGTACGGAGTTAAGGAATGTTTATACTCCGCCTCGCACTCTGGGAGTAGGAGTTTAAGGAATGTTTATACTCCGCCTCGCACTCTGGGAGTACGGAGTTTAAGGAATGTTTATACTCCGCCTCGCACTCTGGGAGTACGGAGCTAAGGAATGTTTATACTCTGCCTCGCACTCTGGGAGTACGGAGTTAAGGAACGTCCTGCACCGAATCTAGAGATAGAACGCTGTAAAGTGTGCCAGGCGACCATGGACGATTGTCAAGGTAAGATTTAAAACAACAGAATCTATCGTATCACTCACAGCGCATGGACAAAATACAATAGAACATATGTATAGTGAAGCTTTACAGAACAAAATGACATCATATAAAACTCCATAATAGTTGAATACAAGCATCACATAGTCAATACATCCAGCCTCACTACAAATCTCTCAGAGAATACAAAACAGCGGAATATCCAGTACATATAATAAGAAGATAATATGCAACCCTCCAGCTCGTCTTCGATATCAGCATCGTGAGAAGAGAACAGCACCTGTCACCTGCTACCTAGTCTGCCCGTCCCAAAAATGGACGAACAGCCCAAGGCAATAAGAATTAAAAAACATAAAGCCTTGAGTCAGATAACAGTCTTAGTGAGCAGTAAATTAACTAACAACATACCAAAAGAGCATAAAGGAAAAGGAATAGGAATACAACCCTCCCACTCCAACCTCATTCTACAGTGATAGCCCCCAGACACACACCAAGCAGAAGCAAACATAGCAGAGCATACAATTTAAAGTAAAACTACTATCACTCGAGTCAAGGGCGATGTTTTCCAAGTACCAAGGCCTAAATCAGATAAGCACCCAGAAAATACCGCTCTTGAGTCCGAATGACGATACAACCAAACATCCATGACTCTAGCTATCACTGTTATCATTGCTTCGATATCACCGTTAATTGAATGACCGGCACATTCTTTCAGCCGTCCGTCAAGGGCTAATGGAAACCCCGGTTCTAGACATAACTCCCGCACGTCGTCGCAGCCCGTGCCTAGGACTATCGAATCTGCCCAGAGTACTCGACCATCAACAGTTGGCCGTTGGGACTATCGAATCTGCCCAAACGTACTCTTGCTTAGAGCATGCTAGAACCTTCAACAACGATGCTATCCAAGCCTCCTAGTCATCCTCCTCGACGACTATTCTCATATCCATTCATTATCCTCAACTCGAATCATATCACCGAGTTATCAACATGCTTGGAATGATCCCGTCTGGATTAGACCAAGTCTTCATCACATGATTGCCTTGCTTCATTACATCCTCGCAAAGTCTCATCTCATCATCACATCATCAAATCTATGCATAAGAGCTTCATCATCCCGCTATATATGCCACGAGCAGCTTTCCCAATTCAAGAGCCTTTCCCTTAGCTTTTGAATCGTCTTCGGTCTAAATCTAATCATCAATCATCTAGTTCATAACAATCAATCAAATCAAACATCAATCCAAACAATCAAGCATTCAAATATGATCTAAGTAGACAATTATAACAATAATGGCATTTTCGTAATTAAAGAGTTAAAAGTCCAATAAGCATGAAAACATGGATTATATCTCTACAAAGTTGATGAATGAACTTGCATAGGTTAACATATGATAAAATGGATGTAACATCATCATGAACAATGGATCTATATGGGTCTACACTTAGGATGAAGAAAATGCATGGAAATCTCTATTTTAACACCAAATCGAGCCAACAATCCGATATACTCCTTTGGATCCGTGTGAGAGATAATCACCACTCACCAAATCACCTAAACAAACCCAAATCAACACGCTTCAGATCTGGACAGCGAAGAACTAAGCTAGATCTATCACAAATCCGCTTCAAATGAAGAAATCTCTCTTGAAAAGATGAAGATCTTCAATCTAAGCTCTTGAATCTTAAATCTTGATCTTCGATTTGGATGGATGGAAGCACAAGATTAGAGTGGAGAAAAGAAGTGAAGAAGTGTAGAAGTCGAGCTCTCAAAATGGCAGCACTTCGTCGCTTCAAAATCCGGATCCCAAAAAGTGAGAACAACCCCTCCTATTTATAGCTGAAAACTGCCTAAATCGTAACTCGGCTATCTCCTTAAGTCGCTGCCGACTTAACACTATGCCGACCTACGACCTAAAAACCCCCACGACTTAACAGAGCCTCCGACCTAACCCTTAGCCAACAACTCCGACCTAACAGACAGGCCTACGACTTAACATGTGCGCGACCTAACTTATTCGAGCTACACGACCTAATACACGCGCGCTCCCTCCTAAGTCGCCTGGTCGACTTAACAACCTAGCACCATTCGACTTAACACTTATACGACTTATAAAACCTTGCGACCTAACAACTTAGCAACCCACGCGACCTAACAGTGTTATGACCTAACACATAGCCTCTCTTAAGGTCGCCAACTTGTTAACTCCTTAGATCGCTAACCCACCCAAACACTTAGGTCGCTCACAACATTCTCTTAGGTCGTTGCCGACCTAACTCTAACCCAGAATACTTAGGTCGCCTGAATCTCTTAAGTCGGTCACGACTTATCTCCTAGGTCGGTCACTACCTTAAGTCGGTCAACCATACTCCCTTAACTCGGTGAGTTCCTTGAGTCGGCAACTCGACCCAGACTTGTTGCTTAACTCGTCCAAACTCCTAGGTCGGCTACGACTTAGGACTTAAGCAAAATTCTGCCAAAACCTGAAATGACTTAACAACCATACAACCAAAGGTCAATCATTTTAGAATGTTTTGATCCGTAAAAATACGGGTCGTTACATTCTCTCCCCCTTAGGAATTTCGCCCCCGAAATTCCAAACAAACAAGGCAATCAAAGCTATTCTGTACGCCTATCATCCATAACAATCAATAAACCATGCATCCAATTCTAGCTTAGCGTACAGAATTCTAAGACTTAGAACAAGTTACAATTTCGTTAGATGACACGACACCTTAGGGCCATACCTTGAAGAGTTCAGGATGAGCTGCTTTCATCCTCTCTTCCACCTCCCACGTACAGTCGTTATCATCGTCACTCCATTGTATCTTGAGCAACTTAACTATCTTCCTCCTAAGCTGTTTCGTGTCAGTTCCAACAACACGAAGCGGCTTACGAGGTCTTCTATCGACTGGGTCAACTTCGAAGTCTTCACAGCTATCAGCAGAAACCACTGTACTTGAGTCGTGCACATACTTCCGTAGATACGATACATGAAAAACATTGTGCACACTCGACATCTTCTCTGGTAACTCCAATCTGTAAGCGAGCTTTCCAATTCGCTCGATGATCGGGAATGGTCCAACAAATCTCGGAGTCAATTTTCCTTTCTTCCCGAATCGAATAACATTCTTCAGTGGAGAAATCTTCACAAAAACCATATCTCCTACGTCGAATTCCAAATCCTTTCGACGCTTATCGGCATAACTCTTCTGACGGTCTTGGGCTGCCTTCATTCGTTGCCGAATGATCTCTATCCAATCTGAAGTCTGACGAATCATCTCTGGCCCAAGCATCAGCTTTTCTCCAGTTTCCAACCAACATGTTGGAGAGTTACACGGTCTTCCATACAATGCCTCATACGGTGCCATACCAATACATGACTGGTAACTGTTGTTGTATGAAAACTCCACCAAATGAAGGTGATCTTCCCATGATCCTCCGAAATCCAAAACACATGCTCTGAGGAGATCTTCCAAAACTCGGTTAACTCTCTCGGTCTGACCATCTGTTTGGGGATGATAAGCTGTACTCAAACACAACTCGGTTCCCAAGACTTCCTGGAAGCTCTTCCAAAATCCACTAGTGAACAATGGGTCTCGATCGCTCACTATACTCTTCGGAATACCATGGAATCGAACTATCCACTTAACATACAACTCAGCCAACTTTGATGCAGTCCTAGTCGATCGAACAGGAATGAATCGTGCACTCTTAGTCAGATGATCCACAATGACCCAAATCCCTTCATTTCCCGTTCTTGTTCTAGGTAATCCATCAATAAAATCCATCGACACTTGTTCCCACTTCCATGTAGGAACTTCTAATGGCTGAAGCAATCCGCTTGGCTTCTTCTGTTCGGCTTTTACCAACTGGCAATTCATACACTTGGAAATGAAATCTCCTACATCCTTCTTCATACCTTCCCAGTAGTAGGTTCTCTTCATATCCCGATACATCTTGTTTCCACCTGGATGAATTGTCAACTTCAAGTGATGACCTTCCTTCAGAACTTCACTCCTCAATTCATCTATATCGGGAACAACTAGTCGTCCTTGCTTTCGAAGCCAACCTTCTCTATCGACCTCGAATCCTTTATCCTTTTCTGGATCCAATCCAGATTCCAAATCACGGATAATATTGACAAGCTTATCATCTCGCTTTTGGCTCTCGCCAATCCTTTCCACAAGAGAAGGTCTTATCGATAAGTTTGCCAACATCTCAGGTTCCAATTCGCATCTAGGCCTGAAGTCAAATCCAGCTAAATACTCGAGATTCTTCCATTCAGAAAACATGGCTCCCAATCCTGCATGTCTTCGACTTAACGCATCAGCCACTGCGTTACCTTTTCCCGGAGTATAAGCTATACCAAAGTCATACGATGCCAAAAACTCTAGCCAACGTTGCTGCCGAAGATTCAAATCCTTCTGGGAGAAAAGATACTTCAACGACTTATGATCCGTAAACAACTCGAATCGAACTCCCAACAGGTAATGCCTCCACATCTTCAGAGCAAATACAATCGCCGCTAATTCCAAATCATGAGTTGGGTAATTCCTTTCATGCGGCTTCAGTTGTCGACTGGCATATGCAACAACTTTATCCTTCTGCATCAGCACTGCTCCAAGTCCAGTACCACATGCGTCGGTGTAAACCACCATCTCATCATTCCCACTTGGAATAGTCAAAACAGGAGCACTCGTCAATCGCTCTTTCAGGATTCCGAAGGCTTGCTCACACCTAGCATTCCAACTGAACACTTGGTTCTTCTTCGTCAATCCTGTTAACGGTGCAGCTATCTTGGAGAAGTCTTTGATAAACCGTCGATAATATCCTGCTAATCCAAGAAAACTTCTCACATCTGATGCATTCTTAGGTCTAACCCAATCCTGGATTGCTGCCACCTTAGCGGGATCAACCGCTATTCCATTTCCAGAAATCACATGGCCTAAGAACCTCACTTCACTCTTCCAGAAGTGACACTTCGAAAACTTAGCCTTCAGCTGATGTTTCCGCAAGATTTCCAAAACAATACGCAAGTGCGTCTTGTGCTCTTCTTCAGTTCTGGAATAAATCAGAATATCATCCACGAACACAAGGACGAACTTGTTCAACTGATCTCTGAACACTCTATTCATAAGATCCACAAAATATGCTGGCGCGTTAGTCAATCCAAACGGCATTACCAGCCACTCAAAGAAACCGGATGGTGTCCTAAAAGCAGTCTTCGGTACACTATCCTTAGCCACTCTCAACTGGTGAAATCCCGTTGCCAAATCCATCTGAGAAAACACCTTAGCTTCGTGAAGCTGATCAAACAAGTCATCTATTCTCGGCAATGGATACTTGTTCTTCTTAGTCACCTTATTCAGCTCACGATAATCGACGCACAGTCTTAACGACCCATCTGCCTTGGTTGCGAACACAACTGGTGCACCCCATTCGGACACACTACGCCGAATGAATCCTTTCTGCAAAAGGTCATCAACTTGCACCCTCAACTCCTGCTGTTCCCTAGGCGCCATCCGCCTAAGAGGCATCACAACAGGTCTGGCTCCTTCAACTAGATCTATACGAAACTCGATCTCTCTATGCGGCGGCAACCCTTTGACTTCGTCAAAGACATCCTCGAATCCATTAGCGATCGGCATTGATGACAGTCCATCCCGTGGAACAACTAGCGAATACATGAAGCTCATGAAGACGCCTTCCTCATGCTTACATCGTATCACAATCTTTCGCCCCTCCACATTCTCGACTGTCACTTCCAGCCTCTCACAATCAACCTTAGCCGCATACTTCCTAAGCCAGTCCATACCCAAGATAATTCCGAACCCCGCAAAGTTCAGAACAAAGCAATCACAAACAAAAGAGCAACCATGACTCGACACAACTAGACCACGGCATAACATACACAAACAAGACGAACCCCCAACTGGATTAGTCACAACCAATGGCCTATCAACAATATCCGGTTCCAAACCTAACCGGCCTACTAGTTCATTACAAACAAACGAATGCGACGCTCCAGTATCAAACAAAACTCTAACTGGAACACCACATAGGAAAAGAGTACCTTGAACAACCACACTCTTTCCTTTCTCTTCAGCAGTAGGAGCTTTCGAAGACGACGGAATAGCTCCTAAAGCATAGGCTTGCACAATCTGCCTGTCCTTCCTCGGTTCTGGACAATTCTTCCTGAAATGCCCCGGCTTGTCACAATTATGACATTTCATCGGCACCTTAGGATTCTTACAATCCTTCGAGAAATGGCCCTTCTGCTGACAGTTGTAGCAAGTCACCTCGCCTTTCGGCTTCTTCTGGCCATCCTTACCCTTCTGCTGCTGCTGCTTCCTCTTCTGGTTTCCACCCTGCTGTGGTTTAGATTCTCCCTTGGTAACAGCAACAACAGGTTCTTCCTTAGGAAACAGACTCTCATGCCTAAGAGCTTTCTCCACAAGCTTCTCAAATGAATCGTCCAAATGATCCACCAACTGTCTCCCAAGATAACTATCCAAGCCGGTCACAAACTTCTCATTTTTCTGGTAAGCAGACTCAATATACGACCGGGCATACTTGGACAAAGCTTCGAACTCAGAAACATACTCAAGAACTGATCTTCCACCCTGCTTGAGCTCTACAAACTTCTTGAACAGAACAGACTTCTGAGCTGTAGAAATGAACTTAGCTTCAAATCTGACTTGGAATTGCTCCCAAGTAATCTCTTCTTCCGGAGTAGTGATGGTAATAGAGTTCCACCAATCAGAAGCTCTCCCTTGAAGCTGCCTTGATGCCAACTTCCTCTTAGTTGCATCATCAATTCCCAAATCACCAAAGATCCTTCTACAAGCATCTATCCATCTCTGGACCTCGATAGTTGATTCTGTTCCCAAGAAAACCTTCCCTCCAAGAGCAGTATAATCCTTGCACAACTTAGCAAAATCCACTGGTTTCGGAGTTTGGACTTGAACCCCAACATCAACTGCCGCTCCCGGAACCGGTATCCTTCTCATGATCGAAGTCATCATAGCTTCGAACATGGCTGCATAATCAGCAGTCTCTTCAGTAGCACGGCCTTCCCTAGCAGCTGGTCTCCCTCTTCGACTCATTCTCAATATCTATAAAAAGGAATGATCAGAACATCTAGAGAAACAACTGCATAAAGGACTTAAACTCTACTAAGCTACTATATTATATATAGTAATCATCCATCAAAATACAATTACGTCTCTCATACGTAGTTACTTCAGCGAGCGTTGGGTAAAATCGATTAACCAAGGCTCTGATACCAAATGTGATGACCGCCCATGACCCCTGCACCGAATCTAGAGATAGAGCGCTGTAAAGTGTGCCAGGCGACCATGGACGATTGTCAAGGTAAGATTTAAAACAACAGAATCTATCGTATCACTCACAGCGCATGGACAAAATGTTGAAACCTGACTTCTTCGATTTTAATGCGACAACTATATATTTCAATCTATATATTATTATGTCAAATATTTTTGCAGGAATCATCAAAAGAAGCTATTATCATCAACAAGATTAAAAGCTCTTTATAAAATCTAGTGAGATATATTTGTACAATCTCTGATATGGTGATGAAACACACACACACACACATATACGTTTGAAAATCTTGCTTTAAAATAAATATAAAAAAGGTATTTTCAAAATTATATATATTCTCAAGTTCAAAAATAATAAAATAGACAAAGGAACAGAACAGTACAGAAATAGACGTCTGTATATTAATTCAGACGTCTGACATCAATTTCAGACGTCTAAATTAAGATAACAGACGTCTGAGTACTATGTTGTAAATTCTTCTATTTCCATATGAAATAGACGTCTGTCACTTAATAACAGACGTCTGTCATCCTAGACAGACGTCTGAATTAAAAGACAGACGTCTAAATTAACTGTTTAGTGTTTCCTTTGATTTTTTGAAATTCAAAATTATTCAGACATCTGTCACTTTTATCTCAGACATCTGAACTTGACGAACTGAAGCATCTCTTCATATAATATCAAAATCTGAAGAGTTGTCTTCTTCACCAAGAGTTGCACTTCTTCTAATAGTTGCAACTATTGAATTAAAACTATTCAATACTATAAATAGAGATGAAAATCCACTATTTCAAAAACCAATTCTTTCTATCTTTTCTGATCTTATATTGTTATAATCTCAAGTGATTTTCAATTCTCTACTTCCTATCTTTGCACATTCAAATCATCATATCAAGAAGATTATAGGAAGGGTGTACTACATTGACTATATTCGTGTTATTCAAAGAACACACAAGTCAAGAAACAATTTACCAAATTGTATTTGAAGTCCTATTCGGTTGCTTAGGCGGAAAAGTCCTATTCGGTTGCTTAGGCGGAAAGTCCTGTTCGGTTGCTCAGGCGGTGTAATACCTGTTCCTCCGGGTTAAGTGAGGGTTATTCGAGAAATTCCAGAAGCAGTCTGGGACTGGACGTAGAACGAGAAGTTCGAACCAGTATAAAAATCCCTGGTGTCATTTTTATTACTGCCATTTACTATTATTTATAATTCCGCACTTGCTAGTCGTAGTTTAACTATATTATCGATCCATATACACTTTCATTTGGTATCAGAGCAAGGTCATCACGTAACTATAACACAGTTATCTGATATTTTAATAATATGGACAATAACACTAGCAACAGTTTTACTGAGGGACAAGCCACTACACGACCACCATTGTTTAACGGATTAAATTATAGTTATTGGTCAACTAGAATGAGAATTTTTATGCAAGCAAGTGGATTTGAAACCTGGAATATTATTCAAACTGAATATCATATCCCTACTACAGAGTATGCTACATGGTCTAATACTCAAAAACTAGATGCTACTGCAAATGCAAAAGCAATGAACATGTTATTTTGTGCTTTAGACAAAAATGAATTCAATCGAGTCAGTATCTGTAAAACTGGATATGAAATATGGAATACTCTTAAGGTTACACACGAAGGAACAAATAAAGTAAAACAAAGCAAGATCTCTATGCTTAAAAACCAATTTCAAAATTTTAGAATGAAACAAGGAGAAAGTATTAGTGAAATGTATTCTAGATTCCAGGATATTTATCACTCTCTTTTAGCTTTAGAAGTCACTTTTACTGAATCTGATGTTGTATCAAAAATCCTTAACTCTTTAACTGATGAATGGGAACGAAAAGTCTTAGCTATCGAGGAAGCTAATGATATTTCAACCATAAAAACAGAAGAGTTAATAGGAAATCTAATGTCCTATGAAGTAAATTTGCAGGCAAGACGAGCACAAGCACAGGACAAGAAAACTATCGCTTTTCAAGCAGAAAAAGAAGACTCTGAATCAGAAGATGATATGGCATTTATAGCTAAGAATTTCAAAAAGTTTTTAAAATTCAAAAAGAGTAATAAATTTGGAAATAACAAGGGTTTTAATAAGCCATCAAGTTCATCTCTTGAATGCTACGAATGTCACAAGAAGGGCCACATAAAGAAAGATTGTCCTGATCGGAAGAAAGAGAATAATTTCAAAAAGGACAAATATAAAAAGAAACAAGCCTTCTCAGTTACATGGGATGATACAGAATCTTCTTCATCAGACAGTGATAATGATAGTGATTCAGAACAAGCCAATGTTTGTTTTATGGCAACAAATGATGATGTAAGTGATCTAACTTTTGACGATTTAATAGAAATAAACTCTGAATTGTTAGATAAACTTAGAATTCTAAAGAGTAAATATAAAGATGCTTTAGGAAAATTAAATAGATCTGAAATAGAAACTGTCATGTTAAAAGATGAAAAGAAAATATTAGAGGAAGAGTTAGTAAAATCTCAAGAATCTTATGTTAATATAACATCTCAATTGACTGATTTAAGCAGTGAAATAGAAAAACAGAAATATGAGAATGTTAAATTAGCAAAAGAAAATTATGATTTAAACTCTAATATTAAAACACTTGATATAGAAGTATCAAATCTTAAAACAAAACTGGAAAATATTTCTAAAAATGTTTCTAAATTTAACAGTGGAAGAGAGAATCTCTCTAAAATAATTGAGAATTCTCAAACTTGTTCAAATAAAAAAGGATTAGGATATAAAAAACCAATACAAAAGCATTCTAAAAATAATGGTCCTTTATATACTAATTTTAAGAAAAAGGAATCTATATCTGCTCAAAAATCTTCTTCAAAAATTATTCATCCAAAATCAATTATGATTTGGGTTCCAAAAACTAATAATAATTTGATTAAGAAAAACTACATTAAATCTTTTATTATGTCTGTACATAAGAATGAAAATTTTATTTTTAAAGGGAACTCTAAACCCAACTGGGTTTGGCTTCCTAAGATTTAACCCTTAGGACCCTATAGAGGAAGTGGGTACCAATAGAATTTCAATATTTTTTGCAGGTACCGATTAAGAAAAGAGGAAAATGGATTCTAGACAGTGGTTGCTCAAAACACATGACAGGCAATAAAAATATGTTAACTAACATTATCTACTCAGATGGAGGATCTGTCACTTTTGGAGATAATTCAAAAGGTTACATCATCGGCAAAGGCGATGTGAGCAATGACGGTACATCTAAATTACCTCTTATTACAAATGTCTTATTAGTTAAAAATTTAAAACATAACCTACTTAGTATTAGTCAATTATGTGATAAAGGTTTTAACATAGTATTTTCTGAAAATAAATGCAATATTTTTGATCATAACAAAAATATCATTTTCGAAGGAGTAAGAGATCATAATATTTATATTTTAAATATGAAAATAAATTATAATACAAATATGTGCTTATTAGTCAAAGAAAATGATCCTTGGCTATGGCATAAAAGATTTTGTCATATAAATTTCAAAGCTATTAATAAATTATCCAAAAATAATTTGGTAAAAGGATTACCTAAAATGAATTTTAAGGTAAATAGCATTTGTGATGCTTGTCAACTAGGAAAGCTAACTAAATCTACTTTTAAATCCAAGAAGATCATCTCAACTTTGCAACCTCTTGAATTGTTGCATCTAGACTTATTTGGACCAACTCAGACTCAATCTATTAATCACAATAGATATGTCTTTGTAATAGTTGATGATTTCTCTAGATATACTTGGACTTTATTTATGAAAAACAAAAGTGATACTTTTGAGAATTTCAAAATCTTTGCTAAACGTATTCAAAATATTAAAAATCTAAAAATTAAAAATATTAGAAGTGATCATGGAGGAGAATTTGAAAATGAATTGTTTGAGAAGTTCTGTAATAAAAAGGGAATATTTCATAACTTTTCATTTCCAAGAACGCCTCAACAAAATGGAGTTGTTGAACGTAAAAATAGAACACTTCAAGAATGTGCTAGGACTCTATTGAATGGAACCACACTTCCAAAACAATTTTGGGCAGAAGCCGTTGCTACTGCTTGTTATGTCCTAAATCGTGTTTCTATTCGACCTTTAACTAAACATACTCCATATGAACTCTTCATCGGTAGAAAACCAAATATATCTTACTTTAAAGTTTTTGGTTCTAAATGTTTCGCTTTAAATACAAAAGATCAATTAGGTAAATTTGATCCAAAATCAGATGAATGTATATTCATCGGATATTCCGAACGAAGCAAAGCATATAGAATCTATAATATAAGAACTAAATCTATTGAAGAAACACTTCATGTTTCATTTGATGAAAATTTCAAAATTAAAACAAATGATGATGAAGACATTTTAATAAATTCAAACTCTACTTTTTACAACATTTCACCTGAAAATATCTCTTCTTTAAATCAAATTGAAACTGATTTAAAATCTCCACCAAGAATTTTAAAAGATCATCCAATTCAAAATATAATAGGAGAAATTGATGAAAGAGTTAAAACAAGAAATCAACTAAATCAAATGGGTCATATAGCATTTCTTTCTAATATAGAACCTAAAAATATTAAGGAAGCCTCAACTGATGATTATTGGATTATTGCGATGCAAGAAGAACTAAACCAATTCGAAAGAAATGACGTTTGGGATTTAGTTCCACGACCATCTGATCAAACAGTTATTGGCACTAAATGGGTTTTTAAAAATAAAGCTGATGAAAATGGTAATATCACTAGAAATAAAGCTAGATTAGTTGCTCAAGGATATAATCAGGAAGAAGGAATTGACTATGAAGAAACATTTGCTCCTGTCGCAAGATTAGAAGCAATACGAATTCTATTAGCCTATGCTTGTTTTCATGATTTCAAATTATATCAAATGGATGTTAAAAGTGCTTTTTTAAATGGATTTATTAAAGAAAATGTTTATGTTGAACAACCTCCCTTGTTTATACACGAACAATTTCCTGAACATGTTTATAAACTTAAAAAGGCTTTATATGGTTTGAAACAAGCACCTCGTGCTTGGTATGATCGTTTAAAAACTTATTTAATCAATTCTGGTTTTGAAATTGGAAAGGTTGATCAAACTCTTTTTATTAAGAAAAAGAAAAATGATATTTTAATTGTTCAAATTTATGTAGATGATATTATTTTTGGATCAACTAATGATAAATTATGTCAAGAATTTTCTAAAATAATGACAAATGAATTTGAAATGTCTCATATGGGAGA
This sequence comes from Allium fistulosum, assembly GCA_030737815.1. Classification (NCBI taxonomy): domain Eukaryota; kingdom Viridiplantae; phylum Streptophyta; class Magnoliopsida; order Asparagales; family Amaryllidaceae; genus Allium; species Allium fistulosum. The sequence goes on along the minus strand of CM060904.1, from coordinate 1,088,590,289 downwards.
ATTAACATATTTTCTTGGACTTCAAATTAAACAAATTAATAATGGTATTTTTATAAATCAAGAAAAATATTGTAATAATTTAATCAAACGCTTTGGTATGGAAAATACCTCTGCCAAACCAACTCCTATGAGTACAACCATACATCTTGAAAAAGATGAAAATGGCAAGAGTGTAGACCAAAAATTATATCGAAGTATGATTGGATCGTTATTATATTTAACTGCTAGTAGACCCGATATTATGATGAGTGTCTGTTTGTGTGCACGATTTCAAGCCGATCCTAAAGAATCACATATTAGAGCAGTGAAACGTATTTTACGTTATCTCAACAAAACCAAAGATTTTGGATTATTTTATCCGAAAGAATGTCCTTTTGAATTAGTATCATATAGTGATGCTGATTTTGGAGGAAGTCGGACGGATAGAAAAAGTACAAGTGGGACTTGTCACTTCATTGGACGGTCTCTAGTATCTTGGTTCAGTAAGAAACAAAATTGCGTATCACTTTCTACTTGTGAAGCAGAATATATATCTGCAGCTTTGGCATGTGCTCAAGTAATTTATATGCAACAAACTCTTCAAGATTTTGGTTTTAACTTATCTAAATCTACAATCTTCTGTGATAACTCTAGTGCTATAAATTTATCTAAAAATCCAGTAAATCATTCACGGACAAAACATATTGACATTCGTCATCATTTTCTTCGTGATAATATTGAAAAAGATATAATCAATCTAGAATTTATATCTTCGGAAAATCAATTAGCAGATATTTTTACAAAACCTTTAAATGAAAACATTTTTGTAAAATTGAGACGAGAACTTGGTATTATCTCTCTCAACAATTTATGATGTTTACTTCAGCTATTCTATCTTTATTTAAATTTTTCTTTTAACCACACATATTGTTTCTGGTTAACATTAAATTTTGTCTTCTTTTAATCTTAACCATTTATTTTTTTGCTTTTAGTTGTCTATAAATTTCTTTTTACCAAAGAAAATTTTTATTCAGCTTATCTATTCTTTTTACAAACGTGAAAATACAAATATGTTTTTGAACTTTGCATTATTCTTATATTCCATGGCTGGTTCATCTTCAGATGAGCCCTCCTATACATCTGAGTTTTCTTCAATTAATTTCGAAACTCCTAGTTCTGGGTCTTCCGAACTTCCGACTCCAACTCCAGCTTATATTCCGATATGTCCACCACAAAGTCATCATACGGGATATACGCCGGAAAATAAACGTTCGCGAAGAAATTTATTTCCATCTCCATCTACTAAAGAAAAGATAGATGATTTACATCACTATCAGAGGGAAACACTTGATCTTCAGCGAGAAATGTATTTTGAACAAAAGAGTCATGGAAGACGACTCAGTTTTCTTGAACGATGTGCTGCAAAAATATGTGGTTCATCTCCGATCAACACAAATGCACATATTCTCTCACCTCAACGTCCTCATGTATCCCCAAATTCATGGGAACGTCAACCTCAATGGTCTCCTATTTATCAGTCTGCTGAACAAAATCAACACGAATCATCCAAAGGGAAGTCTCCGAAGTCTCCAAAAACTCCAAAGACTCCTAAATAGATAATATATATGTCTGTATGTTTGTTTTGTTGACTTATTCTTGTATTATGTTCTTATCAATAGAAATAAATAATCTATATTTTTTTTAAAAAAGGCCTAAACTAAAGAAAATCTTTTATCAGACATACAGACGTCTATATTTTTCAACAGACGTCTGTAAAAACAACTACTTTTTCTATCTTCAGACACACAGACGTCTGAGTCATTTTTCACAGACGTCTAAATCTGTCTATACTTTTGCAGTCAACTTTTAGCCGTCTGTTTAAAGATAACAGACGTCTATTATTCATAATAGACGTCTAAACATAAAAAGATCAGACGTCTGAATTTAGTGCAAAATGTTTTTTGCTCTCTGTTTCATTTTAAACCTTCTGAGCCGTCTGTCTATTATATTTAGACGTCTGTCATACATCTTAGACGGCTGTCATAAATTTTTAGACGTCTGTTCTTCTAGTCTATGTTTTTATTCTACAGACTTTCAGACGACTGTTTAATTTTCAGACGTCTGAAACCCTGTTAAGAAGAAAATCTACATACGTTTTTTTTTCAAACGGTTTATTTTTTTCTTCTCGTCTCTCAAACTCGAAACCCTAGTTTTTCATTTTTCAATGGCACCCAAACCTAAGAAACAAAAAGGAGATTCATCTCATCAACCTCCTCACATTCTTCCTTCGGAAGATCAAATTGAAGCTTGGTTATACCACGAACCTCGAAGCATGGCTCGTTACAAGCATTTATGTTCTCTTCAATCATTTCATGGTATCTTTCATAATCTTGATCATTTTCCTTTCTACAAACTTAGGCTCTATACTGATAGATCTCAGATTACAAGCCTTATTGATTTCAAAGATAATCAAGTCAACATTTGCAGACTTAGTGTACTATTATTTCTAGCGAATGTTAACAATCCAAAAATTAGAATTCATCGAGAAAAAGGAACGCTTTGGACAAGCGTTTTTGGAAACATTCTGCAAATAACTCCTTCTGACATTGGACGAATTTTAAAATGTAGCTCGGAAGGGGTCGACATAGATAACTTTAAGTTAGAAGGAGAAGAACTTAAACAAATCGAATATTATCTTTTTGAACCTGAAAAATCCACAGATAGATCAAATCATCTTCGTCCTCGACCTCGACTATTGCTTAGAATGCTAATAAAAACAATTTTTCCCCGACAAGGAAGCCATGAGGTCATTTACGATGATGAAGATAAAGCACTTCAATCAATTCTATCCAATACTCAAATCAATTGGGCTCAATACTTTTATGATGCTTTTCGCACTTATCATGACTCCAAGAAACGCTCAATTATCTATGCTCCCTATATTACTCGAATTTTAAGTGCCTTCTCTATTCAAAGTCCATCAATTGAATTTGAAAAAATCAAGGTATCCAACATTCGCTTCTTCAGTTTAATGGGATTACCAGAATCTCCTCCAACATTTCCAACATTTAATGATTATAAAGCGGAACAACTTGCTTTACAAAAAGAGAAAGGAAAAGCAAAAGTAAGTAGTTCCGGACATAATGGAAATGAAGACAATACTGAAAAAGAAAAGAATGATGAAGAAAGGGAAAATAAAGAAGAAGATGAAGATGAAGCTTTTGAGCAAGCTTTTATCCAAAGCCCAAATTCGGAAAATTTCGAGATAGAACTAATTTCTGGTACTTCTCGCTCGTATACTAAAAATGAAAAGCTCAAATCCGACATCATTATTTCTCAAAATCAAAAGAAAATTTCTCAACAAATAGCACAAGGCTTTTCTTCCATCAATTCTAGATTCGATTACTTTGATGCCAAAGTCGAAGAGAATGCACGAGAATTGAGAAATATCAAGACAATTCTTCGTCAATTATGGAAAAAGTCTCATGGATCCTCACCTCCTTCTTCTCCTTCTTGGGGAGAATGGTGAATGAAGATGGTTCTCTTTTGGTTTCTCTTTTGGTGTCTCTTTTGGTTCAATCTTCTCTCATATATTTTTTTTTGGTTCAAACAATGGTGAATGATAAGATTGTATAATTTTATCTGTTTTTTTTTAAAAATCAACTATGATGTATCCTAAACATTGTTTTGTTTATATCTTGCTTGGTTTGTTTACATCTCTTAATTAGTGTGTTATTCACATTTTTGTTATTTTTTTATCCAAGTCAACCCCAACAATTCTTTTTGTTAATGACAAAGGGGGAGAAATAATTATATTTCTGCTATATAATATGGTCATATTGACAGGGGGAGCAAAAGGTATGATTATAACTAATCGATGAATTATATAGTTGTCATCATCAAAAAGGGGGAGAATGTTGAAACCTGACTTCTTCGATTTTAATGCGACAACTATATATTTCAATCTATATATTATTATGTCAAATATTTTTGCAGGAATCATCAAAAGAAGCTATTATCATCAACAAGATTAAAAGCTCTTTATAAAATCTAGTGAGATATATTTGTACAATCTCTGATATGGTGATGAAACACACACACACACACATATACGTTTGAAAATCTTGCTTTAAAATAAATATAAAAAAGGTATTTTCAAAATTATATATATTCTCAAGTTCAAAAATAATAAAATAGACAAAGGAACAGAACAGTACAGAAATAGACGTCTGTATATTAATTCAGACGTCTGACATCAATTTCAGACGTCTAAATTAAGATAACAGACGTCTGAGTACTATGTTGTAAATTCTTCTATTTCCATATGAAATAGACGTCTGTCACTTAATAACAGACGTCTGTCATCCTAGACAGACGTCTGAATTAAAAGACAGACGTCTAAATTAACTGTTTAGTGTTTCCTTTGATTTTTTGAAATTCAAAATTATTCAGACATCTGTCACTTTTATCTCAGACATCTGAACTTGACGAACTGAAGCATCTCTTCATATAATATCAAAATCTGAAGAGTTGTCTTCTTCACCAAGAGTTGCACTTCTTCTAATAGTTGCAACTATTGAATTAAAACTATTCAATACTATAAATAGAGATGAAAATCCACTATTTCAAAAACCAATTCTTTCTATCTTTTCTGATCTTATATTGTTATAATCTCAAGTGATTTTCAATTCTCTACTTCCTATCTTTGCACATTCAAATCATCATATCAAGAAGATTATAGGAAGGGTGTACTACATTGACTATATTCGTGTTATTCAAAGAACACACAAGTCAAGAAACAATTTACCAAATTGTATTTGAAGTCCTATTCGGTTGCTTAGGCGGAAAAGTCCTATTCGGTTGCTTAGGCGGAAAGTCCTGTTCGGTTGCTCAGGCGGTGTAATACCTGTTCCTCCGGGTTAAGTGAGGGTTATTCGAGAAATTCCAGAAGCAGTCTGGGACTGGACGTAGAACGAGAAGTTCGAACCAGTATAAAAATCCCTGGTGTCATTTTTATTACTGCCATTTACTATTATTTATAATTCCGCACTTGCTAGTCGTAGTTTAACTATATTATCGATCCATATACACTTTCACAAAATACAATAGAACATATGTATAGTGAAGCTTTACAGAACAAAATGACATCATATAAAACTCCATAATAGTTGAATACAAGCATCACATAGTCAATACATCCAGCCTCACTACAAATCTCTCAGAGAATACAAAACAGCGGAATATCCAGTACATATAATAAGAAGATAATATGCAACCCTCCAGCTCGTCTTCGATATCAGCATCGTGAGAAGAGAACAGCACCTGTCACCTGCTACCTAGTCTGCCCGTCCCAAAAATGGACGAACAGCCCAAGGCAATAAGAATTAAAAAACATAAAGCCTTGAGTCAGACAACAGTCTTAGTGAGCAGTAAATTAACTAACAACATACCAAAAGAGCATAAAGGAAAAGGAATAGGAATACAACCCTCCCACTCCAACCTCATTCTACAGTGATAGCCCCCAGACACACACCAAGCAGAAGCAAACATAGCAGAGCATACAATTTAAAGTAAAACTACTATCACTCGAGTCAAGGGCGATGTTTTCCAAGTACCAAGGCCTAAATCAGATAAGCACCCAGAAAATACCGCTCTTGAGTCCGAATGACGATACAACCAAACATCCATGACTCTGGCTATCACTGTTATCATTGCTTCGATATCACCGTTAATTGAATGACCGGCACATTCTTTCAGCTGTCCGTCAAGGGCTAATGGAAACCCCGGTTCTAGACATAACTCCCGCACGTCGTCGCAGCCCGTGCCTAGGACTATCGAATCTGCCCAGAGTACTCGACCATCAACAGTTGGCCGTTGGGACTATCGAATCTGCCCAAACGTACTCTTGCTTAGAGCATGCTAGAACCTTCAACAACGATGCTATCCAAGCCTCCTAGTCATCCTCCTCGACGACTATTCTCATATCCATTCATTATCCTCAACTCGAATCATATCACCGAGTTATCAACATGCTTGGAATGATCCCGTCTGGATTAGACCAAGTCTTCATCACATGATTGCCTTGCTTCATTACATCCTCGCAAAGTCTCATCTCATCATCACATCATCAAATCTATGCATAAGAGCTTCATCATCCCGCTATATATGCCACGAGCAGCTTTCCCAATTCAAGAGCCTTTCCCTTAGCTTTTGAATCGTCTTCGGTCTAAATCTAATCATCAATCATCTAGTTCATAACAATCAATCAAATCAAACATCAATCCAAACAATCAAGCATTCAAATATGATCTAAGTAGACAATTATAACAATAATGGCATTTTCGTAATTAAAGAGTTAAAAGTCCAATAAGCATGAAAACATGGATTATATCTCTACAAAGTTGATGAATGAACTTGCATAGGTTAACATATGATAAAATGGATGTAACATCATCATGAACAATGGATCTATATGGGTCTACACTTAGGATGAAGAAAATGCATGGAAATCTCTATTTTAACACCAAATCGAGCCAACAATCCGATATACTCCTTTGGATCCGTGTGAGAGATAATCACCACTCACCAAATCACCTAAACAAACCCAAATCAACACGCTTCAAATCTGGACAGCGAAGAACTAAGCTAGATCTATCACAAATCCGCTTCAAATGAAGAAATCTCTCTTGAAAAGATGAAGATCTTCAATCTAAGCTCTTGAATCTTAAATCTTGATCTTCGATTTGGATGGATGGAAGCACAAGATTAGAGTGGAGAAAAGAAGTGAAGAAGTGTAGAAGTCGAGCTCTCAAAATGGCAGCACTTCGTCGCTTCAAAATCCGGATCCCAAAAAGTGAGAACAACCCCTCCTATTTATAGCTGAAAACTGCCTAAATCGTAACTCGGCTATCTCCTTAAGTCGCTGCCGACTTAACACTATGCCGACCTACGACCTAAAAACCCCCACGACTTAACAGAGCCTCCGACCTAACCCTTAGCCAACAACTCCGACCTAACAGACAGGCCTACGACTTAACATGCGCGCGACCTAACTTATTCGAGCTACACGACCTAATACACGCGCGCTCCCTCCTAAGTCGCCTGGTCGACTTAACAACCTAGCACCATTCGACTTAACACTTATACGACTTATAAAACCTTGCGACCTAACAACTTAGCAACCCACGCGACCTAACAGTGTTATGACCTAACACATAGCCTCTCTTAAGGTCGCCAACTTGTTAACTCCTTAGATCGCTAACCCACCCAAACACTTAGGTCGCTCACAACATTCTCTTAGGTCGTTGCCGACCTAACTCTAACCCAGAATACTTAGGTCGCCTGAATCTCTTAAGTCGGTCACGACTTATCTCCTAGGTCGGTCACTACCTTAAGTCGGTCAACCATACTCCCTTAACTCGGTGAGTTCCTTGAGTCGGCAACTCGACCCAGACTTGTTGCTTAACTCGTCCAAACTCCTAGGTCGGCTACGACTTAGGACTTAAGCAAAATTCTGCCAAAACCTGAAATGACTTAACAACCATACAACCAAAGGTCAATCATTTTAGAATGTTTTGATCCGTAAAAATACGGGTCGTTACATTTATACTCCGCCTCGCACTCTGGGAGTACGAAGTTAAGGAACGTTTATACTCCGCCTCGCACTCTGGGAGTACGAAGTTAAGGAATGTTTATACTCCGCCTCGCACTCTGGGAGTACGGAGTTAAGGAATGTTTATACTCCGCCTCGCACTCTGGGAGTACGGAGTTAAGGAATGTTTATACTCCGCCTCGCACTCTGGGAGTATGGAGTTAAGGAATGTTTATACTCCGCCTCGCACTCTGGGAGTACGGAGTTTAAGGAATGTTTATACTCCGCCTCGCACTCTGGGAGTACGGAGTTAAGGAATGTTTATACTCCGCCTCGCACTCTGGGAGTACGGAGTTAAGGAATGTTTATACTCCGCCTCGCACTCTGGGAGTAAGGAGTTTAAGGAATGTTTATACTCCGCCTCGCACTCTGGGAGTACGGAGTTAAGGAATGTTTATACTCCGCCTCGCACTCTGGGAGTACGGAGTTTAAGGAATGTTTATACTCCGCCTCGCACTCTGGGAGTACGGAGCTAAGGAATGTTTATACTCCGCCTCGCACTATGGGAGTACGGAGCTAAGGAATGTTTATACTCCGTCTCGCACTCTGGGAGTACGGAGTTAAGGAATGTTTATACTCCGCCTCGCACTCTGGGAGTACGGAGTTAGGGAATGTTTATACTCTGTCTCGCACTCTGGGAGTACGGAGTTAATTGAGGGATTGTCGTGTATCAACCCATTTCTAGCCTTGATGTGATGGCTTGTCCCTGAGCTCGGCATTTCACTTAGCGAGTGATCGGTGGGATCCCGATTGACTTCCACTTATAGGCCCCTAAACAAAGGATTAGATTTAGAGTATAAACGGTTGGATCACGTCCATGTTCGTTTGAATTCCACTTTTTCTAAGCCTAAGGAGTAAGATTAGTGTTCTGGCAAGCTTTGTGCTCGAGCATAGGAAAGGATGGTCGAACTACATCCACTTTGAGTTGTATATTTTCCCTTAAGTCAGGTGCAAGAAATGGAGAGCAGACAGTTGAGTCACATCCAATTTATACTTTGCATTCTTTCGATCGAGCTAAGGAAGAGAGTTGAAATGTCAGCTCATGATGGTTAGTGAGTAGACAGTCAGTCGTTGATGACTTTAAATTGAGGGTTGGACCTTTATACATGTGTTCCCTCAAATAATCCCAAATGTCTAATGTAGGACTGGATGCATGGATGGTGACATCACGTCCACCCTTGATGTGATTCCGATTTCATCGGGCATCAGAAGAAGCATAAGTATTTTGGCAAGCTTCAAGTACGAGATGGAGAAGGCATTGTTGGGACATATAACTCCAAGTCTTTCTTACATCTCCTAATTAAATTGCATAGGCGGATGAGTGGATGGTCGGTTGCATCCACTTTGTACTAAAGTCCTGACCTTGTCGGTGTCTTCCGCTTTGATGCCTTGCCCCCAGTCAGGGGCATATAGTAGCCGATGAGTGGTTGAATCATGCTCATCACGAGGATACCTCAATGATTTGATCATGGTCCGCGGAGGTTGTTTTGCACCTAATCTTAAGTACTCGGTTACCTGCATCATTTGCAAGTAGTTTAATTCAAGTAGGTCATATTTTGCAACGTAAATGAAATTGAATTAGAAATAATTCAAAAGAGATCGGATCAAATCTCATTGATAAGTGAGGCAGCGTCGTATGCTCGCTATTGCATTTCATTCCAGCCCTTCTCAGTTGGAAGTCTAACGCAAATGGTTCAATTTGATCAAAGTTCTTGATCGATAAGGGTCGGATGTTCCCGGTCCTTCGTTTTATGGGGCTTGCTCATATCGTCGGAGCTATCCTTCCCGGAGAAGCCTTTTGGCGTTGGCGTTCACGGTAGCCATTTAGAGAAGAGGAGTTTTCCGATCTAGAGTATGGAGCAGGTCCCCTCCTTATCTTGCTATGTTGATCCTTCATCTGATTCATCAACTCAAAAATGGCCTAGACATGTTGGTGTAATTGTCGGCGGCGATCCACCAGTTCTCTTGTTAAAGTCTAACCGTGATCGACGGTCTTCTTTGAGGAATGAGGGAAGACATCTGCGTTTGATGGCACGCGTCACCCTTGGTAGTGTCGAGGGTCGTATTTCCATAGTAAACCGACATAGTTAACATGTTGAATTTTCATTGGAAGTTCTGCACGTAGGATGGTTTCAACGGATAGGTCTTGACTGGGAAATATTCTCCAATCGACATTATGATCAAGTCCATTTTATTGCCAAGGGGTCTTGTAACACTGGTGAATGATGTATGCATGATTGCCCAACGTTTGAGTGGTTGGTAATGCCGATTGGACGGCGAGTTGGTTAAAATGGGCTAATAGATTGGTGTTTATCCCAAACTTTCATCCAGATAGGAGACCTATATAGGGTATTAAGGAAGTCCTCTTGAGGTTGTAGGACATGCTTTTAGTCATGTGGACGTGGAATGATTAAGATGCGGGCATTTGAAGATGGTTCAGAAGTGACCAGCTATGTTTTGAGTTGGCAGAGTTGACATTGTAGGGCAGTCGTCATATTAGCCATCGTACCATAGTTGTCAATTCAGGAGTTTAAAAGCTGGTCAATTGAAGGAAGTAGCATTCCACCCATTCCTTGATAGCAACTCAACATTTGTTGTTGTGATCTCTTATGTCTTGTTCAGTCATGGAACAATTAGAAGCACGGATGGAATGTTCCTTCACTAAATTGGTGATTGAATTCACTAGGCGGGTGCCCTGCGGCTAGGGTTCGGGGGGTTTCCCCCGAAAAAAAAAATTTAGCCTCTTTTTAGGAAATTTGGGTCGTACCCGAATTTTTTTTTAATTTCGTATCATTCCACCCTTGTTCGTATCCATCAAGCAACCTGAAAAAGTCCTTCGTATCGTTCTTGTTCGAATCCACCCTGTTCGTATCCATCCAGAGAATTAGCTCTACTAGCATCGATACGAAATGCGCATGGCTAGATCGATACGAAAGTGGTATCTGTTGATCGACACAAATAGGGTGTAGTTGGATCGATTCGAATTGCAGTTGAGTATCGATACGAATTGGGTGCAGTTAGATCGATTCGAACTGCAGTTGAGTATCGATACAAATTGGAGGTAGATGGATGGATACGAAGTAGCGCATCCTGATGGATACGAAGTAGCGCATCCTGATGGATACGAAGTAGCGCATCCTAATGGATACGAAGTAGATGGATGCGAGGGACTTGTGTCTCTGATCGATACGAAGACAATGGATTCGAAGTGAGGCTATGCTTATGGATACGAACACTTGGTCCAGATGGGTTCGAAGAGGGTACGAAATCTTGATCGATTCGAATGTAGTTCCTCTTAGATCTGGAGCAATCTGAATAGAATAGAAGGAACCACTTATGGACAGATCTGGATCTTCTCCTTAGATTTTTGCAATCCAACGACGGTAGTAGATCCATAGAGCAGGAGAAAAGCGCAGTTTTTTCTCAGTGAAAGCACCAAAGTGTTTGTACCAAAAATGGGCACAACACTCTTCGGAAGTCTTTGAAGAGATAAATGCGTAGAATGAAAATTAAAACTGAGGATTTATCTAACAAAAACTCCAAATAACAGAAATGTAAAGTGCAAAGACATGCGATTTAGAGTGGTTCGGCTTTGTAGCCTACGTCCACTATGAAGTTTGATGATTTTATTGTTCGACACTCGAAGATTACAATTTCTTATAACACAGTACGACTGGTTTTGTGAGCTAAGTCTGAATCTAAGACAACCGTGGTGATTTTGAGTAAATTTGGCAGAGTTTGGGCGCTCTTTAGCTCTTAGAATTGTCTCTCTCCCTTTTCTGAATGACCAGGGGCTCTATTTATAGGCGTAGGAGGCTGATATTTCGCCTAAACTGAAGGGAGACCAGTTCTGGCACGTGAGGGGGCCCACATGCCCGCTTTCTGGAGACCCGGGCCCACTTCGGGATCGATTCGAACTCAACTTCGAATCGATCAAGATTTGCTCCGATTGAGATGAAATTTGGCATGAACATTCCTTAGGTTGCCAGTAAGCTACCGTGAAAATTTCATAGCATTTGGACTTGTAGATCTCGAGATATGATCGATTCAAGATCATGTTCTCGGCTGATAAGCTCCTTCGAATCGATTACCTTCGAATCGATTCACTTGAGTCGATTGCTTCGAATCGATTCTTATCGAATCGATAGGGTCGAATCGATGTTTCATCGTGCCTTCATGATGACGTGGTGCGCCTTCTTCGTATTGATCCGACTTTATCTCCGAGTTGACTGGGTCGAATCCATGTTTCTAGCTGCTTTGACACAGTGGATTCGAAGTAATGGCATCGGATGGATACGAAGTGATTAGCCTTTGTGGATTCTAAGGAATCTAATTTGATGGAGTCGAAGGACACCGGTCTGTAGCTTTATGGATTCGAAGTAACTCATGTGGATCGATTCGAGTGAGTGTTTGCTTGATGGATGCAAACCATGTGGAGTCGAACCAATGGATTCGAACAGAGTGCTCTCCGGTGGGTACGAAGTGGATGGAGTCAATCTTGATGGAGTCGAACTTAGGGCCATTTCCTCCAACTTGCATCAATAATATCTTGAGCGTACGGACTCGGATTGACTCGAAACTTGGAACATCGCTTTTCTTGGCCCCGCATGACGTGTCTAATCAATTGCAGCCCGATCCGGACTCGGATAAAATTCATCATTATCTGTGGATATCCAATGGCTACTCGATGTCGAGGATGTATAATCCATATTCCTTAGTTAGTTTCTTGATGTCTCGGCCTTGCCAAAAGGTGGGATAACAAGTGACTTTCAATATTCTACCAGTTTTCAATGTAGCCTATTCATTTCTAACTGGCACATTCAAAATCCAATTGCTCTCCTGTTGTTTTCTCAAAGCTTCAGTACATCCCAAAATCGCCCATATTTCGAATCGCCCATATTTCAAATCGTTGATATTTACATAACAAAGTTTTCGATGGCACCTCCTCCCTCTCCTGAGCCCAGGCCGTAAGCGATCATCCAAGGCCATCTCGATCTTCATCCTCTGCTCCACCATAAACCCGTTCTTGCCCCCCCTCCTTCAACTTCGAGCCAACCAAGCCGCGCGCGTGACCAAGCATCGAGCAGTCGGCCATCACCACCACTTGATCCCTTTCAGTTTCGCTGAGTCGACCCATCTCCTCGCCTGTGTGCATCAAGCTGAGCATGTATGGGCTTATATATATGCTGTATATGGTTATATGTCTGCATATATTTGCTTGATCTTCCTGTTTTGTATTTTTGAAAAGAAAGTTTATATATATATGAGTAGTATGTATATATATATAATTTACATAATATGCTTATATATTAGTATACTAAGTTATAATATGTTCTGTTTTGCTTTATATATGTGTAGGTTATACTAGTTTAAGTATCTGAAATGTTATTCATATATATAAGTATAATATTTTTGGTTTTAAGGTGTTTGTATATGTTTTGGTTGATATATATGTTTTATAATAAGTTTGTACAAGTTGTATTTGCTGCTGTTATATATGTATATAATATATATTTTTCTAAGTTACATTTTTGGTTGTAGTTTATACAGATTTATGTATATAGTATGTAGGTGCTGTGAAGTACAGGTTGCATATGATATGTTTACATATCTATAAATTATATCATCAGTTGTTGTATAGTTACTTGTTATATATATATATATATATATAATTTTGTCTGAAGCCTATAGTGTAATATAACAACATGTCTATAGTTTATATATTCTATTCTAAAGCAAATCTGTCTGGTTTAAAAGTAAATATATACAAAAGATATTGGTTTTTATTTTATATATATATATATATAAGATGTAGATATTTTGGTATTCGTATTTTAGTTTAACTATTGGTTTTAAATGTAAGATATGATATGACTGTGCTATATATAAGTACTTATTTTAAACTATATTATGTATACTACATAATTGATATATTGATCTGATTTATAAGCTCTGCATATTGATTTGAGTTTATATCATTTAGTTGATACATATATATTAGTGGGTATGCATATGTTATCAGTTTGTTTTCTAATAACATTGATTTTTAAAACTATATAAATTGATATTTTGATTTGTTAGAAATATATATAGAAAATTTGAAGAATAAAATATAAATATTTTGATCCTTATTATATATAAGCTTACTTATGTATTAAATAGTGATTTGAGAAAATGTATAACAATATAATTTACATTTCATTTTAATTTATATCAAACTGATTCTAATAGTTCCACCGATTCTCATTATAAGCTCGTTCGTCGAACTCGAGTCCATCGTGCTTTGTTTCCAAATTCGTGCTTGGATCCGTAACCCATTTCATTTCCTATTCTCTCTAGCCTCGAAAGGTGAGCAATCACTCACGATTAATGTTCTTATATTTATTAAATTTGATTTCAATTGAAACGACAATTGAAATATGCCACTGTTAGTCATTTACATTGCTATATATATGCTATTATCTGTATCTGTTCACCTGTGAAATCTGACACCATTATCTGTTATTTATATTGATGATATATGCCTATTATATTATTATCATATCTGTTATCACTCTGCAAGTTCCCTGTTAGTATAGAACTCACTATGGGTTGAACTGATACAAACCCGAATGATCTGTAGAATAGGAGAAAATTGTTATGGGTTGAAATGATAAACCCAAGCGATTTTCATTGAATTGAATTTCGGATTGCGGGTTGAAATGATAAATACCCGTATATATTTAAATTGCAGATTGAAATGATAAATATCCGTATCACTTGACCATAGGATAGAAAATTTTATACAGACACCGTTGGTCTATATAAATATTTTGAAAATGATTTATATGGTTTTGGAAAGAAGTATATGGTTTATTAAATATTAATTTTTAAGATATTATATATAAATGTATTTTATAAAGTTTAAAATTTAGATTTTTCTATAATATATGTTTTAAAAATTTGTATAGTTATAAGTTAATTTTGTAATTATAAATTTTAAGAATTTATTTATAATTTTTCTATATTGTTTAAATATATAAATAAATTAATATTTAATATTGTTTAAGTACTTATTTAAAGTTTATATTTTCAAATATAGAGTTTATAATGATTTTTATAAATTAAAGTTGGAAAGAGGAATAGAAATTGGGTTGAAATTATATTTATTTAAGAGCTATACTTAAATAAGTTTGATTTGAAATTTATTATGTAACATCCCACTATTTTGGACAATTCAAATCGACAATAAATCCACACATGTCGGACTTGAATACTTCAAAATAGTGGATTGTCAAGAACATATGGAGCAAATAAAATCAAACACAGAATCACAGACACAGAATATCAGAATAACTCGCAGCGGAAATAAAATACCATAGCAGTTCATGAAGCTACTATATACATACTCTCAAAACATATACAAAATCTCATAGTCAAAATAGATACAATAGAAGTCATGATACATAAGTCAATAATACAGAGACAATAGTGAATAGGAAATAACTGGAATAGAAATCGATGAATCAATAGACAAATAAGCTCCAACAAATCTCTAGCTCCAGAAGGTGAATCCAAAGCTGTGATTTTCAGGCTGACCCAAGCGTAAAGAAAAATGTAAACACTCGAGTCCTGTAATGATACGGATTTTCAGCGTTCGAAAATCGACATCCATACTTTACGTCGTACTCGAATGCCATAGATTCGACCGTTCAAATCCGATTCGCCGGAGCTTATAACACCATTAAGTATAACAACACAGCGGAAGAAAGAAAAAGAATATAGATATACAACATCGGATACAACAGAGTGATACAATGAATATCAATATACATCAGAGATATGATACAAGAAATAGCAGCGGAAAAGAAAAGATAACATCAGCAGCGGATAGAATATCCCCAATAGAATGCTCCAAGATAAGCAACGTCAATCCATGAACTCCAAGAACTGACTAGCTCCAGATAATCTACCAAACCTGAATATCTGAGAAAACCCAACTCTAGACTGCCCGTGTGGAAAATAGTGGGCACCAAGAGTTTAGGAAGGGAACAATAAACTCCAGATCAGTCATGGGACTGGTGTGAGCAACAAAAACAGTTTATCTTTAAACAAACACAAAAGGCTTTTAAACATTGAAATCCGCAATGTTTTTGGAAAATGAAACTACCATAAGACCTCCCACCACACACACAATGCAAACGCAGAATTGGAGGAGATTTCTTCTTATGATAGTCAAACATGCTTACTACGCAAGAAAAACTCTCTTGATATTATTACTAGTGCATAGTGGAAAACATTTCGAAAGTATAATATCAATCTTAGCCAGCATACAACATTTCATCGTATGCCTACTATAGCTACCATGTTCAATAGCAGGTTACCACCACATTCCATGGCAGGTTATACAACTAAAAACCGTACAGGGTTCGTATTGTTTCTTTGGATTTCCAACAAATGATCAGGCTAAGAACTTCCTTACCGAAATAGAAACGCCTCTGGAAAGACGCCCCGGATCCTAACCGGATCTCTACAAACAAAAGGCCGACGCTACCTCACGCTGTACAGCTGTAACTAGGTAACTAACACACTGACGCTACCTCACGTTGTACAGCTGTAACTAGGTAACTAACACACGAGTCATGTCATCCCCCGGTCGTTACCGACCTTTATCCCGGGATCCCGAAAACCAACAAAGCAACATCATACAGTAATAAATTACCGTGTCCACACGAGTTAAGTATCTGGGCTCCATACCATGATACCACCCTTTATCCAGAAGGAAATGACATACCATAGGGGCGCTACCCCTACAAACCTTTGTCGCAACATTCCTGTTTCGACCATTACCGGGTTGTGAGGCTCGACGAAGTCTCGTTTACAAAGCCACGCTTTTTCACAAAGCCACGCTTTTTCACAAAGGCACGCTTTTCACAAAGCAACGCTTTTTCACAAAGCCACGCTTTTCCACAAAGCCATGCTTTTCACAAAGCAACGCTTTGATCAACAATGATCAATCAGCACTTCGTATGCCACATTACCAAATTGGGAATGTATCACTAGTAACCATCAACTACATAACCTCTGAGCTCGTACGTCTCAGAGAAGGGTGTTAAGCTAAGAGAATAAATTCTCCGCCACCAACAGAAATGTATTTGATAGAAACCAGCTTTACATCTCAAAGTGTAACGTCAGACACACATCCATACAAGTCTGTTCCAGGTTCGAACAGAACCGAAGGCACTTCCAAAGAAGCCCTTGCAAATTCAGGTATTCACAATCTCGATCGGATTTCCCATCACTTAGGAAATCTCTATACCGGTGCGACTCAGTGCAGAGACAATCGATAGGTCATCCTATCGTTCTCGCAAATACCCGGTCTTCACCACCGGTCTTTAAATGCTATCCATATCGTCGTATCACTATTCGGAATGGGTTATATGACACAAAGGTCCTCTCCCGGCTAAACTGAATAAAGAGCGCAATTAAAAATCATATGTATACTAGGGTCTCAGTTAAATCACAGCTTAAAGCCCAAAACTTTTCATTCGAATGGTTAAAACAATTTACCATTTCCAATCTTTTAAACAAAAAGATTCAATTCACAAACCTTCAATGGTTTAAACAATTTCCACACTTTTAATCTTTTAAACAAAAAGATTTAATTCACAAAGTTTACCCCGTTCACAAATTTTCAAATCAGTTTCCATTACAACATGGGTTAACTCGTTAAATCTTTAAGTCAAGATTTAACTTATAGCTTTCAAAACTCGTTTCCAAAGATTCATTCATAGTCTTCCAAAACAATTCCATTTCAAGTTAGATTAACTCATTCGGTCTTTGAAATCAAAGACTCATTTCATAGTTTTCAAAACATTTCAATCCCATTTCAAACTTGAAATCTGTTAACACAATTTGGAAATCCTTTACTTATGTGAAAGCTTTTACTATTTGAAAACAAATAGTTTCGTTTCAGAAAAATCCAGTTATATTTACACGAGTTAAAACCCTTGAATTAAATTCAAATTTCCAAATTAATATCTTTAAAATGGTTTAACCCATATATAACTTGTACAACATCTTTAATCCCTAGTTTCAAATCATAGAATTCAATTTCAAACTTGAATTCAAATTTAAATCAAATTATTTAAATTTCCAAAACTCGATTAAGTTATTCGAAATAACTTTTATCTTTGAAATTCCATTCCAAAAGCTTTTCACTTTTAACCCAAATTTCCAATTTCAAAATCAATTGAAATTAAAATTTCAATTTCAAAAACATTAAATTTAAATTATCTGTGACTTAACCGATTTCCACGTGAAATCCATATTTGTGTGTGTAAAGGTGTGGTCCAGGGGTTTCACACACAATAGTGCAACACATCATCAATCATTATAGATATATCAATAAGCGGTATAATCCATAACGCTTATCTTCATTCACAGATTCATAGATAAAGTAAATTTATCAGCCACGAAGATTCACTATTACAATTCGATATGGGTTTCGGATAACCAACTGGGATCCGACTCCCTGTCGCATCGAAATTCAAATGTCGTTACGGGTCAAGGGTTTCATATTCACATGGTAATATATCACAGAAATAGAAATTTCAGATCACAACATAAATCAGGGTATATCACAAAGCATCGTACATCAGGGAGGTCAAAAAATTCAAATCATCCAATAAAATCCAAATATCCATAAGTAGGATCAATTAATATCTGATTATAATTAATTTATACCAGATTAATTACTTATGAATAAACTACAAATCTTGGTTAACCATTTTAATTAATTAACCTTTAATAATAAATCAATTAACCTTTAATTATCAATTAATTCTTTAATTAATTATCTTAACAAATTTACCTTCAATTAATCACATTAATTAATTAATCACATTAATTAATTACCATTTAATTAATTATCCTTAATTAATTACCATAAATAAATCATTCTTAAGTCAATCACATAATTAACCCTTACTTAATAAATTATCCTTTGGTTAATTACCATTTAATTAAATAATCCTTTAATTTCTCACTTAATCCAATTGTTAAAAACAATTCAAAGATATTTAACTTTAAATTTTTTAAAGCCTGGAATTAAAAACAAAACGACCCGAGCCAACCCACCTAAATTCTCTGGTCCATCCTCGGGTAAACCCCTTTTTTCAAATTTCCTTACAAAACTTGTTTTACTTTCCAGATTAACGTATCAGAAGGAAACTCGAGTCGAACCTTCAAACTCCCCGAGTCCAAATCCCAAAATCACGACACCCCCTTCGAGTCTAACTTCTTCTTCCCAAAACTGGAACGACCAGATACGCCACCCCAAACGTGCACGTGCACGGGCGAATCGATCGCCTGCGACCATCGATGCCATCGCCGGCATAACGACCCCGACCACCACTGGCGATCCCGATCACCAGAATCTCGAAAAATCCCCTCAGTCGAATTCGAGTTACCTGTCACAAAAACAGGAATAAAACCCAAACCTGGAACACCATCAAACTCAATTCTCCGATCACCAGAGCCTTTTGAATTCCGGCCACGCCTTCGCCTTCCTTCCAGCTTCCGATCCCCAGAATTTTGTGGAACTCGATCCACCCTGGATGTCATGACGAACCCATTTCCAAATCTTACCAAAACTAGGTTTACACACCTTTCTGATCAACCCCCATCGCCACAGTGAACTCCACCACTATCAGACATTTTTCCCGACATCCCTTATTACTCCTCTACCACCAGAGAAGATTTCGACCTCTCCGATCTACTAGATCATCGGAAATCACCCATAACTCCAAAACTCATCAAACTCGAACTGCTCCCTCAATTCGATGTTAAAAATTATGATTTCATTTTTAAAAATCAAGTTTTTGGTTACTGATTCAGTTTACATGCCTGAGTTGGTGAATTTAAAAGTTTGAATTTTAGCAAACTTAAGCTTTCCTGTTTTACTTTGTGATTTCTAGAGCAAATTCCAATTTTGATTCACTTAAACAAAATTTAACTTTAAGTCATGATTAAACAGACAGATTTTGTTCAGATACTATGTACAAAAATAAATAGATTAGGCAAGTTGATTTTGTTTTGAACTTGAGCTTCAAGGTTTATCACAGAGATGTTTTCCAGACTACAAACAGACAGACAGACATCAAGACATATAAAGAATTTCATAAATATGTTCATACAAACACATTTTTTTCAGACATAAGAACATAGCAAATATACTTAATAGGTTTCAAATTTAAGTTACTCACCAGGCTAGATAAAGGAACAGAGCATCATGTTTATTGAATAAGTTCGAATTTTAGAAAACTGGAAAGTGTTTTTAACCTTGATCTTCAAATCATCTTGCTCCACTGTTATATTGACTTGTTTGATGATGTTGAATGCTTGTTTATATTTTAAATGAAAGCTTCATCTCAGTTTTACTTAGCTCGAATTGGAAATGAAAGCTGGTATAGGAAAAAGTAGCTTACGGGTTGATATATACAACAAGTCACAGGGTATCATTTTTTTGTATGCAAAACAGTGTACAAGATGTACAAATTTTCAGAGATAATTTTAGTTTGGAGGCTGAGAGGATTCTTTTATACAATTCGAATAGACTTGGTTTGCTGCTAATAAATGGAGACATTAAAAGCTATTTGTACTTATGTTATTTTTTTATACTTATCCTATTTTTCTTATACTTGCCTGCCTAGATTTTCACTTACATATTTACTTTTGCTTTTAAATCTTATCTTTGCACATTTTCTTCTTACCAGCCTACATATCTTTGATTTGGTTGATCTTCAGTCTGCATGCCCATGTATTCGAGCCATTTGCTCACATACTTATGCAAGCCTACATGCTTACTTTCCTAACAAGTTACTGTATTTGAAAGTGCAGATTTTTATTTTGAATGCAAATGAATGTTATCCCTAACATGTGATTTGATTATTTATAGTGTATTGGTTTTACAATTTACAAACAATAAAATTTAACTTGTGTATATTTTCTTTGCTTTGTCATATTATTTTATAATATGAATGAATTCTATTTCTAATATGTTGTTATAATTTTAGCTAATATATTTACTTTATATCCTACAATATAGCTTATTTATATTTATTTTTCTAGCTTAATTTTTTTTATTATAATTTATCTTATATTTATTCCTAACCCATTTATTTAAGATTTACATTCAACTCCAATGTACATATATATATATATATATATATTCTAAATTCAAAATGATTTAATACATAATTTGTTCGAAAGCTCGAGGAAACTCGCATCATTTTATCAATTAATTTCACAATTTAAATTAAAAATTTAATTTAATTATCAATTTAAATTTATGAAAATTCGGGGTCGTTACAAGTCCAGACATACATACTTATACACTATAAACCAACTCAAGTGAACTGTAATAGCAATGCACAATAACTTAAAGGATGCTTGGGATCGCCCATCCTTTAAGGATCCGTTAAACCATCAATTAAGCAGAAATAAGCGCTATCATAGAAATGTTCATATTAAAGTAAACAATGCAAATAACAGTGTTAATGTTACTAGGGTAGCGCAGAGCTGCAGTAATCGCTCACCTCTAGCCACACTCTCAAATCAAGGTGTGCATCAGAACAATCACAAGGAAGTCAAATGCCACACAAAGAAGTGTACCCGTGGTTATAATTCAAAAATGGTTTAAAATTTTGAATTTAATATCATTCATTTAAACCATTAAAAGTGAAGTCATTATACCTTCAGATCAAATATTCAATTCCCAAAATTTTAGCCTTTTCTGAGCTCATTTATTCACTTAAATATTTTAAAACATTGAAATTTCAGCTTCCGCAGCACTTAGAAATGCCGCGGCAAGTTACATTTGAAAACAATTCAATTCAGCAAAGCAGCATTTACAAAACTTCTATAGTAGTTCAGTTACAATTAAAAATCTTATTTCAGCCAACTGCAGCACTTATCAAGTATTACTGTAGCTCTTTTATTAGTTTCAAGTTTTAGTTTAGTTTCTGCAACCACAGCACTTACCAAGTGCTGCAATAGCCATTTGTTAAATTTAGCCTTTAGTTCATTTGCAACAACCACAACACTTACAAAGTGCTGCAGTAGCCCTTACTTCAGATTTTTAAGTTAATTCCATAAATGATAGCATTTCTGAAGTGCTACTAAATACATTTCCAGATTTATACTAAAATTTCAGAAACAATTAAACTTCAAATTCAACCATTTTAACTTATAAAAATCATATTTTCCACTTCAAAAATGTTCATTTAAATACCCTTTAACTTCTGATTTTATAGAGTAAAATTTCATAAATAAAATACCAAATTTCCCAAAATTTACTTATTAAATCCAAGTGTACAATTTCCTATTCTTTGCATTTAATCATTAACTTAACACTTAAATTTAAATTACCATTTCATAAATAAAACTTAATTTCTATTTTATTTTCTTAACTTAAACTTCCATTTTAAAACAACTCTCACATTTTTAAATTAAGTTATATTTTTCAAATTTCAATTTAACCATTTAGTTATTTAACAATTTAACTTATAGAAAAATCACTGACACTTTATTTAATCGTTTTAAAACCAAATTTAGATCAAAATATCGTATTTACATTTTAAAAATACTTAAATATTTTTCCAGAAAAATATATATAAATAACCACGGGTCGGTATTTTCTAACCTAAGTCAAGTGGTACGGATATCATTTCAATCCGTAATTTACAAAGAAAAATCCGGGTTCTATCATTTCAAACCCGCAATCCCAAGTCAATTAAAAATAAATAAAAATCGCACAAGCCTATCATTTCAGCCCGTAACGATTTTTCCTTATTCTAAAGTCCGTTCGGGTATGTATCATTTCAACCCATAGTGATTCTATTCTACAGGGAACTTGCAGTGTGAGGAACAAAAATAAATAAACAGTATAGCAAAATATAACATATCAGATGATGGAACAGGTTTATAAACAGGGTTTAACATCATATAATGCATATCACAGGCAGGTATAACATGACATAATAGTTTCTACACATTCACTTGTTATCACTTCACAATTCTATAAGTATGGATGTCAAGCGTGAATAACTCACCATTTTAAGCTGTAATTAGCAAATCAAAAGACACAAATAAATTCCAGAAAGCATGATAGCACGACTTTAGATTCAAGTGGAGAGAGAGCCAAGATTATTGATCTTGTATACAACAATAAACAAAGCAAATATAAATATATATATTCAACACAAAATATAAATTGAACAATTTGAAATAGAATTAACAAAAGACATCACCAAGCTTTGAAATCAAAATTGCTTGACATTCTCTCAACATGAGCTCGGCCATACATGCTATAGGCTCGGCCATGGTTCAATTTTTTTTAGGAACAAGGCTCGGGTTTAGCCTCACAATGCACGACTAGCAAGAGAATGTGAAGAGTGTGGGGTTACAAATGAAGGAAGGCAAAGGGATAAGGCCTAAAAGGAAGGTTTTGGCGCAACAACTGGGCTCGGCGTATGGTCTTATGGGCTCGGTTATGGTTTGCTATAGGTCAGGTGATGTGGTGAAGGGACGGCCAGAGGTGGTGGCAGCAGGTGGTGGTGGTTCTAGGGCGATGGCCGAGGCAAAGTGTGAAGGGGATGGTGGAAATATAGCTCGGCTATGCAATTTTCAAAAAGTTTGTGGAGTTTTTGTGATATGATGGTCAGGACATGATCTGGTCAGAGGAAGAGGAGGTGGTTGTAGGCTGTGGATGGTGAGGAGGAGATGATTATGGCTATGGCCGAGGCAACTAGTGGTGATGGCCGAGCAAGCATGCGAAGAGATCAAGCAAAAATCAATGGAAAAATGAAGAAGAAAATGAGAAAAGGAAGCCATTAGAACTTACAAAATTTTCAGAAATGAGGATGGTCGAAAGAATGAGGATGTTGAGAATTTGTTCACGTGAAAAGTAAAAAGAAATGCACGGCTACAATAAAAGAAAGAACGGCCAAGAAAGTGAAGAGACTAGCAAAGGAAAAGTCACAAGTTTTAAAAGCTTTTGTCTCTTTGAATTTCCAATTTCATTTAAACAAAATTAACAAAACAAAAATCAAGTAAATTAAATAAAAATCAAAACAAAATAAAGTGGAAATGAAAATAGATAATTTGTCTTAGGAAAATAAGAAAATAATAAAGAAAATAGTTTAATTTATTGAAACTAGAATTAAAAATTGTAAACAAAATACAACTAATATAGGAAAATTCCAAACACAACAAAATTCACACAATTTAATTCAAAACCCAAAACAAAATAAAAGATGGAAAATAAAATAGAAAATGAAAAATAAAATGCAGATAAAATTCTGTGTGTAAAATGCTAAATTTATCAAATTTTAAAAGGTTTAAAACGGAATTCGACGAAATGAAAAGCAGAACGGATATCAGAACCAATTACTGTTTCAAAGAAAAAGATTAAAATTTAAAATTTTCAATTTAAAAGTCACAGTTTGACAAAATATAACATTTCCAGAAAAATCAATATTTAATTGTATTTGGAAAAAAAATAGAAACAAAAATCCAAAATACATTGGAAAAATTCCAAACTTCAATTTAAAATTATTTAAAAATCAAAGTTTCAAAATAAAAACTAATTTAAAAATATTTATTAAAATTATGGGTTGTTACACTCTCCCCCACTCAAAGCTTTTCATCCCCGAAAAGGAAGAAGGTAGGAGAATAGGAACGGCTAGTAGGAAAAATGGAGAAATAGGGATAGCTAGCAGGAAAAATGGAGAAATAGGGATAGCTAGCAGGAAAAATAAGAGAAATAGGAATAGCTAGCATGAAAAATGGGTTGAAAGACAAGGATGAACCGTTAATTTAAAACCATATAAATTTCAATTAGAATTCTTTAATATTTAATAATTTGGTTAAATCCATTTTATTATATCCATAAAAGTCATTTAATTCAAATTGTTAGTTAAAGAGGTAAACAATATTTAAAAAACTTTAAAATCTTTTAGAAAGGAAAATAACCGATCAAAATATCCTTTATATAATACTTTATCAAAATACTTTTATAACTCGATGTCTTAGCAAGTTTATCCTCGTTCCTGCAGACTCTGGTCATGCGTTGATCAGGCGGAAAGCTAGAATTCTCCAGGTACTTAGTAGACTTGTTTCAACACCCAGTGAAAATACTGGAATTTAAAAAAAAAATAGATATGGAAAGTACAATCCAAACAAAACAACCAAATCATGTCGATCATGGATCGTGGATACACAATGGTTACGCCTGGATCCCCCAGGAAACATCCGTACCCGTAGGCCACCGCAGCCCCTGCGAATTACGCTATGCAGT
Source organism: Allium fistulosum (assembly GCA_030737815.1). Lineage (NCBI taxonomy): Eukaryota > Viridiplantae > Streptophyta > Magnoliopsida > Asparagales > Amaryllidaceae > Allium > Allium fistulosum. The sequence goes on along the minus strand of CM060904.1, from coordinate 1,088,565,321 downwards.
CGCGCTCGTAAGAGCATGGAGATTGCCATGGAATTTGATGGACACTCAAGTATGATATCCGGAAAACCCAAATCAGAGAAATAATATCGATAGAATGAATCCACAATGTGGCCACAAAGCGGATATCAAGCAGAAGGCACTTTCCATATCTTTACTTCGAAAATATGTATCATATAGTACCTTTTCAAATCACTCAGTCCAATATATATAAGATTTCATTTTCAAATCGAATACTTTCCAAAATCAATAGTATATCAAATCACACTTATATAGACTTCGATTATATAAGATTTCACCTTTCAAATTGAGTACCTTTCCAAATCAATAGTTTTCGAATCAATTTCATACTTATACAAACCAATTTTATATAAGTTCGGTAACTCCCAAATCAAGTATTTAGTAACACAAGGTTCTCAAATTTCAATTTGTTTCAATATCAATACAATTTTCAAAATCATATACGCTTTCACCAAATTATTCTTCCAAATCAAATATCTTCAGTTTCAAAGTTTCCAAAATAATAAGTTTAGAAAATAAACCCAAATTTCCAAATCAACGTAATTTAGGTCGAACAAATTCATTTCCAAAGACATCATGTAAATACTGGGTTTTAAATTTCAATCTATTTTCAAAACCAAATATTTTTCAAAATCAATTATACCCAAAATGTTTACCCAGTTTATAACTCTCCCTTTCCTTTTTAAATTTTTTATTTTTTTATTTGAAAGACCTACTTTACCTTTGAAAATTATTATTATTATATACATATATAATTTTATAAAAGATGTTACTAAGTTAAAACATTTTAAAACTATTTTTTTTTCATTTTGAAGACTAAATTTTATCCAAAACATTTCAAAACTAAATTTCATATTAGTATGATTCAAACTATTCTTATTTATTTACTTAACAAAACAGTTTCAAACTTATTTAATCATATTACTGCATACTTTAAACATACATACCAAACTTATATACTTTATACTTTTCAAAATTACTTAGCTTTGAAAAGTTAACCTTGATTTGGAAGTGCTCGAACCTTCAAAATAGTCGAAGAAATCATATTTTCAATCCAAAAGTTGGAAATCACCAACAAATCAGTACATCAATTCCAAAAGATAGGGTTATATCAATCAAATCCGAAACTCAAGGACTGAACACCGGCTCATTTCAAACTGTTCAAATATATACATATATCTTTCGAATATCAAATCATACTTCGGAATTTGAAATCAAATTTGGTTTCAGAAATCAATCGCATAGCAAAGCTACCGAAGTGGCCTCTCCCCCACTCAGAAACTCAAAAATCAATGTCGATGATGCATGCATTCATCACCGAAATTATTTTCCAGCGACATAAGTGGGTTCTGGACTTCTATTTTCTCGAAAACTTCTTTTGAAATCTCTTCGAAATCTTTTGAAACTCATTAAAATCATTTGAAACATTTCTTATTCAGAAAAATGCTTTCAAATCGTATTATTATATATTTTCAAAACCTTAAACCAATTTAAAAAAGCCGGAGTTCAATCACTCAAATTCACATTCAAAAACCTTCAGTTATAAATCATTTTGCATCAAACCATTTCTTATATAATTTTCAGAATTTCGAATCTTTTCGAAACTTCAAATTCTCATTTTAAAATGGTATATAATCCTTATCGAAAACATTTCACCTTTATATAAAAATATGGTCATCCTTATCAAAATAATAACTTCGATGAATACATAATTTCCAAAAATATGATCAACCACAAATTTTCCAAGGGATGATTCAAGGATGGATTTCAAAACAAAACAGAGATTCAAATTTAAAGGTACCCTAATCAAATTGAATTCTGATTCAAAGATAAGCTCGAACGAAGATGAGATAATTAAATTACCAAATAGAAGATGGATAAGCCCATATAAATCGCGGGCGACCTTAACAGGGTCAACCGTGATTTCAAGAATATAATCGATGTGAAAATCTAAGGAAAATCGACCTTCGATCGCCAGAGATAGCATCCAGGTATAGCGGAAGATAGATATCATCGTAAACCGAGGGTATAGAAATCTCCGGTGAATCAATGCTAATTGTAAGGGAGTTTCACCCCTTTACAAGTCATTCAAGGATTGGCGGAGTCACTGATCTTTATAGAGGTCATTCAAAGTGGGGTTATGCAATGCTCCAAAATCAAAAGAATGCAGATAGGGGAGACAGGAATGGATTTCAGAACAAGTGGGAGCATTCCAAAGTTCAAAGGAATCCTAATCGATAAGAATCCGAACCAAGATTAGAGATATATAACCTATATTAATACAAAAAAATTCCCATTCAAAATTTGGAAAAGACTCAAATTCATATCATACGAAAAACAGGAGCATAAATATATTTAGTTGGACAACTTCAGCTAAGCAAAAGATACAACAGAGTTCACATAATGCAACCATACAAACTACTGATAACAAACAGATCCACAGATTACCACTCCTACATAAACAAAGCATCAGCATTAATTCTTCCGGGTGGTACTTCAACAGGTCCAGAAAACTCCCCCTCAATGTGCCCCCAACTTCTACATTTCTAGCATAAGTGCACTACACTCCCATCTTCCTTAACGAACTGTGGGTACACAGCTTTCTTCCCGCTCTGTCTCTCAGGACAATCTCTGGCTATATGCCCAGCCCTCCTACAGTGGTACCAAATGGTTGATAGGCCGATTGATGCAGTGGGTGCAGATTTCACTTTCTTCACCTTTTGGCAGTGACTCGGAAAGTGTCCCCTCTCCCGGCATTTAAAATAGAAAATCTTGGACCGAAAACGCTTGCCCTCCATCCATTTCCCCTATCTCTCTTCCCACACATGGCTGCATAGTGTCCCTTCTCATAACACCGATAACAAACGACATGGTCATAAGGACCAGGTCCTGCCCTCTCCTTCCACAGCTTTTCCCACTTCTCGATCACTTCCTCCCGTTCCTTACGGGCCAGGGCTCTTCGTGCTCTACGAGCTGCTTTTTGCTCTTCTGATTTTGCCATACTCAAATAGCTTCCTATCAACAAAGAATCCGGATCAAACAAGATAGAAGTTCAAAATTCTAGCGAATCCTAACCGAAGAGATTACTAACAAGGTGGATACAGAAAGGATGAAGTTTAGAAAATTTTGCTTTTGAAATAAAAGTTTATACCAAAATAATCTTTAAAAATCCTTTAAAATCATTTGAAAATCATTTTATACTTCGAAAATACGTTCTCTCTCAAAGGAATGATTCTGAGATTGATTTCACTCATTCTAGGGTATTTCTACCCTATCTCTAATGAGTTTTTGCTCCGTAGGCTAAGGTTTGCCTAAAAACCTGGCTCGGATACCAAATGTAACATCCCACTATTTTGGACCATTCAAATCGACAATAAATCCACACATGTCGGACTTGTATACTTCAAAACAGTGGATTGTCAAGAACATTTGGAGCAAATAAAATCAAACACAGAATCACAAACACAGAATATCAGAATAACTCGCAGCGGAAATAAAATACCATAGCAGTTCATGAAGCTACTATATACATACTCTCAAAACATATACAAAATCTCATAGTCAAAATAGATACAATAGAAGTCAGGATACATAAGTCAATAATACAGAGACAATACTGAATAGGAAATAACTGGAATAGAAATCGATGAACCGATAGACAAATAAGCTCCAACAAATCTCTAGCTCCAGAAGGTGAATCCAAAGCTGTGATTCTCAGGCTGACCCAAGCGTAAAGAAAAATGTAAACACTCGAGTCAGGACATACATACTTATACACTGTAAACCAACTCAAGTGAACTGTAATAGCAATGCACAATAACTTAAAGGATGCTTAGGATCACCCATCCTGTAAGGATCCGTTAAACCATCAATTAAGCAGAAATAAGCACTATCATAGAAATGTTCATATTAAAGTAAACAATGCAAATAATAGTGTTAATGTGACTAGGGTGGCGTAGAGCTGCAGTAATCGCTCACCCCTAGCCACACTCTCAAATCAAGGTGTGCATCAGAACAATCACAAGGAAGTCAAATGCCACACAAAGAAGTGTACCCGTGGTTATAATTCAAAAATGGTTTATAATTTCGAATTTAAAATCATTCATTTAAACCATTAAAAGTGAAGTCATTATACCTTCAGATCAAATATTCAATTCCCAAAATTTTAGCCTTTTCTGAGCTTATTTATTCACTTAAATATTTTAAATTTCATCTTCCGCAGCACTTAGAAATGCTGCGGTAAGTTACATTTGAAAACAATTCAATTCAGCAAAGACAGCATTTACAAAACTGCTGTAGTAGTTCAGTTACAATTAAAAATCTTATTTCAGCCAACTGCAGCACTTATCAAGTGCTACTGTAGCTCTTTTATTAGTTTAAATTTTAGTTTAGTTTCTGCAACCACAGCACTTACCAAGTGCTGCAATAGCCCTTAGTTAAATTTAGCCTTTAGTTCTTTTGCAGCAACCACAGCACTTACAAAGTGCTGCAGTAGCCCTTAGTTTAGATTTTTAAGTTAATTCCAGAAACGATAGCATTTCTGAAGTGCTACTAAATACATTTCCAGATTTATACTAAAATTTCAGAAACAATTAAACTTCAAATTTAACCATTTTAACTTATAAAAATCATATTTTCCAGTTCAAAAATGTTCATTTAATTACCCTTTAACTTTTGATTTTATAAAGTGAAATTTCATAAATAAAATACCAAATTTTCCCAAAAGTTACTTATTAAATCCAAGTGTACAAATTTTCTATCCTTTGCATTTAATCATTAACTTAACACTTAAATTTAAATTACCATTTCATAAATAAAACTTAATTTCTATTTTATTTTCTTAACTTAAACTTCCATTTTAAAACAACTATCACATTTTCAAATTAAGTTATATTTTTCAAATTTCAATTTAACCATTTAGTTATTTAACAATTTAACTTATAGAAAAATCACTGACACTTTATTTAATCATTTTAAAACCAAATTTAGATCAAAATATCATATTTTACATTTTAAAAATACTTAAAAAATTTTCCAGAAAAAAAATATATAAATTACCATGGGTCGGTATTTTCTAACCTAAGTCAAGTGGTACAGATATCATTTCAATCCATAATTTACAAAGAAAATCCGGGTTCTATCATTTCAAACCCACAATCCCAAGTCAATTAAAAATAAATAAAAATCGCTCAGGCCTATCATTTCAGCCCGTAACGATTTTTCCTTATTCTAAAGTCCGTTTGGATATGTATCATTTCAACCCATAGTGATTCTATTCTACAGGGGACTTGCAGTGTGAGGAACAAAAATAAATAAACAGTATAGCAAAATATAACATATCAGATGATGGAACAGGTTTATAAACAGGGTTTAACATCATATAATTCATATCACAAGCAGGTATAACATGACATAACAGTTTCTACACATTCACTTGTTATCACTTCACAATTCTATAAGTATGGATGTCAAGCGTGAATAACTCACCTTTTTAAGCAGGAATTAGCAAATCAAAAGACAAAAAAAAATTCCAGAAAGCACGATAGCACGAATTTAGATTCAAGTGGAGAGAGAGCCAAGATTATTGATCTTGTATACAATAATAAACAAAGCAAATATAAATATATATATTCAACACAAAATATAAATTGAACTATTTGAAATAGAATTAACAAAAGACATCACCAAGCTTTGAAATCAAAATTGCTTGACATTCTCTCAACATGGGCTCGGCCATACATGCTATAGGCTCGGCCATGGTTTAATTTTTTTTGAGGAACAAGGCTAGGGTTTGGCCTCACAATGCACAACTAGCAAGAGAATGTGAATAGTGTGGGGTTACAAATGAAGGAAGGCAAAGGGACAAGGCCTAAAAGGAAGGTTTTGGTGCAATAACTAGGCTCGGCCTATGGTCTAATGGGCTCGGCTATAGTCTGCTACAGGCCAGGTGATGTGGTGAAGGGACGGCCAGAGGTGGTGGTAGCAGGTGGTGGTGGTTCTAGGGCGATGGCCGAGGCAAAGTGTGAAGGGGATGGTGGAAATATAGCCCGGCTATGCAATTTTCAAAAGGTTTGTGGAGTTTTTGTGATATGGTGGTCACGGCATGATCTGGTCTGAGGAAGAGGAGGCGGTTGTAGGCTGTGGATGGTGAGGAGGAGATGATGGTGGCTATGGCCGAGGCAACTAGTGGTGATGGCCGAGCAAGCATGTGAAGAGATCAAGCAAAAATCAATGGAAAAATGAAGAAGAAAATGAGAAAAGGAAGCCATTAGAACTTACAAAATTTTCAGAAATGAGGATGGCCGAAAGATTGAGGATGTTGAGAAGTTTTTCATGTGAAAAGTAAAAAGAAATGCACGGCTACAATAAAAGAAAGAACGGCCAAGAAAGTGAAGAGACTAGCAAAGGAAAAGTCACAAGTTTTAAAACCTTTGTCTCTTTGAATTTCCAATTTCATTTACACAAAATAAACAAAATAAAAATTAGAACAAAATAAAGTGGAATGAAAATAAATAATTTGTCTTAGGAAAATAAGAAAATAAATAAAGAAAATAGTTTAATTTATTAAAACTAGAATTAAAAATTGTAAACAAAATACAACTAATATAGGAAAATTCCAAACACAACAAAATTCACACAATTTAATTCAAAACCCAAAAAAATAATATGGCAAATAAAATAGAAAATGAAAAATAAAATGCAGATAAAATTCTGTGTGTAAAATGCTGAATTTATCAAATTTTAAAAGGTTTAAAACGGAATTCGACGAAACGAAAAGCAGAACGGATATCAGAACCAATTACTGCTTCAAAGAAAAAGATTAAAATTTAAAATTTGAAAATTTCAATTAAAAGTCACAGTTTGACAAAATATAACATTTCCAGAAAAATCAATATTTAATTATATTTGGAAAAAAACAAAAAAAATAGAAACAAAAATCCAAAATACATTGGAAAAATTCCAAACTTCAATTTAAAATTATTTAAATCAAAGTTTCAAAATAAAAATTAATTTAAAAATATTTATTAAAATTATGGCTTGTTACATATCAAATTTGAAATTTTTAAAGATATGATTTTATAACTTGGATTTGATTAAAAGTGACTTAAATGAATATTTCAAATTTACATAAATTGAGATGGGATATTCTGTTTATTTAAATTGTAAATTTAAGTTTTATTTAAATAATATTGAAATGATTAAGTAAATATTTCAAAACTAAATAATAGTGAAGTGAATTTGATATATAAATGAAATTATCAAATTTAGTTTTGAAATGTTGAATATATAAAGCTTTTAAATATATTAAAATTGAAATGGTTTATTTTGTGGTTCAAATCTATATTTGAAATCGATATAATTTGAAATAGTTTATTTAGAAACTAAATTGAATTGAAATCGATGAATTGAGATTGAAATAAATTTGAATTTTGAAATTCAAGTTGATTTGGAATCGATTTGTGAAATTTGAGGAAGCTATTTTGTTATATAAAGTATTTTTAAATTACATTTAAACTATTTATATATTTACTTTATAAATCATCTTTAATATAAACTATTTTTAATATAAACTATTTTAATATACTAATTATTTTATTATAAACTATTTTAACTTATAACTATTTTTAAATAAACTATTTTATTTTATAAACTATTTTATTATAAATACTATTACTAATATCTAAACTGTTTAAAGGAAAGTGTTATGGTTTTCTAAAGTGCTATGATTTCAAAATGTTATGATTTCCAAAGTATTATAATTTCAAGTGTTTTGGTTTCGAAAGTGTTATAACTTTGAAAGTGCTATGATTTTGGAAATGTATATATTTGAAGTGGAAAATGATATTGTATTGATATGGTTTTGAAATGGATATGATATTTTGGTTTTGAAGTATAAACTATTTTGAAATGACTGCGGTGTTATAATAACGATTGGTTGTTAAAGAGACCGGGATCAGATGTTGTCATACTCTTTGCCAACTCCAAAAACCACTTTAACAACTGTGTATGCGTTGGAGATTCCATAATGAAGTAGGATGGTGGCAACGTTATCGAGGTATATACGTGGGCCTAACTCCCGTGAGTTAGCATAAGGTGGCTAAAACAGGAGCAATCGATGGGCCAATGAGGTAGCTCCTCTGATCGGACACACTCCTTCGATACCATTCTATTACTTTTTGATTGATTGGGTACACCCCTCGGATTTTTGGGAGTGTGGATCGAGGTGTGCGGTAGTGGCTGCTATGCGTTACCACCAGCCCGGAAGTGTAATTGGTATATCTACCCTGGCATTTCCTAGTTGTGCCGTGTCACCTACCCTAGCGTGCCTTCTACGAGTTTGTTTTGTACCATGCCTATGGAGTGCCCTCTAACGAGGCCCAGTACGGGGGAGATTACGAACTGTATAGACTATGGGAATATATAAAATGTGTTAAGGGGGATATGGGTAATGCCTTAATGCTATTTTGATAGTTTACTTTAGACATTATTATAATAGCGTATATTACTACATAGTGGATAGTTCCACGGATCCTTAGAGGATGGTTATCCCAAACATCCTTTGAGTTACTTGTATTTCAGTTGATATTTCACTTGAGTTGGATTTATTGATATAAGAATGTTAATCCCGACTCGAGTGTTTTTTGTTTTGCTTTACGCTCGGGTCAGACTGAGTGGCTCAGTGTTCGAGACTCACCTTTGGAGTTGGAGCTTTGCTTGGAGATCCATCTATATTGATTATGCTTTCAGTTATTCAGTTGATTCCAGTGATATATTCAGATTTTGTATTTGACTATTGTATTGAGACATCTATGTATTCGAGACCTCTGTTGTATCTTATTCAACTCTGTTGTATATATATAGTAGCTTCATGAACTACTATTCTTTTGTTTCCACTGCATTATTGTTATATTATTCTATGTTTGTGATTCTGTGATCTTTATTTACTATATATGCTGAGTTTTTGCCAAATTTAAATTAACAATCTGATATTTTGAGCAATTCAATTCCGACATATGTGGATGCGAATGGTTGAAAATTTCAGGCTGTTACAGGCAAGTTGTGCGAGTCGAAAGATTGCACGTAATAATTGTTCATGAGGGATCTTGTATGAATCTCCCCAAAAGGATTCTGAAAAGACTGTCATTGGATGACGTATTTATGTTTCGAACATAATTTTTCTAAACTAAAACAAAATCACTTTTATTAATAAAGAAATTCATAAAATGTTTATGAATACCTATTCTATTGCACTGAGAAACAATTGTTGTGTCAAGATATACCAACTTCATTGTGAAGAAATTTCTTTGAGGGATTACTGGTAATAAAATGGAATTTGATATGATCCATGGATAGAACTGATTATATGAGATGAAATGAAATTAACTAACCTAAACGAACACATAACATTAGGATGTCCAATAAGTATTCATGCACATCGAAGAGAAACTATGAGTTTCTTATTAATGTTGAAAATATATAATACTAGATTGTTTAATTAAACCATTGAGACTGCTGACTCTATATGCTATGATGCGCAAATCCGAAAGAATTCCAAGTACACTATCAAAATATAGATTTTGGTGGTCGTAACTAAAGGGATATGATCCATCGACCTCGACTGTGTCTTTATGAGTAAGACTAATGCAGTTGGAATTAAATGAGCAATGTTGATAAGAATAATATCGCAAATTTCAATTGTTGAAACTAGCGTAATAGATTCGATATTCAACATGTTCAAGTCAACTCGGATTTACTCACAAAATTATCGCTTGATAAGTCCTAGTGTTTTGGTACATATGTATTGAAATAGAAAATACTAAATAACAATTTAGAGTAAGTTGTTTACACATATTAACCAAAAATGTCTCAAAGTCAGTGGGAGCGATATTGAGTTTGTAAATCTTTGGATATGATCCAAGATATGATATGAAAGTATCATTTTATAAGCATCAAGATTGTAACGACCCAGAATTTTGAACAAATTAAATTGAGAATATTTAATTAATTTTAAATATTTGAATGATGATTTGATTTGAATCCCCGATATAACTTTGAATTTGGCAATTAAATTATAAAATTTAATCTGTTGATAGTCGAATAAAAATTTGAATCTTCAATTTTAAGTTGAAGAAAAATATTTCGAAAGCTTTTAAAATTTATATTGATAACACTGAAGATAACAGCAGCTTCAGAATTGAAATTTAAACTGTTTTGCTCAGTTTTGAATTTAATTGTTTGAATCGAATTTAAAAATAGCCGTCCGAGGCGCAGTCTCGGAATTCGACGAAACCAGTTCCATTGGGTCTGTAATATTGTATTATAACCGGATTTCAAATTTCGTATCGTTCGGAGTTGTTGGGTGAGAATACGTGTTGAAATTTAATCAGATTCAATTTAAAATTTAAATTTAAAGTTGGTCAAAGTCAGCAAATTATCTTCCTTGTATCACGTCTGATATCACGAAATTTATCGTGCAAACACGTTCTTCTGTCTTCTCCTTCCCTTCAGCCAGAAATCGCGCCTAAAATCACGTACCCCTTTCTACATTAACTCAAACGAAAGGCAATTCGTTCCTCGGTTCAAAATTTCCCTTTTCTCTTCAATTCTGTTCGAATTTCCTTCATTCCCCTATAAAAAAAATGGCTACGACAAACATTCCTCGTTCGAAATTTATGACCGTTTTCCCAAATTTAAATTCACGAACTTATTCGTGAAGCATCAAAATAAAAAAATCAAAGGGGCTCGCTTGGTTCTCGACGAAGGAGGCACTCGAGCTCGAGCTCGCGACCACGGCGACGAAATTGGCAAGTCAATCGAGGCGATGTCGAGGCCGAAGTCAAGTAGCAGAATGACGTCGACTGGGAATCTCGATTGAACGGGGGTAGATCGCGTTCGCGATGGGTTTCAGCAAGACGTGGATGGTTTGGAGTTGAAGTCGAGTAGTAGGTGTGGGCGATGTCGCGATGGGGTTCGTGGTGGCGTTCGATCGGAATTGGCTCGATGTCGAGGCTTGGCAGGAGAAGCTGGCGCTCGCATGTGCGAGTACGAGATTTGGTCGATGATGAAGTTTTGGGGTCGAAGGCAGAGGACTGGGTGGCAATGTTGATTGCAGTGAGGTATTCGAACCTTTTTCCTTTCCTTATTTTTTTTGTTTTGTTAAATTTTAATCAAATTAACATATGTACAGATTCTTTGATATTTAAATTACATAAAGAAGAAAAATTGTAAAAGTTTCAATTATGTACTGTTTAGAAAGAAGAAAATATATTTAAGATGGTTAACTTGTTTACTTGGCTTGTTAAATTATTTTATTTCGTTAATAAATATTCTAATCAAGTTATAAACTGTTGGAGGGAAACTTTTACAGTAAGATTTATAAAGCAGTAAGTTAAAGGAAATTTAGTTAAAGTTAATTTTTAGTTAAACAGATTTATCAAAAGAAAATATATATATTCTATAAGTATGTACATATGTAGTTTCCAGGAAATAAAATAAAATAAGTATAATATTTTGAAAATAATTTATTAAGGGAGTGGAAAAAAATCTGTTTAAAGGAGAAATACTGGTTTAAATAAAACTGCCAGTTAATTTAACTATTAAAATGTAATCACAAATGAATCAAAATTATCAAATGAAAATTTATTATTCGATTGATTCGAATATTAATAATTTGTATAATATTTATACAAGGTATAAATCAAGGAAATCAAGTCAAAATAGAAAATGGGATGGCAAAATAAAAGCTAAGGTGAGATTTTTCTCACTCAAATGAAAGTTGATTTTTACAGTTATTGATTTGATTGATTGACTGGTTTGGATGTGATATTAGATATAGTAGGATTATATCTATATATATGTAGCAATATATACATATTGGCATATGTATATATTGGATTGATGATTTCCCGCCTCGTATAGCGGATGAGACCCTATTGCGCCGTTAGTAAGCGGATATTTTTATAAAACCCATATACCGCGATATTCCACCTCGAAGTGGAATTGGTATTGTGCTAACGTCTGTGGATGCAGGGAAACAGGTTGGAGGGATCCAACTGGATTCCTCAACTGTATTTATTTATTTACAGATATTGATATATATTCTGTTCTCATATGATGATATATGATGTTTGATGTGTGATGGACTAATTGGTGCGTTGCATCATTGGATTCAAACTTTTGAAGTTTAAAAAAAAACGATTTTTACTTTAAAAAGGATTTTGAAGTGATTTTTGGAAAGTATACGATTTATTAAAATTTTGAATTTATTTATCTTAAATAAATAAATGTTATAAATTTAAAGTTATGGAAATTATAAGGTTTGTGAAATATAACCAAAAGATGATTTTTGAAATAAATAGTTAAGTAATTTATAAAATAGTTTAAATTTGGATTTTTGAATTATTAAAAATGATGTATGTAAAAGATGTACAAAATTGATATTTATCAATTAAAATTATTGGAATTTTAAAACGAGTTTATAAGTGTTAAAAATGAAATTTATAGAATTATAAATTGTGAAGATATGAACTTTATAGATTTATAAAGTGTGAAGTTATATAATGAATGAAATTTTAGAATAAAAGATTTATAAGAAGTTTACTTATAAATCGGATTTTTGCCTTTAAAAGGAATACTTATCGAATTGATTTATAAAGGAGATTTATAAATCAAAGTTGTTAGAAAATAGAAATAGAATTTATAAACATTGTTTTATAAATTCGAAATCAATTGAATTTGATAAATTAAATGTAGGAGGTTATTAAAGAAGATATATTCGCGATTTTGGATAGCGAATTATCTTTGAAATAAATGTGTAGAAAAGATTGAAATTTGGTTAAGTGAAGTATATTCACGATTTTGGACAGTGAATATATTATTGAATAAAATGGATTCATTTTTGAAGAAGTGATATTAAAAATGAAGTTAAACATTTTAAAGATGTTTTAAAATGTATTGTGAATCGAAATCATAGATTTCAACATTCATTGTTGAAATAGACGTTTTCGAGAAATAAGGAAATGATGGACTATAACACTGTTGTTATAATAAATGATTTCCGAAAGGAAATGTTTTTTTTATATAGTATTGGGATTTTCATATCTATCTTAAAATTCGAATCCCTATACTAGTGATTTTGAGTCGTCGTAACGATGTTTTACGTAACATTCGTTTTGACTCAAATAAATGTTGTTATAGTAAATGATTTCCTTAAAGAATGAATTTATACTTAAATTTGATTTAAGTATATCGAATATTTTCAAATGTTGAAAATAAAAGATTTGTGAAACACTTATTATTAAATAAGTATGGAATGTTTTCCAAAATGAAATGAAACGTTTGAGATTTTATCTTCTTAAAGATAAATCGAAAATGAATATTTGAAAACGATTGAAAATCGAATATTAGTAGATATTCGAAAAATGTAAATTCAATATGGAATTTATAAAGGAAATGGAAACTGTTTAGAAAAATAAATATTGATTTATTTTTGAAGTGGAAATTTTATATCTAGTAAAGATATTTTTGAAGATGAAATAATTTGGAAAATTATTTGGAATCTGATGATGTTGCGCATCTTTATTGATAGTTAAATAACCGACTATCAATAATTACCTTGAATGGTATTTGTTGTGAATTGGATGAATGTGAATGCCACACTTATTTTTAAATAATAAGCGCTCACTATTCGGGTTAGCCGAGAAAGGACCATGGGGTCGTATAACCCATTCCGAATATGTGATACGTCGTTATGAATTGCATTCGAAGACCGGTGTTGAAGACCGGATATTTTTGAAAACGGAAGGATTACCGTCGAGTTACTCTACATCGGCTGATCTCCGGTTTAGAGGTTTTTATCACCCTTAGTGACGGGAAGTCCGGACGTGATTAGAAATTTATCCGAAAATGCAAGGGCTTCGTGAGAAGTGCCTTCGGTTCTGTTCGATCCCGGAACAGACTTGTATGGATTGTGTGTCTGACGTTACAATTTGAGATATAAAGCTGATTTCTTTCAAATACATTTCTGTTGGTGGCGGAGAATTTATTCTCTTAGCTTAACACCCTTCTCTGAGACGTACGAGCTCAAAGGTTATGTAGTTGAAATTTATCAGCGATATATCCCAATTTGGTAACGTGGCATACTGAGTGTTGCTGTGAAATGATCAGTGTTTGATCATTTGCGATATGATCATTTGTTTGATCTTATATCTTTGTGATCATAGGTTGATCATTTGTTTGACCCGAAGCATGGCTTTGTAGAAAGCGTAGCTTTGTGGACGAGACTTCGTCGAGCCTCACACCCCGGAAATGGTCAAAACAGGAAGGATGCGGCAAGGTTCTAGGGAGTAGCGCCCCTTAGTGTATGTCATTCCTTCTGGATAAAGGTGGTATCATGGTATGGAGCCCAGATACTTAACCTCTGTGGTTACTGCATTATTTTTACTATGTGGTTTGTTGCGAATCGGGGATCCTCGGGAAGATCGGTGACGATCGGGGGATGGCATACGCGTGTCAGTAGTTACCTACTTTTGCAGAGGTAACCCGGCCTTGTGTTGGCAGAGATCTAACCGTAATGTTAGGTTATTTCTCGGGTCGTCTATTCCAGGGACGTACCCATCGTGGATAGGAAGTTCCTTGGCCTGACCATTTGTTGGAAATCTAAAGAAACAATACGAGCCTTTGCAATTTCAATTGTATAACCTGTCTCCTCAGGAGGCAGCTATAGCAGGCATAATATAATGGTACCTATGCTGGCTAAGATTTATATTATACTTTCGAAATGTTTTCCACTATGCACTAATAATAATATCAAAAAGAATTTGATTTTGCGTAGTAAGCATCTTTGACTATCATAAGAAGAAATCTCCTCCAAGTCTGCGTTTGCATTGTGTGTGTGTGGTGGGAGGTCTTATGGTAGTTTCATTTTCCAAAATCATTGCGAATTGACATTAAAAGTTTTCCTGTTGTTTATTTTAAAGATAAACTGTTTTACGATCTCACACCAGTCACCATGACTGACTCGGAGTTTATTGTTTCCCTTCTAAACTCTGGGTGCCCACCAATTTCCACACGGGCAGCCTAGAGTTATGTTATCAGGATATTCTGGAGCTTTGGAGATAAGCTGGATGACGAGACGTAGTATTTGTATTTGATATTATTTATTCCGCTGTGTATTCTGTATGAGGACAAGTTTATATAACTGTCCATTGATTTGCTGTGTTGTATTGAGTTGTATATTGACTCTGATGATTGATGTATGTATAAAATGATATAGTTTTTTGTTTAAAAATTATTCAATTATCTATTATATGTTGTTCCGCTGCGATATGTGAGATTTTGATATTGTTTCTGTGTCTTCTGTTGTTCTTCTTTCTTCTCTTTTTCTTCTATCTTCTTCTTCTTCTGCCTTTTCTTCTTTCTTAAACCCTCACTATTGGAGTTTCCGGCACTCGATTGCTCGACAGTCGATAAAGTGAGTATCGATGTCGAATTTTCGGAAGTCGAAAATTCCCGTACGTGACAGCGTGGTATCGGAGCATATGGTTAAGCGACAACCCTGCTCTGTTGGGTGTTACTCATTAGAGATAGAGTCAGTAGTACTCTAGAATGAGTTGAGTGTAATAATAGATACGAGTGCGTATTTGTTAGTGAATATAAAATTGTTTTATATTGTGATGATTGGTTTGTTGAGTGGTATATGGATTCTGGTCGGTATTTTCCGTACAACTCTATCGATAGGGATCTCTAAACACTTATATAGAACAATTCGGCACAGTATTGTTTTAAATAGGGTAAATGAAATAATTTTGCCCAAAACTATTTTTGTATAGAAAAGAAATAATTTTCTATGAATTATTATAGTATATGGATGTTTGGTTGTTAGAAAGTGATAATATTGAAATGTTATCATTATTATATGAAATTGAATAAGAAATTGAAATCATAACTCCAAAGTTAAGGAATTCCAGAGAAGTTTTTGGAAATGTTTGAAAAGAATTTGAAAATTTTGGAGATTTGGAAAGTTTAATTCCATTTTGATTTGAAAATAAATTTCAAAGGTTTTAAAAAATGTTTTTGGAGAGTTGAAAGCTCTAAACTCTTTTCGGTCGCTGGAAAATAACTTCGGTAATGACTGCAGCATTATCAATGTTCATTTTCGGGTTTCCAAAAGAGGAATTGCTGCTAAATTATTTTAAATGGAAGTGGTTTGAAAAATTTGGATTTTGTTTTAGAAAATTCAAAGGATAATTTGAATTGTTTTCAAAAATGGTTTTGAAAATGTTATTAAGACTCTGGAATGCTATATAAAAATATTGATGAGAATAATAAATGAGTTGATAACTTATACAATTTGTTGTGAATTTAGATTGAATAAATTTAACTTAAGGAATTTTAAGTTGAATCAAATTAAGTATAAGTGAATCAATTAAATAAAGTGAAAAGATTTCTTAAAGAAAATTTATTAAGTTGAAGATAAATTTGGAGTAGTAATAAATAAATTGGAATGTAAATAAGTCGAGGACTTATAAATATTTGAAAATTTGATGTATGAGATGCAAATTGAAAATGAATGAATTTGTGAACGAATAAATAAATTTGCAAGTGCAAGAAAATGGAATTGAAATGTTAAAATTCATTTTGAATTTGTAAGTAAGCAAGACTGAATTGAATTCAGATTTGTTGAAAACAAAGTGAACTATTAAACTAAAATTAGTAAGTGAAGCTAATAGAATCCAAATTTAATTAAAATTGTGAATTGAATTCAAATGAATGTGAACTGTAAAATTGATGACAATGGTTATGTAACTCCAATAGTGAATTAGAGATAGTATAAGAAGCAGTTTATATTGAAAATTTTGTAATCAAATTTGCAAAATGATTTGAATGCTGTAACTAGATATTATGGCTAGTAGGATATACAGGTATAAAGGAATTGGAATTTTGATTTCAAAGATAATTTGAATTGCTCGACAAAAGGTATGTATTTGAATTTCAAATATGAGTTTTTGATGATTTCTTGTCTAGCCGCTTGGCTTTTTCTTTTTCTTTTTGAAATCTGAGAGTCCGTAGGGACGTTTTGTAGTCGTGCCGTATTAGCCGCGCAAAGGAGACGCTGGCGAAATTTTTTGGAAATTTAGGGCGTTAGAAAATTTTTGGGAAAATTTTGAAAGTTTAAAATTCGATTTGAATTTAAATTTGAATGGTTAAGTAAAACAATGTTGTTTTGAAACTTATAATTGAAATTGGAGAGTTAGTTAAAATGATAACGAATCTTTAGTAGAAAGATTTGTTTTGAAAAATTTTTGATAAAACTATTTGAATTTAAGGAAAATAGTATACGAGTTAAGGACATTTTTTCCTGACTTGTAATTTCGGGACGAAATTCTTTTAAGGAGGGAAGTCTGTAACGACCCAGAATTTTGAACAAATTAAATTGACAATATTTAATTAATTTTAAATATTTGAACGATGATTTGATTTGAATCCCCGATATAACTTTGAATTTGGCAATTAAATTATAAAATTTAATCTGTTGATAGTCGAATAAAAATTTGAATCTTCAATTTTAAGTTGAAGAAAAATATTTCGAAAGCTTTTAAAATTTATATTGATAACACTGAAAATAACAGCAGCTTCAGAATTGAAATTTAAACTGTTTTGCTCAGTTTTGAATTTAATTGTTTGAATCGAATTTAAAAATAGCCGTCCGAGGCGCAGTCTCGGAATTCGACGAAACCAGTTCCATTGGGTCCGAAATATTGTATTATTACCGGATTTCAAATTTCGTATCGTTCGGAGTTGTTGGGTGAGAATACGTGTTGAAATTTAATCAGATTCAATTTAAAATTTAAATTTAAAGTTGGTCAAAGTCAGCAAATTATCTTCCTTGTATCACGTCTGATATCACGAAATTTATCGTGCAAACACGTTCTTCTGTCTTCTCCTTCCCTTCAGCCAGAAATCGCGCCTAAAATCACGTACCCCTTTCTACATTAACTCAAACGAAAGGCAATTCGTTCCTCAGTTCAAAATTTCCCTTTTCTCTTCAATTCTGTTCGAATTTCCTTCATTCCCCTATAAAAAAAATGGCTACGACAAACATTCCTCGTTCGAAATTTATGACCGTTTTCCCAAATTTAAATTCACGAACTTATTCGTGAAGCATCAAAATAAAAAAATCAAAGGGGCTCGCTTGGTTCTCGACGAAGGAGGCACTCGAGCTCGAGCTCGCGACCACGGCGACGAAATTGGCAAGTCAATCGAGGCGATGTCGAGGCCGAAGTCAAGTAGCAGAATGACGTCGACTGGGAATCTCGATTGAACGGGGGTAGATTGCGTTCGCGATGGGTTTCAGCAAGACGTGGATGGTTTGGAGTTGAAGTCGAGTAGCAGGTGTGGGCGATGGCGCGATGGGGTTCGTGGTGGCGTTCGATCGGAATTGGCTCGATGTCGAGGCTTGGCAGGAGAAGCTGGCGCTCGCATGTGCGAGTACGAGATTTGGTCGATGATGAAGTTTTGGGGTCGAAGGTAGAGGACTGGGTGGCAATGTTGATTGCAGTGAGGTATTCGAACCTTTTTCCTTTCCTTATTTTTTTTTGTTTTGTTAAATTTTAATCAAATTAACATATGTACAGATTCTTTGATATTTAAATTACAGAAAGAAGAAAAATTGTAAAAGTTTCAATTATGTACTGTTTAGAAAGAAGAAAATATATTTAAGATGGTTAACTTGTTTACTTGGCTTGTTAAATTATTTTATTTCGTTAATAAATATTCTAATCAAGTTATAAACTGTTGGAGGGAAACTTTTACAGTAAGATTTATAAAGCAGTAAGTTAAAGGAAATTTAGTTAAAGTTAATTTTTAGTTAAACAGATTTATCAAAAGAAAATATATATATTCTATAAGTATGTACATATGTAGTTTCCAGGAAATAAAATAAAATAAGTATAATATTTTGAAAATAATTTATTAAGGGAGTGGAAAAAAATCTGTTTAAAGGAGAAATACTGGTTTAAATAAAACTGCCAGTTAATTTAACTATTAAAATGTAATCATAGATGAATCAAAATTATCAAATGAAAATTTATTATTCGATTGATTCGAATATTAATAATTTGTATAATATTTATACAAGGTATAAATCAAGGAAATCAAGTCAAGATAGAAAATGGGATGGCAAAATAAAAGCTAAGGTGAGATTTTTTTCACTCAAATGAAAGTTGATTTTTACAGTTATTGATTTGATTGATTGACTGTTTTGGATGTGATATTAGATATAGTAGGATTATATCTATATATATGCAGCAATATATACATATTGGCATATGTATATATTGGATTGATGATTTCCCGCCTCGTATAGCGGATGAGACCCTATTGCGCCGTTAGTAAGCGGATATTTTTATAAAACCCATATACCGCGATATTCCACCTCGAAGTGGAATTGGTATTGTGCTAACGTCTGTGGATGCAGGGAAACAGGTTGTAGGGATCCAACTGGATTCCTCAACTGTATTTATTTATTTACAGATATTGATATATATTTTGTTCTCATATGATGATATATGATGTTTGATGTGTGATGGACTAATTGGTGCGTTGCATCATTGGATTCAAACTTTTGAAGTTTTAAAAAAAAAATAATAACGATTTTTACTTTAAAAAGGATTTTGAAGTGATTTTTGGAAAGTATACGATTTATTAAAATTTTGAATTTATTTATCTTAAATAAATAAATGTTATAAATTTAAAGTTATGGAAATTATAAGGTTTGTGAAATATAACCAAAAGATGATTTTTGAAATAAATAGTTAAGTAATTTATAAAATAGTTTAAATTTGGATTTTTGAATTATTAAAAATGATGTATGTAAAAGATGTACAAAATTGATATTTATCAATTAAAATTATTGGAATTTTAAAACGAGTTTATAAGTGTTAAAAATGAAATTTATAGAATTATAAATTGTGAAGATATGAACTTTATAGATTTATAAAGTGTGAAGTTATATAATGAATGAAATTTTAGAATAAAAGATTTATAAGAAGTTTACTTATAAATCGGATTTTTGCCTTTAAAAGGAATACTTATCGAATTGATTTATAAAGGAGATTTATAAATCAAAGTTGTTAGAAAATAGAAATAGAATTTATAAACGTTGTTTTATAAATTTGAAATCAATTGAATTTGATAAATTAAATGTAGGAGGTTATTAAAGAAGATATATTCGCGATTTTGGATAGCGAATTATCTTTGAAATAAATGTGTAGAAAAGATTGAAATTTGGTTAAGTGAAGTATATTCACGATTTTGGACAGTGAATATATTATTGAATAAAATGGATTCATTTTTGAAGAAGTGATATTAAAAATGAAGTTAAACATTTTAAAGATGTTTTAAAATGTATTGTGAATCGAAATCATAGATTTCAACATTCATTGTTGAAATAGACGTTTTCGAGAAATAAGGAAATGATGGACTATAACACTGTTGTTATAATAAATGATTTTCGAAAGGAAATGTTTTTTTTATATAGTATTGGGATTTTCATATCTATCTTAAAATTCGAATCCCTATACTAGTGATTTTGAGTCGTCGTAACGATGTTTTACGTAACATTCGTTTTGACTCAAATAAATGTTGTTATAGTAAATGATTTCCTTAAAGAATGAATTTATACTTAAATTTGATTTAAGTATATCGAATATTTTCAAATGTTGAAAATAAAAGATTTGTGAAACACTTATTATTAAATAAGTATGGAATGTTTTCCAAAATGAAATGAAACGTTTGAGATTTTATCTTCTTAAAGATAAATCGAAAATGAATATTTGAAAACGATTGAAAATCGAATATTAGTAGATATTCGAAAAATGTAAATTCAATATGGAATTTATAAAGGAAATGGAAACTGTTTAGAAAAATAAATATTGATTTATTTTTGAAGTGGAAATTTTATATCTAGTAAAGATATTTTTGAAGATGAAATAATTTGGAAAATTATTTGGAATCTGATGATGTTGCGCATCTTTATTGATAGTTAAATAACCGACTATCAATAATTACCTTGAATGGTATTTGTTGTGAATTGGATGAATGTGAATGCCACACTTATTTTTAAATAATAAGCGCTCACTATTCGGGTTAGCCGGGAAAGGACCATGGGGTCGTATAACCCATTCCGAATATGTGATACGTCGTTATGAATTGCATTCGAAGACCGGTGTTGAAGACCGGATATTTTTGAAAACGGAAGGATTACCATCGAGTTACTCTACATCGGCTGATCTCCGGTTTAGAGGTTTTTATCACCCTTAGTGACGGGAAGTCCGGACGTGATTAGAAATTTATCCGGAAATGCAAGGGCTTCGTGAGAAGTGCCTTCGGTTCTGTTCGATCCCGGAACAGACTTGTATGGATTGTGTGTCTGACGTTACAATTTGAGATATAAAGCTGATTTCTTTCAAATACATTTCTGTTGGTGGCGGAGAATTTATTCTCTTAGCTTAACACCCTTCTTTGAGACGTACGAGCTCAAAGGTTATGTAGTTGAAATTTATCAGCGATATATCCCAATTTGGTAACGTGGCATACTGAGTGTTGCTGTGAAATGATCAGTGTTTGATCATTTGCGATATGATCATTTGTTTGATCTTATATCTTTGTGATCATAGGTTAATCATTTGTTTGACCCGAAGCATGGCTTTGTAGAAAGCGTAGCTTTGTGGACGAGACTTCGTCGAGCCTCACACCCCGGAAATGGTCAAAACAGGAAGGATGCGGCAAGGTTCTAGGGAGTAGCGCCTGTAATAACCCTATATTTTGTGATTATTTTAATTGTATATTTTGGTTATTTTAATTGATTTCCTGATTTAAAAACTTTATTTTATTTATTAAAATGAATAAATTTTGTTATTTTAAATATAAATTTTGATTTTGATGTGAATTAGAATTCCAAACATGACTAAAAAGAATATTTTCCAGAAAAGTGAATTTTGGTCAATATGGTCAAAATTTGACTTTTAATTCAGAAATTTGAAAGTTTGAAAATTTGAATTTTTTCTTTTATTATGAAATTAAATAAAATTTTAAGAATAATGCTTTTCGTTTCGTTAAAATCCGATTTATAATGTGAAAGTTATGCCTTTTTCAATATTGAGTGTAATTTGTTGTATTTAACAAAATTGTTTATTTTAAATTATATAAATAATATTTTTATTTGGTCATGTAATGTTCAAATTTTTGTTTATATGGGTAAAATAACATGTTATGTATATATTTTGGTTTTAAAACATTTTTCAAAATGTAATTGACATTTTCCAAAGTCAGTTGTATTCTGTTTATAATTTCTAATTTCCAGTTTCATTTAATTAAAGAATTTTTTTTGTTTATTTTCTAATTTCTTAAGACTTTATTTTATTTTAATTTACACTTCATTTTATTCAGAATTTTTTTTTTCTTGACTTTTATTGGTTAGAAGTAAAGTTGTAATTTTTCTAAAACTAGTGATATTCTATTTGTAAATTTTAAGTCCTGTTTTGAATTTTTAAGCAATTTCTTTAATTCTTTTTCTATTTTATTTAAATTTAATTATTTATTTTCATTTTATTTTACTTTGTTTCAGTATTAAAACTCATTTTACTAAATTATCATTGGTTTTTATTTAATTAAAAAGAATGGAAATTTGAAGAGACAAAAGGTTTCAAAACAATGACTTTTGGGTTGCTAGACTTTTCAAATCATTGGCCGTTCCTTTCTAATTGATAGCCGTGAGTTCCTTAACTCATTTTCACGTGAAAACACCTCCTTTTCACTTCATTTTCACAGCACTTCAGATCTGAGAAAAATTAGTAATGTCTTCTTCTTCTTTTTCCACTTTTTCCCTTCATTTTATTGAATTTTCTATTAAAATTTGCCTTGCTTCTTCATAGTGTTGATCGGCCATAGCCTCTCCACCACCTCCACGACCAGCACCACCACCATCCACAGCCACATCACCCTCCTCTCCATTTGTCTTGACCAGGTTGTGACCATCACTTGAAGGTAGCACCACAAAAAATCCACACAAACATTGCAAAACTCCTTAAACCAATGCCTAGCCACCTTAGCACCTTCACCACCACCATAGTTCACCTTGGCCACCCCTTAGCCGCCACCACCTGCTCCTCCACCACCTCTGGCCTCTGCTCCAGCCACCACCAGACCTGCTCATGCCAAGGCCGAGCCCAATCCATGTAAGGCCAAGCCTTGTTGTTACACCCAAACACTCTTTTGTTGCCTTGACCATTTGCATTCCTACCTTGTAACTCCCCTCCATGTTCATGCTTGTAGCCTTACCTTTTCCAGACCCATACCTAATCCAAACCAAGTACAAACCTGACCTAATTGATCCCCTAGGCCATGCAAACAAATAGAGAAAGCATGGCAAAAGATTTGGCATTCGTATCTCTCTTTATTTAAAAGTTATTTCATTTCTAGTGTATTGAAATTTATGGTTCGCTTTGATTTTTGTTTGGGTTATAACACAAGATCTATATCATTGGATTTTCTCTCCACACTCAAATTGTATTAGAGTTGTCGTGCCCTCGTAATCTTTGTGTTGTGAGCTTTGTTGGCAAATCTTCAGCTTAACAGGTGAGTTATTCTCACCAGACAATATGTACATATATAACTAGTGAATTGACCCCTTTTGAATCTGTAAAATGTATTATCATGTTACACTTGCTATGTTATGATTTTATGATGTTCACCCATGCTTAAACACCTATTATATTATATGTTACTGTTATATTATGCTGTTCTATTATTTTTATCAGTTTATCACACTGCAAGTTCCCTTTAGATTAAAATCACTATGGGTTGAAATGATACATACCCGAACGGACTTTAGAATAGGAGAAAATCATTATGGGCTGAAATGATAGGCCTGAATGATTTTCAATTATTTTTTTCATCTCCTTGGGATTGCGGGTTTGAAATGATCAAACCCGGGTTTTCTTTGTAAATTACAGGTTGAAATGATATATTACCTGTATCACTTTACCTAGACTAGAAATGAAATACAGACCCGTAGTTAAAATATGTTTTATAAATTTTTTTAAAAATATTTTTAAAATGTAAATATTATGATATTTTGATTTAAACTAAATAAAAATGATTTTTTGTAAAGCATTATTGATTTTCTGAAAATTTATAAGTGAAATAAATTAATGGTAAAATTAGAAAATTTGAAATGTAAGTTATTTTTGGAAATTTTAATTTGGTGATAATTGGAATTTAAATTAAATGTGAAATGTGATAAATTCATGATAATTTGGATTAAAGTGAATTTAAATGATTTTTTATATTATATTAATGATTTTGAATAAAGTTAAAATGTGAAATGAATGAATATTTAAGTTGAAATTTTGAAATATAACTAAAATTGGAAATTTGTGAATTTGGCTTAAAAGTGAATTTTAAGTTAAGTAAATAAAAAATGGAATTAAGTTATATTTGAAAATTTAAACTTAAGTGTTAAGTTAATTTAATTTAATGAATTTATAATTTAATATTGGAATTTAATAAGTGAATTATTATTAAATTTTGATTTTTGAATGGAGTTTTAACTTTATAAAATCATGAATATAAGGGTATTTGAATAATTGTTTTAAAAGTGAAATTATATGATTTTATAAGTAAAGAAATGATTTATATAAAAATATAATTGTTTGTGAAATTATACTGAATATTTGAAGTTAGTTAACTGCATTTCTGAAACGCTATTAAATTCTAATGTAAATGATAATACAACATTTGTAAATGTTGTAGTTGATAATAATGAACCAAATGGCTGAATTTAATTAAAGGCTATTATGGCATTTTTGTAAATGTTATAATGGTTGAATTTAACTAAGTTTATTTGAAACTAATGTAACCCTATTACAGCATTTTAAATGCTGTCTTTTGTTAAATTGAACTGTTTTAAATGTGACTTTCATAGCATTTTCTAAATGTTGCGAAAGTTGAATTTTCATTGTTTTAATTAATTTAAGTGAACGAATGAACTTTGAAAGATTAAAATTTTGGAAATTTAATAATTTAATTATTTAATATAATAACTTCATTTTATGATTTAAAATGAAGTAATTTGTTTCGTAATATAAACTATTTTGAAATATGATATTTTGATATTTTGAACTGGATTTTTGAATGATATTGAATTTTAAAATGATATTTGATTTCGAAATATAAATTACCAATTTTGAAATTTTAACCACGGGATGTATTTAATTTATGGTTTAACTGATCCTTAGAGGATGGGCGATCCCAAGCATCCTTTAAGTTATTATGCATTACTGCTACAGTTCACTTGAGTTGGTTTACATTATATAAGTATATATTGTCCTGACTCGAGTGTTTTGTATTTTGCTTTACGCTCGGGTCAGCCTGAGTATTTACAGCTTAGATTTGGATCTCTTTCTGGAGCTAGGAATCGTTGGAGATTCTGCTTATCTAGTTATCTATCCATTCCAGTTTCAGTTGTTCTATTTCAGCTCTGGTATTATAAACTTCTATGTATTTGAGATTTCTATTGTATATGTTTTCAAACAGATATTATGTATTTTGTTTTGAGAGTTTGTTATAGTAGCTTCATGAACTACTATGGTTTTTATATTCCGCTGCGAGTTATTCTGATATTCTGTGTCTGTGATTCTGTATTTGATTTTATTTGCTCCAAATTTTATTACAATCTGTTATTTTGAATTATTCAAGTCAGACATGCGTGGATTATTGTCGATTTGAATGGTCCAAAATACCGGGTCGTTACAGTTGGTATCAGAGCTTTGGTTTTTGGCAAACCTTAGCCTGCGGAGCAAAAACTCATTAGAGATAGGGTAGAAATACCCTAGAATGAGTGAAATCTATCTCAGAATCATTTCTTTGTGAGAGAACGTATTTTCGAAGTATAAAATGATTTTCAAATGATTTTTAAAGAATTTTCAAAGATTATTTTGATATAAATTTCCTTGCTTTGAAAGTAAAATATTTCTTAAACTTCATTCCTTTTGTATCCACCTTGTTAGTAATTTCTTTGATTAGGATCCTCTAAAATTTTGAACTTCTCTCTTGATTGATCTAGATCCGTTGTTGATAGGAATCTATTTTGAGTATGGCAAAATCTGTAGTTTGTTAGGTTGTTTTGAGTAAACTCTGTTGTATCCTTTTCTTAGCTAAAGTTGTCCAACTAAAGATATTTATGCTTCTGTTTTCGTATGTTATGAATTCGAGTCTTTCCAAATTTTGAATGGGAATTTTTCTGTATCGATATAGGTTATATTTCTCTAATCTTCGTTTGGATTCTTATCGAATAAGATTCCTTTGAATTTTGGAATGCTCACTTGTTCTGAAATCCATTCCTATCTCCCCTAATTGTATTCTTTTGATTTTGGAGCATTGCATCACTCCACTTTGTATGACCTTTATAGGGTGGCGATTCCGCCAATCTTTGAATGATTATAATTGGCATTGATTCACCGGAGATTTCTGTATCCTCGGTTTACGATGTTTTCTATCTTCTGCTATATTTAGATTCTATCTCTGGTAATCGAAGGTCGATTTTCCTTAGATTTTCGCATCGATTATATTCCTGAAATCACGGTTGACCGGTTAAGGTCGCCCACGATTCATATAGGCTTATCCATCTTGTATTTGGTAATTTAATTATCTTATCTTCGTTTGAGCCTATCTTTGAATTAGAATTCTATTTGATTAGAGTGCTTCTAAATTTGAATCTCTGTTTTGCTTTGAAATCCATCCTTGAATCGTCCCTTGGAAAGTTTGTGGTTGATTGTCTTTTGAAAATTGTGTATTCATCATAGTTTTTATTTTGATAAGGATGGCCATATTTTTATATAAAGATGAAATGTTTTTGATAAGGATTATATACTTTTTTAAAAAATGATAATTTGAGGTTTTGAAAGGATTTGTAATTTTGAAAAAAAAGTATATAAGAAATTTGATTTATAACTGAAGGATTTTAAATTTGAAATTCGAGAATTGAACTCCGGTATTTTGAAATTGGTTTTAAGATTTTGAAATATATAATAATATGATTTAAAAGTATTTTCCGAATAAGAAATGTTTCAAATGATTTTAATAAGTTTTTGATGAGTTTCGAAGAAATTTCAAAAGAAGTTTGAGTAAATAGAAGTCCAGAACTTACTTATGTCGCTGGAAAATAATTTCGGTGATGAGTGCATGCATCATCGACATTGATTTTCGAGTTTCAGAGTGAGGGAAAGGCCACTTTAATAGCATTGCTATGCGAGTGATTTTGTGAAACCACTTTGATTTCAAATTCCGAAGTAAGATTTGATACTCGAAAGATATATGTATATTTGAAATGATTTGAAGTAAGCCGGTGTTCGTTCCTTGAGTTTTGGATTTGAAATAACGCTATCTATTAAAATTAATTTACTGATTTGTTGTTGATTTCCAACTCTTGAATTTGAAAATGATTTCTTTGACTATTTGAATGTTCGAGCACTTCCAAATCAAGGTAAACTTTTTCAAAGGTAAGAAATTTTGAAAAGTAATTTGATAAAGTATATAAGTTTGTTTTGAATGTTTAAGTATGAAGTAATATGATTTAAATAAGTTGAAACTGTTTGGTTAAGTAAATGAATAAAGCAATTTTAAAATTTTCTAATATGAAATTTAGATTTGAAATGTTTTAAAAAGAATTTGGTCTTCAAAATATTTTGAATAAAATTTAGTTTAAATGTTTTAACTTAGTAACATCTTTATGAAACTATATATTTAACAAGTTGAAATAAATATATAAGTTGTACGTATGCTGTTTTATTCGCATAATTAATTTGATCCAAGTTTGAGTACACAAGTTCGAGGTGGATTACACCATTTCGTGTTAGGATTTTTCATTCGATTCTTGATGGCGAATATTTGATATGGATTTTGGGCTTGATTCTAGAATTCTCTATCGTAGTATATGGCTATGCAAGGAGACTGATGGCTTCTAGTCGAGAAACCATATCGAAATCCGCATTAGGGAAGTCGAATGGACAATACTAGTTCGAAAGCGAACTTGTGTGATCAAGCGAGCGATCAAATGTAGTTTTGCGAAATGATGACGTATGTACATCTTATATCCTAATATCATTTATATATTTTAACGCTGAAATTGAAAGCTGTCGAGTTAAAATATCTTTGCTTACTAAAAGAAAATTCCAATTTAAATCACAAAGATATATAACCCATAAAAGCAAAGATATTCAAATCCCATATGGCTCTTCATACAGCGAAATTTATTTTGGAAAATTTGATCCTTATATAAGACGGACCTTACGTAAGTATAAGATGATTTTGAAAACTTTTGATTTTGGAAATGAATTGGTTGACTTAAATTATATTGATTTGGAAATTTGGATTTATTTTCAAAAATCTATTATTTTGGAAACTTTGAAACTAAAGATATTTAATTTGAGAAGAAAATAATTTGGTGAAATTGTATATGATTTTGAAATTGAACTGATATTGAAACAAATTGAAATTTGAGAACCTTATGTTACTAAACACTTGATTTGGGAGTTGTCGAACTTATATAAAAATGATTTGTATGAGTATGAAATTGATTCGAAAACTATAGATTTGAAAAGGTACTCAATTTGAAAGTGAAATCTTATAAAATTGAAGTCTATATAAGTATGATTTGATATACTATTGATTTTGGAAAGTATACGATTTGGAAATTAAATCTTATATATAATGTATTTTATATAAGTACGATATTTGAAAGTGATTTGAAAAGGTACTATATGATACATATTTTCGAAGTAAAGATATGGAAAGTGCCTTCTGCTTGATATCCGATTTGTGGCCACATCTTGGATTCATTCTATCGATATTATTCTCTCTAATTTTTGGTTTTCCGGATATGATACTCGAGTGTCCTTCGAATTCCATGGCGTTACCCATGGTCTTATTGTTCTCTCGTGACTACATAGCGCAACTGCCTGGCTGAGTCTTGCCTAGGGGTACGGATTGTTTCCTGGGGGATCCAGGCGTAATCATTGTGTATCCTGCAATCTGTGTAGGTCGCGAATAGTAGCGCAAATGCTTGGCTGAGTCTTGCCTGGGGGTACGGATTGTTTCCTGGGGGATCCAGGCGTAACCATTGTGTATCCTGCATTCTACTAGTCATCATGGCGTAACTCGCAGGGCTGAGAAAGCTTACGGATATGGATTGTTTCCTGGGGGATCCAGGCGTAACCATTGTGTATCTGCGAACCATGGTTAGACAAAGGTTTTGATTCGTTTTTGTTTGGATTGTACTTTCCATATCTGTTTTTAAAGGTTTTCCCAGTATTTTCACTAGGTGTTGAAACAAGTCTACTAAGTACCTGGAGAATTCTAGTTTTGCGCCTGATCAACGCACTGCCAGAGTCTGCAGGAACGAGGATAAACTTGTTAAGACATCGAGTTAAAAAGTATTTTGATAAAATATTATAAAGGATATTTTGATCAGTTATTTCCTTTCTAAAAGATTTTAAAGTGTTTTAAATATTGTTTACCTCTTCAACCAACAATTTTAAAATAATGGTTCATCCTTGTCTTTCAACCTGTTTTCCCTTCTAGCTACTTTTTCCCTACCTTCTTTCCGGATGTCTTCCAACCTATTGTTCTTTCTAGTTGTCTCTCCGCTTCCTTTCTTTTCGGGGACGAAAAGATTTGAGTAGGGGAGAGTGTAATAACCCTATATTTTGTGATTATTTTAATTGTATATTTTGGTTATTTTAATTGATTTCCTGATTTAAAAACTTTATTTTATTTATTAAAATGAATAAATTTTGTTATTTTAAATATAAATTTTGATTTTGATGTGAATTAGAATTCCAAACATGACTAAAAAGAATATTTTCCAGAAAAGTGAATTTTGGTCAATATGGTCAAAATTTGACTTTTAATTCAGAAATTTGAAAGTTTGAAAATTTGAATTTTTTCTTTTATTATGAAATTAAATAAAATTTTAAGAATAATGCTTTTCGTTTCGTTAAAATCCGATTTATAATGTGAAAGTTATGCCTTTTTCAATATTGAGTGTAATTTGTTGTATTTAACAAAATTGTTTATTTTAAATTATATAAATAATATTTTTATTTGGTCATGTAATGTTCAAATTTTTGTTTATATGGGTAAAATAACATGTTATGTATATATTTTGGTTTTAAAACATTTTTCAAAATGTAATTGACATTTTCCAAAGTCAGTTGTATTCTGTTTATAATTTCTAATTTCCAGTTTCATTTAATTAAAGAATTTTTTTTGTTTATTTTCTAATTTCTTAAGACTTTATTTTATTTTAATTTACACTTCATTTTATTCAGAATTTTTTTTTTCTTGACTTTTATTGGTTAGAAGTAAAGTTGTAATTTTTCTAAAACTAGTGATATTCTATTTGTAAATTTTAAGTCCTGTTTTGAATTTTTAAGCAATTTCTTTAATTCTTTTTCTATTTTATTTAAATTTAATTATTTATTTTCATTTTATTTTACTTTGTTTCAGTATTAAAACTCATTTTACTAAATTATCATTGGTTTTTATTTAATTAAAAAGAATGGAAATTTGAAGAGACAAAAGGTTTCAAAACAATGACTTTTGGGTTGCTAGACTTTTCAAATCATTGGCCGTTCCTTTCTAATTGATAGCCGTGAGTTCCTTAACTCATTTTCACGTGAAAACACCTCCTTTTCACTTCATTTTCACAGCACTTCAGATCTGAGAAAAATTAGTAATGTCTTCTTCTTCTTTTTCCACTTTTTCCCTTCATTTTATTGAATTTTCTATTAAAATTTGCCTTGCTTCTTCATAGTGTTGATCGGCCATAGCCTCTCCACCACCTCCACGACCAGCACCACCACCATCCACAGCCACATCACCCTCCTCTCCATTTGTCTTGACCAGGTTGTGACCATCACTTGAAGGTAGCACCACAAAAAATCCACACAAACATTGCAAAACTCCTTAAACCAATGCCTAGCCACCTTAGCACCTTCACCACCACCATAGTTCACCTTGGCCACCCCTTAGCCGCCACCACCTGCTCCTCCACCACCTCTGGCCTCTGCTCCAGCCACCACCAGACCTGCTCATGCCAAGGCCGAGCCCAATCCATGTAAGGCCAAGCCTTGTTGTTACACCCAAACACTCTTTTGTTGCCTTGACCATTTGCATTCCTACCTTGTAACTCCCCTCCATGTTCATGCTTGTAGCCTTACCTTTTCCAGACCCATACCTAATCCAAACCAAGTACAAACCTGACCTAATTGATCCCCTAGGCCATGCAAACAAATAGAGAAAGCATGGCAAAAGATTTGGCATTCGTATCTCTCTTTATTTAAAAGTTATTTCATTTCTAGTGTATTGAAATTTATGGTTCGCTTTGATTTTTGTTTGGGTTATAACACAAGATCTATATCATTGGATTTTCTCTCCACACTCAAATTGTATTAGAGTTGTCGTGCCCTCGTAATCTTTGTGTTGTGAGCTTTGTTGGCAAATCTTCAGCTTAACAGGTGAGTTATTCTCACCAGACAATATGTACATATATAACTAGTGAATTGACCCCTTTTGAATCTGTAAAATGTATTATCATGTTACACTTGCTATGTTATGATTTTATGATGTTCACCCATGCTTAAACACCTATTATATTATATGTTACTGTTATATTATGCTGTTCTATTATTTTTATCAGTTTATCACACTGCAAGTTCCCTTTAGATTAAAATCACTATGGGTTGAAATGATACATACCCGAACGGACTTT
This sequence comes from Allium fistulosum, assembly GCA_030737815.1. Classification (NCBI taxonomy): domain Eukaryota; kingdom Viridiplantae; phylum Streptophyta; class Magnoliopsida; order Asparagales; family Amaryllidaceae; genus Allium; species Allium fistulosum. Next base: position 1,088,533,472 of record CM060904.1, on the reverse strand, counting down.
AGAATAGGAGAAAATCATTATGGGCTGAAATGATAGGCCTGAATGATTTTCAATTATTTTTTTCATCTCCTTGGGATTGCGGGTTTGAAATGATCAAACCCGGGTTTTCTTTGTAAATTACAGGTTGAAATGATATATTACCTGTATCACTTTACCTAGACTAGAAATGAAATACAGACCCGTAGTTAAAATATGTTTGATAAATTTTTTTAAAAATATTTTTAAAATGTAAATATTATGATATTTTGATTTAAACTAAATAAAAATGATTTTTTGTAAAGCATTATTGATTTTCTGAAAATTTATAAGTGAAATAAATTAATGGTAAAATTAGAAAATTTGAAATGTAAGTTATTTTTGGAAATTTTAATTTGGTGATAATTGGAATTTAAATTAAATGTGAAATGTGATAAATTCATGATAATTTGGATTAAAGTGAATTTAAATGATTTTTTATATTATATTAATGATTTTGAATAAAGTTAAAATGTGAAATGAATGAATATTTAAGTTGAAATTTTGAAATATAACTAAAATTGGAAATTTGTGAATTTGGCTTAAAAGTGAATTTTAAGTTAAGTAAATAAAAAATGGAATTAAGTTATATTTGAAAATTTAAACTTAAGTGTTAAGTTAATTTAATTTAATGAATTTATAATTTAATATTGGAATTTAATAAGTGAATTATTATTAAATTTTGATTTTTGAATGGAGTTTTAACTTTATAAAATCATGAATATAAGGGTATTTGAATAATTGTTTTAAAAGTGAAATTATATGATTTTATAAGTAAAGAAATGATTTATATAAAAATATAATTGTTTGTGAAATTATACTGAATATTTGAAGTTAGTTAACTGCATTTCTGAAACGCTATTAAATTCTAATGTAAATGATAATACAACATTTGTAAATGTTGTAGTTGATAATAATGAACCAAATGGCTGAATTTAATTAAAGGCTATTATGGCATTTTTGTAAATGTTATAATGGTTGAATTTAACTAAGTTTATTTGAAACTAATGTAACCCTATTACAGCATTTTAAATGCTGTCTTTTGTTAAATTGAACTGTTTTAAATGTGACTTTCATAGCATTTTCTAAATGTTGCGAAAGTTGAATTTTCATTGTTTTAATTAATTTAAGTGAACGAATGAACTTTGAAAGATTAAAATTTTGGAAATTTAATAATTTAATTATTTAATATAATAACTTCATTTTATGATTTAAAATGAAGTAATTTGTTTCGTAATATAAACTATTTTGAAATATGATATTTTGATATTTTGAACTGGATTTTTGAATGATATTGAATTTTAAAATGATATTTGATTTCGAAATATAAATTACCAATTTTGAAATTTTAACCACGGGATGTATTTAATTTATGGTTTAACTGATCCTTAGAGGATGGGCGATCCCAAGCATCCTTTAAGTTATTATGCATTACTGCTACAGTTCACTTGAGTTGGTTTACATTATATAAGTATATATTGTCCTGACTCGAGTGTTTTGTATTTTGCTTTACGCTCGGGTCAGCCTGAGTATTTACAGCTTAGATTTGGATCTCTTTCTGGAGCTAGGAATCGTTGGAGATTCTGCTTATCTAGTTATCTATCCATTCCAGTTTCAGTTGTTCTATTTCAGCTCTGGTATTATAAACTTCTATGTATTTGAGATTTCTATTGTATATGTTTTCAAACAGATATTATGTATTTTGTTTTGAGAGTTTGTTATAGTAGCTTCATGAACTACTATGGTTTTTATATTCCGCTGCGAGTTATTCTGATATTCTGTGTCTGTGATTCTGTATTTGATTTTATTTGCTCCAAATTTTATTACAATCTGTTATTTTGAATTATTCAAGTCAGACATGCGTGGATTATTGTCGATTTGAATGGTCCAAAATACCGGGTCGTTACAGCGCCCCTTAGTGTATGTCATTCCTTCTGGATAAAGGTGGTATCATGGTATGGAGCCCAGATACTTAACCTCTGTGGTTACTGCATTATTTTTACTATGTGGTTTGTTGCGAATCGGGGATCCTCGGGAAGATCGGTGACGATCGGGGGATGGCATACACGTGTCAGTAGTTACCTACTTTTGCAGAGGTAACCCGGCCTTGTGTTGGTAGAGATCTAACCGTAATGTTAGGTTATTTCTCGGGTCGTCTATTCTAGGGACGTACCCATCGTGGATAGGAAGTTCCTTGGCCTGACCATTTGTTGGAAATCCAAAGAAACAATACGAGCCTTTACAATTTCAATTGTATAACCTGTCTCCTCAGGAGGCAGCTATAGCAGGCATAATATAATGGTACCTATGCTGGCTAAGATTTATATTATACTTTCGAAATGTTTTCCACTATGCACTAATAATAATATAAAAAAGAATTTGATTTTGCGTAGTAAGCATCTTTGACTATCATAAGAAGAAATCTCCTCCAAGTCTGCGTTTGCATTGTGTGTGTGGTGGGAGGTCTTATGGTAGTTTCATTTTCCAAAAGCATTGCGAATTGACATTAAAAGTTTTCCTGTTGTTTATTTTAAAGATAAACTGTTTTACGATCTCACACCAGTCACCATGACTGACTCGGAGTTTATTGTTTCCCTTCTAAACTCTAGGTGCCCACCAATTTCCACACGGGCAGCCTAGAGTTATGTTATTAGGATATTCTGGAGCTTTGGAGATAAGCTGGATGACGAGACGTAGTATTTGTATCTGATATTATTTATTCCGCTGTGTATTCTGTATGAGGACAAGTTTATATAACTGTCCATTGATTTGTTGTGTTGTATTGAGTTGTATATTGACTCTGATGATTGATGTATGTATAAAATGATATAGTTTTTTGTTTAAAAATTATTCAATTATCTATTATATGTTGTTCCGCTGCGATATGTGAGATTTTGATATTGTTTCTGTGTCTTCTGTTGTTCTTCTTTCTTCTCTTTTTCTTCTATCTTCTTCTTCTTCTGCCTTTTCTTCTTTCTTAAACCCTCACTATTGGAGTTTCCGGCACTCGATTGCTCGACAGTCGATAAAGTGAGTATCGATGTCGAATTTTCGGAAGTCGAAAATTCCCGTACGTGACAAAGATTGAATAAGTATTTTGATAGAAATATTAAATAGTTTGATTTTTAATCAAAGTGCAAAGGAAGCGTATGTTCATAAGAACAAACGTTAAAAGGTACATTGATATTTCTAAACTATAAGTAAACAACACGTTGTTGATTTTAACGATGTACATGTGTTAAAATCATCCTTAGTTGTTTTAATACTCAACATTGGATTAATAAATGTGACTTTTATAGTAAGTAGAAAAGATATTGGAAATATCCCAAATCGATATGAAAAGACACCTTGTTAAAATTGTTTAATACGGAACATGTGAGATTAGTTCCTTATGCATTGGCAATAGGAATTATCATACATGTTACGTTGTCTATGATAAACTGATTTGTTTATGTATTTGGTACATGAAGAAAATATCAAATCCAAATTGATATCACTAAATGATTGTTTGAGGTGTTCTCGTGTATTTATGAAATACTAGAGAATTATTTACAAAAACAAAAACTCCTTATTAGGAGTGCTTGAACTCAAACTTCATAAGTGATATTGAGTATAGCATGTCAATAATAAATTCAGGTTAAGAATCTTTCAGTTGGAAATGTTCCAAATGAAAGACCGTGGTTGATTCAATGAAAAGGCTAAGTACATCGCCTTGAATATTGTCGCAATAAAAATAATGTATACAAAAATATAAGTGCACAAATTTATAACTGAGCTGATTCCAAATGTTGAGAATCTCATAACATTGTTATATGATAACAATGTGGTGATATGGTTCGTAATAGAACTTAGAGCTCACTAGAGGTCGAGAGACATACTCCGAATTGTTCCACGTGATAAAGCAGTATATCACCGTCGGAGAGAGTTGATTGACAGAGTAGATAATTGAAAAATAATAGCATACCTGTTCACTAAGGGACTAACCCAACTAGTTTTGAGAACCGATTGGAGAAGTTGGAATAAGATTCCATAATTGACCCCAAGTGCAAGTGGGAGATTGATAGAGTTAGGGGTATGCCCTAGGGGCAATTATGTAATTTGTTACATATATCTAACTCCTTGAACAATCTTGTTCACAATAATGGAATTTCCTTCTATTATAAACTTGATATAATGTGGTTATATTAATTAATTAGTTTAATTAAAAGTATATTTAATAGAAAATCCATAAACGATATATTTTGTGATGGTAGTTACAAAGTGCTGTAACCATGAGTAATTTATCACAATTAAACAAATATACCATTTTAAATGTTCCTAGTCAAGATGCATCGAGACTGGATATCAGTGGATCTGTTGAGACTAGAGTAACACTCTCCAGATGTTAGGCAGTGTATTACTCATGACTGCTGGGGGCACCTAGGGGTTACGTACTGATAGTTAGTGGATAACTATGAAACGACTCACTCAATAGTTTTATGTTGGTTAATATAACTAAGGTCAAATAGAAAATATCGATGTGACTGATTTACACAGTTCTCTTGACTTGAGAATACTGTTAATCTTAATTATGAAAGCTCCGCTTTGATTATAGTCAAATCATGACATGGCGTTCCATCGAGTGACTATAGTTGGGTTGAGTGGAAGTATTGGAAGTGAAGCACTATTCAAGAGGGATTCGTCTCCTCGGTTATATGAGGTTAGTATCTTGGTCAACTCAACTCAACTCAAAGTCTCTAGCCAGAGCATTTTGGTTAATAATAATTGTTATTATTGAACCGACTTTTTGTTTGGACTATAAAGTTGAATGTGGATGACATTGGAATTTTGACCATTACCAAATTCTATAAATCCAAAGTGATATAGTTTTAACGAAGAGAATTGGTATAAATAATTGTCACTATTAGGTACCGCTTATAATAAGTAAAATTGGATTTTACCTAAAAGATGTGTAAGCGATAAATCCGGCAAAAATGTCACACAACCTGCTAAGTAACGTGTGAACGTTAATATTCGAATAGTTCGATATTAATCGCTGACTGAATTTACACCTTTGAGTCGCACAACCGTAATGACGAATGCTTCGAAAACCACATGATTTAATTAATTGATAACCATTATAAATTAATTAAATTAACTAATATTTATGAATTATTAATTTTTTTATTTTTTATTTGATTTGTTTGAATCCATTAGTATTTAATAAAGTACGTACATAAAAGTTATATATGTACGTATCGGTATATGATATTGATAAAATATTTAATTAGATATAAATAGATTAATTACTAAATGGGTTTGGGAATATTTTGAGGCCTATATAACCTTATTCGTAGAAGGCATAAGAAAATGAGGCTTAAAAGCCAATGGTTGGATCTAGAAAATGAAGGGATGAGGTTAAGGAAGGATCTCTCTATAAATATGTTATCTTCCATTCACTGGCCTCTCTTAATACTCTCCTTCTAAACCCTAGCCTCCATATTCATTTTTCTACCTTTTTGGCCGAAATTTCATAGCTTCTAAGCCACAAAAATTCTCAAAACAAAATCAAAACAAATCAAATAAAATAAATTCAAAAGTGGTGCTTCGGATTGCTGCAATTTCTGGAGGTGATTCAATAAGATCTAGAAGCATTTATCATTCAAGGACGAATCATTGGCAACGTCAAACAAGGTAAATTCTATTAGTTATTTATTTATTCCATGATATTATAGATCTAGTAGTTAATTCATTTTGAAAATTTTATATATGCATTTGTTATCCCGTATAAGCATACAATTATAGACCTTAAAGTAGTATAACTTGTTATCATTAGAATTGGTTTTGATTTGAAATTGATAACTTCTATTCATGATTTTTTATGTAAATTTCTATTGATTTTGATCTAAATATAGATCTGGCAATTAACTTGTTATTATAATTAACTTTATTTTATTTAATTGTTAACAATTGTTTACATTGATTCCAATTTTGTTTTTTACTTTAAGATTCATACATATACATAAATGTGTATGTATATATATGTATGTGTATGTTAAAATAATTTTGAAATATTTTAGAAGGTTTTAAGAATATATTTTTATTAACATATACATATAAATTATATTTAGATTTGTTGATTAAGATCTGTTATCAGACCGTTTTACTAAATTAGATTACTACATGTTTGGTCATAAATCTTAAATTGATTATAATTGATTTTGTTGAGTTGGTTTATAACTTTTAAGGATTCATTAACAATACATATATAAATATTTATATATATATATATTTATGTATACATGCACACACATACATATATGTACACTGTGTTTATGTATAAATAAACATGAATCAACATAATATTTTTATTATACAAAATATACTTTGGACAAAAAAATTTATAATAAATATCTATGTTTGATTCTACATTAAATTATCAACATATACATATTGGTTGCATTTGGATTTATTGATTAAGATCTATTTTCAAATTGATTTATTAAATCAGATCACTACATGTTTGGTAATAAATCTTGAATGGATAATAGTTGACTTGGTTGTATTAATTTATTGTATTTGGAGGATTCGTTAAAAAATACATATATAAACATATTTAAACATATATACACACATAATTAGTTAATAATACATACATACTTTTGTTGTTGAATGTTTATATACTTATATCATGATGCCAATTGATTATCATTTATATGCTGCATTAATTAAGTTTACAAAATGGGAAATTAAATTAATCATCTTCGTTGCTCTTTATCTATTTCCCATATTTCCTTTATGTGTTTAACTATCCATTTATTTCTAGTTATACGTCTAACATTGTCATCAATTAATAGCACCTATCATATGTTGCTCATGGATAGATTCTGTTATTGTTCTATCCCAGCAAAAAGGACATACTCTAGTCTCAACGGATCCACCGATATCCAGTCTCGATGCATCTTGACTAGGAACATTTAAAATGGTATATTTGTTTAATTGTGATAAATTACTCACGGTTGCAACACTTTGTAACTACTACTACCATTTATGGATTTTCTATTAAATATACTTTTAATTAAACTAATTAATTAATATAACCACATTATGTCAAGTATATAATAGAAGGAAACACCTTTACTGTGAACAAGATTGTTCAACGAGTTAGATATATATAACAAATTACATAATTGCCCCTAGGGCATACCCCTAACTCTATCAGTCATGTGTGTATATAAATGTAATATGCAACATAGCAAGGTGTACATGGTTAATGACTACATAAGTAGATATTGGGATTTATATTCGCTATGTAAACATTGGCTATTTATATATATGCTTTAATTGTCTCAAAACATTATTTAATGTATTTATAAAATATCTAAATATAAATATAAAATTTTCAAATTATTTATGCAAAATAAAATATAAAATATCTACTCAAACTTTTACTAAGTCAATAAATTTTAAATTCAAATTTTTTATTTAAAATATCTAATTAAAATTTAGTAAAACACTTTAAAATTCAGAACTAGATCTTTATAATATCAGTTAAAATATTTCAAATTAAATTTAAATATGTTTATTTATATAAAATGATTATTATAGACAAAAATAGTGTTATATATTTATTTACTTAACTTTATATTTATATATTATTTATTTATTAAAATACACAACACTTTTTAATATGTATAATATATGTGTGTGTGTGCGCGCATATCTATATATGTACGTTTGTATCATTAAATAAATATTTTAAAGTTATATGTATGTAAAACATTATTTAGCCAGTAAGAAAAAAATTATTAATAATTTTGTATATTTATTTATTTAAAATACATAACACTATTTATATATAAACAATATATATGTGTGTGTGTATATATTATAAAATAAATAGTTCAAAATTATATATATATATACACACAAAACGTTATTTGGCCGATAAGAAAAATAATCTTTTAAAAAGGAAAACTAAGGCCCCGTTTGGTTTCGTTTTGAATTTTGTGTTTTGTGTTTTCAACATACACTACAAAATACAAGAAAATGTGGGAAATTTTTTACAATTCTTAGCCATCGCGATGATGGACGGGAAACGGAGGAAATGAATTATTTTCCATTCTTTTGTTATGTCTCAAAACACGAAAAGTCAAATAAACTTGTTTTCTATTTTCTATGTTAGTTTCATTTTTCAAAATTGTGTGTTTTTCAACAATACATAATAAATGCGAATTTTTCTTTAGACGAAAACACAAAATTAAAAATAACAAAACAAAGGGGGCCTAACTTTTTTATTAAAATATTACATATATATATAATATTAAAAGTAAACACTATAACTAATAAAATAATATATATATATTGTTGAATGTCGAAAAATTTTATCGATTATAATACCGTCAAAAATATATCTTATAAAAACCGTAAGCGCACGACGTACAATCATGGTACATATGCGAGTACGGGTCGATCCATGGAGAAAGCAAAAATTCTAATATTACTCAACAAATTAGCCCAAGGTCTTGAAATTATTTAAACTAGGAAAATTATAGAAAACAAACTAGAGCAAAAGTGAATAAAACTGTGAGATTAAGGAGAAATTTAGAGGTAAATTCACTTTCAATCACTCATATAAATCAAATACAAAATGTGTCCATAGCCTCTCATTTATATTTTAAGTAGAAATGAATTATGTGTTTATTATAAGCATGGCTTATTTGTGCTATTAATTAGCACAACTTAAACCATCAAACTCTAACACACTTTTCAAATCTGGTTCTCAAATCTCATGAAAATGATCATGAAAATTAGAAATAAAATCTATTTTAAGCATGATCTATTTACTATGAACTTGTAACATAGATCATCAAATTTTGATTCTAGTTTGACTTTCATTATCAAAATCACTTAGGAAAATAATCAAATAGTTTGTTTATATTGGATTAATCATAACCTATTTGAGCTGTCATCATAGGCTATCAAATTCACTAAAAAAGAAACACAAACTGCCATCCTTCTTAATTTCCATTAAGCACAAAAAAGAGACTACAAATGCAACCATTTTATGTTAATTTTGTATGATTCATGAGAGCTTCATTACCTTTGAGTTGAAGGGGTTTAGCTTCTCATAATTGAATTCATGTCAACCCAAAATGATTTAAACATAAAAAGCTAGGAAAATGAGAGCTAATCAAAAGAAAAGAGAGTTAGCTACTTGCATGAAATAAAACTAAACTAATTGCATAAATTAAAACTAACAACTAACATGAAATAAAGAAGCACAAACTAAATAAAAGATCATGAACTAAAATAGCAATAAAAGAAAGCATGAAATGAAAGTGCATGAAAGTAAAGAACAAGGCTAAGAAGCCATTAAAGAGATATTTTATTTAACATTGATTTTGTGCTACAATTTTTCATTCAAAGAGAAGAGGATCATTACATGAAACATAAAGGGGTATTTATGCATGCCTAAAACCCTAATTCCATTTTTAGGGGACTACCAAAAATGCCTTTGAGATTGTAGCCTCCAATTAGTCATTAGGAAATTAATTAATCCCACTAACATGTGCTTTTGCTTTTAAATCTCCATGAACATGCGCATGTACTTTTAATTATGGTCCATTAGTTAGTGGGCATGTGGGCTACTCCATGTTGCATTATATCTTTTCTTTTCTACATTATTTTAGCCTCGAACACTTATGCACGCATATATCCATGAGCTCCATCCAATTTGCAATCAGTTTCCTACAAATAAAAATAAAAATATGCAAATAAATTTTCTTAAAATTAATTCATACACAAAATTACCATTTTGTCCCCAAATGAAGATGAATGAATAATGATTTGAAAACAATTTAGATTTTGGTTTAAACATGTAAAATACACTAATATGCTCACTTATCTTTACTACTAATAAAGAGAATTCATTGAATAGATTTACTCGGTGTCTTTTTAAAATTCCAAATATACCTTTTTACATCTCATAGAGAAATAGTATTCAAATATGGGAATATAGCCTGTTAATTTCTAAGTACAACTATTAGTCACCATGGAGAACTACAGTGTGCGTTCATAAGATGAAGTATCCGAGTGTACCATATTATCCGTAATTTAGGTGGGAGTTCATCGGTCGAAGTTTTGTCAGATTCCAAGTTAGTATGAAGAAGTTATTACAGTCTGAACAAAAAAATAGCGGCTTCTGCACTAGGCGGTGTTCAAATATTGGGATGTGATAGTCTGTTATTTTCTAAGTACAACTGTCAGTCCCCATGGAGAACTACAATGTACGTTCACAAAATAAAGTATCCGAGTATTTCATATTGTCCGTAATTTAGGTGGGAGTTAATCGGTCGAAGTCTCGCCGGATTCCGAGTTAGTATGAAGAAAATATTGCAGTCTGAACAAAAAAATAGCGGCTTCTGCACTAGGCGGAGTTCAAATGTGGGGATGTGGTATCCTGTTATTTTCGAAGTACAACTATCAGTGCACATGGAGAAGTACAGTGTGCGTTCACAAGATGAAGTATCCGAGTATTCCATATTGTCCGTAATTTAGGTGGGAGTTAATTGGTCAAAGTCTCACCGGATTTTGAATTAGTATGAAGAAGTTATTACAGTTTGAACAAAAAAATAGCGGCTTCTGCACTAGGCGGAGTTCAAATATATGTATGTGGTAGCCTGTTATTTTCTAAGTACAACTCTCAGTCCCCATGGAGAACTACAGTGTGCGTTCAGAAGATGAAGTATCCGAGTGTTCCATATTGTCCGTAATTTAGGTGGGAGTTAATCTGTCGAAGTCTCGCCGGATTCCGAGTTAGTATGAAGAAAATATAGCAGTCTGAACAAAAAAAATAGCGGCTTCTACACTAGGCGGAGTTCAAATACGGGGATGTGGTAGCCAGTTATTTTCTAAGTACAACTGTTAGTCCCCATGGAGAACTACAGTGTGCGTTTACAGGATGAAGTATCCGAGTGTTCCATATTGTCCGTAATTTAGGTGGGAGTTAACCGGTCGAAGTCTCGCCGGATTCCAAATTAGTATGAAGAAGTTATTGTAGTCTGAACAACAAAAATAGCGGCTTCTGCACTAGGCAGAGTTCAAATATGGGGATGTGGTAGCCTGTTATTTTCTAAGTACAACTGTCAGTCCCCATGGAGAACTACAATGTGCATTCATAAGATGAAGTATACGAGTGTTCCATATTGTTCGTAATTTAGGTGGGAGTTAATCGGTTGAAGTCTCGCCGGGTTCCGAATTAGTATGAAGAAGTTATTGCAGACTGAACAAAAAAAATAGCGGCTTCTGCACTAGGCGGAGTTCAAATATGGGGATGTGGTAGCATGTTATTTTCTAAGCAAACTATCAGTCCCCATGAAGAACTACAGTGTGCGTTCACAAGATGAAGTATCCGAATGTACCATATTGTTCGTAATTTAGGTGGGAGTTCATCGGTCGAAGTTTTGCCTGATTACGAGTTAGTATGAGGAAGTTATTGTAGTCTGAACAAAAAAAATAGCGGCTTTTTCCTAGGCAGAGTTCAAATATGAGGATGTAGCCTGTTTTTTTCTAGGTACAACTATTAGTCACCATGGAGAACTACAGTGAGCGTTGAAGTGGGGATATAGCATGTTATTTTCTAAGTACAACTGTCAGTCACCCTGGAGAACTACAGTGTACGTTCATAAGATGAAGTATCCGAGTGTTCCATATTGTCCGTAATTTAGGTGGGAGTTAATCTGTCGAAGTCTCACCGGATTCCGAGTTAGTATGAAGAAAATATAGCAGTCTGAATAAAAAAATAGCGACTTCTGCACTAGGCGGAGTTCAAATAAGAGGATGTTGTGCCATGTTATTTTCTAAGTAAACTGTCAGTCCCTTTGGAGAACTACAGTGTGCATTCACAAGATGAAGTATCCGAGTGTACCATATTGTCTTTAATTTAGGTAGGAGTTCATCGGTCGAAGTTTTGCCGAATTCCGAGTTAGTATGAAGAAGTTATTGCAGTCTGAACAAAAAAATAGCGGTTTCTGCCTAGGCGGCGTTCAAATGTAGGGATGCTACTATCAAATCTACTTCCATGGGTACAAATAAAAATGCATGCACATTGTGGTTAAATGCAGGCCTACCTGGGCATGCATATGTACTCGTTTTAATAAAAGAAGATTAAATGTGGGAGTAAAAATATACACTTTTACGTTCACATCAAATACCCTCAATCTTATCTTTTTATTCGTCCTCGAAAAAACTAAAACTAGGATAAATCCATTTTCGTAGGAAACACGATTTCATTGAGCGTATGCAACAATCCATTAGACCTTTAGATGTCCCTAGTAGGATGGGTGTTGTCTCATGAGGGTTTTCAGCGGATACTACCCACAAAATCCAAATGCAATATGCAGATTATAATGCGACTACATGATGTAAGTTTTTGAAAATATTTACAAATGAAGACGTTACTTTTAAATTGGCACGAGTAAATTAAATATAAGTTTTGGTTATTATCAAGAAATTTTAGTCTTTTTACTCATCAAAAATTCCAACAAAAATTAAGTTATCATCACAGTTGGACTCTAGTTTGGCTAGTTGTTTCGGTTGATAACGTAGTACAACTATTAAATGATTCCTTTAGTTGATCATCAAAGTTTTGCAAAGTGGCATTTTTATTTCTTTTGAAGAACAAACCAAATCAATTAAGTGAAGATAGTGCTTGGGTTTCAATTGCTTCCCCTCTTTATTTTGAAAAATATTAACATTATTATTGTTTACACACCTAACTTAGATATACTGAGGCCAATATACCGATCATGCACTATCTTGAGGGCTTACGTGAGAAGAGTACAGAGCGTGGCGAGTGTACACACTTGCATATGAACACACGACTCTGGGTGTTTATTATTATTATTTTAATTTTATTTACATGCACCTAACTCAAATATACTGAGGTCAGATATACCGATCATGCACTGCCTTTCGGGCTTATGTGAGAAGAGTACAGAGCGTGGCGAGTGTACATACTTATGTGTGAACACATGACTCTAGGTGTTTCTTATTATTATGAATATTATTTTTGAAAAGAGAGAGTTATGCAAAATCATCTTAGCACCACTTAACTTAAAAGATAAAAAATGTTATCGCCTCTACTTTAAATCAACCACTCTTTTAAACAAAGATTACAATTAGGTAATACTTCATAATTATCACCTTTGAACCTTCCTTTATACTAGTTAAACCATAGTTACTTGTACTCAAACTTTTATTTTTATTTTTTTGTTGAGACAAGTAATTTTTCAAAACTTTCAATTTAATAACAAAAAACGTATACTTATTCTATCGTGTTTCTTCAAAAGTAAATCAATATGCTAAAAAAATTGCTTTGGGAATTTTTTTTGTTTTTGGAAAGAAAATGCAAAAAATAAACCATGAAAAATCCAAATAAAAATAAACCATGAAAAATCAAAATAAACACGAGACTCCCCCTACACTTGATTTTGATGTGTTTGCACAGTCAATGCATGATATAATAAGTGTAATGGAGAAAAATATGTACATATTTACAAAAGAGGGTTAAAATTTCTTACTAGACATAGTGTGGCTCTGGGAGAATCATGAGCTCCTCCTCTCGATCACTCGCCAACTCCAAGTAAAATTTTAAACAATGACCACTGATTTTAAAAATCTATCCATCCCTAGAGTTTTCTATTTCTATGGCACCGTGTGGAATAACGGTACATACCACGTATGGTCATGTCCACCTTGATTTTAATTTCCTAGGGAACAAATGAAGTCGAGAGTCAAACAAAAGAACTCTTTGATTTGGCGAAAATGTTTTTCTTAGGATTGACTTGTCATGAATAACTTTTGTTCTTTCTTTGTAAATTTTCTTATTTTCATATGCGTCGTTCCTAATCTCCGCTAATTCATTGAGTTGCAATTTTCTGTTTTGCCAGCTTTTTCAAGATCAAAGTTTATGCTCTTAATCGCCCATAACGCTTTTGTAATGACCCGTAAATTTAGTCAAACTTTAAATGAATTTTATTTGAAAATTTTGAATTAAATGTTTTTTTAAAATTTTAAATAAGTTTGAATTTTAAATAACAATTTTTGGAATTTTGAGTAATATATTTTTCCAAATTCAATAAAATAGAAAATTTTCTGAAATTTCAAATTTTAGTCAAACTTGGTCAAAGTTTGACTTTTGGTTGGAAAATTTAAATTTAAATTTGAATTTTAAAATTTTATTCTTTTTATATGATACTAGACTGAATTCTAATCTCCTCTCCATTTTTCGTTTCATCAAAATCAAATTCCTATTGCTCTAAAAAATTAAATTACTGTGAAAATTGACATAAATTTACAGTGTTTAGTTATGTAAATTTGGCTAAGTATTGTTGGGCTAGTTTGTTTGGACTATTGGGTTTGTTTTAGACTAATGAGCTCCGTAGTAAACCAAGAGACGTTAGGAACCCTAAGAGACATTAGACCCTTCCTTTTCCCACCCATTGACCTTTTGTTTCCCATATCCGCCCAAAACCAATGTACGTACAGATAATTCCTTATTGAGAAACTTTCTGTTCACTCTTCTCTTTCTTCCTCAAATTTACAGAACTCCAAAACTCAAAAACCCCAAAATCCAAATTCACAAACTCCATCCCTCCTCTCCTTCAAAACCCTTCCACTCCTCCTCCCCTTGTCGCTGATCTCCACCACTCTCCACGGCCATCTCCTCCCCTCCTCTCGGCCACCATCCAACAACTCCAAGGCAGAAACCCCATCCTTTTCCCCTAGGCCATTGCCGAACCCAATCACCACCAAACTCCAGCAATTCGACCACCACCGATCCCCTAGCCCTAGCCTCACCCTAGCCCTAACCATCCTCCACCTTGGCTGCAACCAAACCTGACCCAAAAACTCCAAGGCCGAACCCTTAGCCTCTCTTCTCCTCCTCTATTTTATAAAAAGCAAAAGTGATATATATTATATATTTTGTGATTCATTAAATTCAAGTTCGTGCTTTGCTTTGGAATTGTGATTCAAATTCGTAGCTTTTGTGTTGTCAAAATTCTCTAACCTCGAAAGGTGAGCCATTCACTCACGATTGATAATCTTATGTTATGTGAATAAATATCACTTGATATGTCATATGGAATGTTGTGATATTTAGGATTTTGTATAGTTTGTATATGATTTTGACATGATATATATTCACTTATGTTCACTTATGATTTTGACATGATATGGTTATCTATACTATTATATTATTACTGAGTTTAATTTCAAGAGCGCAGAAGCCTCCATCAATTTTCTGAAATGAACAATTGCGTTTTTATTTTTATACTTCTGTCTACCGCTTATTTTTCTCTACCCCCATTGCTTTTTCTCTCAAACCGTAAATTAAATTGGGTCTATGGCATCCTACTACTCTTTGAGCAGGAAAATGGAGCATCGTTAATCTCCAGGAATAGTGTAGCGACCTGCAGTTCTGTACCCTTGAGTCGATAATAATTCACATCAGTTCAACTCAAATTGAACAGAAAATAGAATCTTTAGGGTAAAGAAGAAGAAAGAGATAGAAGAAAATAATCAACACAAAATCTCACAATCGCAGCAGAACAAAAAATAATATATATAATAGATTTTTATACAAAAGAATCTGTAATTGTCTATATACTTACAATCATCAGAGTACAACATTAAATACATCAATCTGGACAGTTAAAATAAATTGTCCTCATACAGCGGAAATATAAACCAAATATGGAAATACATCCGAACTCCTCCAGTTCGCCTCCTGAGCTCCATAGCATTCTAATCTGAAACTGTAATACTCGGTCTGACCCGAGCATTATAATAAAATAACACCCGAGTCAGTCTAGAAAATAAGCGTGAGAAAAACACACTCAATTTGAATTATTAGAGTTATCAAAATCCTTTGAAAAACAAAGGTATCTCATAAGACCGCGTCACACATAAACACGACGGGTTTTTCCCTTACGATAACCAAAACATTTTATAGAAAATCCAGTGATATTATAATAGTGTCTAAATACAAATACTTATTCAAATAGCCGAAATTGTTACATTAATTAAATTCTAGCATACTAGGCTCTACAAACAAAACCGTAAGGCTCGTATTGGAAAATGGATTCCATACAATGACTGGGCCACTGTGGTACCGCCCATCACAGTACACCTCTAGAACAATGTACCAAGGACCATCGCGGGATCCCCTGCTACACAAGACCGGTCTACCCCTAACCTGGAGAGACCGAATATGTTATCACCCCGGGTGTTCCCACCCTTACAATTGAGCGCTCCTTCTTTCATGCACAACCATATCCATAATATATAGATTTCCGAGGACATCTAGAACAGTGATAACACACTCTAATTTGGTGCAACCCACTTAGCCTTGCTGCATCTCCCATGTTTTAGTCATTCTCGGTTGATGAGGCTTGAGGCTAAGCGTTACCTTTCAAGAAACAATTCTACTTAGAATGCTCATCGTCCTCTAATAACGATGTTCTGATGGCAGTCGTCCATACAAGTTGTCCTGGGACTGGACAAACCGAATCACCGTCTTCATCATCTTCATGGTATTCATTCGTAACGTTCAAACCGGATCAAAGTGGTTTTCAGATAATTAAGTATGATCTCAGTCTCTTCGAAACGATTAACGAAATTGGCCAATATTGATAGTTGGTTATTTAAATATCAATAAAACATCCATAAGTAGTCACCAGGCCTTATTATACATTTTCCCAAAAATATTCCTTTCCAAATACGTTTACGAGGTACATATTTCAAATTCCTTTCCATATTCAAATATTTGAAATCAATTTTCAATATTTAAATCCATAACAGGATATTGTCAATCCATCTCAACACTTAGAAATATTCCCAAATTTTCCATTTTTATACTTAGGAAAATATTATAAGTCTTCTTGTAACGACCCGTAAATTTTAAATAATTTTATTTGTTTTATCAATATATTTAATTGAAATTTTATGAAATTTTAAACAATAAAATTTTGAAATAAAAATATGATATTTGGAATGCGTCTAGTTAAACATAGTAACTGGTAAATTTTCATCTGATAGTTTGGAAGTTTATTTTCTTGTGTAATTTTATTTAAGTTTATATCAGTTAAAATCGATGATAATAAAATGTTTTCAAAACCTGAATATTTTATACAGAATATTTGTAAATCATCTTCTGAGTGAGGCATCATATTTCGTTTCTCAAAATTTGAAATGTTATTGCTTCGTTTATCTTATTTTCGGCGTTTCAGCAGCATTTCGGTACCGATATCGACTTTTGATAGAATAATCGTACCACTGATATATGTCTACCGTTTTAATCGTTTCGTCATGCTGATCTCCACAGTATATTCATTTGTATATGTCGAGGTCTGGTACGCCACAGAATCAGTAAAAAACGATTACCGTATCGGTAACCGTTTTTGAAACTTTTTGGCTTCCGTGACCCTTCATTTGTCTACCGGTTGAAATTAAATACTCACATGATATTAATTTTCACTAAATTCAACTCGTGACTCTTTATTTCCTACGTTTCCAAATTATATCTACTGTTTTGATTTATAATTTACGGTTCGCCCTTCATCTTATCTTCACTATGCAACTAAATATAATGTACTCTGTACTGCTATCTTCCCTTCATCTTCTTTCTTCATCTAATCTGCCCATCAGCTTCTCTACGTGGCTCCTCTAACACTCCTCCTCTGACCGACTGTAGCAGCCAGGGCTTGAGAAAAAATATATAAAAATAAGGGAAGCCTATCATTTTGTTTATATATGAACAATGTTCATATTCATGCTGTTGCTTGTCTGCCTGTGAGCCGTGCACTCCAGTTGCCTCCTCCTTGTCAAAGCACAGCCCAGGCCTTATCTCATCGTTGTTTCTAGCTTCGGCCTCCACGAGATCGGTAGCGACCACCATCGGCCTACAGCTCCGCCCTCCCGTGCTCCATCCCCTAGCTTTCTCCTGGCAGTCACGTCCAGCCTTCCATCCCAATGTATCTTCTTGCCTACCCAACTCCGGTCGACCATGACTCGGCTCCTACACCCAAGCGAGCGCCAATAGCTCTGCCTGGATTTGATGACATTGGTACTATATAATATAATATATATAACATGTTTTAAGTTTTGTAACAGTTTTTTTATTTCTTTTTTTGTGTGGCTTGATCTCTATATTGCGGTTAAGAAGTGGTATTACCTGATTTAGTTTGTATATACATCTATACTTATATATGTGATCTGTCTATTTGTAAAAGTTTTATAAACAATATTAACATATTTTGTTATATATGTATTGTTGTAAAAGCTTTTATAAACTATATTAACATACTGTATGTATACTTATATATGTGTATAGATAAATAAACTCTATGTAAGGCAACTAACATATTGTTGTGTATGTATACTTTCTCATTTATGTTAAGCTCCTGCTTTGGTATTGTAGTTTTCTTCCTATGTATATAAAGTATTTTGTATATATATATATATATATATATATTTATATCTGGTTCGTATATTATATGCAGTATAGGGTAGTGTTGGCCTTCGTTTATATATATAACATATATATTAGTTATATATGTTTGGTTGTAAATTAATGTAGTCTGTAGTCTATATAACATATGCATGTTATTTTTTTGGTTTCGTATAAAATATTGGTTATATATATATATGTATGTATTAGCTTATGTATATTAATATGTTGTAGTATATATAAAGTTGGTTACTATAATATGTTCATCTCAGTTGTATGTTATGTAGGTTATGTAACAGTAAGTTGAACATATAAAGTTCATTTAAATAGTTTATTATATGTATTGCAATATGAATGATTATAGTGTTTATATTTTTTTTATTAATAATGTACGTTACATATAGATATATGGCAGCTATTTGTTTACATACAATATGTATATATATGTGTAGATTTTAGGATAGTTTCTATGTATTGGAATAAAGCAAAGTTATTTAACTTAAAAATGTAAAATATATTGTAACTTTGTAGCTTACGTATATAAGCTTATTTATGTATTAGATATTGATTTTTGAAAATTTTAGAATTTTAGTGTATTTGTCATAAATTAAAATATTGAAATTATATATAATATAATAATAATGTATATATTTTAGTTTATATCCAAACTAATTCGTTGTGTTCATCGATCCCTGTTATCAGCTTTGCTCGTCAAATTCGTGCCAATCTTGCCTTGCTTTGGAAATCATCATTTGGACTGGTCAATTTCGCAATTCAAATCGTAGCTTGTTGTGTTGTCTATCTCCTCTCTAGCCTCGGAAGGTGAGCAATCACTCACGATTAACGTTCTTATATTTGTTAAATTTGATTTCAATTGAAACGACAATTGAATATGCTGCTGTTAGTTATTTACATTGCTATATATGCTATTATTTGTAACTGTTCACCTATGACATCTGACACCATTATCTGTTATTTATATTGATGATATATGCATGTTATGTTATTATCATATCCGTTGTCACTCTACAAGTTCCCTGTTAGTATATAATTCACTATGGGTTGAAATTATACATACCCGAACAATCTGTAGAATAGGAGAAAATCATTATGGGTTGAAATGATAAACCCAAGCGATTTTCATTGAATTGAATTTGGGATTACGGGTTGAAAAGATATATACCCGTATATAATTTAAATTGCGGATTGAAATGATAAATATCCGTATCACTTGACCATAGGATAGAAAATTATATACAGACACCGTTGGTCTATATATTTTTTTTTTTGGAAATGATTTCTATGGTTTTGAAAAGGAATATATGGTTTTAATAAATATTAATTTTTTAAGATTTATTAAAGTTGATATAATAAAGTTGATATTAATTTGTTTAAGTATTTATTTAAATTTATATTTTCAAATATAGAGTTTGAAGTGATTCGGGTTGAAAAGATAATTTGAAATTGATTTGAAAATATATATTTATTTAAGAATCATACTTAAATAAGTTTGGGTTGAAATGTATTAAATTTGAAATTGTAAAGATATGTTTATAACTTGAATTTGATTAAAAGTGACTTAAGTGAATATTTCAAATTTATATAAATTTAAATGGGATATTCTGTTTATTTAAATTTGTAAATTGAAGTTGTATTTAGATGTTATTGAAATGATTAAGTAAATATTTCAAAACTTAATAATAGTAAAGTGAATTTGATATATAGATAATTGTTGAATTTAGTTTTGGAAATGTGGAATATTTAAAGCTTTGGAATATATTGAAATGGCTTATTTTATGGTTCAAATATGTATCTAAAATCGATAATTTGAAATAGTTTATTCAGAAACTGAATTGAGTTAAATTTATGAATTGAGATTGAATTAAGTTGAATTTGGAATTCGAATTGATTTTGAATCGATTTGTGTAATTTGAGGAAGCTATTTTATTATATAAAGTATTTTTAAACTATATCTAAACTATTTATATTATAAATTATTTTAATATAAATCATTTTATATAAATCATTTTCAATATAAATTATTTTATTTTATATTATTTTAACTTATAACTATTTTAAATAAATTATTTTTATTTTATAAACTATTTTATTTTATATACTAATTTTAATATCTAAACTGTTTAAGAGGAAGTGTTATGATTTCCAAAATGCTATAATTCAAAGTGTTATGGTTTCCAAAATGCTATAATTTCAAAGTGTTATGATTTCCAAAATGCTATGAGTTCAAAGCTGTGATTTCCAAAGTATTTTGATTTTAAAAGACTATGATTTCGGAAGCGTTATAACTTTGGAAAGTGATATGATTTTTGGAAATGGATATATTTGAAATGGAAATGATATCGTACTGATTTGGGTTTTGAAATGAAAATGATATTTTAGTTTTGGAGTATAAACTATTTTGAAATGACCGCGGTGTTATAATAACGTTTGGTTGTTAAAGAGACCAGGATCAGATATGGGCATACTCTCTGTCGATACCGAAAACCACTTTAACAACTGTGCATGCGGTGGAGATTCCAGAATGAAGTAGGATGGTGGCGACGATTCCAATTGAGGTATATACGTGGACCTAACTCCCGTGAGTTGGCATAAGGTGGCTAAAACAGGAGCGATTGACGGGCCAATGAGGTAGCACCTCTGATCGGACGCATTTCTTCGATACCATTCTATTACTTTGTGATTGATTTGGTGGCCACCCTTCGATTTTGATTGGGAGTGTGTTCCGAGGTGGGCGGTAGTGGCTACTATGCGTTTCCACCAGCCCGGATGCGTAATTGGTATATCTACCCTGGCATTGCCTAGTTGTGTCGTGTCACCTACCATATCGAGTTTTACTACGAGTTTGGATTTGTGCCGTAGCATGTGGAGTATTGAGGGTAGCTCCCGATCTGTGGGTATGCTGGTACTGGATAGACTACTGGGACTATTATGTGTTAAGGTGGAAAACGTAAAGCCTTAATGCTATTTAAAAGTATGTTTATTTTATATTAGACATTATTATAATAGTGTATATTACTACATAATAGATAGTTTAACGGATCCTTAGAGGATGGTTATCCCAAACATCCTTTGAGTTACTTGTATTTCACTTGAGTTGGATTTATTTATATAAGAATGTTAATCCTGACTTGAGTGTTTTGTGTTTTGCTTTACGCTCGGGTCAGACTGAGTGATACCAATGTTCGAGACTCAACTTTGGAGTTGGAGCTTCGCTTGGAGATCCAGCTAGCTATCCTGCTTTCAGTTGTTCAGTTGATTCCAATGGTGTATTCAGATCTTGTCTTTGATTATTGTATTGAGACATCTATGTATTCATGACTTATATTGTATCTTGTTTAACTCTGTTATATATATAGTAGCTTCATGAACTACTATTCTTTTGTTTTCGCTGCATTATTGTTATATTACTCTGTGTCCGTGCTCTGTGATTATTTTATTTACTGTATATGTTGAGTTTTGCCAAATTTAAATTAACAATATGATATTTTGAGGAATTCAAATCCGACATGTATGGATGCGAACGGTTGAAAATATCGGGATGTTACATGTGGTATCAGAGCTCTGGTTAGGCAAAACTCAGCATATAGAGTAAAATTCAATTACAAAATCACTTGTGTTCGAGCTTGAATTCCTTCTTCTTTGACTCGGTTTCTTTGAATTTTGGAACGTTCCCTTCGGTTCCAAAGTCCATTCATGTCTCCCTTATTCGTGTCTTTTGATTCTAGAGTATCCCATAACTCCACTTCGAATGATCTCTATAATAAATCGGCGGTCTCGCCAATCTTTGAATAATCTGTCAAGGGTTGAAACTCCTTTACAAAAGGCATTGATTCACTGGAGATTTTTGTATCCTCGGTTTAGATGCTGCTATCTTTTGTTTTACGCGAATTCTATCTCTTGTGATCTGATGTCGATTTGATTTAGAATTCTGCATCGATCGTATTCTTGAAGTGTGATATCCCCGAATTTTTGGCAATATCAGTTTAGTAATCTATACTGAAATTTGAATTAATTTGATAATTTTTGTTGATAAATTTGAATTGATTTAATAATCTTCTTTTAATAAATATTTAATTTGTGATTTTATCTTTTTAAAAGCTAATAAATTGTTTCTATTTATAATGTGTATATTTGTATATATTGTAAATAGAAATCTTTGGTTTGAATTTAATAAATAAATAAATCTTGTTTTCAAATTCTAATATATTTTGGTAATTTGGAAATTATGATTTAATTTAAAATATATGGTTTTAAAATATTTAAGATAAATGTTTAATTGATTAAATTATATCTTAGCTTAAGTTTAAGATCAATTAAAAGGTTTGTTTAAAATATTGTTTAATAAATATGATATATTAATTCATTTAATAATAATAGGAATTTATAATCTCTTTTATAAATTATTTAAATTTGACAAATTATTATTTTCAAATAACATTATTAATGTATTGTCTTATATATAAATATAAATAGTTTTATTTTATTTCTCTAAAAAGTAATTCATAAGTATTTAAGTTAGAAATAGAAATAAATATATGTAAGGTAAAAGATATGGTTATATAGACACATAAGTGAACTTAAGATAATTCTAGAATTGTATATATATACTAGTGGAATACATGTAGTTATACAAAGAAGAAAAAATATATTCATGTATGAGCTGAAAAATCAGTGGATAAGTATAACCAGACAAACATTTAATGCTATATCTCTAGTACACATTATAGATCATTTCAGCCTCCATAGAGAAAAATCTCTGACCAAAATTGTACCTGTAAAATAATATCATCATGTAAACTCTTTTCTATATCAAATCTTCCTTGTCTCATTTCGTTCATCAAAAAACTTAGCATTCCAGTTTCTAAAGTTTCAAACAAGGCAAAGCTTTCAGAAAATCAAAACAACAGTGATATTCAAACTTCCAAAGCATTTTCCAGTTTTAAAGTTTTCAAAGCTATTTCAAAAATGTGCTCTGTTCTGCCTTCTCAAATCTGTGAGTAACTTTTAAAACTTAAGTAAATTTGGTTGCATTCTAGTGTGTTGAAATGAATAAGTATTGCATGTATATATAAGTGAAATTTGATGTGATTATTTATAGTATGCATGCTGAGTATATGTGCTTTGTTCATGTTTTGTTCCCAGGCTCAAAATTTTATTTAAAATCCCTTACCACTTAATCTAGTTTCTGATAGGATTTGATTTATAAACAAATGTTGTTTGATTTAACATAGATTAAGGTTTAAAATTTTAATCAAGTCAAAATAAAGCCTGAGTATCTCTGTAAAACTAAAAACAACTGTGCATGTCAATATAAGTGAAAATTTAAACTGTGTAATTTATAAATTCAGGATTATAAACTGAATACATAAACAAAAACATGATTTCTAACACAAGAATCATAATTTTTAGTTTGGGATTAAGGGTGCCGTTCTGGGTTGAACAAAATAGGGGGAATTGGGGTTTTTTGGTGATCCAATGTTTTGGAGGCATCGGGGTTCTTCCTGATGATGGAGGAGTGATCGTAGTTGATGGGAAAAATGGCTGATGATGATGCAATTCATCGAGGAAGTTGTAGCAGTGGATTCTTTTCTGGAACCCTAGTTTAACTAGGTTAGGTAGTTCGATCAACCACGGCTTATACAATTGATCGAGTGCTACTAGGTTTTGGGAGATGGTAGTTTGGTCATAGACGAAGTCTTGGCCGGAGTAGCAGATCTTCTAGTGGTCGGAGCTTCGTGGTCGAGGCAGTTTTCCAGGATTGGGTGTGTTGTTCAAACTGTTCCAAGTTTGAATGCGTCATCTCGAATTCGACTTCGAGATTAGAGGTATGATCTGATGATCGTATTAGGGTGTTTGGATGATGATTGGTATGGGAAGATCATCGTTGATGATCTGAGATGATCAACGGCACCGTCCATGTGCACGGTGCACTGTTGTTCTAGTGAAGGTGAATTTGGTTTTGGATTGTGCTCGAGTTAATTGATGTTGACTCGAAGTGTTGTGATGATTTACTCGAAGTTTAGGGATGTTTGACTCGAAGTGTTTTAGGGATGGGCTCGGGTAATTGATGGTTACAGGTTTAAAACCTGTAAGTGTTTTTAAATCTTTAAAATGAATTTAAAAATGTGAAGCAAAATTTTAAACAGGTTTTAAATCCAGTTTAAAGTATGGATTCAAAATGAATTTGAATCCTAGTTTTAAATAAATAAGTTTTTAAAAATGAAATGTTTTTAACAACTTAAAATTGTTAAAGTATTTTATAAAATGATTTTTAAATCTGAAAGTAAAGATTTAAATAGAGTTTTAAATCTAAGTTTAAATCTGGAATAAAGTTTAGTTTGAATCCTAGTTTGGAGATAAATAAGTTTTTAAAATTTAAAATGTTTAAACAACTTTGAATGTTTAAAGCATAATCTAAATAGTTTGGATTTAAAAATGGATTTGGTTTCAAATTCTTTAAAACTTCTTTTAAAAGGTAAGTATTTCTTTAACATGAGATTTAAAAGGTTTTTAAATTGTTTAAACTTTGTTAAAAAAAAATTTGGCAAAGCAAAACTTTGTTAAAGTTAAATTTGTATTCATTTTAAATCTTAAATTTAAGATGGAATTTAAAAGTAAGTTTAAAGGTAAATTGTTTTTAAAATGCTTTTGATAATGATAATTTAATCATTCATAAGAATAAAGTTTTATCTTAAAGATAAATAGAATTTAATGATTTATGATTCATTAAATTATTAAGATAATTAAAATGGATAATTAATTTATTTAATTAATGAATGATTTGGATTTATTAAATTAGTAATTATGAGTTTTAAACTAATTAATTAAGTTTTAAGTTAATTAATTAGGAATAATTAATTTGGAATTAAGGATCATTAATTTGATAAGATTAGATTTTAAATTAATGATTAGGAATTAATTAATCAAGTAATTAAAGATTAATTAAGTTACAATTAAAACTTAAATTAATTAAATAATTAGAGGTTAATTAATTGGTTATTAAGGATAAATTAATTTGTAATTAATAATGATTAATCTAAGTTTAATTACTTAAGAAAAGTAATTAAAGAATTGTAAATAGTAAATGAAGGTCATTAACTTAGGATTATTAAATTATTAATTAATGTGATTAGTTTTATAATTAATTAAGTATAATCATTATGAAATTGTTTAAGTGTAATTACTTAATGAAAGTAATTAAGGAATTAATTACTCAATGTAATTAATTGAGTTTAATGTGATTAGTTTAAGTTAATTAATTAAGTTTAATTAATTTAAGATAATCACTAGATGATTTGATAAGTAATTACTCAATGTAATAAATGAAGTGTAATTACTTAGTGAAGTAATTAATGGTAATTACTCGGTGTAATTAATTGAAGATGATTTAATAATGGAAGTAATTTGGATTAAATTACCTTGTGTAATTAATCAAGGGATTAATTAAGATAATTAATTAAGGAGTAATTAATTTATTAAATGAAGTAATTAAGGGTAGTTAATTACTGGATGTGATTAATCAGGGGTGATTAATAATTATGGTTTAAGTAAAGATTAATTACTTAATGTAATTAATTTAAATAGAATAATTAATTAAAAATGTAATTAGAAATCATTAATTTATATGATTAATGATGTAATTAAGGATTGATTAATTAAGATTAATAAATCGATAATAAGTGATTTTGAGTAATTAATGTAATTAATTAAGGATTAATGTAATTAATTTTAAATAATTAGTTAATGAAGTAATTAAAGATTAATTGCTGTATTTGGTTAAGGATAATTAATTTGTGAAATTAATTAAAGGATAATTACTTGAATGTAATTAAAGGATAATTAATCAAGGGTGATTAATTAAGATGGAAATTAGAGAATGATTAATTAATTGATTTGTAATTAATTAATGGTTAAGTAAGCAGGATTTATAATGATAGAAGTAATTAATTTAATTTACTTTAAATTAATTAGAGATAAGGTAATTAGTTTAATTCATTTTAAATTAATTATAAATGGCGTGATTATTAATCCTTGCTTATGTATGATGGATGATATTGATTTGCCTTGAATGGTTTGAGATCTCAGATATGAGATAAGTAATGCTATGTGATATGGATGCTTTGGTTGAAGTGTGATGATAATATGGATTATCTATTTGTTATGATAATGTGAATTATCTATCTGTGATATTGTGAATTATCTATCTGTGTGTATATGGATAATGAATTGAATTGTTTTAACTTTAAAACAACTTGACTTAAAAGATACGTTTTGGATTTCAATGAGACCGGGATTGGGGTTTCTAGATTTGGATATCCGAAAACCACATCGATCCAAATTAACGATAGGTCATGAATCTCAAGTGAAGATGAAGATTCAGAGTGCAAGGGTTATTGTCGTTAACTCTGAGGGTGATTCCAAAATGAGTGCAACGAGATAATGCCTTCGGTTTCGTTCGAACCGGAACGAACTTGTATGGATTGAATGCTTTCAGAACATCGTCAGGTGGACGATGAGCATTCTAAGAGATGTGTTCTCTAAAGGTAATCGTAGCGTCAAGCCTCATCAACCGGGAATGGCTAAAACAGGGGAGGTGCAGCAAGGCTAAGTGGGTAGCACCCAAGTAGGACGATATTTTCCCCTGTCTAGATGTCCCTTTTATTTCGGCTGTGTGGGCAGTTGTGAGCTCCAACTGCTGGGGTTGTCTTGTTCGGGACTGTCCAGTAAGGGATGGTTCCGGCCTTGTGTTGTAGGGGATTTAGGGTGGATCCTCGGTACATTGATTTAGGCCACGTACTGTGACGGGCGGTACCCCAGTAGCCCTGCCATTGTATGGAATCCAATCTCCAATAAGTGATCTCGGATTTGATTGTATTACCCACTTTGTTGGCTAGTATGCTGGAATTTAATCATGTAACAATTTCAGCTATTTCTTATTTACTTCAAAACCCTAGACACTATTATAATATCACTGGATTTCCTAAAAATGTTTGGTTATCGTAAGGTAAAAACTTTTCCGTGTTTATGTGCGGGAAGTCTTACGTGATACCTTTTGTTTTCAAAGGATTTTCAAAGTTAAGCAACTTTAACTTGTTACTCACACCAGTCCCATGTCTGACCCGGAGTTTATCTTCTGTTTTCTTAAACTCTTGGGTACTCAAATTTTTACGAGTAGCCAAGGGATTCAGGTTAGCTTTGACGAATTGTGGAGGACCAATGGAGCAGGAGGCTTCAGCGTTGTAGATATATATAGGGTGTTCTGCTGTGTTGTTTTCTCTGTGTTGTATTTGAGTTGTAATAACTAGACATGTGTTTATCACTGTCTATTATGTGATGTATTATCTGTGTAACTCTGATTGATGTTGTAAACTATGTAATATTTATGGGATTAATATAATTTATTCGTTCCGCTGTTGAGATTCTGATGTTGTTTCTTCTTTCTTCTCTATCTTTTCTCCTTTCTATCCCTTTCTTTCTTCAAGATGATGCGACTTTCTGGTGATAGAAAGTTGGATCGTCTCATGAAGTCACGGTTGACCCGGTTAAGGTTACCCGCGATTTATATAAGTCTATCCATCTTCCTATTTCACAAATTTAATCACCTTATCTCCCATTCAAGCCTATCTCCTTAGTAAAATTCTATTTGATTAGAGTCCCTCTAATTTCAATCTTTATCCTTGTTTTGAAATCCATTCTGGAATCATCGAGTGAGGGAGTGTATTTGTATTTATATTAAAAATGTTTTAAATTGTGTTGTTTGAGTTGTTGATGTTGATTTGGGTTTTCGATCGATTCGTCTGATCAGCGATATCAATAGGATTTCCAAAACACTTGAACAGAGCAAACTGACATAATATTATTTTCAAATTTGGTAAATGAAATAAATTTGTAGGATTATATTATATATATATATATGAGTAAATTTTCTAGAATTTAATAAGTTAATTAAATTGGTTGTTTGAAATGATAATAATTGATTTTCATTTATTGTTCTATAAATGAATTTATAAACATGGTTTATAAATTGATTTGGAATTGAAATGAATTTAAATCATGAATTTGAGAATTTAATTTCCGGTGATTTCAAACTTTGGTTTTAAAGTTTTAAAAGTGTATATCATTTAAAGTAATTTCAAATAGAAATCGTTTCAAAGAATATTTTTTTTATCAGTAGTCTTCTCTTTGTCGCTGGAAAATAATTTCGGTGATGATGGCCACATCATCGACATTCGTTTTCGAGTTTCGAAGTGGAGAGGCCACTTAGTAGCTTTGCTATACGTTTGTTTTGGAAATTGAATTCGATTGAATTTATGAGGTATAATTTGATCTATAATGTATATATAAGTATATGATTATAAAATTGATTTGAAAATATATATAGTTATCTCTAAATGGTTTGGAGTGAATCGGAAATTTAATTCTTAAATTTATGTTAACGGGTGATTTTAAATATAAAATGAAGCCAAATTTTTGAATAAACATTTAAATTTGAAATAATAATTGAATTGGGAAAGTTTTTATTTGTATAACACTCAATTACATTCAAATACAACTTACCTAAATTATTCAGAAATTGAATATGTAATTGGTTAATATACAATATAAAATGATTTTATAAACGAAATTTGAGTGTTTATAATGAATGTTATACACTTAAATTTTAATTATAAAATGTTAATAAAGATAAATAAAATAAGTTAATTGAATAATAAATGAGATAAAATAAATAAATTTTGTTTTGAAGAAATTAATAAACTGAAATTAGATTAACTTATGGAAATACCTTGAATTTAAATCAATTATTGAATATAAATTAATTTAAATTGAAATTTATATGGTTTAAATTAATTTATATGGTTTAAATATATGTGATAAGATATATTAAGTGGAATAAAGTTAAATAATAATTTGGAATAAAAGAATTAAATTTGTTGAATAAAAGATGAGTATAATAAATGATTATACAAATTGATGATTTAGAAATTGTTTATTGAGGATGACTAGATAATAAGATAATGAATTTGGAAATAGATAGATTGGTTTAACTTAAGTGAACTCAAATGGATTAAACCAAAATGTTGAATAATAATTAGTTTAATTTGAAATTTATATGGTTTTAAATTTATTGTTTATTTTGTCTTTCAACCTATTTTCTTTCAGGTTGTTTCTATTCTCCTACTTTCTTCCTTTTCGGGGATGAAAAGTTTTGAGTGGGGGAGAGTGTAATGACCCGTAAATTTTAAATAATTTTATTTGTTTTATCAATATATTTAATTGAAATTTTATGAAATTTTAAACAATAAAATTTTTAAATAAAAATTTGATATTTGGAATGCATCTAGTTAAACATAGCAACTGGTAAATTTTCATCTGATAGTTTGTAAGTTTATTTTCTTGTGTAATTTTATTTAAGTTTATATCAGTTTAAATCGATGATAATAAAATGTTTTCCAAACCTGAATATTTTATACAGAATATTTGTAAATCATCTTCTGAGTGAGACGTTATATTTCGTTTCTCAAAATTTGAACCGTTATTGCTCCGTTTATCTTATTTTTGGGGTTTCAGCAGCATTTCGGTACCGATATCGACTTTTGATAGAATGATCGTACCACTGATATATGTCTACCGTTTTAATCGTTTCGTCGTGCTGATCTCCGCAGTATATTCATTTGTATATGTCGAGATCTGGTACGCCATGGAATCAGTAAAAAAGGTTACCGTATCGGTAACCGTTTTCGAAACTTTTTGGCTTCTGTGACCCTTCATTTGTCTACCGGTTGAAATTAAATACCCACTTGATATTAATTTTCACTAAATTCAACTCGTGACTCTTTATTTCCTACGTTTCCAAATTATATCTACTATTGTGATTTATAATTTACGGTTCGCCCTTCATCTTATCTTCACTATGCAACTAAATATAATGTACTCTGTACTGCTCCCTTCCCTTCATCTTCTTTCTTCATTTAATCTGCCCATCAGCTTCTCTACGTGGCTTCTCTAACACTCCTCCTCTGATCGATTGTAGCAGCCAAGGCTTGGAAAAAAATATATAAATAAGGGAAGCCTATCATTTTGTTTATATATGAACAGTGTTCATATTCATGCTGTTGCTTGTCTGCTTGTGAGCCGTGCACTCCAGTTGCCTCCTCCTTGTCAAGGCACAGCCCAGGCCTTATCTCCATCGTTGTTTCTAGTTTTGGCCTCCACGAGATCGGTAGCGACCACCAACAGCCTACAGCTCCGCCCTCCCATGTTCCATCCCCTAGCTTTCTCCTGGCAGTCACGTCCAGCCTTTCATCCCAACATATCTCCTCGCCTACCCAACTCCGGCCGGCCACGCCTCGGCTCCTCCACCCAAGCGAGCACCAATAGCTCTGCCTGGATTTGATGACATTGGTACTATATAATATAATATATATAACATGTTTTAAGTTTTGTAACAGTTTTTTTATTTCTTTTTTTTTGTGTGCCTTGATCTCTATATTGCGGTTAAGAAGTGGTATTACCTGATTTAGTTTGTATATACATCTATACTTATATATGTGATCTGTCTATTTGTAAAAGTTTTATAAACAATATTAACATTTTTTTATATGTGTATTGTTGTAAAAGCTTTTATAAACTATATTAACATACTGTATGTATACCTATATATGTGTATAGATAAATAAACTCTATGTAAGCCAACTAACATATTGTTGTGTATGTATACTTGCTCATATATGTTTAGCTCCTGCTTTGGTATTGCAGTTTTCTTCCTGTGTATATAAATTATTTTGTATATATATTTATATTTATATCTGGTTCATATATTATATGCAGTATAGGGTAGTGTTGGCCTTCGTTTATATATATAACATATATATTAGTTATATATGTTCGGTTGTAAATTATTGTAGTCTGTAGTCTATATAACATATGCATGTTTTTTTTTGGTTTCGTATAAAATATTGGTTATATATATGTATTAGCTTATGTATATTAATATGTTGTAGTATATATAAAGTTGGTTACTATAATATGTTCATCTCAGTTGTATGTTATATAGGTCATGTAAAAGTAAGTTGAACATATAAAGTTCATTTAAATAGTTTATTATATGTATTGCAATATGAATAATTATAGTGTTTATATATATTTTTTATTAATAATGTACGTTACATATAGATATATGGCAGCTATTTGTTTACATACAATATGTATATATGTGTTGATTTTAGGATAGTTTCTATGTATTGGAATAAAGCAAAGTTATTTGACTTAAAAATGTAAAATATATTGTAACTTTGTAGCTTACGTATATAAGCTTATTTATGTATTAGATATTGATTTTTGAAATTTTTAGAATTTTAGTGTATTTGTCTTAAATTAAAATATTGAAATTATATATAATATAATAATAATGTATATATTTTAGTTTATATCTAAACTAATTCGTTGTGTTCATCGATCCCTGTTATCAGCTTTGCTCGTCAAATTCGTGCCAATCTTGCCTTGCTTTGGAAATCATCATTTGGATTGGTCAATTTCGCAATTCAAATCGTAGCTTGTTGTGTTGTCTATCTCATCTCTAGCCTCAGAAGGTGAGTAATCACTCACGATTAACGTTCTTATATTTGTTAAATTTGATTTCAATTGAAATGAAAATTGAATATGCTGTTGTTAGTTATTTACATTGCTATATATGTTATTATCTGTAACTGTTCATGTATCGACCCGATATTTTCAACTTTTGAACACATCACATTTTGAAATCATACACTTAAAACTTGCATAAATAAAATACTTTTATACTATAATATTGTAAACCAGATCTTATATATTCGCATATTTAAAACTATGAGATATACACAAAAAAACAAAGCAACATATAGATTTAAAATATATATGCGGTTACCAAGCTTTATATATGGAATAACATATTACTACAGACCACATCAAACAAAACATATATTAACTAATATATATATATATATATATATAACTTTAAACAGAACATATTATACTTTATATGATATTCTGGAAATCTGAGTTATGTGAAATTTTATATATACTAACATGAAAAAAAAAATCAAAATAAAACCTTTACAATATCTACTGTAAGCCCATATACAACACACGTATATAGTATGTGTCTTCATCTAGTATATACGTTTCCAAACTAATATAAAACAGTGTATATATATATGTATGAAAAGTGTGTGTACCTATATTCAACTCCTATAAAGCATATGACTGTGCTGCTGTAAGAAAGTGATACCTAGGCTAGAAATCTAAACACACAGAGCCAATATATGTAAATATATATGCAGCACACGACCACTATATATATATATATAATAAGTTTGAATATAAACAAGAAATTATAACTTTTATATATATATATATAGATATATTTTAAAAAGTTTGTAAACAAAGATCTGATTGTAAAACACAAAATAGTATGTATAAACTAATACGTGCAAATCATGTATATATAAAATATTAAAATTTCATTGTAACATAAAAAAATACTTTACACGTAACATTATATTGCAATATGTAACATAAAATAAAACTGTTATATCACCTATATATAATTTGCTTTAATACACACATAGTATATACACTGACCTTGGCTGCAGGGAAGAAAAATAGACAAAGCCAAGAGAAGAGGCTGGGCGAGAGGAAGGTTGGTGAGAGGTGGATGCAGGCGCGCTTGAGGTGGGGTAGGCTCGGACGCTGACATGGGTGGTTGCGCCGGCTCGGAGGTGGTGGGGCGTGGAAGAAGATGCGTGTTTGGCAGCAAAAGGTGACTCGAGTGGATAACAGTTAGGCGAAAGAGTTGGAGATATGGGTGGTCGGAGCACTGCCTTCGGCTAAGAAGAAAGGAAGGGGGCGACTTCACAAGCTCGGCCACAGTGAAAAGGAAGGTCGTAGTATCGATCAAAGTGAGGTGGGTTCGGCTTAGATGAGTGTAGATGGTAGCTCACGTCGGTGAAAGTGGAGAATAGAGGCGGTTGTGAAGGCTACGTGCTGTGAGAAGGCAGAGCACATTTCACTTGATCAAATTTTTTATTTTTTTAGTAAGAGGGAGAAGACAGCCATTAAAGGTGTGGAAGGTAAGCAAAGTTGAAAGATGAAATGAAGGCTGATGACCAAGAAATGAGGTAGCAGCTAAGTGTAACCAACGTGTCTCATTGAATTCTCATTGAAAGCCGAACCAAAATTAATAAAGCAACCGGAAATATAAAATAGCAAATTAAATTGAAAAGTTGGAAATAGCAAAAGTCAGGCGATGCATTCAAGAATATTTATTTGTAGTGGCTGTTTGTTATATACGGTGGTAAATTGAAAGGTCATAAGCAGCTAAAAGATTTCAAAATGAGTGCCGGTACGGATATCCGTTTCAAGGATTCCGCGGTGCACCGGACTCAAAACACAAAATTGAATATACCATAGAGATCAGCACGATGAGGCGATCAAAACGGTATACAGATATTAGCGATACGATTGAATTATAAAAATTTGAATTTTCTGCTAGCGGAAAATGCAGAAAAAACGCAGAAAAATAAGATCGACGGAGCTAAAGAAGTCCGAATTTGAAAAAAACGAAAAATGACGCCTTAGTCAGAAGATGAATTAGAATTTTTCTATGTAAAAATATCCAGGTTTGGACATTTTATTATCATCAATTTTAACTGATGTAAATTGGAATAAAATTACACTAGAAAATAAACTACCAGATTATCAGATGAAAATTTACCAGTTGCTATGATTAATTAGAAGCATTCCAAATATCAAATTTTTATTTCAAAATTTTATCGTTTAAAATTTCACAAAATTTCAACTAATTACGTTATTAAAACAGTTAAAATTTATGGGTCGTTACAGTTCACCTGTGACATCTGACACCATTATATGTTATTTATATTGATGATATATGCATGTTATGTTATTATCATATCCGTTGTCACTCTACAAGTTCCCTGTTAGTATAGAATTCACTATGGGTTGAAATGATACATACTCGAACGATCTGTAGGATAGGAGAAAATCGTTATGGGTTGAAATGATAAACCCAAGCGATTTTTATTGAATTGATTTTGGGATTACGGGTTGAAAAGATATATACCCGTATATAATTTAAATTGCGGATTGAAATGATAAATATCCGTATCACTTGACCATAGGGTAGAAAATTATATACAGACACCGTTGGTCTATATATATATATATATTTGGAAATGATTTCTATGGTTTTGAAAAGGAATATATGGTTTAATAAATATTGATTTTTAAATATTTATTAAAGTTGATATAATAAAGTAGATATTAATTTGTTTAAGTATTTATTTAAGATTATATTTTCAAATATAGAGTTTGAAGTGATTTGGGTTGAAAAGATAATTTGAAATTGATTTGAAAATATATATTTATTTAAGAATCATACTTAAATAAGTTTGAGTTGAAATGTATTAAATTTGAAATTGTAAAGATATGTTTATAACTTGAATTTGATTAAAAGTGACTTAAGTGAATATTTCAAATTTATATAAATTTAAATGGGATATTCTGTTTATTTAAATTTGTAAATTAAAGTTGTATTTAGATGTTATTGAAATGATTAAGTAAATATTTCAAAACTTAATAATAGTAAAGTGAATTTGATATATAAATAATTGTCGAATTTAGTTTTGGAAATATGGAATATTTAAAGCTTTGAAATATATTGAAATTGAAATGGCTTATTTTATGGTTCAAATATGTATCTTAAATCGATAATTTGAAATAGTTTATTGAGAAACTGAATTGAGTTAAATTTATGAATTGAGATTGAATTAAGTTGAATTTGGAATTCGAATTGATTTTGAATCGATTTGTGTAATTTGAGGAAGTTATTTTATTATATAAAGTATTTTTAAACTATATCTAAACTATTTATACTATAAATTATTTTAATATAAAATATTTTATATAAATCATTTTCAATATAAATTATTTTATTTTATATTATTTTAACTTATAACTATTTTAAATAAACTATTTTTATTTTATAAACTATTTTATTTTATATACTAATTTTAATATCTAAACTGTTTAAGAGGAAGTGTTATGATTTCCAAAATGCTATAATTTCAAAGTGTTATGATTTCCAAAATGCTATGAGTTCAAAGCTGTGATTTCCAAAGTATTTTGATTTTAAAAGACTATGATTTCGGAAGCGTTATAACTTTGGAAAGTGATATGATTTTTGGAAATGGATATATTTGAAATGGAAATGATATCGTACTGATTTGGGTTTTGAAATGAAAATGATATTTTGGTTTTTAAGTATAAACTATTTTGAAATGACCGCGGTGTTATAATAACGTTTGGTTGTTAAAGAGACCAGGATCGGATATGGGCATACTCTCTGTCGATACCGAAAACCACTTTAACAACTGTGTACGCGGTGGAGATTCCAGAATGAAGTAGGATGGTGGCGACGATTCCTATTGTGGTATATACGTCGACCAAACTCCCGTGAGTTGGCATAAGGTGGCTAAACAGGAGCGATTGACGGGCCAATGAGGTAGCACCTCTGATCGGACGCATTTCTTCGATACCATTCTATTGCTTTGTGATTGATTTGGTGGCCACCCTTCGATTTTGATTGGGAGTGTGTTCCGAGGTGGGCGGTAGTGGCTGCTTTGCGTTTCCACCAGCCCGGATGTGTAATTGGTATATCTACCCTGGCATTGCCTAGTTGTGCCGTGTCACCTACCATATCGAGCTTTACTACGAGTTTGGATTTGTGACATAGCCTGTGGAGTATTCAGGGTAGCTCCCAATCTGGGGGTATGGTGGTACTGGATAGACTACTGGGACTTTTACGTGTTAAGGTGGAAAATGTAAAGCCTTAATGCTATTTAAAAGTATGTTTATTTTATATTAGACATTATTATAATAGCGTATATTACTACATAATAGATAGTTTAACGGATCCTTAGAGGATGGTTATCCCAAACATCCTTTGAGTTACTTGTATTTCAGTTGATATTTCACTTGAGTTGGATTTATTTATATAAGAATGTTAATCCTGACTCGAGTGTTTTGTGTTTTGCTTTACGCTCGGGTCAGACTGAGTGATACCAGTGTTCGAGACTCACCTTTGGAGATGGAGCTTCGCTTGGAGATCCAGCTAGCTATCCTGCTTTCAGTTGTTCAGTTGATTCCAGTGATGTATTCAGATCTTGTCTTTGATTATTGTATTGAGACATCTATGTATTCGTGACTTCTATTGTATCTTGTTTAACTCTGTTATATATATAGTAGCTTCATGAACTTCTATTCTTTTGTTTCCGTTGCATTATTGTTATATTACTCTGTATCTGTGCTCTGTGATTATTTTATTTACTGTATATGTTGAGTTTTGCCAAATTTAAATTAACAATCTAATATTTTGAGGAATTCAAATCCGACATGTATGGATGCGAACGGTTGAAAATATCGGGATGTTACACTTCTTTTCCAAAATCTTTCAAATATCAACACTTAAGAGAAAATTTCGTAACTTACCTCATAAGTCTTCGGAATCACTAATAAATTCCCCTTTTCAATTTCCAAAAACCCTGTATACTTATTTATACCCCATTCAACAATTTAAACTTCTTTTATAAATTCAGATTTCATTTTCAAAATTCCCATATTTAACATTTTGAAATTTCATTTCCTCCAAATCCCTTATAAAATTCCCTCCCTCAAAATCATATCTATTTAAAAAAAATCCCACTTACGAATCTCGAGAGAATTTATAAATAAATTTTTCAATCACTTCAAAACTCGATATATATATATCATAGTTATTTAAAAAGGAAAATAATTTACTTTTAAAAACATGTTCAAGTATAATTAATTAAACTCATTTTTAGGTAAACAATTAAATTTTCAAAGCTGAATTTAAAAGTTAGAATTTACTAAAAAAAATACTTCATATTTAAAAATCTACTTACCAGAGTATTTCAATCCTAACTAATTTAAAATTTGTGGAAATTAGCCACAAGGGCCTCTTTAGCTAGTGCAATTAGTTTCTAGGACGCACAACTGAAATAATTACTTTTAAGGACAAAATGCAAAATAATTAGTTTATAAGGCTTAAAACCCTATGAAATTATGTCCTTGAAAGTAATTGGACTGCTAACTTTGTCCTTAAAAGTAATTATTTTGCTGACTTTGGCCTTGAAATTAATTTCTATGGATGTGTGTCCTAGAAACTAATTGGACTGCAAAGTTTGTCCTTCTAGTGAAATGCCCCTTAAAATTTCATAGTTTTAAAATAATAAAATTTTCCTTTTAAAAGCAAACTTAACTTCTTAGAATTTGAAAATATTTTTTTTAAACCTCAATAACCAATTTAATTTATAAATTCCTCTTGAATCACATCATATCACTTCCATTCAAATCTCCTTAACCATTTTCACTTTCAAAAGTAGTTCCACTATTTTTCTCACTCTATTTCCATATTTAAGTATAAATTCTTCCTGTAAATTTATATTCCTAATCTATCATCTAATATCGATTTCTCTTATTTATAAACATCGTTTATAAATTTATAAACTCCTTTGAGTTTCACTTATTTATAAAACAATTTTTTGTAAAAAAATCTCATTTTATAAATCCCTTCCTCAATAAATCCCAATTTTATTTCAAATCTATTTTTAATATCAATTTCAACTCCTTTCATATTTTCATAATATCATTTATAAATTCCTTATAATTCATTTTTAATCTCTATTTTAACAATTCATGAACAGTTAAGTATAACCAAAAATCATATTTTTTTTCTAACTCATTTTCTTTAAAATACTTCCAATTCCAATATATATTCTTTTATCAAAAATCTTCTTTTAATTCCTTTAAAAATTCAAAATAATAATTATGGTATTTAAAATACCAAAGTTAAGGTCAGTGCTACTATAGCATCCAAAAATTTAAATCACAACAATAATCTATATCAGAGTATTCACACAAGTCATACTATATATGCAAAATAAACAATATATTTGAGGAATCCAGTTGGATCCCTCCAACCCGTTTCCCTGCATCCACATATGTTAATACAACATAAAAATACCAATCCCACTTCGAGGGGGATATCGCGGTATATAGGGTCATCTGCTATTATGAGGGGCGCATAGGGTCTCATCCGCTATAATGTGTGGGAATTTCGATCCAACTACTAATATATATACTACTATATATATATATATCGCATCCAACGGATAATAATTTATAAACTCATCCAATCATTCAACAATTAATTTTCAATAATTTAAATTAAAATAGTAATTCAAGATGAGTGAGATTTACTCACCTTGATTTTTAATTTTTGCTAAATGCTCATTAAAGATTAAGTCGACTCCAAATTAATTATGTCACGTAGAGAACGACGGCACAAGTCCAACGTGGTTTGTTACATTCGATTTGCACCTCATAAAACAATTACGATATATATATAAGTTAACAAATATTTATTTATTTTATTTTATTTATATATGAGAAATTAACCTAATTCCATATTAAAAATATATACCTATGCTGATCGAGACAGAGTAGACCCTAGCATCATCCAGGTTGCCGCCTCGCCTACCACAACAAACAAAACTCCTCCAACAATACGCGACTCCCCCTACAGCAGCCTCGACTACACCAAACCCTCCAGCATCTCCTCTGGCACGCTTGCCGCAGCCGCTTCTACTTCTTCCACCTCCAGAGTCGCACGCAACATCATTTATCGACACCCTACCGCCATTGAACCCAAAATGAACGCCACCATTCCACTTCGACCTGCTTGCGTCGCACCTCCCAGTCATGATTCCTCCAACGCCCATCGGAGTTCGCCACCATTTCAAGCCTCCTCCACGACCTCACGCAACACGCATGCTTGTCAAAAGCGCTGCCCTGGCCTTTGCCACCCAATATCGTTCGAAAATCATCGCCCAATTCTCGATTCGCGGACCCCCACAAAGTGTCGCACGTCCCCTTCGCCAGCCAACGCGATTCAAAATAGCAACTCTTAGATGCTCGATCGACAAGCAAGCCCTAGAAACTACGAGCCATCCTCCCAGTCACTTCTGCGATTGCCGATCGCCCTCTGCCCCCTTTTCGATCGCACTTGCCAACGCGAGTCAGTGACGTAATTTTTTTTAAAAGGAACAAATTTGATTTCAGAGGGAAGAAGGTTAGCGAGAACTTATATAGATTTAAAGTGTTCAAATTGTTTTGATTTTGTTCTCTCCCGGTTGTATTAAAATAAAGGAGGGAAACGTATACAAGGCATAGGTCAGGTCACTACATCATAGGGTGGCTGATGGTAAGTTAGAAGGACAGCTGAAAAGAAATTGACTTGACAATATGTTAATTTATTCTCAAAATGTCTCGATTTACCCAACTTAAAATTTTGAATCCCTATCAAGGCGTGCCGCTAGGCATTCATAATGTTATACCCCTATTCCGAACGCAATGGAAAAAGTTTCGAGTTTTAATTCGATCATATGGAGAAGATAGCTTTTTGGACCCAATTATTATATTATATTTTTTTTTCCAAAAAGATATATATATATATATAACAAAAGGGAGGAGAAAACCTTCCTCCAGAGGCTCACAGAAGAAGGCGAAGCATATGGGTAACATATACCTCCCAAAAGAGACAGCAAAAAGAAAAGGAAAAAAACTAGCAAAAAAACACAAACCACAGACTCAAAGCAGCCATGAAGGCTCAGACGAACGCCCAAAAACATAGATACAGCCTGCAGATCCTCTCTCCCGCCACAACCAAAAGGTGTGGGCCAGTCCACCCATCACGCCACTAGCCGTAAACAAGACGAAATAAAAACTGATACAAGCAGCAAAACCAAGCCGAGAATGAACCAATGGATCCCCGAATCTGCCTACACCATCGAGCTCCGGCAAGGCCACCGCCCAATGGTGTGTACAGAAAATGAATAAGAGCCG
The DNA here is from genome assembly GCA_030737815.1 of Allium fistulosum. Taxonomy (NCBI): domain Eukaryota; kingdom Viridiplantae; phylum Streptophyta; class Magnoliopsida; order Asparagales; family Amaryllidaceae; genus Allium; species Allium fistulosum. The sequence goes on along the minus strand of CM060904.1, from coordinate 1,088,492,962 downwards.
ACTAGGTAGGCTGCAAGAACCCCCAATCACAAGAGCAAGGATCGACTGCTGAGAGTGCGGTAGAAGACCCTAACGAGTAAACCGAAAGGGCAACAGAAATCACTAGCGAATCCAGCAAAGTCGAAATCCGGACCAAGAAGACAGCAAAAACACCTGAAACTAAAAACAATACACGAAATTAAAAATAAAAAAGGGGGGAGGGAACGGATGGAGGAAACCACCACCCGACAGCAGAGACCTATCCAACACCCAATCTGGCGGCAGATGGAGAACGGGAAATTGACAGAAGTCCCACAAGCCGCCCAGAACGGTGGCTCATTGGACCCCTGAAAGGTCTACCCAGGAAAGCCAGGAAGACGTCACTCCTCACTCGATGGATAATGGATGGCGGATCCATTGAGATGCTCTCGAAAGTAGCCTTATTCCGCGCACACCAGACGTGCCAGCAGATAAGACAAGGAATCAAACGGAAAATGATAGACCGAAGCGATTTCCCAGAACTCCCAGCCCACCAGGAATTCAGAATCCCTAGAAGAGAATTCGCAGTACTTCGAACACCGACGAGATTTCCGAAGTAGTTCCAGCAAGCTCTGGCCGAGAAACCACCGAAAAACAAGTGGTTCAAGGATTCCGAATCACCGTTTCCGCAGCATCTACAGCGGGAAACAGTAGGAATACCGATCTTTTAAAAATTCTCGTCCAGTGGCAACCCATCATGTAGCAAACGCCACATAAATAGAGAGACCGTTGGGGGAATGCGAGAATCCCAAATAAAAGAAAATTCAGAGCGGATGTGGGAAGGGGTTCTGATGGAGGACCAGGCTTTCAGAATCGAAAAGGGAGAGCCATCCCATCCTGACATACCGCTGTGAGAATCAGATAAAATCTTCACAGACTGCATGTGTTTCCAGGTCTCGCTAGCGTAGGAAGGAGTGCCCGAAAAATTCGCACCCGCGAGTCTGTGGTACTTAGCTCGGAGGAACGAAGCCCATAAAGAGTTGTTGGCGCCAAACCTGTACCACAAATTACAAGCAAAGGCCGCGCAAAGGTCGGTGGGCTTACGAAGACCCAACCCACCTTCATTTTTGGGGCGACAAATCGCGTCCCAAGACACCCAGTGGTGGCGACGAACGTTGTCCTTGTTTCCCCAGAAGAAAGACGAAGCCAGAGACCGATAAGATCGGAAAAAGGCGGAGGTAGGGGTCATAGTCGCAAAAATATGAGATCCCATCGAATCTAGAACTGACTTGATAAGAACAAGTCTGCCAGCCTGAGAGAGAATGAAAGAATTCCAGCGTAAGATCTTCCCCTCACTTTGTCGGTCAAGGGGTCGAAAAGAGCGTTAAGTTTTCTGCCCCGGTACAAAACAAGACCAAGGTAGGGAAGGGGAAGGGAAGCTTCCTTGAAACCGGAGATAGTCTCGATCCAAGAAGCACGAGATTGAGACATGTCCTTCGAATGAACGAAACAACATTTGGAAGGGTTAACGAGTTGGCCCGAAGACCTCTCGTATTGATGGATGAAGCGAAGAAGCCGCCGAACCGAGGAACGACTGCCATTAGAGAAAATGACTATGTCATCTGCAAAGGATAAAGAAGAAATGAGAGGGCAGCCCCTTGGAATACCGAAACGCTGGATTTGACCGTAAATGGTTAAAGATTGGAGCCCACGAATAAAAGCCTCTGCCGCAATCACAAAAAGAGAAGGTGAGAGAGGGTCACCTTGACGTAAGCCCCTCCCAGCTTTGAAATACCCATGGGCCGAACCGTTAATGAGGACAGAGAACCAGCGGTTGGAGACAAGCCTCCACACCAAGTCTATCAGGGCCTCCGGAAAACCGAAAGTCCTTAAAACCTTGATGATGAAGAACCAGGACATACGGTCGTAGGCCTTAGCCATGTCCAGTTTGAAGACAACATTTGATCCCCATTCCGATCAATTTGGGAGATCAGTTCCTGGGCTAGAAGGACGTTATCAGAGATAAGACGCCCCATGACAAACCCTGCTTGAGACGGAGAAATGATACGCTCAAGGAAAGGAGCCCAACGGGAGGCCAAGATTTTAAAAATGACCTTATTAGAGAAATTGCAAAGACTTATAGGTCGGAAATCCGCACAAGCCTTTGGGTTTTTGCATTTAGGAATAAGAATCAGGTTGGTGGAAGTCCAACCAGCTGGAAGATTTCCACCAGAGAAGAAGGATTGAATGGCCAGACATAAATCAGCCTGGATAATAGGCCAAGAGCACCTATAAAAATCACCATTGAAGCCATCAGGGCCACTGGCACTATCCTTGCTAAGAGCAAAGACACAAGCACGGATCTCCTCAGTGGAAGGGAGATCCGCAATCATGGCACCTTCCGAAGGGAGGATCACCGGAGGAATGAAAGCTAAAAGGGCCGGATCTGTAACCGAAACTGAAGGAGATCCCAAAAAGGATTGGAAGTGGGATAGGATGATGTCTTTGACTTCCTCTGGCGACGAAGTCGAAGACAGATCAGGCCTCATAATCTCTCGAATCGTAAGAAGGTTATTCTTTTTGCGAATAGATGAGTGGAAGAATTTGGAGTTAGCATCACCCTCGACTACCCACTTAACCCTCGCCTTTTGACGGAGGTAGTCATTTTCGACACGCAGCTCCGAAGAGAAGGAAGTTTGGGCAAGGGCCCTTGCCTCCTTGTTGGCAGCGGTCGGTTCCTCGTCTAACAAGGATTCGGCAAAGATAAGCGACTCTTCGGCCAAACGAACGCGATCGAAAATGTTCTTGAAAATCTGAACGTTCCAAACCTTAAGGCAAGCCTTAAGACGCGAGAGCTTTCTCCCGAAAGCAGCACAGGGGGAACCAAAAATAGGATCGCTCCAAGAGTCAGAAACCACCTGTTGGAAAGAGTGATGAGATTTCCACATGCTTTGAAACCGGAAGGAGGAGGGCCCCGAAAGCGAAAGAGGAGAGCAACGAACAATCATAGGGGCATGGTCCGAGAAGGACCGATGGAGGTGGGCGATTGAGAAGGAGAAAGGAAGACGAAACCATTCCTCCGACCCGAACACACGGTCAAGTCTAGAGAGAATGTGATTCGGACCCTCTTGGTTGTTAGACCATGTGAAAGCAGAGCCGACAAAGGGGAGCTCGGAGAGGCCAGAGGAGGCTATGAAAGAGTTGAAATCCGCCATCGCCCCTCTGTTGATGGCCGCACCTCCCCGTTTTTCCGCATGGCAAACGACGATGTTGAAATCGCCACCTAGTACAGAAGAGGAGAACCCTTGAGAATCAAGAGCAAGAATATCCGACCACAGAACTAGCCTTTCCGAACGATCACATTTGGCGTAGACTGCTGAGAAAAGAAACGGGGCACCAAAGGACGGAGACGAGCACGCCACCGAAAAAAGCTAAGGAGAATCGAAAGAAAGACGAGTCTCAAGAGATTTGGACCATAAAATCCAAATCTTACCCGAGACATTAGCTAAGCCACCGCCAAAGCCTAAGGATAAGACAATCTTGGAGATTTCTGCTGGGTCAATAAGGGGTTCCAGGAGAGCGACCAAGCCAACAGAGTGTTTCCTGACAATGCGCTTAAGCCTAGCGACAGACGCATCATTACCAATACCTCGGACATTCCAGAAGAGAAAGTTCGCCATGAAAAGAGAAAAGTAGAAGACGAGAAAAAAAACGAAAGCAAAACACCAACGACAAGGACCAAGAAAAGCTCAAACTCAATCCAGATACAGCGAAAAGCGAGCAGATCTATCGATCCGCTCGGACGCCGCTATAGAGCGTGTGCGAATGGTGCGAGGGGTAGAAGGGACTCTCCGCCGTCTGCGCCTCGTCGATCGTATGGGAGGGTCGGGCGGCTCAGAAAACACCTCGCCCCCGGACCCTACCGAAGAGGCAAAAGAGGAGCCAGCCGACGAAGACGAAGCAGCTGAGTTCCTAGCTAAACAATCAAGATGCTCATTAAGGAGCGCAATCTCTGCCTTACTCATCAGCGGAATGGAGATGGACAGCGGACACGCAGAGGAGGGGCGCGAGCACTCCGAAGAGCACCGCGAGGCCGAAGGGGCCAAACGATCCGAAGGAAACTCCGAGTGCCCATCGGGGAAACGAAGAGGAGGAGAGATGCGAACCAATCGCAAACTATACAGCCAAAAGACCCAGAGAGATGACGGAGGGGAAAGAGCACCAGGGGTGAAAGTAGAGTCCAAAGAGGAGCAACCATCAGTAGAAACCACAGAAACAACCACGGAAGGACAAGAGGAAAGAGACTGGGGAGCGGGAGAAGTGATGACTGGAAAAACTGACGGACGACTGAACAAACGACTGTAAAATGTGGAAAAGCAAACAATTTGTTTCCCAAATTGCTGTGGGAGTCCTACCACTGCCGAGCTGTCACTAATCAAACAGTCCTGCGCTGTGGGTAGGAGTCGCGTCTCAAGGATAACAGCTGGGCAGAACAACGAGGGTTGGCAATAACCCATACTGTCTGTATAACTGTCAAGGATGACCGCTATACGACCAGAGCTGGGATATCGCCCAAACCAACCGCTCCAGGCCCGATGTAACCCCCCTAATAACCGATGGTCAATCGACAAAACAGATACACAAGAACAGTAGAAGGACACTGACGACAAAAAATTCGTTTCGTAGTGCCCCAACACTAAAACCCAGCAAACGGGTACCAGTCTTTCTCCTCCAATCGGAAAAGGAGAAAAGACACCAATGAAATGGTTACAGGAAGCAAGCAAAGCAGCCAGAGACCAAAGTCTCTGGTGTCTGCTGCTGGACAAAAGAACACGGCTGGACAAAACAAAAAGATAAGAGCACACGGGACCTGACGAAGTACCCGCCTGAGGCAAAAAGACAGGAACAAAGTCAGGGAGCACACACTGGCGAGTGACAGTGCTCAAGCTTCCATAGCCATACTCAACGGCCGACAACCAACCAACAGAAAGGAAACCAATACTAACTACAGAAAAATTAAAGAAACAAGAGTCGCTCACCTGCCTACGAATGATCACACCAGTCCATTGGAAAGACGGTTGCCTGCGCAAGGCAAAACCGCACTTTCGAAGAGCCGACAAAGCCAACAACATAAACGAGCAAGGCAAATCCTTCTCGACCGAAAGCCAAGCAGATGACAAACAACCACCTGCACCAGAAGAAGCCAACGGCTCCACACCCGAGAGACAAGTCCCAGGCACCAAAACAGTCGGCCCTGAATGGATAGTAGGCAGCAACCGATCAAAACGCGAGGCAAAGGTGATCAATTCCTTTACCCCACAACCATCATCCTTACCAGCATCGCCAACAGACCCAAAGTCGCAAGAGAAAGCCAGCAAACCATCGGGAGCCTCTGTCTCTAAAAAAGAAAGGCGAGGGACGAAACAAGAAATGACGTCACGCCTGTCAGCCGAACTAGAGACAGAAACATCCACCGAACCCCCAGAAACACATACAGGACTGGCATCAAGCGAACCAAACCTCAAATCAAATAGGGGCAGAACCAAGCCTCCCACGCATCCCCGAAGTGAAGTCTCGGTTTAAATCGGGTGATGAAATCCCGATTACCGACCGACTTCGCCACGCAGGGGCAGGAAGACGATAAAGTAGGCGCAACATCAACAATCGACAGAGGACCAGAGGTTATCGCGTCTCGCACGGAGTAAGCAAAACAAGGGGAAATCTCCATGAAGAACCCATCTACTACCAAGAATCTGAAACGCAACAGAGCCACCGATGCTTTATGGGAATAAACACATAATTCGACCGAGCAAGAACTAGTAAAGCACACCGATAAAGACGGGGCCACCACCGACAAAAGAGCAGCAGCCAATTCTGCGAAGGAGGGACAGGCGCGCACGAAATCGCCTCGAAAATAATAAATCCCCAATTCCATGAAAACCCTAGAAGCAACAAACGATGAGTTGCAATGGGGTGAAATGAGAAGATCGCACCCAGAAAGATAAGGCGCACTCGATTTAATTCAGATTACTAATGAGAAGAAAGAAGAATCAGAGACAGCAGAAGGAAGAAAGAATTCAGGCGGCCATTAATGCCCAATTATTATATTAAATTTCAATATTAATTTCAACGCGTTTATATTCCGTACAATCAAACGATAACTCCAAACACTACGAAATTTGAAATCCGATAATAATACATTATTACGGATCCGATGGAACTGGTTTCGTCGAATTCTGAGACTATGTCCCGGATGGCTATTTTTAAATGTCAATTCGAACAAATTATTCTTAAAATTGAACATATCACTTTTAAATTCAATTTTAAAACTTATATTATCTTCATTATTATTAATATAAACTTTACAAGCCTTTAAATTATTTTTATCGAGCTTAAAACTCCAGATTCACTATTTAACCCAATATTCAATTATAACTTCAATAATTAAATTATCCAATAAATTGCTATACTTAATTCTGAATTTATTTTATAAATAAACCTAATATTTTCATATTCAAAATCAATCTTTAATTCAAATTCGATATTTAAAACTATTTAAATATTCAAAATCGAATAACAAAAAATCCGGGTCGTTACAAGTAGGTTTGCAAGCACGGCTGTTCCCGAACATATCCCTCTTCCATTTTTTCTGTGCGCCTTCCTCCATTGTCTCGGACTTTTATGCTCTGCCATTTTGTGGGGGCAGCCTCCGAATGCCCGATTTGAGGTAAAACTCCTAAATTCAGTTCGTTTGGCATACCATTGCTTTACGGTTTGACCTACCGTCCGACTTATTTATTCCTTTTCTATTGTCTGTTCTTACTGTGGTTTTCATGCTTCTACGTTTTGACCGTCTCTGGAATGTTGTGATTACAGCAACAATAGCATCTATTTCTACTTGCCCCCTTTTTAAACATTGATTTGAATCTTCTTACTAATTTTTCCTTCGACGGTTTGCTAGAATTTTTTCAACCATTTGGTATAAACTATTACATAAATCAATTCTGGTATGTGATTCTTTTTGAACTTTTTTTTGTCACTTCATATGTTTTTTCGGCTGCAGCTTATACAATGCAGATTTTTCTCCTTAGTTGTGGTCTCAAGGATAGTAAAAAACGAGTAAAAAATGGATGCTAAAAAAGCTATATATTTTTTATTTGTTTATGTCTACAAGGTGATATCAAAGTAAGGAAAATATTGCTGACCTTTTGCAATCTCAAGTTTTATCTCTTTAGTGCTTTCATTGAATAGTCCAATAATTAAGTATCAAATAACTGAAGTTTACAATTAATAGTTCAATTATAGTCTTTAAATATGAATAAGTTCTTCTTTTCTAAGAACAGTCTACGATGACCGGGAGTGGAGATGGCAAGACTAACTTAGTGAAATTATTTTTATGTGAAAAATTATGAATTTTGGGGACCCTTTAAATTTCATCTAATGGTTCACATGAAACATCAAAATATGATTAGATAAAATTGCATCCCTTTGTCCTCTTTTTTTGGGATCGACAATGGTCATTTTGCAGTTGCTAAACACAATAGACATGATTGATCGATCAAACAATACATTAGTCTGATGTATTGCCTGATGCATCACATGTTGATAAAAACATTTATGTTTTAAGAGTATAGATATTAATGAATTACAAAGTATGTAAAAATGGCAATTATAATGTATTTTTGATACATGTGAAAGTGCAAAGACCATAGTATTTTTCATGGTAATCTACGTACAAACTACTTCCTAGATGTCTGAGTATAATATTTTCCATGCGGTAATCTATGACGACCGGGGTGGAGATGGCATGAATAACTTGGTGAAGTTATTTTTATGTGAACAATTATGAATTTTGGGGATCCATTAATTTTAACTCATGGTTCACATGAAACACCAAAACATTTTTTGGGTAAATTTGCATTTCTGTTATCTCCTCTTTTTCTAGACCGACAATGGTCATTTTGTAGGTGCTAAACACAATAGACATGATTTATCAACCAAACAATACATTAGTTTAATATATTGCATGATGCGACACATGTTGATTACAAAATTTATGTTTTAAAAGTGTAAATATAAGCAAGCTACAATGTTTGTAAAAATGACAGTATAATGTATTTTTTATACATCTGACAGTGTTAAGATTGAGTTGATGTTCACAATAGTAAAAATATACAAGCATTACACATTCAAAATTGTTTTGAGATGTGTGGGCATGATATTTTTCATATGTAATCTATGATGAGTATTGGCTAAATTTATTTAAAACGGTGAAAACTAAAATCATTTTGTATTTAAGTTTTTTCATTAAAAGAATAAAAATTTAGTATTTCTCCTTCATTTCGTCGAGCCATAATATATTTCTCTTCG